>CM042385.1:13613754-14813754 GCA_023634145.1 Thymallus thymallus
TCCTTAACACAGGGGCTCACTACACTGATCCTCAACACTGGGGCCCCACTACGCTGATCCTCAACATAGGGGCTCCACTACGCTGATCCTCAACACTGGGGCCCAACTACGATAATTTGAGGAACGTGAAGCTTTTCACCCTATCCACTGTGGCCCTGTCTGCTGTCTCCTGGAGTCCACGATTATCTCCTTTGTTTTGTTGAGGGAGAGGTTATTTTCCTGGCACCACTCTGCCAGGGCTCTGCCCTCCCCCTGTAGGCTGTCTCATCATTGTTGGTAATCAGGCCTACCACTGTTGTGTCATCTGCAAATTTGATGATTGAGTTGTCAACATGTGTGGCCATGCAATCATGGGTGAACAGTAAGTACAGGAGGGGGCTGAGCATGCACCCTTGTGGGGCCCCAGTGGAGAGCGTGAAAAGCTTCATGTTCCTCTGTGTGCATATCACTGGCAACCTGAAATGGGCTATCCACACAGACAGTGTGGTGAAGAAAGCACAGCAATTCTACTTGGCCCCTAAGACCCTCAAAAACTTCTACAGATGCACCATTGAGAGCATCCTGTCCGGCTGTTTCACCGTCCTGGTATGGCAACAGCACCGTCGGCTATCCAGAGGGTGGTGCGGTCAGCCCAACCCATCACCGGGAGTACACTGCCTGTCCTCCAGGACATCTACAGCACCCGGTTTCACAGGAAGGCTAAGAAGATGACCTATTCACCCCGCTCCGCTATCTAGAAGGCGGAGACAGTACAGGTGTATCAAAGCTGGGTACGAGAGAAAGTCTATCAGCATCTATCTCCAGGCCATCAGAACGTTAAATAATCCCCACTAGCCGGCCTCCACTCAGTATCATGCCCTGAACTTTAGTCACTGTTACCACCCGGTACTCTACCCTGCACCTTAGACTGCTGCCTTATGTACATTATCATTGAACACTGGTTACTTTAATAATGTTTACATACTGTTTTACCCACTTTATATGTATATACTGTATTCTAGTTAAGGCTCATCCCTTACCATGAGTGTACAAAACATTAGGAACACCTGCTTTGACCATGACATATACTGACCAGGTGAATCCAGTTGAAAGCTATGATCCCTTACTGATGTCACTTGTTAAATCCACTTCAATCAGGAGACAGGTTAAAGAAGGATTTTTAAGCCTTGCGACAATTGAGACATGGATTGCGTATGTTTGCCATTCAGAGGGTGAATGGGCATGACAAAAGATTGAAATGCCTTTGAACAGGGTATGGTAGTAGGTGCCGGGCGCACCAGTTAGAATGTGTCAAGAACTGCTGGGTTTTTCACGGTCAACAGTTTCCCGTTTGTATCAAGAATGGTCCACCACCCAAAGGACATCCAACCAGCTTGACACAACTGTGGGAAGCATCATTGGCCAGCATCACTGTGGAATGCAACTCAACAAATTCTCAGGCTAAACACATTTGTTTATGTCTCTTACAGTGATCTCAGCTGTCTGCATGTGAATCACTGGTAGTGAATAGTAGTCCGCCACTTTTCAAATGTTAGATTTATGCCAGAACAGTGTAAACACACAGTAGCCTTCTGAAAGCTTCAGATTGATCTCTATTTCTCTATCTCATTCCCTCCGCCTCTCCTTTCAGATGTACCAATTAAAGAATTATAATATTACCGTTTTTCCCTACAATGTACATTTTAAACAAGGCAACGGTAAACATGTTGAGCCCCATGAATGATGCAGTGACAACAATTCAAGCTCTAGCGGGACAGGAGATATGCTTGTTCAAAGTTTGGAATATCAGTTGATTACTCTAGCACTCCTCTTGGCCCACTCAGTGTAATTTTGTAAATTAAAGATCTCAATGGCAAGACGCATCATTCACCCAAGTTTTGTCAAAATCGGGCGAATGGTGTCACTATCGCGTGTCATTAACGTACTAACGGAGGGCGACAGATCCATAGTCACAAAAATAGAGCATCCATGTTCCATGCATTGACCTGGAATGGGGACAGCATTGTATAAGACGTCGGGTGGACAGTCTGCCGATCTGAGAGCCCAGTCGGGTGGACAGTCTGCCTATCTGAGAGCCCAGTCGGGTGGACAGTCTGCCTATCTGAGAGCCCAGTCGGGTGGACAGTCTGCCTATCTGAGAGCCTAGTCGGGTGGACAGTCTGCCTTTCTGAGAGTCCAGTCAGGTGCAGTCTGCCTATCTGAGATCTCCAGGGGAGGTGGACAGTCTGCCTATCTGAGAGCCCCGGGGGAGGTGGACAGTCTGCCTATCTGAGAGCCCCGGGGGAGGTGGACAGTCTGCGTATCTGAGAGCCCCGGGGGAGGTGGAGAGTCTGCCTGTCTGAGAGCCCTGGGGGAGGTGGACAGTCTGCCTATCTGAGGGGGAGGTGGAGCGGTATATGTGATCAGACACACACATAAAAACACACACACACAGGCAGACAGACAGGTGTATATAATACACAATGTTCAGCGGCAAATTAAACTGATGTTGTGTCAGCCCGATTGAAATACTTGCATGTTCAAAAGTCCCTAACCTGATTGGCTGCCAACGTTTGTAAAATCATTCAGATTCAACAGGAAGTGAAGCTGCACCTTCACAGTACAGATTCTCTAGTGCTTATGCATGAATGACAAGACAGGGCACTTCAAATTTAGTCTGAAAGATGACTCACAATGGTTGCCATTGAAGTACAAGGACAGGGAGATGTGAGGACATTTGGTACACAATGCACCTATGAGGTTTGGTTCAAATTGTACAGTTTTCTTTCCACACTGGATCAACAGACAGGAACATTGTAATCTCTTCCCCTGAATTTTCCACAAATTCTAACGTTGTCATTAATGATAAGGAATATCAACCAAAAATGTAATAAAAAGGTTTAACGTCTCACAGAGGACAGTGGCTTGTATCAAATAAAGCTTATTTAATATAAAACCCAATACCTCGGCTCTTGGCTTACTAACACGAGGTACAGTAGGTGTGTAATGTTTTTCTTCCATTAAAAATAACACTAATCATTAATCATCATGGACTCCCTGTCTGTCTCAACAATACTGGGTAAATTTTGATAACGTCATTGAAAGAACATCATGAGACCAGTAATACTGGGAAAACAAGAGTGACTACCCTGATTGCCCTTGATATGTCTGTTCCTATGTTCTCAAATACAGTATTATGAGTGATGTCACACAAGTAGGTTACAGTTATTATCATTATTCCTGGTGGGTTCATCCAGAAAGCAATAGGACTCCAGGGTGTTATGATCGGGGCTTGACACTCCATGGTAGGCTTTAAACTGTATAAAATGAGACGCAATTGTACATGTGAGCCAATTCATCCCACTTGGGGCAGACATCAGTTCAACCTCTAGTTTTGATTTACATTTGGTTGAATTGTGAATTCAACGTGAAATCAACAAAACATTTCACCATGTCATTGGATTTATGTTCAGAAGTTGGGTGAAAAAAATACTAAATTCCCTATTTCCAATCTAATAAGTCTTCTACGTTGATTAAACGTCATCATCTCATTGGAGTTTTGGGTTGAAATTACGTGGAAACAACTTTGATCCAACTAGTTTTTGTACAGTGGGGTGTGGTCCCAACGAGAGAGTTGGGTAATGACACAGGTGAGTGAGAGCTGGTGTGTGTGTGTATATGTGTGTGTTTTGCTCACATGCGTGTGTATATGACTGTACTTGCATGTTTGCTTAATTTACTCTCTGTATTTACCAAATCTATTTTTTAAGAACACAATGGAAACTCGGCTTTGAACAACACGCTTAATGCTCGGGGGCACGCCTCACCCTCTCTCTCGCTCTCTCTCTTTCTCTCTCGGTGCCGCTCAATAATGCACTGCCGTCATTTATGTATAAAATATGAGATTACCTCTCAATGTCTTTCATTTCTATCTAAGTGAGTGCTCTTATGCAACTGCAGGGCATGTGTTTTTTAAATTAGCTCTATACAGTATATATAAAAAAGGCTCCTGTCTACATTGTCATTTGATTGTGCATGCCCATGTCCTGTAGTAAGCCTCAGTTTCAAGTTAGGGGAGGTTAGGGGAGGGTCCCCCCCTTTCCTCTTTGGCCGGACGTGACCATTAAAAAAATATGAGCCTACAAAATGCCCCAGAGCCTCAATATGGAACGGAATCATATCAAATCATATATTCAGGGGGACGTTATTAGGGTGTTGCATTTTGCAGTTCCCTCTTGACCAGGGCGCGGTCGAGCGGTCCTTTTACGTTTTTTGGGGCCGTTCAGCCAGGCGCTTCTAAACCCCTGCGAGGAGGAAGAGAGGAGAGAGAGAGAACAGCAGACAGAAAGAAAGGAGAGGAAGAGGGGGCGAGAAAGAGAGAAAGAAGAGGGGAGAAACAGAGAGAGAGAGAGAGAAAGAGAGGAGAGAGTAGAGAAACAGAGATAGAGAGAGAGAGAGAAAGAGAGGAGAGAGTAGAGAAACAGAGATAGAGAGAGAGAGAGAGAGAGAGAGAGAGAGAGAGAGAGAGAGAGAGAGAGAGAGAAATGGAGAGAATGAGAGAGAAAGGAGAAGAGAGATGCGTAGAAGGGAAGGCCAGATGCCCCTGCTGTTCGCAGCTCTGCCGCTGTTACATTGGATTTGACTCAAAACATGAAAGAGCGAGGAGGAGCGGAGAGAGTGGAGATGCATGGAGCTGCCTCAGACTCTCTCCCACTGCACTCATCATGTCATCCTCGATAAGGCCATCGGGCCAATAATAGAAGAATAACAGTAATAAGGTTGTATCTGTAACTTACATTAGACTGTAATGCACAGTAAGATAACTGTTGTTCTCTGCTGTACATCACAAAGGAACATCTATAAAAATAGTAAAATCCTCTATAAAAAGGCCCTTTAGGGGAATGTTTCTCACTGCTAGCCCAACTGTAGGTATTTGGCTGATTGTGTGTGTCTTTAGATAGCCTGGAGAGAGCTTGTATAATAGGTACGGCTATGCTGTTCCCATGCAAACACACATTGCAGAGTGAGGTAGTGTGTCCTCACTGGTAAGGCTTAGACGCTGAGGGCATATGCCTGACGGTCACACATTGACACTAATATGAACACACGCTGGCGCGTACACAGATACACACACTACACAAGCAAATGGAAACAGATGACCCTATTTACCACAAATGACCCTCTGTACCTGGCAAAATACAATGAATGGAATATTAAAACCATTTCAAAACATTCTAAAAATAAAATCCTTTGTCACCATTTTATACCCTCTTCTAAAGCCACAGAATATTCACCAGATCTCATTCAAAACAAAAGATTGAGTAATAACAATCACTTTCCCGTGGTCTGATGTGCTTTCTGGTTGTTTCCCCATTTGGCAGCCTGGACACCTGCTAACAAGCTAAGTCTTATGTCTCGGCTCGGCTCGGCTCGGCTCTCCTCTTCCCTCCCTTTCCCTCACCTCACAATACATCTCTGATTCATGTCTCCATCAGCTCCCTGTTTAAATCATTCACCTCTTTCATCAGGAAAGAAGCTTGCTCTCTGTGATAGCTGTGTGTGTGTGTTTATTTTGAATGTGTTTTACCTCCATCCTAATGGAATAGAACAGGCAAACAATGCCAGCGCTGTAGACATCAGACCCAATTAGGCATTTCAAATGGCCACCTCTCCTAAAGGCCCCACAGCATCCTCTCCTGTGTAAACCGGAGCCCATCACTCAGGAAGCTGGGTATTTAATCATGGATAGGGACACTATTTGTCTGTCTCACCATCAGGGAACTCTCAATCTGGGATCAGTTTCAGCTGACTCTCACCCTGAAATGGCTCCTGGATCAGTGAGGAGGCAACTAAACAAAGCCCAGCTAAGAGAGGGGGAGAGTGCGTGCGTGCGTGCGTGCGTGCGTGTGTGCATGCATGCGTGTGCGTGTGTGTATGTGCCATCTGGTCTGAGCTCAGCCACATCGATGCTGGAAATTGGATGGTGAGATGGGCAGATGTTTCAGGAAGATGGGTGACATTGAGTAAAAGGGTAGATGCTGACTGAATATTGTCAATTAAGTTTGAAATGCACTTCTTGGAACATGCATGTCTTGCTTGTGAAGTGAAAGCAACAGGCTCAGGAGAGGTTGTGTTTTTCAAAAATCTGAAATTGTCAAGACTCAATAAATCAGGGCTGGTTATTCTGGCCCTGCGCCTGGCCACCTGAGGACTGTCTACAGAAATGTAGACTGAGGGTACAAACATTAGGAACACCTGCTCTTTCAATGACAAACTGACCAGGTGAATCTAGGTGAAAGCTATGATCCCTTATATCCACTTCAATCAGTGTAGATGAATGGGAGGAAACAGGTGAATTAAGGATTTTTGAACCTTGAAACAATTGAGACATGGATTGCCTACGGTAGTAGCTGGAAGGCGCAGCGGTTTGTGTCAAGAACTGAAATGCTGCTTGGTTTTTCACACTCAACACACAATTTCCTGTGTGTATCACCCAAAGGATATCCAGCCAACTTGACAAAACTGTGGGAAGCATTGGAGTCAACATAGGCCAGCATCCTTGTGGAACATCCAGTCCAGTGGCGGTCGGTTAAGATTAATTAAGACTTTTTAAATAATAGTTTTTATGAGCATGGCCTTATTTCTATTACAGTATATTTGATGACTGTCATTCATATTCCATTCACCCAGCTCAATGTAACATTGATAGGTTTAGGCTACAACTCAAATGTACCCTATATCCATCATGAGGTTGCTACAACCTAGCCTACGCACAGGTCGAGAGGAAATTGATTAATCAAGATGACAGAAACTGACACATTTAATACCACCTTTGCACACTCTTGCCTGCATCTAGCCGATCTAGGGTGTAATCATTAGTCCAACAGTTGAAAATTATAGTTTCTGTTGGTCAAATTCAGGTATGTTTATCCCTGTTTTGAATTGGCGGAATGAATACATCCCAGATCACACGCAAACACAGTTCACTTTCATAGCAACCTTTGATCTTATAATTTCTTCTCACATCTACGCGCTCTCCTCCTCTCACCTTTTCCCTTCGCTTGTGGACATCAGTGCACAACACATCAGCTGTCTGTGACCAGGCGAAAAAACCTTTCCAAGACAAACTCTCATATAATAACTGCTAACCGCTACACACAGCCTACATCGTTGTTACCATATTAGAATGTCATAGTCAACCTAGTTACTAGAACTAATGTGTTAGTAAACCGCTACAATTATGCAACACAGTGTACAGTCAAGTTTAGCAGTTACACCAGCTGGCTGCATTGGCAATGAATTAATAAAAACAAAAGTTTACCTTGGCTTGGAAGAGTTCCAGCGTTGGATAGCTATAGCCAGCTATTCAACTAATACCCTCCTCTCCTCTGTTCTTCCCTGAGAACTACAGTAAAAATCGCACTGGCTCACAAACCATATTCTTTCTGTACATAAACTAGCCTCCAATATTTAATTGCTTTTACTTAATGAGCCCGCATTAATTAATTAGGCATGGTGGGCTATGCACATGCAATTGGTATTTAATGCCCATTCATGGTGGGGAGGATTAATCTTTTTCATATTCTGACATTTAAGGAGTTGTCATGTTGGTGGAGCACTGTGCCATACTCATCATGGTTTTATACCAGAGGCAGAATTCCATCAATCTCTCAATTATCTGGCCACACAGCTTTTGTTGGGGAAAGCAGACAAGGGACTATTCTAATTACTTTATCTACATTGGACCTCAGTGTCACTAAAAGAGTGTAAACACACTCTTGCCTCTATGGCGATGTGTACAGAGACAGCATAAAACATTTGACCAATCACATCAGATCTTTTCACATCAGGTCAAAATACCAATTAGTGAAAAAAATATCAGAATTAACGCCTCCCGCTAGAAAAGCAGACCGGAGGCTAGGGCGACACAGTCTACTAGCTAGCTTGATAGTTAGCGACACCATGATCTAGCTAGCTTGATAGTTATCAACACCGTGTACTAGCTAACTTGATAGTTAGTGACACCGTGTACTAGCTGGCTTGATAGTTAAAGACACTTTGTACAGGCTAGCTTTTTTTTATGTGACGTCATTACGTCCAGCTGTTTTCATCAACACAAGATAGTTAAATGAAAACTCACCCTAGCAGACAACTGTCACATCTATTTTCTATGTGAACATTCCAAATGTAAACAAACAAAAAAAATCACTGGACAAGTTAATTGAAACATACAGTGGGGAGAACAAGTATTTGATACACTGCCGATTTTGCAGGTTTTCCTACTTACAAAGCATGTAGAGGTCTGTAATTTTTATCATAGGTACACTTCAACTGTGAGTGACGGAATCTAAAACAAAAATCCAGAAAATCACATTGTACGATTTTTAAATAATTAATTTGCATTTTATTGCATGACATAAGTATTTGATCACCTACCAACCAGTAAGAATTCCGGCTCTCACAGACCTGTTAGTTTTTCTTTAAGAAGCCCTCCTGTTCTCCACTCATTACCTGTATTAACTGCACCTGTTTGAACTCGTTACCTGTATAAAAGACACCTGTCCACACACTCAATCAAACAGACTCCAACCTCTCCACAATGGCCAAGACCAGAGAGCTGTGTAAGGACACAAGGCTGGGATGGGCTACAGGACAATAGGCAAGCAGCTTGGTGAGAAGGCAACAACTGTTGGCGCAATTATTAGAAAATGGAAGAAGTTCAAGATGACGGTCAATCTCCCTCGGTCTGGGGCACCATGCAAGATCTCACCTCGTGGGGCATCAATGATCATGAGGAAAGTGAGGGATCAGCCCAGAACTACACGGCAGGACCTGGTCAATGACCTGAAGAGAGCTGGGACCACATTCTCAAAGAAAACCAATAGTAACACACTACGCCGTCATGGATTAAAATCCTGCAGCGCACGCAAGGTACCCCTGCTCAAGCCAGCGCATATCCAGGCCCGTCTGAAGTTTGCCAATGACCATCTGGATGATCCAGAGGAGGAATGGGAGAAGGTCATGTGGTCTGATGAGACAAAAATAGAGCTTTTTGGTCTAAACTCCACTCGCCGTGTTTGGAGGAAGAAGAAGGATGAGTACAACCCCAAGAACACCATCCCAACCGTGAAGCATGGAGGTGGAAACATCATTCTTTGGGAATGCTTTTCTGCAAAGGGGACAGGACGACTGCACCGTATTGAGGGAGGATGGATGGGGCCATGTATCGCGAAATCTTGGCCAACAACCTCCTTCCCTCAGTAAGAGCATTGAAGATGGGTCGTGGCTGGGTCTTCCAGCATGACAACGACCCGAAACACACAGCCAGGGCAACTAAGGAGTGGCTCCGTAAGAAGCATCTCAAGGTCCTTGAGTGGCCTAGCCAGTCTCCAGACCTGAACCCAATAGAAAATCTTTGGAGGGAGCTGAAAGTCCGTATTGCCCAGAGACAGCCCCGAAACCTGAAGGATCTGTATGGAGGAGTGGGCCAAAATCCCTGCTGCAGTGTGTGAAAACCTGGTCAAGAACTACAGGAAACGTATGATCTCTGTAATTGCAAACAAAGGTTTCTGTACCAAATATAAAGTTCTGCTTTTCTGATGTATCAAAGACTTATGTCATGCAATAAAATGCAAATTAATTACTTAAAAATCATACAATGTGATTTTCTGGATTTTTGTTTTAGATTCCGTCACTCACAGTTGAAGAGTACCTATGATAAAAATTACAGACTTCTACATGCTTTGTAAGTGGGAAAACCTGCAAAATCGGCAGTGTATCAAATACTTGTTCTCCCCACTGTATATATTGACTATACAAGATCAGGGCCTAGTTTCCTGATAGTGATGGAACTTAGGGTTACGAGTGTTTTAATGATTCATCTTTCCTACGACGACCGAAGATGTAACATGTGTTTCCCAAAACACCACGCAGAGAGAACGTTCACTAAGTGCTTTGAGGCTTGTGTCGATACTGATAGGATCGAAAGAAAGGAAGCACTGCTCTCAGATCAGTGTTCTTCCTTTCAAATCTTACCTTAAAATTAGAATTATTACACAATACTGATGACAGATCAGCTCCTAAAGAGTTTATCACCTATGGCTACAATATCGGCTTATTCTAATGCTTACCCAATAATTATGCACTAAATACAGTTTTGGCACATCATTGCACACGTTACACATCATGAAATATTTTGAGGCAAAAATTAGAGACTGTAGCGTATAAATATCTTAATAAAACTTAAATATCATTGAAATACTGTATATAGGTCTATGTAGCCTATACTGTAATTATTTTATCTCAGTTTTCATTTGAAGCATCTTTATATCATTCGCTTGTTAGTAAAACTTGCAACAAATTTGTACTAGTCACATTCGTTCTGAAGTTATCTGCGGTCACAGAAAGACAGATAAACATATTGATTTTGTATTTAGATCTGTGTATAAAGTGACGCGGAAGTGCAAAAAAAAACATCTAACGACGCACTTAGCTGTTCTTAAATAACAAGCATTTTCAAGAGCAACTTTAGCAACAATGGTTTTGTGAAACAGCTTTTAACAATGCTCCTACCAAGGTTCTAACGATTAACTTAGCTTTAAGATGCTATTGGGAAACCGGGCCCAGTACAATAGGATGTTGTTATACACCCTGATCACTTCATATAGCTGATGTTAAAATTGCCCCATCATCTTGTCTGTGTATTTATTTGGCACCATTTCTATTGGAAAATTGTGTTAGACATTTTATCATTGCATAAGGATCAAAAAGATCTCCTGAAACCACTCAATGTACAGCGGGTGAATACACTTACTGATATTGAACACACTTACTGATATTTATTTAATACTTTGTACAAAAGCCTTTGTTGGTAATGACAGCTTCAAGACGCCTCCTGTATGGAGAAACTAGTCACATGCATTGCTCTGGTGAAAAACATTTTGCAACACAAACCTTTAACACAAAATGGAAAACGTTTTGAAACGAAAGCGAGAGCTTCTATTGGCAAAATCAGGTAGGTCCCTCCCTGTTCCGTTTGCTCGGTTTTTATTTCTTAAACGGTAAGCGATTTCTGTTGTTAACCGCAATCTCAATCACACACCACACTGCCCTTTCCCACCTGGACAAAAGGAACACCTATGTGAGAATGCTGTTCCTTGACTACAGCTCAGCGTTCAACACCATAGTGCCCACAAAACTCATCACTAAGCTAAGGACCCTGGACTAAACTCCTCCCCCTCAACTGGATTGTGGACTTCCCGCCCCCAGGTGGTAAGGATAGTCAACAAACACCTGCCACACTGATCCTCAACACTGGGGCCTCTCAGGGATGCATGCTTAGTCCCCTCCTGTACTCCCTGTTCACCCATGACTGCGTGGCCAAGCACAACTCCAACACCATAATTTCGTTTGCTGACGACAAAACAGTGGTAGGCCTGATCACCGACAACGATGAGACAGCCTATAGGGAGGAGGTCAGAGAACTCCCAGTGTGGTACCAGGACAACAACCTCTCCCTCAATGTGAGCAAGACAAAGGAGCTGATCATGGACTATAAAAAAAGGAGGACCGAACAGGCCCCCGTTAACATCGATGGGGCTGAAGTGGAGTGGGTCGAGAGTTTCAAGTTCCTTGGTGTCCACATCACCAACAAACTATCATGGTCCAAACACACCAAGACAGTTACATTTTACTTTATTTTATTTTTTTTGTCATTTAGCAGACGCTCTTATCCAGAGCGACTTACAAATTGGTGCATTCAACCAGTGGGACAACCACATCTCGATCACAGTAAGTACATTTCTTTAAACAAGCAGCTGTGAGCAAAGTCAGTGCTATCAGAGACAACCACATCTCGATCACAGTTGTGAGGAGGGCACAACAACACCTTTTACCCTTCAGGAGACTGAAAAGATTTGGCATAGGTCCCCAGATCCTCAAAAAGTTCTACAGCTGCACCATCAAGAGCATCCTGACCGGTTGCATCACCGCCTGGTATGGCAACTGCTCGGCAACTGACCGAAAGGCGCTACAGAGGGTAGTGCATACGGCCCAGTACATTACTGGGGCCAATCTTCCTGCCATCCAGGACCTCTATACCAGGCGGTGTCAGAGGAAGGCCCTAAAAATTGTCAAAGACTCCAGCCACCCTAATCATAGACTGTTGATTAGACTCTCTACTACCGCACGGTAAGCGGTACCCGGAGCGCCAAGTCTAGGCCCAAAAGGCTCCTTTACAGCTTCTACCCCCAAGCCATAAGACTGCTGAACAATTAATCAAATGGCCACCCACTGTTTATTATCTATGCATAGTAATCCTTGCCAACACCAAGACACACCGATCTGTCAGAACCTTGCCGGCAGCTGCCCACTCAATCACAAAAAACAAACCTACTGCAGGTTCAATAACTACAGGCAGATGCCGATGGAAGCTTTGAATCTGTCAGTAGCCTACAGAGTTATATTGGAACAGTGCAATTGCTGAACTTATGTAGATATCCTAAACTAAGTGTTTTGATAACTTTCAAATGTAGTAACAGGTCCATGTAGAATAAACAACCCTTTACATAATACCATAGAAGCAGTGTTCTGCTAATATAACAATGTGCACCTTTCACCATTCATTGTCATTCCCAGTTGATACAGATACTGGGCCTATCTGCATTTTGTCTGGTGATAATGGGGCTACCTTGGCAAACATGTCAGAGTGGTCATACCTTCCTGTGTGGTGTCCTGTATACAACAGGAGATCCTTGATCCTGGTGCAGAATAGACAGGGTTTCTCCCTCCACATATTGACTGATACCATTCAATCCAATAATTGAAAAAGACAATACACATAGGTTGGGTCTAGTAACATTTGAATGCTGAGTGCCAAGTCCGTCTCCATTTAGAGACATCAGCATCATGCCCGTCTGTCAGTCTGGACGTCATCACATCATCTTTCAAGTCTCCATGTTCTAGCTCCATACATGTTTCTGTGAACACATACACACATAGTTTGTTCTATTACCAATGGCAGTTAGGATAGGGGATATTTGACACATAAACAGATACTATGATGAGGTTTAAACAGGTCAGATGAAACCTAACCAATTCTGGTCTGCCAATCAAATGACTGTGGCTGGCGTCTGGCAAAAGCATCTACAGTCCTCTCCATCTGTAGAAATAGGCAGAGTTGAGGCAGAGTTCATCAGTGACACATGGAATGAAAAGGGTGTTGAAAATACTGGACATTTCTGCTGCACTGTGTTATTAATAATCACCTTCAGTACCACATTGTAGATGTATTGAGTGCCAGGTCTCCCTCCATTCAGAGACAAGAGTATCAAGCCGGTCTGTCAGTCTAGACTCCACCACATCATGTTGCAAGTCTCCAAGTGCTGGCTCCATAGATGCATCTGTGAACACATACATTTACATTTTTGTCATTTAGCAGACGCTCTAATCCAGAGCAATTTACAGTAGTGAGTGCATACATTTTAATAAGCGGTGGAAAAAGTACCCCGTTGTCATACTTGAGTAAATGTATAGATACAGTACCTTAATAGAAAGTTACTCAAGTAAAAGTGAAAGTCAGCCAGTAAATTATTACTTGAGTAAAAGTCTAAAAGTATTTGGTTTTAAAAGTAAATATAATTGCTAAAATATACTTAAGTATCAAAAGCAAAAGTATAAATCATTTAAAATTCCTTATATTAATAAATACAAAATATATTTATCACATGAAACTAACCGTGAAATGCTTACTTACAAAGCCTTAACCACCAATGCAGTTTTAAGAAAAATAGAGTTAAGAAAATATTTACTAAATAAACTAAAGTAAAAAAAAGTAACACAATAAAAAACTAACAATAACGAGGTTACAGTACAGTATATACAGGGGGTACAGGTACCGAGTCAATGTGCTGGGGTACAGGTTAGTTGAAGTAATTGAGATAATATGTACATGTAGGTAGAGGTAAAGGGGAAAAGCAGACAGGACCATTTTCTTGTTTTTTAAATGTATGGTTAGCCAAGGGGCACACTCCAACACATTATTTACAAATATGCATTTGTGTTTAGTGAGTCCGCCAGTTCAGGTAGTAGGGATGGCCAGGGATGTTCTCTTGATAAGTGCATGAATTTGACCATTTTCCTGTCCTTCTAAGCTTTCAAAATGTAACAAGTACTTTTGGGTGTCAGGGAAAAAATTCCTAAAGATTATTTTCTTTAGGAATGTAGTGAAATAAAAGTAAAAGTATTTTTTATTTAACCAGGTTGGTCAGTTGAGAACAAGTTCTCATTTACAACTGCGACCTGGCCAAGACAAAGCAAAGCAGTGCGACAAAAAACAACACAGAGTTACACATGGGAAATAAACAAACGTACAGTCAATAACACAATAGAAAGTCTATATAGAGAGTGTGCAAATGTAGTACAAAATGCAGTAAGATTTAGTTGTCCCCCCCAAAAGTTGAAGTTGTCCCCCACAGAAATTGGAAAGTAAAGTACAGATACCAAAAAAAAAATACATAAGTAGTACTTTAAAGTATTTTACACCACTGCTTTTTCACACTGGTCCCCCATGGGAATTGACCCAACAACCCTGGAATTGCAAGCACCATGCTATACCAACTGAGCCATACGGGACATACACACAGTCAATGTTCTATTACGAATCACAGTTAGGATAGGTGATATCTGACACACAAACAGATACTGTGTTTGAAAGGGTCAGACTAAACCTACCTAATTCCGGTATCCCCTAAATGACCGATGGCGAGCAGGCAAAGGTGAGGCTGGAGATGAGGTCTTTGATGGGCATGACAGCATAGATCAGCTCCTGGCCCCTCATCAAAAATACTGGTCGGTCACACACAAACACACACACAGAGCACTGATTACATTATCAATGGAGATTATGATTAGCATGATTAGATATCATGATATGTGAAGTGAAATAGAATGGTGAACGCAGTGGTCAGGCTGTTTACACTAGGATAGGTTATGAAGTGGAATTTGCACAGAAATCTAAACTGTTTTGACCTTTGACCAGTTCAAATGTCACAAACCTGATTCAGGTGTCCTCCCCTACCCTGGCTACTGCCTTAGCTTTTTCTGGTCCATCATACTCCGAGCAAACATCTCCCGACACTGCTGAACAGCAAATCCACAAGGTTTTGTATGTAGCATGTGAATGAAATAAAATATCATCCTTCAATAAACATAAAGTGATACAAACTAGAGAAAGTTCTTTCTAAGTAATTGTATGCATTAAAAAGGTCCTGTAACTACAGAAAAGATCCAGGCCGTGCCGCTGTTACTTGTTACTATGCAACCAGCTGTGTATGTTGCTGAATGCTTACTGACACATTTTGCTCTTTGCAGCCAGAGCCATATACGTATTTGTGGTAGACAAGTACATTCCACCATTTATTTTTGCCCTAGAAAATACACAATAAACTTTAATGATAACAGGTATGTCGTTTTGGATTAGCAAACGAGTCCCCAGAATGCTAGCTAGCATGCTTCATGGTTGGGATGGTGTTCTTCGGCTTGCAAGGCTCCCCCTTTTTGCTCCAAACATAACGATGGTCATTATGGCCAAACAGTTTCATCAGACCAGAGGACATTTCTCCAAAAAGTACGATCTTTGTCTCCATGTGCAGTTGCAAACCCTAGTCTGGCTTTTTTATGGCGGTTTTGGAGCAGTGGCTTCTTGCTTGCTGAGCGGCCTTTCAGGTTATGTCGATGTAGGACTCGTTTTACTGTGGATATAGATACTTTTGTACCTGTTTCCTCCAGCATCTTCACAAGGTCCTTTACTGTTGTTCTGGGATTGATTTGCACTTTTCGCACCAAAGTACGTTCATCTCTAGGAGACAGAACACGTCTCCTTCCTGTGCGGTATGACGGCTGCATGGTCCCATGGTGTTTATACTTGCATACTATTGTTTGTACAGATGAACATGGTACCTTCAGGCATTTGTAAATTGCTCCCAAGGTTGAACCAGACGTGTGAAGGTCTAAAACATTTCTGAGGTCTTGGCTGATTTCTTTTGATTTTCCCATGATGTCGAGCGAAGAGACACTGAGTTTGAAGGTAGGCCTTGAAATACATCCACAGATACACCTCCAATTGACTCAAATGATGTCAATTAGCCTATCAGAAGCTTCTAAAGCCATGACATACTTTTCTGGAATTTTCCAAGCTGTTTAAAGGAACAGTCAACTTAGTGTATGTACATTTCTGACCCACTGGAATAGTGATATTGTGAATTCTAAGTGAAACAATCTGTCTGTAAACAATTGTTGGAAGAATTACTTGTGTCATGCACAAAGTAGATGTCCTAACCGACTTGCCAAAACTATAGTTTGTTAATATGTAATCTGTGGAGTGGTTGAAAAACTAGTTTTAATGACTTCAACCTAAGTGTATGTAAACTTCCGACTTCAACTGTAAGTGGTAGCATTGGATGTAATCCATTCCTGGCCAGATGGCAATATTGTTGAAATGCATTTTAAGTTTTCACCAACTTTATGGAAGCCCATTTGGTGACATAGGATGAGGGAAGATGGCGGAAGCGGATGTTCTGTTTGAATCAGAGTGAGAAGAAATGGATTACAGTGGCAAATACAAAAGGAAATAAGAGAAGTGGTAGTAGAATCTAGTAAATCCAATCCTAGTTCTGATTATTTTGTTGTCGGAGTAAGGGTTTTAGATCGATGGCTTATTTTGATTTTTTGTGTATCTAGGGAACAGAAGAAGCGTGCTCTGTGCCTCAAGAAGATATCAGATTGGAATGTGTTGTTTGTGGATCTTCAAAGCAGGGCACCTATCAAGGGTGTAGAAGTGAGGAAGCCCACTGCATCCATGTTATTGTTTTTTGAAGAACAGTCTCTCCCTTCTCAGAGGTAATTGGGTTTTATGAGATACCCTGTGAGAGCCTTCTTGCCCAAACCCATGCAGTGTGATAAATGCAAATTATTTGGCCATGTGTCAAGTGTATAAAGACGGGAGGAGTATCGTATGCCAGCTGAGACTAAATGTTGCAATTGTGGTGGTGAACATGCACCCAAATTCCTGAAATTCCTGTTAGGGTGAAGGAGGAGAAAGTGGCAATATTAATGGCTTGTGTACTATGCGGAGGCGGAGAGAAGAGTGGAAAAAAGGAGTGAAGTTGAAGAAGTAATGGTAGTAGGAGTAGAGACACCAGATCATGTTCATTGTCAACAGAGGGATCCTGACATGTTGCATGTTAAGACGGTGGACATTGTAGCGTTCATTGCATTGGTTATCAACTGCACAACGCAAACAGAGAGGAAATCTGATAAAATAGGCATTGTTGTGAATGCGTCTGAGCATTTTTTGGGACTTCCTCGATGAATACTCTGTCCTCACAAGCCCCCAAGCCTGTGTAGGGATGTGATTTGAACTGTGACTGAAGGAGTAGGATGGGTTTTGATTAATTTTTTGTATGATGTAGGAGAGACCGTTGATATTTATTCTTTCTTGAAGTTTGTGCGTGAAGTTTGCTTGAAAATTGACTGTGCCTTATGTGATACATTGATTATTTGAGAATTTAACATTGCATGTGAACAATGAATTATTACCTTTGTATTGAAGACCTGAGACTCACTGTGATTAACCTTTGTGCTTCTTTAGAAGCTCACCTGCTATGGCCCTGTTGCGCTATTTTAATCCTAATTCTCTGTGATAAAATATATTTTTTTAATATCCCTGTGTTGCGTGCATTTCATTCTGTCACCCAGTTCAGGTTTACATTGACCCTGCCTTATCCTAGTACCTGTGGTTGTTACATTTGGCCTGTTACAGATATCTGCACAAGGAAATGTTCTAACATTTGCATATACAGTGCCTTCGGAAAATATTCTGACCCCTTGACTTTTTCCACATTTTGTTACGTTACAGCCTTCTTCTAAAATGGATTAAATAAAAACATTTCCACAGCAATCTACACACAATACCTCATAATGACAAAGCGAAAACAGGTTCCTAGACATGTATTATTATTTACATAAGTATTCAGACCCTTTGCTATGAGACTCGAAATTCTACAACTTGATTGGAGTCCACCTGTGGTAAATTCAATTGATTGGACATGATTTGACAGTGCATGTCAGAGCAAAAACCAGGCCATGAGGTCGAAGGAATTGTCCGTAGAGCTCCGAGACAGGATTGTGTTGAGGCACAGATCTGGGGAAGGCTACCAAAACATCTGGAGGAAACCTGGCACCATCCCTACGGTGAAGCATGGTGTGGGGATGTTTTTCAGCGGTAGGGACTGGAAGACTAGTCAGGATCGAGGGAAAGATGAACGGAGCAGTACAGAGAGATCCTTGATGAAAACCTGCTCCAGAGTGCTCAGGACCACGTGAAGGTTCACCCTCCAATAGGACAATGACCCTAAGCACACAGCCAAGACAACGCAGGAGAAGTCACTGAATGTCCTTGAGTGGCCCAGCCAGAGCCCGGACTTGAACCCGATCTAACATCTCTGGAGAGACCTGAAAATTGCTGTGCAGCAACGCTCCCCATCCAACCTGACAGAGCTTGAGAGGATCTGCAGAGAAGAATGGGAGAAACTCCCCAAATACAGGTGTGCCAAGCTTCTTTAAAAAAATTACTAAAACAAAAACATCTCTAAAAACCTGTTTTTACTCTGTCATTATGGGGTATTGTGTGTAGATTGATGAGGGGGAAAAAACAATTTAATAAATTTTAGAACAAGGCTTTAATCTAACAAAATGTGGAAAAGTTCAAGGGGTCTGAATACTTTCCTAAAGGAACTGTATGCAAATGTCCTTTGTCATGATAATAACTTGTTTCAAAGACATTAACAGTGGGAACAACGAACACATTTTGATGGGCTCTTTGTGAAAGAGTATTTAATCATGTCAAGATACCATCAGCTGTTGTTTTCAAGACCAAAGCACTGTCACATAAAAAGTAGGAAATAGGAACCCAGAACAAATCAAACATTGTTAACATTTTGAACATCTCTGTTATGTACATGTATGTGGTTTCTTTCTCAGGAACACAAGATATCAGAGAAATCTATAAATACTGTACACATCCAGAATAATATTCTACTGAAAGATATACCCTTATCAAAATGAATGTTAATGTACAGGTAACTGCCAAAATGAAGTAAACAGGGATACAAAGTGTATTGAAAGCAGGTGCTTCCACACAGGTGTGGTTCTGGAGTTAATTAAGCAATAACATCCCATCATTCTTAGGTAATGTATACAAATGCCCAGTTGCTCATTATTTTGGCTACCATGGCTAGAAGAAGAGATCTCAGGGACTTTGAAAGAAGGGTCTCAAAGGAGCATAGGGATTTTAAAGTGTGTGTGTGTGTGTGTGTGTGTGTGTGTGTGTGTGTGTGTGTGTGTGTGTGTCTCAACCCAATTGAACACTTATGGAAGATTCTGGAGAGGCGCCTGAGACAGCATTTTCCACCACCATCAACAAAACACCAGATAATGAAATGTATTGTGGAATAAGGGTGTTGCATCCCTCCAATAGGCTTCCAGACACTTGTAGAATCTTTTCCAAGGCGCATTGAAGCTGTTCTGGCTCGTGGTGGCCCAATGCCCTATTAAGAAACTTGATGTTGGTGTTTCCTTTATTCACTTTTTTAGAACTATAAGCAAAAAGACTTCTCGTATTATATGTTCCGTAAGGATACCCATTGTATTTTCTGCAATCATGCTTTTTAAAATGAATGGCTGGTACATCATAATCCTACCTTGAACCTGCCACAGAATATGGCAATCACTCCTGTCTACTCTTTGTTGGTGACAGTTAAATACCTTTTGCTTGCCCTCATCTGAGTTTATTGCTTCACTTGCTTCTGCTAACTGCCTTGCCATGGCCCCACAGAGGTGAGCACAAAGGTAAATCACCACATTGACCTTCATGCTTACTTTAATTAAGTCCTGAGTTAAAGTGATACATTTCTTGAGATATTTTGTATAGTCTTCAGAGATCCTCAAGGGCTTATTGTCTCAGAACATCTTGTGGGTTCTTGAAATAGTTCATATCAGCTCAGTTTACAGACATGAACCCACTGCATATGCCAGTATAACTGGGATCTTGCAAAACCTGGAAATACACTTTAAAGCGTATTCAGGGAGGCTTATGTGACCCATTAAGGAAAAAGGCACTAGACTTAATTTAAATTGTTCGTTGGGTTCCCAAGGTCAGAATGGAATTCTAAATACTCAAGGATTGTCCTTCGCTCTGATTAATTAATGTGAATTCTTTTTGAGTGATTCCTTTTTCCCTGAGGCACCCTAAATGTAAAGTACAGTTTGAGTGTTTAAGAAGAATAACTTCCGCTGACTGAAATCTTACGATATACATTATTGAACAGCTTTTGTTTGTGAGGTTACTTGTGTTCCTAGCTGTCCTGACCTCCAAAGTTCGAGTCCATAAAGGCATTTTTTGACTACAGCTCAGTGTTCAACACCATAGTGCTTCTCCAAGATCATCACTAAGCTAAGGACCCTGGGATTAAACACCTCCCTCTTCAAATGGATCCTGGACATCCTGACAGGCCTCCCCAGGTGGTGAGGGTAGGCAAAAACACATCCGCCACGCTGACCCTAAACCACCCGAGCCTCGGCCTGTTCACCCCGCTATCATCCAGAAGGCGAGGTCAGTACAGGTGCATCAAAGCTGGGACCGAGAGACTGAAAAACAGCTTCTATCTCAAGGCCATCAGACTGTTAAATAGCCATAACTAGCCGGCTACCACCCGGTTACTCAACCCTGCACCTTAGAGGCTGCTGCCTTATATACATAGACATGGAATAACTGGTCACTTTAATAATGGCACACTAGTCATTTTAATAATGTTTACATACTGCTTTACTCATTTCATATACATATATACATACAGTGGGGAGAACAAGTATTTGATACACTGCCGATTTTGCAGGTTTTCCCACTTACAAAGCATGTAGAAGTCTGTCATTTTTATCATAGGTACTCTTCAACTGTGAGTGACGGAATCTAAAACAAAAATCCAGAAAATCACATTGTATGATTTTTAAGTAATTAATTTGCATTTTATTGCATGACATAAGTATTTGATACATCAGAAAAGCAGAACTTAATATTTGGTACAGAAACCTTTGTTTGCAATTACAGAGATCATACGTTTCCTGTAGTTCTTGACCAGGTTTGCACACACTGCAGCAGGGATTTTGGCCCACTCCTCCATCCAGATCCTTCAGGTTTCGGGGCTGTCGCTGGGCAATACTGACTTTCAGCTCCCTCCAAAGATTTTCTATTGGGTTCAGGTCTGGAGACTGGCTAGGCCACTCCAGGACCTTGAGATGCTTCTTACGGAGCCACTCCTTAGTTGCCCTGGCTGTGTGTTTCGGGTCGTTGTCATGCTGGAAGACCCAGCCACGACCCATCTTCAATGCTCTTACTGAGGGAAGGAGGTTGTTGGCCAAGATCTCGCGATACATGGCCCCATCCATCCTCCCCTCAATACGGTGCAGTCGTCCTGTCCCCTTTGCAGAAAAGCATCCCCAAAGAATGATGTTTCCATCTCCATGCTTCACGGTTGGGATGGTGTTCTTGGGGTTGTACTCATCCTTCTTCTTCCTCCAAACACGGCGAGTGAAGTTTAGACCAAAAAGCTCTATTTTTGCCTCATCAGACCACATGACCTTCTCCCATTCCTCCTCTGGATCATCCAGATGGTCATTGGCAAACTTCAGACGGGCCTGGACATGCGCTGGCTTGAGCAGGGGGACCTTGCGTGCGCTGCAGGATTTTAATCCATGACGGCGCAATGTGTTACTAATGGTTTTCTTTGAGACTGTGGTCCCAGCTCTCTTCAGGTCATTGACCAGGTCCTGCCGTGTAGTTCTGGGCTGATCCCTCACCTTCTTCATGATCATTGATGCCCCACGAGGTGAGATCATGCATGGTGCCCCAGACCAAGGGAGATTGACCGTCATCTTGAACTTCTTCCATTTTCTAATAATTGCGCCAACAGTTGTTGCCTTCTCACCAAGCTGCTTGCCTATTGTCCTGTAGCCCATCCCAGCCTTGTGCAGGTCTACAATTTTATCCCTGATGTCCTTACACAGCTGTTTGATTGAGTGTGTGGAGTCCGTTTGATTGAGTGTGTGGACAGGTGTCTTTTATACAGGTAACGAGTTCAAACAGGTGCAGTTAATACAGGTAATGAGTGGAGAACAGGAGGGCTTCTTAAAGAAAAACGAACAGGTCTGTGAGAGCCGGAATTCTTACTGGTTGGTAGGTGATCAAATACTAATGTCATGCAATAAAATGCAAATTAATTATTTAAAAATCATACAATGTGATTTTCTGGATTTTTGTTTTAGATTCCGTCTCTCACAGTTGAAGTGTACCTATGATAAAAATTACAGACCTCTACATGCTTTGTAAGTAGGAAACCCTGCAAAATAGGCAGTGTATCAAATACTTGTTCTCCCCACTGTATATACTGTATTCTACTGTATTTTAGTCAATGCCACTCAGACATTGCTCGTCCTAATATTTATATATTTCTTAATTCCATTATTAAACTTTTTGATTTGTGTGTATTGTTGTGAATTGTTAGATACCACTGCACTGTTGCTAGGAACACAAGCATTTCGCTACACCTGCAATAACATCGGCTAAATATGTGTATGTGACCAATACAATTTGATTTGAAGAGGGCACGACAACTCCTCTCCACCTCAGGAGGCTGAAAAGATTTGGCATGGACCCTCAGATCCTCTAAATGTTCTACAGCCGCATCATTGAGACCATCTTGACTGGCTGCATCACTGCTTGGTATGGCAACTGCTTGGCATACGACCGCAAGGCACTACAGAGGGTACTGCATAAGACCCAGTACATCACAGTACAGGACCTCAATACCAAAACTCTTCCTCAAATATTCCAGCATGAGTCCTTCCAAATGAAGCTCACATAGTAACCAAACAAGACAGCATAACTTCCTGTTATGTACAGTATACTGTATCTTCCTGGTAAACTCTGCTATGAGATGGGAGGATGGTGAAACTTTAATTACTCTCATTCACCTTTTTGGGGAAGGAGGCTGAGTCACAGGTGAAACTGTTCAATCAGCTTTAGCACTTCCACGATAAAGCCGTTAGCCCTGCGTGTGTGTGCGTTGGTGTGTGGGAGGGGATGGTGGGACAACACAAACAATCAATCAATCAATCAATCTGAGACGACAATCACATTCCCAGTGGGTCAGAAGATGACAATCACATTCCCAGTGGGTCAGAAGATTACATACACTCAATTAGTATTTGGTAGCATTGCCTTTAAATTGTTTAACTTGGGTCAAACGTTTCGGGTAGCCTTCTACAAGCTTCCCACAATAAGTTGGGTGAATTGTGGCCTATTCCTCCAGACAGAACTGGTGGAACTGAGTCAGGATTGTAGGCCTCCTTGCTCACACATGTTTTTTCAGTTCTGCCCACACATTTTCTATAGGATTGAGGTCAGGGCTTTGTGATGGCCACTCCAATACCTTGACTTTGTTGTCCTTAAGCCATTTTGCCACAACTTTGGATGTATGCTTAGGGTCATTGTCCATTTGGAAGACCCATTTGCGACCAAGCTTTAACTTCCTGACTGATGTCTTGAGATGTTGCTTCAATATATCCACATAATTTTCCTTCCTCATGATGCCATCTATTTTGTGAATTGCACCAGTCCCTCCTGCAGCAAAGCACCCACACAACATGATGCTGCCACCCCCATGAATTGTGATATAGTGAATTATAAGTGAAATAATCTGTCTGTAAACAATTGTTGGAATAATGACTTGTATCATGCACAAAGTAGATGTCCTAACCGACTTAAACCTATAGTTTGTTAACATGCAATCTGTGGAGTGGTTGAAAAAGGAGTTTTAATGACTTCAACCTAAGCGTATGTAAACTTCCGACTTCTGTATAAATGGATGTTCCACCTACATCAGATTACAGCACAATATCTAATCCGTCTCGAAGGACCACTTAAAATGAGGGTAGGTTCTGATTACCTATGACAGCAGTAAAAAGGTAGCCGAGTGGTTAGAGCGCTGGGCCTGTAATCGAAAGGTTGCTAGATTGAATCCCCGAGCTGAAGGGGTAAAAACCTGTTGTTCTGCCCCTGAACAAGGCAGTTAACCCACTGTTCCTAGGCTGTCATTGTAAATAAGAATGTGTCCTTCACTGACTTGCCTAGTTAATATTTTTTTTTATTTTCTATTATCACAACTTCAGTGTGAAGGATTGTGACTATGGTTGGTGACTAAAGCTGTAAACTCCTAGAGACATTAGACTTGTTCTTACTGGACAACCTGTGGTGATTCAAATGATAAAATCAATAGTCTTGATTAGCTTCACTTCCAATCTAGAGCACAAAGAATCCATGTCAAGTGATGACATTATCCATTATTTTTTTATGTTAAAGGGATAGTTCACCCAAATTACAAAATTACATATTGGTTTTCTTACCCTGTAAGCGTTTGTGGCAAACGTCCAATACAAATATGGTACCTTTAATAGGGTTTTTCGCACAGCATGTCCAAATCATCTATAAGTGACTTTATTGAGCTACACAATCAACTTCAGATGTATTTTTGTAGTTTGGGTGAACTATCCCTTTAAGACGAGCTGACAAGGTGAAAAAAATAAACCTGCCGATGTGTCCTTGAGCAAGGCACTTGACCCTAATTTGTTCCAGGGGCTGACCCTGTAGGTAGGCCGTCATTGTAAATAAGAATTTGTTCTTAACTGACTTGCCTAGTTAAATAAAGGTTCAATTAAAAAATAAAAAATAAAAAAGACATGGAATTGAAGAGAGAAAATCCTGTTAGCTGTTATCTAGGAGGAATGCAAGGATTCACATTAAATCAGACCATTTCCAATTAAATTTAAATATAGACAAAATAGCCTAGTTATATTGAAATGTGTAGCCAGACGTTAAGTCTTAGTCACCAAATTATGAATGCCTCTTTCTCATGTATATCTAGCTTTGGACTGTGAATTGCATCTCTGCCGTTGTTATAGAGACGTAAAGATGTGTCCCCAGGAGAAGAAATAGATAGATAGATAGATAGATAGATAGATAGATAGATAGATAGATAGATAGATAGATAGATAGATAGATAGATAGATAGATAGATAGATAGATAGATAGATAGATAGATAGATAGATAGATAGATACTTTATTGATCTACTAAAATGTATGTTAATGTGCATTCAGAAAGTATTCAGACCCCAATCAATTGATTGGACATGATTTGGAAAGGCACACAACTGTCTATAAAAGGTCCCACAGTTGACAGTGCATGTCACAGCAAAAACTAAGCCATGAGGTTGAAAGGAATTGTTCGTAGAGCTCAGAGACAGGATTGTGTTGAGGCACATATATGGGGAAGGGTACCAAAACATTTCTGCAGCATTGAACGTCCCCAATAACACAGTGGCCTCCATCATTTTTAAATGGAAGAAGTTTGGAACCACCAAGACTCTTCCTAAAGCTCAGGGAGGTGACCAAGAACCCAGTGGTCACTTTGACAGAGCTCTAGAGTTCCTCTGTGGAGATGGGAGAACCTTCCAGAAGGACAACCATCTCTGCAGCACACCACCAATTAGGCCTTTATGGTAGAGTGGTCAGGCAGAAGCCACTCCTCAGTAAAAAGCACATGACAGGCCACTTATACTTTGACAAAAGGCACCTAAAGACTCTCAGACCTTGAGAAAGAAGATTCTCTGGACCAATGGAACCAAGATTGAAGTCTTTGGCCTAAATGCCAAGTGTCACGTCTGGAGGAAACCTGGCCCATCCCTACGTGCTAGAGGTGTTACTACAGACACCCTGGTTCGAATCCAGGCTGTGTCACAACCGGACGTGATTGGGAGTCCCATAGGGCGGCGCACAATTGGCCTAGCCTCTTCTAAGTTCAGCTGGGGTAGGACGTCATTGTAAATGTGTAATTATTTGCCTAGTTAAATAAATGTTGAATAAAAAAATTTAATAGAATAGAAAACTGTTTTTCAGCGGCAGGGACTGGGAGACTAGTCAGGATCGAGGGAAAGATTAACAGAGCAAAGTACAGAGAGATCCTTGATGCTCCAGAGCACTCAGGACCTCAGACTAGGGCAATGGTTCACCTTCCAACATGACAATGACCCTAAGCACACAGCCAAGACATCGTAGGAGTGGCTTCAGGACAAGTCTCTGAATGTCCTTGAGTGGCCCAGCCAGAGCCTGGACTTGAACCCAATCAAACATCTCTGGAGAGACCTGAAAATAGCTGTGCAGCGATGCTCCCTATCCAACCTGACAGAGCTTGAGAGGATCTACAGAGAAGAATGAGAGAAACTCTCCAAATACATGTGTGCCAAGCTTGTACCCAAGAAGACTCAAGGCTGTAATCTCTGCCAAAGGTGCTTCAACAAAGTACTGAGTAAAGGGTCTGAATACTTAAGTAAGTATGATATGTTTTATTTTTATATTTAATCTCTTAAAACCAGTTTTTGCTTTGTCATTATGGGGTATTGTGTGTAGATGGAGAAGGGGGGGGAAACAATTTAATCAATTTTAGAATAAGGCTGTAATCTAACAAAATTTGGAATACTTTCCGAAGGCACTGTATGTTGGTGTATGTTGGTTTATGTTCATGTATGTTGGTGTATGTTGATGTATATTGGTGTACGTTGCTGTATATTGGTGTATGTTGGTGCATTTCCACTATCTTGATTTGGTAACAACCGTTTTATTTGGTTTCTTTGGGATTCATTACATCCATCAAGCACCACTAGGCCCTGTGAGGTACCTGGTAATTGTGTTCGATTCTATGAAGTACCAAAAAATACCTGCTGTTACCACATCATTCCCTATTGTATAACTATGTATAAAAAAAAAAGGGGGAAAACATTATTGTAAAATAAAGTGCTAACAACATTTATTTTACTATTATATGTACCCTCAAATGTCCTCCTGTCACTCCAAGACATCTGGCAGTACTGATCACACATCCCCAGAGCTTTTCCCTCACAACACTTCCTGAGACAGTGAAACGCTCCAACAACTCTCCTCCCCCTGTTCAAGACACCAACTTAATACCTTGACAATTGCAGCAACAACTTCAGTGACTGCCTGTACCTTTTGGACTCCACCTCTGCTGTGTCAAATGGGATTTTGGTTAACTAGTTGTCCAATATCGAGGCAGTATTATCCCTGGCTCTCTCCTGTGTGTTTGGAGCTCAGGTTTATTGTGCGGCCCTGTGATGGACCTATTGGTAGGAAATTAGGTCATGGGGAGGATTTGCACTGTGGTTAAATACCACACGGATGTATTGCTTGTGGTGTTGTGTTTCTCCTTTTGTCAGTGGGTCAACTTTTGTGTCTTTCTTTATTTCTTTCTTTCTTTCTCTGACTTGGGACAAATGTTTACTAATCAGATGGATTAGAATTACCAAGCTGTATTGTGTGTGTGTGTGTGTGTGTGTGTGTGTGTGTGTGTGTGTGTGTGTGTGTGTGTGTGTGTGTGTGTGTGTGTGTGTGTGTGTGTGTGTGTGTGTGTGTGTGTGTGTGTGTGTGGTATATGGTGTGTGCACACAAACACATAAAGACACACACACAGTTTTGAGAAATACCTGAAATAGGTGTGGTATGCCTCACACAGACAGGTGGTGATCTGATATAGGTGTGGTATGCCCCACACAGACAGGTGTTGATCTGAAATAGGTGTGGTATGCCCCACACAGACAGGTGGTGATCTGAAATAAGTGTGGTATGCCCCACACAGACAGGTGTTGATCTGAAATAGGTGTGGTATGCCCCACACAGACAGGTGGTGATCTGAAATAAGTGTGGTATGCCCCACACAGACAGGTGGTGATCTGAAATAGGTGTAGTATGCCCCACACAGACAGGTGGTGATCTGATATAGGTGTGGTATGCCCCACACAGACAGGTCGTGATCTGAAATAAGTGTGGTATGCCCCACACAGACAGGTGGTGATCTGATATAGGTGTGGTATGCCCCACACAGGCAGGTGGTGATCTGATATAGGTGTGGTATGCCCCACACAGGCAGGTGGTGATCTGATATAGGTGTGGTATGCCCCACACAGACAGGTGGTGATCTTGAATGGCTGTTCGTTCAAATATCCGTTCAGTCATAATCTGTCACAGTCAAACCTTTATGTTTCTCTACTAAGAGTGAAAGATAAGCACTGGGTGACATTGAACAACTCACAGATACTCTTTTCACTGTCAGAGTTGCTCAGCATTGTGTACGTCGCTTTCGGTTCAGAAGTTACCCATAAAGGTGTGACAACTTCTGCAAGAACAATGGCATTACTTTTACATCACAAAGCCTGAAATATCTCTCTCTGTATGTTGTTTTATGATGTTCTATGCCTTGCCATATTTACACTGGTTTGCTGTCCCAAATCCCCAACAGCATTTAATTTCACTCTGATATTAAACGTGTCTGTGTTGCAGAAGGACTAAACTGTGTGTGTGTGTGTGTGTGTGTGTGTGTGTGTGTGTGTGTGTGTGTATGTGTGTGTGTGTGTGTGTGTGTGTGTGTGTGTGTGTGTGTGTGTGTGTGTGTGTGTGAGTGCACTCGTGCGTGTTATGTTTGTGTACGTTTGTGTGTGTGTGCGTGTGCGTGTGATACTAACTGTCTCGAGCTCTTGTCTGCTGCGTACACCTGGTTGGAGGTCCACAGAGGACCACTATTAAGCCCAAATTGAATCTCATTCTCTTTTTGGCAGTATCCTGAGACAGTGGAAATGTGATCTTTGCCTTGGCTATGCTCCATGACAGGTGGGATGCCAGGGGACCGCTGGAGTACCAGCTGTCAGAAAGTTAGTGCCCATAATTTAATTAATGGGTCAGGCGCCATACAGTATTACTAAAACTTGAGAATGACTTCGGTTTGAGGTTGTCTTTCAGCATCAGACTATAACAAACCAAATGTAAGTTTGTCTATTCTTTTCTTTCTTATCCCATTCGCCATACAGGACTAGTAAAGGCCCACTGCACTACTATTTGTATTATTAATATTCAAATTGTTCAGGGGGTGCTGCAGCACCCTCAGCACCCCTACTTCCTGCAGCTTTGCCAGACAAGGAGTCCTGTTGAGACCAAAACATTGGGGAGATCAACAAACGCTGGTTTGCACTAGAAGCTAATAGAAACTGCAACTTAAAGTAAGCAGTTCTAATGCAATGGTTATCCAGATATTGCCCTTCCATATGAACAGTCTGTGCTGTCATTACCAATAGAAAACCAGGAAGAACACGTAGAGAAGACGTGCCCACTGCACTACAACGGTACATTTTATAAGGCTGGGAAGTAGCTGTGAGTCCTCAGGTGGTAGGAGAGAAAGTCTTGGAGATGACAACTTTGAGGAGAGGAAGCTTCCTCTTTAGCAGCGACACAGCTATCGATGCATACAGTATTTATTTTGCATGTACAATCTGGGATAAAATACTCCTTACGACATTTAGCATTCGATAAATACAGTACTGTGGGGACAGAACAGGAAACTAAACAGAGCAGATGTAGACATAGACGTAAAGTGCACTATTAACTGACGTGATTTGACAAGAGGATTTTTTTCACGCCATTCCCTTTCATGAGGATAGTTGCTTTCAATTTCTCTGGTGTCAGGACAGTTATGGAGTAAAATGCACAGCATTCATAGCTCATTCATACCCCACGGCTGTGGAAGGAATGATATGGTGAGTCTTTTTTCCCAGGTAGTAAAAAAGTATTTTGAATTACAACGAGTCGCCCCTTTTGTGGCGAAAAACGACATCGCAAACACTCCGAATCTTGCGTCTAATTAGAGCTTGCAGTAAGCTTTAGTAAGCCGACCCCATAAGTGAACTAGGAGACAACGAGAGGACAAGAAGGATGACGGTTTCCGGAGTGGAGGAACATGGAATGTGGATGGACAAACTTGAATCTGATGGCGTGTTGAGTAAAAATGTTGAAAAATAATTGAAGACTTAAGAGATTTAAGATTCACTAACAATGCTTTTTGGGGAGATCCATTTGACGTATCGAGGATGCTTAAGGATGCAGTAGGAATAGGTGGAGTCAGTCAGAGTGACCAGAAGGGGTTTTGTTGTGATTCCTTGTGTGTCCCAAGAGCACAAGGAAAAGGCATTATGGCTCTACAAACTATAATATACAAACTATACCATACTAACTATCAACATATGAAGTGGAGAGTTTCGATTTTTGGAGCATAGCACCGTTAAAAGGTGTCATCTCTGGAATATGTTAGATATGCGGTGAGAGCTTTCATATCCATGCAGTTGTTTCGCTGGAATTGCAAAAGACATAAATGGCCATGTATCAAGTGTGTGCCGAAGGGTTTTTTTGTATGGTGTTGCAATTGTGCTATAAATCACATTCCCAATTCCCCAGAGTTCCTGGTTAGGGTTAAGGAGTTTGAAGTCAACTACACGGAGGCACACAAAATAGTTGAAGGAGCGAGTGGAGATGACAATGTGGCAGTGGAGATTTAGTGTCGTTCAATAGTTTAGGTAAACGATCTTGTGGTGGATTTTGTGGCGCTTATTGTGCATGTGATTAATTGTATTAAAGTTGACATTAAAATCAGATTTTTGTTTTTGTTTCTTTATCTTTTGTTAAATATACGTTTTTTTAAATCTCGTATATTACCCCGTACAGTGGGAGGCTGCATGCACCTCTAACGTATGAAGAAGAAGAAGAAGAAGAAGAAGAAGAAGAAGAAGAAGAAGAAGAAGAAGAAGAAGAAGAAGAAGAAGAAGAAGAAGAAGATGAAGAAGAAGAAGAAGAGAACCAGGAAGTGGCTCAGTTGCTCAGCTCGTCCCCTTGGGTGGTACACTATGACATGCAGGAATTACCTAAGTGGCCTCGGTGGGAACCTGGCTGGGACTACTAGGTATTTGTGCCACTCAATGCACCTGGGTGCCTTGTTTTCTACTACCGCCTTTCCTTTAATGACTTGAGCTTGTTTTCTACTACCGCCTTTCCTTTAATGACTTGAGCTTGTTTTCTACTACCGCCTTTCCTTTAATGACTTGAGCTTGTTTTCTACTACCGCCTTTCCTTTAATGACTTGAGCTAGTTTTCTACTACCGCTTGTGTTTCTTCCTTTCCTGCTGACACAGTAGAAGGATATTCTGAATTTACAGAGGGGAGAACATCCTCCCTCTAGTCTTGCATGGGCTTGAACTGGTTTCTCACATCCATTCTGCCTCTCTCTCTCTCCAATGGGGTTGGAGGGGGAGGGTGTATGTGTTGAGGTGGGGGAGGAGAGGGGTGGAATTGAATCAGCATCATGCATGAGCAAGGCAGCCATTTATCAGCAAACACACTGCTGTAGTGGAGGAGGGATAGACAGGGGATGTGTGTGTATCAGTGGAGGATGCTGAGGGGAGGACAGCTCATAATAATGTCTGGAACGGAGCAAATGGAATGGTATCAAACAGATAGAAACCATGTGTTTGATACCATTCCACTGATTCCGCTCCAGTCATTACTACTAGCCCGTCCTCCCCAATTACGGTGTCACCGACCTCCTGTGGTGTGTCTGTACATGTTTCTGTGTGTGTGCTCCTGTGTGTGTATGTGTGCATGCATACATGCATGTGTGTGTGTGTGTGTGTGTGTGTGTGTGTGTGTGTGTGTGTGTGTGTGTGTGTGTGTGTGTGTGTGTGTGTGTGTGTGTGTGTGTGTTTGTGCGCGTATGTGTATGCATGCTTGCACACGTGCACGCACGTGTGTGAATGTGGATGCAGGAGATTTTCAGCAGTAGTTGATTTGTATCCCCTCACAACTCCCTAGGGAAAGATAACCTCCCTCGTTCCTCCTCCCTCCCTCCCCCTCCCCCTCTCATCACCCAAGGCTCTGGCGGCCTGAGTATCTGGGAACGCCCACGGGGGGTTATCGGAAAACGCTCTGGCCCTGGCCAGATGAGCCCCGATGGCACATGCGGTGGCGAGGATGATGATGGTGACAGCCAGGGATAAAGAGGGACTGCCATGAGTCTCTGTGGGGCCTCTCCTATTGTAAGCAGAGTGGCAGTAATTACCCAGGATACTGTTGTGTAACAGCCTCTCTGCCTCTATACGCCTCTTAACACTACCTACGCACCCCCTCTCACCCCTACCCACCCACCCCCTCTCACCCCTAACCCACTGCGTGGAAGGAGACAGACGTATGGGGGCCACGGACGTATAATTACTGGATTTATTTATGCCTCTGGTCACCCAGGGGGAAATGCACTCGGAATGACAAGTTTCAGGGGGAGGGGTTGGAGATAGCCACCTCTCCAAATGAGGATGTGCTTTTGAGTGTATTAAGAAGTCCTAGTGCCTATAAGGTTTTGTCAGTATGGCTTGCTTCATTTATCCTCCCCGCTTCTCTATTGTGGGCTTATAGGGTTTGTGTGGAAGTACGAGATATTCTTGTCGCCCTCTGTGTATGACTCAGTGTTTTTCCCCTCAGCCTCATCTAAGCCAGAGTTTGGAATATACATACTTAACCAGTCTGGAAAGATCACAGGGTGCCATTAGTGGGCTTGAGTCTACACACCAAAGTTGGATTAACTTTTCTTGAGAAACAGGGATATGATTTGCTTGTCGCTTTCTGTCATAATTAAATTGTTGACGTTATTTTAATACTCAGTGGCAACGTCAGTTCTCCTGTTACCTCTGTGTTTAGATCCACCTTTTCATATCTCTAAAAAAAACTATTTCCCCAAGGAGTGGCAGCATTTCGCTTTTGTATAATGTATTAGTAAACGAAGCGAGCTTGTCTCATTACGTATGCCGTGCCATGCAGGAATTAAACTTTGATACGACCCACAGCTCTTAGCGTTTTAACAGCCGCTGTGTGAGATTGTTAATTTCAAGCAAATTTCCCCTGCCTTCATTCCAACAATCACACGTGGCTTTTAACAAGATACATGGCCCGGTTCGCTCCTATTTTTCCCTGTTTCTGAAATCATACATTCAGCATGCTGTTCGGTTGAGAGTTATATGTCTAGACCTTCTCACACTCTCTTCAACACCCATAGCTTAGTCCCGCTCTCTGTGTTTCTGCTTTAAAACTTCACTACAAATTAATACTGCGTGACACATCAATACATCTATGTATAGTAAATTAATGTAACCGTTTTGTGTCACAGCATCTTGCACATTTACCTATAGATGGTATGAAATCTGCATCATTCTGTTATTTTAGTATTTGACAAGGTGTACCCTTAGGCTCAGTGTGTTCTTTTTAATTGAAGGTATGTCTCGTTACCTCCCTTAACTGTAGCGATATATTCAGATGAATTGCTTGTGTACATCTTTTAAAATATGTAAATTGTGATATCTCCCCCGCTCCTCATGTGTTACCAATGTTGGGTAATGAAATACAGGACAACACTGCCCTCCAGTGGTTTAGAGTGTATCAGACGTTGGCTGGATGTTTCATGAAGCAAGCAAGTTATGGGTGTGATCTGATCTATGCGCTCTATTCAATCAGTAGCGCTGAAGATCCTCATTTTTAGATCCTTCATGACCCATTATCCAAATGTATTCCTTTTCATACTGACTGTTATTCACAAAACGACAGAGCTGCATTTCCTGAAGGAATCAAATTGATGTCATAATGACATCAAAAAATTAAAGACACCTGTTCTTTTATTTAAGACAGCGATTTTTTTTCTCACATACAAGAATAACAGAATGGGTGACAATTTCTCATACAGATGATGTAGGATCTTCATTTGATCACTCTTTTGTTGCTGAGAATTTTCCTGCACCAAAGGAAATGCAGATGGGCTTTGTGATTTACATAAATTCACTGAAACCCCATACTAACACAGGTTATATTAACAATACTGCACTTTCATGTAGCTTACTTTTGGCCATCTAATATCCTAACCACCGATCAAGCAACAATTTGGAATAAACTTTCAGTGCAGGATTATTTTGCTGCAACAATACTGGTCAAATTAAGATCCATCATCTGTATCTGTTTGAGCTTCAAAACATTTTTTTGTGACATTCAATTCTTCAGAAAGAGAGAGGCAATGATCAAGTAGCAATGATATGCCTATATGGATGGAATCAATTCCTGAACCACTCAACATCCTCAGCCATCACCTGTATCTGGAGCATGCAAATGCAACATGATATCACCTGGCGTTGGGAACCGTGGGAATAAGAAATCTCGGCATGACATATCCTTGATGGATGTTCCTTACCTCGAATCCTGGGTCTATTCTATGCTGAGTGTCATGTTCAATACTCCACATTGTGGCAAAAAAAAGTATCCTCCTCTGTCGGAGAGCTGAATGTTATTATTCTCTACTCTCCCCTAGAAGGAGGCTTTGTCCTGTCCAAATGTCAGCTCATTCATCAGACTCTAGCCACTTGACTCTAAGGAAGGTACCAAGGGAACAAGGTTGGCTGGGTTTGGAGGGTAGAGGGATGGGGGGGCTTTGATAGACAAGGTAATAAATTACTATAGCCTCTGTTTTCGCACAGCCTTTTGTCTTTTGGGGGCCATTGAATCTGCACTCCAATGATGATTCAGGTGTTAATAACATTTAATTCAGAGGGTTACTTTGAGGGCTACTCTTTATTCAGAGGCCAACATTGAGATTAGGGAGAGAAATTGCTCATTGATGTCACCCCGGTGATTATCAATTTCTCCATAGGTAATGTAACTGAAGCAAACATTTGTCCATCAAGATTCAGACTTGGTCATTGTACAAGGCGATAGGTTCCTGACTAGCAATGACGTTAGCCATTTTTATGTCTAAAATAGAAGCCAGATAACAAGCTAAGCTACTGATAAAGGATGGTCAATATCAGTTATTTTCCAAATCAATCATACATCCTCGCCTGACATTGTAATACTGTGAAAATGACAGTAAAATATGCTAATTCAGGGCTGAATGTCCCGTCTAATTATTTCAGTTGTTGTGACAGGACGCACTTTTCAAGACAAGCGTCTGATCCTACAAGGTCATTAATTCAAAGCCAAGTTCTGCATAATTTTGCCTGAGTAAAACAGTAGACACATAAAACTTAAACCACTGTGTGTCACGCCATGTTAGCATCAAAGACTTCTAATGAGAAACAATGGAGGAAGATGACGCTACGTATCAAATGTTGATTTTACTTCAAGAAATCATGACGGAAGTTCTACGTTGGACTTGGGAGTCTGAAACAAACATTTGAGAACCTATTGAGAATATACAGTGAGCACCATAATTAATTGGACAGTGACCATTTTCTGTTATTTTGGTTCTGTACTCTAGCACTTTGAGTTTGAAAGGATGCAATGCAATACAATGGGGTTGAAGTGCAGACTGTCAGCTTTAATTTGAGAGTATTTTCATACATATCGGATGAACTGTTTAGAAATTATACAACCTTTTGTACATAGTCCATAGTTCAGTCTCCTCTTCAGCATGTAAAATGCATGTTCAATTGGATTCATATCCAGTGATTGACTCGACCAGTCAAAACCCCCTTAGTTGATCTAGCAGTATGTTTAGGGTCATTGTCTTGTTGCATGATGAAGTGCCGTCCAATGGGTTTGGAGGCATTGGTTTTATCTGAGCAGATAAAATATTTCTGTAGACTTCAGAATTCATTGTTCTACTTCTGTCTGCAGTCACATCATCGATGAAGACAAGTCAGCCTGTTCCACTGGCAGCCATACAGGCCCAAGCCATAACACCCCCTCCACCATGTTTCACGGATGAGGTGGTATGCTTTGGATCATGGGCATTTCATTTTTCTTCTCCACACTTTACTCTTTCCATCACTCTGATACATGTTAATCTTTGTCTCATCTGTCCAAAACACTTTTCTGTTCTTCAGGCTTATCAGTGGTTTGCATCTTGTAGTGTACCCTCTGTAGTCCTGCTGGTGTAGTCTTCTACGCACGGTAAACTTTGACACATCTATACCTGCATCCAGGAGAGTGTTTTTGATCTGTTGGGCTGTTGTCAGGGGGGGTTTTTTCACCATAGAGAGTATTCTCCGGTCATCCACTACAGTGGTCTTCCTCAGTCTACCAGGTCTTTTGACATAATTGAGTTCACCGGTTGTTTTTTTCTTAATGATGAACCAAACTGTTGACTTGGGCATGCCCAGGGTTTTGCAATGTTCCTGATTGATTGATCATCATTTCTGAGCCTTATGACGGCCAGCTTCATTTGCATCAACACTGCTGTCTTCCTCATGTTGTCACACCCCAACAACAACCTCCAAAGGCAATAGCAAAGTCTAGAATCAATACTATTCATCAACAGCTCTCCTGCATTCACTAACGACACAAATAAATACACCTGCCTAATGACACACATCTGTGAAGCCAATTCAACAAATACTAGTAGTAACTTAAAATGGGGGGACCATGTACAAAAGGTGCTGTCATTTCTAAACGGTACATTCGATATGTATAAAAATAACCTCAAATTAAAGCTGACAGTCTGCAATTCAACCTCATTGTCATTGTATCCTTTCCAACTCAAAAGTGCTAGAATACAGAAAAAAATTGTCACTGTCCAATGAATTATGGTGCTCACTGTGTGAGAATATAACATACAGCTGTTACATACAATATTTTAATGTACCAACAGAGATCTGAACAAAGAGGCTTAGACCACTAAAACAACCCAGGCCACGAGAACTAAACACTTCAACGGAAAAGATGAGATAACAGGACTCAATGGAATTATTTGAATGAGACATATCTTAGCAAAGGGGATATAAAATTGCACCGACTGAGTGCATTTGTGAAGAAAAGCTCAGAGATCGAGGTCTAGAAACTTGAATTGAAGGATTTCGTTTTTGTCAGTTTGTCACTGTCAGTTTATGGCACCAAAGGAGTCAGTCCTGTGAGATTGGAGCGTATGACATGTGAAGGTCACCGTCACGTCATCCCCAGTCCCTCACCTCCCAATAGGCAAGCAATCATGAAGTGCCACAAAACTGCATAGGTTTACACTGTAGGATGGAACTGTATTGATTGAAGACATTCATTGAATGCATGTTCCTTGATATTCAATTATTACTATACACTGTACTGTACATACAGTATGTTAGTCATATTTACATACATCTCAAATATATTGAGTATGTCTCTGTTTCTCATATTTGTCATTACAAATTAGTTATTATTTGAGGGAGCATTTTATCTTGTTTGGTGTTTTTAGTCTTTAGAATATGTGTGAAAGTAGGCTTACTATGAGCTATATGTTTTGTGTGCTTAGTGTAAACATATTCGGTGTGGATTCATGGTGAGTGTTATTCTCCATGCTGGAAAAGTCTCAACTGTGTGAGTGTTCAAATCGAGGCACGACTTTCCACTTCTAGGCGGTCGTCATGGAAACAATTCCACAAGTGCAAAATGCTCCATCACTAAGAAGATTTAGACCAGATAGGAATTGCAAGCTGAAAGTTTGATACTGTATTTAATGTATTCTCTCTTTCAATACACACCCGTCCTTGGATTTTCCTCTATGTATAACATGCAGTTGTTGGGTAATGTTGACAAGATATTTTCTGTGTGCTTTCCTGCCTTGGGGATATGTTTGGCCAAGAACAGATGTCAAATTAACAATGTCTTTCAATCCAAATATATAACTTCCCCCTTCTCTCCCTCTGAATTAATATGAAGCCACAGGATAGGTTAAAGCGATGTGGTAGACATATGTGGCATTTTACCATTCTTTTTGCATCAGTGAGGGAAAGATGAGGAGATGCAGCCAAAGTCTGGGTGAGGACATAGCCAATGGTAAATAGGAGAAGACACAAGTCCTCCAACGGAACACAAGAGGACAGCAGAGTTCTCCCTTTCCATCATGTTCTTTCTCTCTCTCTCTCTTTCTCTCTCGTTGGCTGCTACGAAAAGTAAATTCCGGTCAATTCTGACGTAAACTGTAGCCCTTCTAACCAAAACTCAACATGTTCAAACCAAATGCGTACTGCTAAGAATAATATAGTTTGACATGACGTCTAATGGTGTATAATAGTAACAGGTCATTAGAGAACAGCAGTTCACAAACCTCCCATACGCTAACATTGGACTAATTAGTTTCAAGTGTTTATTTTAACAAGTTTAAAGTTATATTCCCAACCAACAGTAAACAATATCAGTAGTATAAATGTTTTTATATTGTCAGGTAGAACAAAAAGACCTGAGAAATGGAAATAAGAAGAACACTAGAAAGTAAGCCTTTGTAGTAGGAGTCTTGTTCCTATATTGTCCTTCTGCTCGTTTGATGTCTGGAGGTCATAGTGGGACTTCTTGTACTTGCCGTAGCCTCGGGGTTGTCTGCGATACCTTACCGCCAACCTCAGTGTTAATCCAGGGCTTTTGATTGGGGAAGCAGCGAACATTAATTGTAGGGACAACATCGGCGATGCATTCCTTAATGAAGCCGGTGACGGAGGGGGTTAGCTCATCGATGCTATCGGCGGAGTCTCGGGACATATTCCAGTCAGTGCTAGCAAAGCAGTCTTGTAGCATAGCCTCCTTGGTTTTTGCCCTAGCACTACACAGCTGATTCAAATAATCAACTAATCATCAAGCTTTGATCATTTGAATCAGCTGTGTAGTGTTAGGGCAAAAGGCTAAATGTCCCGAGGATCGAGTTTGTGAAACGCTGGGGAAGAGTAACAGCGGTCTAGCACTTTATCACCCCTAGTGTTGAAGAAAACACATTAATGTTGGGCATTACGTGTCTTGATGACGCATAATTAAAATCACCGGCAAAAGGGTTTGTCAATCATAAGATGTTATAGTGGATACATTTTATACAAAAAAGATAAATGCCAAAAGAATCACAAAATAGCAAAGTTGGGTCAGCGCTCGCAAGACGGCAGCCATACACTACGGCGTCATACTTCAAATAGTGTCCATATGTTCAGTGGAATGCCATGACACTAGAGACAGATATTGATCAATCTCCAGAGGCCAAGAGGCTAATTTAAGCTTTGTGGTTGGCTAAGAGCAGATATTTAAAGTCCAGCGCCTCATCAACAGCTGTAATGTGGCGCCACAGCAAAATAGTAAACTAGGAGACGGCTATTTTTAAGATCCAAAAACTCCACTTTGGGGTCAGTGAGGGTAACAGAAAATAAACTGAAAATGCCACATTATAATATGCTAACCCTGTAGCTCAGATGATGCCTGTGTCCAGGAATGGATGTTAGTTACCCACCCTGCCCTTCCTGGTTTCCTCTCTACCCATGCTGGCTGCATGTTGGGCCTGACCAGGCCGTTCCTGTTTGGATTCCTGTTGTAGGAAGAGCTACATTTACCATGGAACATTTTGTTTGGAGTGTTGCCCTGGCTTGCTGTGGTGCCAGGTTCTTTCCCTATTTGTCCATCAGACATTAGCTAGTAGTTAAGGAGGTTGAGAAGGACATTGGAATTAACTGTTGGTGTGTATGGTTGTTAAGGCATCAACAAAATGGTCCAAACGTAACAGTGTTCTTTCTTACCCAGCACAATCAAAACATGCTGTATATTATGTTAGCTATTGTTTAGTATGTTCTCAATGGTTTCATTTAATATGAATTATTCCTGGATTGGAATGGTTTTACAGAAGAGCCTGGACACACCCAACTTTGCTTGAATAACAACTTTTTAGCACAATATCTGGTGGAACAAAGCTTAATCTTGTTTTATCAACTCGGCTGATTAAATATTACTACATAGTCAATATCTCCTAGGCCAAAAAGTTACACTACAGTACATTTGGTTTAAAAAGTAACCCATAATATCCTATCACTAATTAACCCATAAAATCAATTTGCTCTTCATCACACTATACTGTATCTGAAGATAAAAGTAAGGCATTTTATGACAAACTTGATTCTGCTCTAGTGAACACACAAGGGAAAGAAGATGAATGTTATAGCAAGCTTCCTTACATTCCATCTCATGCTCATTGTAATTTTTCAACAGGAAACAATATCTCCATTGTCTCTCCATCCCTCAATACTCATGTACACCTTATTGTGCTCCCCCTCTACAACTTTGTTTTACTTATCCCACTGATATTTTGACTACATTTGTTTGTCACTCAGTATCAGTCCCTTCACACATTCTAATAGGCCGTGGCAGCTAGCTAGCCTAGCAGTTGTCGCTTGAGTTTGATATATGGTCCATTTCTCTCCCAAAGAGAGCTAGCCAACTCAAAGGCTCCTAAATAGACACATTGAATGTACATGACCTCACCTTTACCTTAACTTCAGGACTGTCATGCTAAAATAGCTACTGCCGTCAATGGCCAGGGCCGAGTCTGGGCATAAAGTACATAAGTGATCGATTGCTTTGGGCCCCGCTAGGCGGCCTGTCATGCCAAATAGTCTCCCCCTCTACGTCACAATTGGATTCCATAAACTATTAGCGTCCGTTGCTATATCAACGGTGTGATGACATAATGATTAGAATTTTGGAGATCGTTACAGCCTAAATGACGTTCTTTTCCTCATTGCTATGAAAATCAAAGGTCGATTTCCGCGACAATTTCGATGTTTAAATACGTTTTGTTAAGCTAATAAAATGAAAACATTAACTCGAACTACTTTTGGGTACCTTGTCAACATTTCAACATGAAATCCATCTTAAACGTTGCTACGTTTCGGAAATGGCATAGAAAACGCTGCTTGACACATTAAAGTTACTTACTTTACAGATCACGAAGTCAGCTAACTTCCAGTCCATTCATATGCAAGTCCGTTTGATTCATACACTGGCTTGTCTAGCTGTCATGTTTTTATTTTAACGTGCACTTCCCTTATTTACACTGAAATAATATAATTTCAGTAGTCCTCTATTGTGATTTAAAATATCTCGCATAGCTCATAAATACACCCTTGTGGTTGAATATATATGTATCTATTGTAGGCCCTAAGATACAACCGTTAATAATGTGTAACTAATAAATGCCATCAAAGGATACCTTACAACTTACAATAATGAACACCTTGTGAAACAGCTGCGAAAACCAACCTGGCAATATAAGACTTTAATATATAAACGTTGATATTTTTTGTTACAGTTGTGTCATTCATTTATTTTCAGGAGGAGGAGGTTGCTGTGTGAGTCTCAACATGTTCTGGAGAACAGGAGCAGAGTTAAAGGGAACAGGGTAGGAGACAGAGACGTAAACAAGCAAACACACAGGTTACACTATACTGTGAGAAAATTTGATGCATTAGTGCAGTGTTATAAATGGGAGATATATGTACTTTTCAACACTTTTGGAAGGTATAGCCTACCTAAAGCTGGCCCCCCTCCAACTCAGAGCACAGAGAATCAGACTGATCCGAACTCACACTGAATCAGACTGGTTCTGGTGGATGAGATACCTCTTGGGGGCTCGGACAGTCGATGGTCCTAAAGTCATTTGGAGAGGTAAACTGAAAAGATACATTTATATAAGCACAGCATAACTACCATAACTTGCTTTCTCAAATGTCAACCAAAGCTTAACATACTTTGTCTATTGGGCTTCACTGAAGTGTAGGGCGTCAGTGCTTTCAGTGGTCGACCGTCCAACTGCTCCAACTGTAGAAGATTTTTGGCTTCCACCAAGGTAACATTAGGAAGACAAAGAGAAAAAAAATCAGTGTTAGGGAAACTAAAACTAGCTTCAGGTTATTTTGTGTGCAAATGCAAGTAGTTATTATCTGAGAGTTGTTCTCCCACCGTTCCTGGTACCAATCAAGGGACTTGGCCATGGCAGTCTTGAGGGTCTGGTTGGTCCATTCACCAAACTGAGGTAATCTTGGTGACAGTATATAACCTATAACATCCGTACCTTGTTCCAGCGTTCATGACCTCGGTCACTCAAGATGACCTCAGGAGAACCGTGGGTGTTGAAGATGTGCACCATCGCCATGGAGGTGGCCTCGCCAGTCTGGTCCTTGATGGGTATCATACAAAACAAAAATCTATCGCTGGTTCCAAACACTCTTTTTAATGGGTTACAGACGGGAATTCAGAGTTATGCACGTACTCTTCCTTTACTGACCTTAATGGGTATTGCTTCCACCCACTCGCGGTCAGACACCAGCTGTTGCCATTCCTGAATTTCGTGAAGGGTCCGATGAGGTCCACCCCTAACATTTAAAAAGTGTTAGAGAGAAGAGAACTTTATTCTTAACCGTATCTGTGTCATACAGTATGCAGATTTTCATATGTGTAAGCACACTGACACACACACACATATTCTATAATATTGAACTCTGCTCTGGTCAAATAAAGCAACCCATAATAATGGCTGGAATGGAGTCAATTATTGTTCAACCACATGGAAACATTATTATGAGCCGTCCTCCCTTCAGAAGCCTCCACTGAACTATATGTATAGCTAGCAACTAGCTAGATGGAAAATAGTTGTTGAAAAATAGTTGTACACAGTTATCTGATAGAAGTTAACTGCTTAACGTTACCTGATTTGTGAATTTCTCTGAATGTTGCGCCTCTTGTCGAGATCAGTGGTGTCTTCATAGTACTTCGCATGGTTGGACAATCTCGAGGGATGCCATTGAAGTGCAATCTACATACAAACAGAAAGGTACAACAGTTACAGTAGCTAGCTAGCTAGCTAACGTTAGCTAAATTAATCTGTCTGTCTGGCTAGCTAGCTGGCTAGCTAAACTGACTAGGCAGGCTGAGCTAAATACGTACAATATATACTTATATAAAGACAAAGATATGGTAAAGAAAAAGTGTTCTCTTTCTAGTCTTTTCGGTCCTCTGAAGAAGCAGGTAGTCAGCAGGTTGTCAGCAGGTTGTCACCGTCCTTGGAGAACAATTCTGACGTAATAAATTGCGAGGACTGAGCGAGCGTTTTTAAAAAAATGTATTATTATTATTATTGAACTCAGTCGGGGTCTTAATTTACTGTTGAGAGTTAGAATAGTTGTAAGGTGCAATTTCGAAATTTGGTTGTACATCAGCAGTTTTTGTCTTGTTATGTCAGTCACTGACAGTCACTCAATTAGCCCATGTCAGCCCATTTTTTAAAATTGATAAATTTGTCTAGCCAGATATCTAAAGTTGTAGTAATCCTGGTCAAGGGGCCCTGACCTCCAGGGGGCCCACATTGATTTTCTTAGTCACTCTCAGATATCATATTATTATGGCAAATTGTGTAGAATTGCAGGAAATTAGATTTAAAACAAACAAAAATAAATCTCTCAGACCCATGTCAAAACTAGTAGAATTGCATGAAATTAGTTATAAAATTGCTAAATCGTCAATGCGCCCCCACGGCACAATGTGTAGAATTGCAGGAAATTAACTCCACCGTCAAGAAGGGGGCCGCATTACTTTATGAGGACACAAATCCCTGCCTCCTAAGTAATCCACAGTGATGCAATGTCAGTACAGTACTAGTCTGAATATTTAGTACTAAGGAAGAATTAAGTTATAATTTTTCACTTCTCTCATTGGATTCCCAAACCCCGGGCTTGTCTGTCAAGTCTGCTTTGCAAAGCGTTCCTGGAAGCATCTGGGGTTAGAAACTGTGGTAATATATTATATTATCAGGATTTGATGGAATGATGGCCACTCAAAATCTAGTAGGCTTGCACTCCCCTTTACAGTCGGGTTAGCACGCTAGGCTATTCCACTAAATTGCAGGACAAAAATAGAAAGTCGAGGAGGAGGACGTGGAGGAAAGGTTGATGTGTATGACCTCAAGCATCTTTAATTATAATTTCCAGGCTGTATCACAACCGGCTGTGGTTGGGAGTATCATAGGGCGGCGCACAATTGGCCCAGCGTCGTCGGGGTTTGGCCGGGGTAGGCTGTCGTTGTAAATAAGAATTTGTTCTTAACTGACTTGCCTAGTTAAATAAAGGTTACATAAAATAAATGTAGCAGTCTATTTAGGCCTCGTACTGTGGACTCTCTGCATCTGTGTCCCCTTGGTGCTAATAGTAGAGTATGTTGTCAGTTTAACAAAACGTCTATTGTTGGCCCGGTCATAAGCTGTAGACTGCCAGACAAAATGGATCCAAGATCTCTTGTTTTGCTCTCATTATGCCACTATTTTTTCCTCACTGGTGGTGAGTATTTTAGCAGATATTTTGTAGGATTGTTAAAAGCCCCATTGAAATCTATCTCTCCACTGTATCAGTATAGTAAATGGTCAAAGCACACAAAGAGAAAAAGAGCAATCTGAGCGTTTGTCCCCTTACTTCTTAGGATGACTGTTGACGTTACAGGAGAATCATTCAGCTCCGGAGAGCTGTAATTGTGTTTTGAGATTAGGGCTTAGTCTGCCATTTCAGAATAGCCTCCAAAAAATGAACCTCATATAAACGAAGTATGAATTAAATACCTAAACTCTGGCTAGGTCAATCAGTCCCTTCAATGACTTTCTTTCTGATCTTGCCTCTGTCGAGGAAGCTGTTTGAAGCAACAACAACCAACCAACTGACTACAGATGTAGGATCTTAATTTCATTAATCTTGTTGCTGAGAATTTTGTAGTATATTTGAGTTTTAAAACTGATTCTAAAGTATGTAATTCCCACTTTGAAATTTCATACTTGATTTGCCCTAACAAAAAATGTATCAACCCCTACAAAAATATATATTCATTATAATCCACATGATAATTCACATTTCCTATTGCTGCAGGATTATTTTCTTGCTGTAGCAAACTGGCTGAAATTATGATCCTACATCTGTAAACCCCTCTGGACATTTCCCTCGTGATGAGTTGGCAACATGTCTCTTCAATCATATGAGCGCTCATTCTCAATCTCCTCATTCGATTTTTTGCCTGCATTCTTCTGTCTCCTTTTCCCATCACAAGGTATCTATTTACAGATGGTGACATAATAGATATCCACAGGGCAGACGTCATATTGCACTAGATATCCTCAGGGCATATGTTTGATTGCCCTAGATATCAGTGGTGTAAAGTACTTAAGTAAAAATACTTTAAAGTACTACTTATGTAGTTTTTGGGGGTATCTGTACTTTACTTTACTATTTATATTTTTGACAACTTTTACTTTAACTTCACTACATTCTTAAAGAAAATAGTGTACTTTTTACTTCATACATTTTCCCTGACAACCAAAAGTACTCATTACTTATCAAGAGAACACGTGGTCATCCCTACTGCCTCTGGCCTGGCGGACTCACTAAACACAAATGCATCTTTTGTAAATAATGTCTGAGTGTTGGAGTGTGCCCCTGGCTATCCATACATTTTAAAAACAGGAAAATGGTGCTGTCTGCTTTGCTTAATATAAGGAATTTTAAATGATTTATACTTTTACTATTGATACTTAAGAATATTTGAGTAATTACATTTACTTTTGATACTTAAGTACATTTAAAACCAAATACTTTTAGACTTTTACTCAAGTAGTATTTTACTGGCTGACTTTCACTTTTTAACTTTCTAATAAGGTATTTATACTTTTACTCAAGTATGACAATTGGGTACTTTTTCCACCACTTCTAGATATCCCCAGGGCAGATGTCATATTTCCCTAGATATCCCCAAGGCAGATGTTTGGCATGGCAGTAGTCCCTCACCCCATACACCTTTATTTATGGACGGGAGTATGGGCTGCTTATGTTAGGTCTGGGTTCACACTGCCATTACCTTCTTTCATCGCTCCATGTGACAGAGTGTGAACCCTAGAAACTAAGTGTTACATGGTCATTGCTAGATTGGATACAGCTCCATGCAGGGTAGTCTTAAGAGGGAGAGGAGTGAACTGAAGAGCTGGAGTGACTGGTGTGTGTGTTGGCTCAGTTGGTAGAGCATGGTGATTGCAACGCCAGAGTTGTGGGTTTGATTCCCATGGGGGACCAGTACGGAGAAGGAAAAAGAAGTGTGAAACATATGCACTCACTATTGTAAGTTGCTCTGGATACGAGTGTCTGCTAAACATATGCACTCACTACTGTAGGTTGCTCTGGATATGAGTGTCTGCTAAATTAGGAAAACATAAAAAATGTTGTGTGTGAGAAAAACAGAAGAAGAAGAAGAAGAAGAAGGAGTGTATGTTGCAACAGGCCATGTGGCGGTCCAGTGATCATAAGATCTGTGCCAAATTTCTGTATCACTCCCATTGAATTCCTGAGCTGGAAATCCCAGTTTGTTGTTTCAGAAAGGTTCTCAGGCAAAGTGTTTAGTTAGCGACCCAAAGCTTTCATTAAATCGGCTTTAAAAGATTATTGACTTCGGGTGTGCACAGATCGCCTCTGGCTAAACCTTTTCATTTGCTTGCATTCTAACCTGACAGAAAACCCTAGGCCTATAGGCATACCTCTTTGTGTCTACAATTGGAAATGTAGTTATGGGTCAAGTTCAGTCACAAAGTGAACATGACTATCTCTTCTTAATTTCACTTTATGTTATGGTAGGGGATAATGGGGTAAGTTGAGTCAAAGGGTAAGTTGACCATACACAATATTAATAATTTGACCAAATATTTAGGAAGAGGTCATATTTTAATGGAGTCTGTGAAGGAAGAAACCACATGGGAAAAAAAGTGGTAAGCAATTTAGGTCCCAATTTTTTTTCTTCCGCAAAGTCAAATGAATTGATTGTGTTTGAGGTTTCATGACGCTTGTATCAAATTATAAAGTATATAATAATAACAATCAAGATTGTTCTATACATCAGTTGGGGTCTCTATAAGCTTCAATATGAAAGTGCATCCTTTTAGCTGTGTGGGCTAATATAGTCAAAAGGTTTGCCTTGGGGTAAGTTGAGCCAATGGCAAGTTGAGCCAATTGAAGTGTTTCTTCCCAGGCGTAATGCAAGGCATTATCGCTGGGATATGCGGTAACACCAGGACCTGGCCTATTTTATAAGTATTTTAAAAAGTGCAAAGTGTTTGTTAGTTGTTAAGCCTGTGATAAAATATGCTTAAAATTATGAAAAGACAAAAAATGGATAGTGTTGAATAATGTTTGTGAAATAAAAATTCCATTCAGTACAGAAATGTGTAGGTGGCTCAACTTATCCCATACACAAGGTAAATTATGCCAAGAAACCATTTGTTTGGGGATAAGCTATGTTTTCAAAACTGATGTTTACTTTAATTCTGATTATTTCCAGGGATACACAACATCCTGAAATATAGGTAGATATCTTTGTTAGAAAGAAAACTATATTTCCCTTGATGCTGAATGTAAAAAAGGGCTCAACTTACCCCACTCTCCCCTACAGTGAATTTGAGCTATCTGGCCAAAGCAGTGAGGAAAGAGTTAAACGTTAGGAGGACACATCCCTTTTAGACAAGACAGCTGCAGCCTTGACAAAGTGAAAAAATAAATGAAAAGAACCTGGCTCTATGCCCAGAGCCAGAGATGTGTGTACATGCAGAAAACATATTTTCACGCCAAATTCCACAAAACAGAGTATAACATCACAAAGTTACATTATCGAGGACTCAAATTCCAGGGCTATAGAGGATATCAAAAGTAATGGTCTCTGGAATGAACAGGAATATAATGCAACATTTTCTTTGACACTTATTACTGGCCTTCTTATTATTTCCCTCACAGGTAGATGTGAGTGCTTATCAAGAACAGCTTCCTCCAGCTGATGGGAAGCAAATTGGGAGGACATTCTGTTGTGTCTACCTTTCTGTATTTTGAAGAAAGAGAGTCCCATCAACGCTGGCCTTTTATCTCTCCATCTCTCCATCGAGGTTGCCTCCCTTTTCATGTGCTATCTATCTGTCTGCCACCCAGGTGCAATGTTGTCAAGGCACTCAAAACAGTTTTGGCATTGGAAGGAAAGCCAAGGCGGTGCAAAATTCCAACTAGCCCTATGATTCCACATGGTTGAAGAATTAACTAGGTCACTGCATGAGTAGGCAGCTAGTGTTCCTAACCAAAGGAGTGGGGCAATTAGTGCATATTTTGTCTTTTATAGTATAGTCATGTAACTCTTGAAACAAATGAGGTGTCACTAACTTTGCAAGTTACACCTTTGGCATTAATAATACGCAGTTTCCCATGGTAGATCTCTATAGAAAAATAAGCTGAATACATACAACACCACGGTTCAATTTGCCATAATCATGAGGACAATCATACTCCACACAAGCATACAGTATACTAATTTCCTTGCAGGTTCATATTCTGCATAACGATGATAACTTAGCAAGATTTAGCTAAGGACGATGCTGGTTTAGAACAACAAGACCAATCCAGTAAAGTATAGGACAGAACTATCCATCGGGCTTATACTGAAACACAAAATGTTGTTTTTTTCCCCTGTGGGTTCAGTGAGGTTCATTGGCTGAGCAGAGAGAGAGCAATGAATGGGAAAATTGACATCATGGTTTAACTCAGTGATTATCAGTGCTGGGCTGAATGAAGAGAGAAGAAAGACCCTCTCTGTTTGGATGTAAAGTCTATGCTGGGTAAGCCCAGCTGCCTGGAACTCACATGAACTGTGCTCTTCCAAATACTGTTCTCTCCACTCGTTGTTTCCACAGACAGAGAGAGAGACAGAGAGACAGAGAGATGGACAAATTATTTGGCAACCATATTGGATCCTAGTCATGCCAATTCAGCACATTTGAGTGTGAACTTGAGGCAAGGGGGAGACAGACACAGACAGACAGACAGACAGACGGACGGACAGACGGACAGACAGGACAGACAGGACAGACAGGACAGACAGACAGACAGACAGACCAGACAGACCAGACAGACAGACAGACAGACAGACAGAGAGAGAGAGAGAGAGAGAGAGAGAGAGAGAGAGAGAGAGAGAGAGAGAGAGAGAGAGAAAGAAAGAAAGAAAGGTCAGAAATGGAACCAACTGCTATATTGTTTATTATTATTATGTTTTTATTCTGCTACCAGTCACATTCTCCTAATCCCTGCCTACATGTGCATATCTACCTTAACTCCTCCTCCAGTATCCCTGCATACTGTAAATTTGGTATGATCACTGGCCCTGTATATAGCTTACTCTCTTCTGTTTTTTTTTTTTATTGAATTATACTATTTTGATATTATTGAATACTGCATTGTTGAGAAGGGCTTGCAAGTTAAGCATATCACTGTACTTGAATGTAACAAATAAAACTTGAACTGTTCAGACACACATTAGCTAGCTGTAGGGGCATGATTAAACATGCAGGTATTTCCTCCTCCCTGTACTGACTCATTGACTCGACACAGCCTGTGCATGTGTGCGTGGGCCTGCACGCCTGCCTGCCTGCCTGTCTGTCTGTCTGTCTGTCTGTCTGCATATTTTAGTATGAAAAAGTGGACCTTCAGAAAGTATTCACACCCCTTGACTTTTTCCTAATGTTGTTGTGTTACAGCCTGAATTTAAAATTGATTACATTTAGATTTTGTGTCACTGGCCTACACACAACATCCATAATATAAAAGTGGAATTATGTTTTTCAAAGTTTTTACACATTAATTAAAAAGGAAAAGCTGAAATGTCTTGAGTCAATAAGTATTCAACCCCTTTGTTATGGCTAGCCTAAATAACTTCAGGAGTAGAAATGTGCTTAACAAGTCACATAATAAGTTGCATGGACTCACTCTGTGTGCAATAATAGTGTTTAGCGTGTTTAACTTGATCTCCGTACCCCACACATACTATTATATGTTAGGTCCCTCAGTCGAGCAGTGAATTTCAAACCACAAAGACCAGGGAGGTTCTCCAATGCCTCGGAAAGAAGGGCACCTATTGGTAGATGAGTAAAAATTTAAAAAAGCAGACATTGAATATCCCTTTGAGCATGGTGAAGTTATTAATTACACTTCAGATCTTGTATCAATACACCCAGTCACTACAAAGATACAGGCGTCCTTTCTAACTCAGTTGCCGGAGTGGAAGGAAACCGCTCAGGGATTTCACAATGAGGCCAATGGGGATTTTAAAACAGTTACAGAGTTTAATGGCTGTGATAGGAGAAAACTGAGGGTGGATCAACAACATTGTAGTTACTCCACAATGCTAACCTAAATGAGAGTGAAAAGAAGGAAGCCTGTACAGAATACAAATATTCTAAAAGATACATCCTGTTTTCAATAAGTCACTAAATTAACTTTATGTCCTGAATACAAAGCGTTATGTTTGGGGCAAATCCAATACAACACATCACGAAGTACCAATCTTCATATTTTCAAGCATGGTGGTAGCTGCATCATGTTATGAGTATGCTTGTCATCGGAAAGGACTAGGGTGTTTTTTAGGATAAAAATAAATGGAATAGAGCTAAGCACAACCAATATTCTAGAGGAAAACCTGGTTCAATTTGCTTTCCAACAGACGCAGGGACACAAACTCACCTTTCAGCAGGACAATAACCTAAAACGCAAGGCCAAATATACACTGGAGTTGCTTACCAAGACGACATTGAATGTTCCTTAGTGGCCTAGTTAGTTTTGACTTAAATCAGCTTTAAAATCTATGCCAAGACTAGCAATGTCTAGCAATGATCAACAACCAACTTGACAGAGCTTGAAGAATTTTTAAAATAATAATGTGCAGCTGCGATCACTGCCAAAGGTGATTCCAACATATGTCAACTCTGCAATTCACTGCTATTGCTGTGAATAATTATGTAAATTATATATTTTTGTATTTAATTTAAAAATCTCAAAACATGGTTTCACTGTCATTATGGGGTATTGTGTAGAAGTAAGAAAATAAATGTAATCAATTTTGAATTCAGGCTGTAACACAACAAAATGTGAAATAAGTCAAGGGGTATGAATACACTGTACAGTATACTGTATGTATATACTATACACACTACCGTTCAAATTTTGGGGTCACTTAGAAATGTCCTTGTTTTTGAAAGAAAAGCACATTTTTTGTCCATTAAAATAACATAAAATTGATCAGAAATACAGTGTAGACATTGTTAATGTTATAAATGACTATTGTAGCTGGAAGCTGATTTTTTTTATGGAATATCTACATAGGTGTACAGAGGTCCATTATCAGCAACCATCACTCCTGTATTCCAATGGCACGTTGTGTTAGCTAATCCAAGTTTATCATTTTAAAAGGCTAATTGTTCATTAGAAAACCCTTTTGCAATTATGCTAGCACAGCTGAAAACTGTTGTGCTGATAAAAGAAGCAATAAAACTGGCCTTCTTTAGACTAGTTGAGTATCTGGAGCATCAGCATTTGTGGGTTCGATTACAGTCTCAAAATGGCCCGAAACAAAGAACTTTCTTCTGAAACTCGTCAGTCTATTCTTGTTTTGAGAAATGCAGGCTATTCCATGCAAGAAATTGCCAAGAAACTGAAGATCTCATACAACGCTGTGTACTACTCCATTCATAGAACAGAGCAAACTGTCTCTAACCAGAATAGAAAGAGGAGTGGGAGGCCCTGGTGCACAACTGAGCAAGAGGACAAGTACATTAGAGTGTCTAGTTTGAGAAACATACACCTCACAAGTCCTCAACTGGCAGCTTCATTAAATAGTACCCGCAAAACACCAGTCTCAACGTCAACAATGAAGACTCCGGGATGCTGGCCTTCTAGGCAGAGTTGCAAAGAAAAATCCATACCTTCCTCTGTCCAGTGTCTGTGTTCTTTTTCCCAGCTTAAACTTTTCTTTTTATTGACCAGTCTGAGATATGGCTTTTTCTTTACAACTCTGCCTAGAAGGCCAGCATCCCGGAGTCGCCTATTCACTATTGACGTTGAGACTGGTGTTTTGCGGGTACTATTTAATGAAGTTGCCAGTTGAGGACTTGTGAGGCGTCTGTTTCTCAAACTAGACACCCTAATGTACTTGTCCGCTTGCTCAGTTGTGCACCGGGGCCTCCCACTCCTCTTTCCCAAACATTTCAACGGTGGTGTGTAGACTACATTTCATCTAAATGGGACCATTGTTGTTAGGGGAAAACCTTCAATGGAGGTATAGATATGTATGTGTATGAGCCTGAACGAAAAACTGGTCAGACTCATTTAAACTATATGGGAAAGAATTTGACCTTCCATGAAAACACACACTGAGGCAGGTTTCATGAGGTCTGTGTTGATGAGGGCTGTGTCAATGAGGGCTGTGTTAATGAGGGCTGTGTTAATGAGGGTTCAAAGGGGTTAAAACAACAGCCGCTCTTACTCCCGGCAATGACACGGAAAAAAGTCCCCACAAAGCTTCATAGACTCCATAAGATCTATCTCAGGACACTGTTTATACCAGCCTTGCAAAACAGATACAGTACTTTGGCTCATGTTTCATAGGCACTGACTATTTCTTTCCTTGATTTGACTGACACTTTTAAGGCTGATGATGTAATGGTTGAAAGACCAGAGCGGGTGGCCTACTGTATATGTTATGCTATTTTTTTTTCTGGGTTATGGGTCAAAGTCTGATGTAGTTCAAGTAAAAGTACATTTATTTTCTTTCAACATTTGAAATACTATAAAAAATAAATAGAAACAATAAAATTGGTAATGTTGGAGGACTATCATCTTAAGCGGTACAAATGAAACACTTTGTATAATATCAAAATAATTTCTAACTAATGTCCTTTTCTTATGGCAGGTTAGACAGATGTTAAACCATCAAATAGTTGTAGGCTACTGTAAGGTGAAGTCGGAGGAGCACTACATACAATTGTACATCAATAAGGCCTAAAGACTGTTATTAGAATTATACTGTAGATGAGTAACATTAGATATTAAAATAACAAAGTAAGAATACAACCGAAAGACTACAGTAAGACTGTTGGGTTATTGAATACAGAACTGTGGCCACTTAGTCTATTGAATGCTAAGAGTACTGTTTCAGCTTGAAGCTTGAGAATTCAGAGCTTGTTACTTAAAGGGATACTGTGAGATTCTGGCTGGATACCAAATCAGCCCAATAAAGTATGTCCTGTTGGAGTGAAAGCCCTCGAGACCCTGGTAGTTCTTTCACTGGCAAATATTTTGATTTGAGGAATGGAAGTTGTTTCTTTGGCTTTTGGAAAGTGAACTTAAAAAAATTTAACTGGCTTGGTCTTTGTGGAAGATCAAATTCCATGTCCATGGCCATATCTACATTACTATTTCCTTATCTTAATACAAGATAGGGAGACACAAACTGTGTGTCAGACTTCAAGAGAGAATCTCTTCTCTAAGCTGGAATTCAAATTGTGGGTTTCAAACAACATAGCAATCTAGACCACATTATACTAAATGTTTAATAATACAAAATGTTAACTGGGTGAAAAAACAACAACTAATCCCTTCAAATTAAACAGGAGTGGTTTCCACAGTGCTGGTTTGATTGAATCTCTCCATTTTCTCTCCTTTTCCAAACACTGTGATGTCATACGTTCATGGTCACCACTTTGATGCCGTGGGCGTTGATGTATGTGAGGAGAACCCGGGCCCGTCTCTCGATGACGTCGATGAGCTTCTCGATGCCCTGTCGCCCTCCCTGGCTCTCCCAGTACAGCTGATCCAGGAACAGCGACTGGAGGAGCCTCTCCCTCAGCCTCTGGCTCATCAACACGGCCACTGCCTGTTCTGGGAGCCTGAGTGGAGAAGAGGTTGGTAACACTTAATTTTTAGTTGGCAGCATTTTATTTGGCTAGTTGGTTGCACTTTATTTGGATAGTCAGTAACTGTTTAACAAACTCTGACCACAACTGTTTGATCCCTATGCTGTACATTTAAATGCTCATTAATAACTTATTCCTTAAAAAATATGTACTCCCAAAATACATGAATTCTACACTAGCATAATGTAATTCAATAGCATAATGTAATTCTGCCCGTGCCTAGATTACATTATCCAGGCCGGAGCCTTCTAATCGTTAACTACTGTTGAAATGCCTCTGCTTTGAAGAAGATCACTACAAGTCATGTAAGAGGAGAGGTGACAACTGTCAGAACAAAGTCCCCCCGCTAGGTCCTCCCAGTGGTTTGTTCCACTGATTTATTCATCACAAGATAAAAATGAAATATAGGGGCTGTCCCTGGGTGTGCCACCATATTAAACCCTATAGGTGGGTTTAATACACTTCATAACACATGCATGCACTCTGCAATTACGTGTTAGAATGCAGTATTTTACCACAATGTGAAGTCAACAGGGAGGAATCTCTAGACTAAGAGCTGAATCAACTACACATTGTATGCAGGGGGTAGATAGTCGCTGATTGAAATTGAAAATAAAAAATGCTGCAAACTGTACAGTAATAATATTACTGCTATTGCTGTAAGATAATAGTCATATTGTAAAGACCATAGCATTACTCAGAAGAATCAGTGTATTACCCGACTAATGATCGATTCACTATGCTGTCTATACATTTCTACGTTGACTCACTCCTTGATTCCCTCCAGTAGTCTGTAGTCCAAGTTTTCCTCGTCGCGGTCGAAAAAGCCCTTGTTGTCAGCGAAGACCAAGCGCCTGGGGTCGTGACTCCTGTGGATGATGTTGGCCAGCGCCACACTGTCCTTGTCCCCACATTCCAGATGGTGGCCCTCCTCCACACACACGTCCTCCTGACGAGGCCTGAACCCACAGCAGTTCCGGTCCAGTCGGCTGTATATCTGAAGAGGAGGTAGACAAACAGGATTCACTTAAGCTATTATCTCAAAGTTGTGATGTCCTATGCCAAGTATCTCCCCACAGCGTCCTAGTTTGTCAAGCTTCCTTCTGAAGACATTTAACACAGAAGTTCATTCGAAAGACCAGACACGTGTGATCGTACAGTACCTGCAAGAGGAAATCAAACAGGGCTAGTTTGCTCCACTCATAATGGTGAATGCTGGAGCAGCCCGAGTTAGGCTTGGGCGTGACGTTCCTGTGCCAACACCTCTGTTTGAGGGAGCTCTGGTACTCCCCCCATGTCATCCTCACAGTGGACTGGCCCTCTGCATTGTCCCCTGGAGAGAGGGAACCATCCCACAGCACCACGGGGCAGGGCTGGCCATCTATGGGATGAGGGGGATCCAGAGGTAATGTTAGTGTGACCGACCGGGCTTTGAACCCGGGTTGTGTGTGCAACCCAAGTCTGTTTTGGCTCTTTGAGCTACCTCTAGACTCAGTCCATTGAGCTAAAGAGAATCTTCACGTCTCAGACAAGGTTAGTCATCACACATGCATAGTCACCACTTCTACACTATCATTAGCATACAACACTGAGGAGGAGGAAGACGAAGGCTCATGAGTGTGTTCTTGTTGAGGAGGACCAGACACCACAAAAACGCAACAGGGAAACAAATATATACGTAAGAGGGCTACAGATATAATTCGGGTCAAGGGCGGCCATACAAAGAACGTCAGCTGATGCTCAAACATAGCCAGTGCAAGGCTATGATTAAAGTTTAAACTATTTGAGGATTGATATCATGGCATTTGCACCTCTGTTTCAGTGTACTCAATCTATCCCACAGATTTATGAGGACTCAGACAGCTGCATGATCTGAGGGCTAAAGGAGCTAGCACTCACAGGCTTCATAGCTCCAGAGCTGATACCTCTGCTGACAAATATGCTTGGCCTTATAATATTACATTGGCTACAACATTCCTGGAATGCTGATTTGGGAAGAGATAGATGTGACATAGCCTACAAGCTATTAAAATGTCACCTTAACATTGACGTGTAAATCAGTCTAGTCGTAAAATTATACTATTTTGATATTGAATACTGCACTGTTGGGTAGGGCTTGTAAGTTAATAATTTCACTGTACTGGTGCATGTGACAAATAAAACGCACAGTTCTGAATATAACTACTGTTCCCTGAAGGAGGGAACAAGGTATAACATACTATGGGAAGTCAACAACCAATCATATTCACCTGAAGAAAACTTAAATCACACCCAACTGGCCAATGGATGGCGTTCCCACCCTCAGATGCCCTGCCTTCCTGCCTATATTACCGGGGCTCGCATTAATTTCCTCAATACTGCTCAGTACTGCTCTTCAGGGAACAGTAGTTATTTTCATAACTGTACGTTACCTTTCAAATCGGTCACTCAGTATAACACACTATGGGGACATACAATCACACCCCAAGCCGGGTCAGAGGGTACCAAACTAGGAAGCCAACTGTAACCCAAGTACACATGTTCCACCGGCTCCAAAAAGGGGTTACAGAAGCCACCTTTTTCCTTAATACTTACCCGAGAAGCCTGAACTATCAGAGCCCTATACAGTGAATCATAACCTACTGCAACTTGGCTATGCGCACTGACACGCAAATCCATTGACCCTACCTTGCAAGCCTGAAATGTTAGAAGTTGTGCAAGGAACCGCAAGTCCAAAAAAACATAACACCTGTCGTGACTTGGCACACTCATGCTGCATAGCATCGATGAACCACACCAGGAACCTGGAAACTGTGTACTCGCACGATGCCACAGCAGCCCAAGGCTCAAATCCACAGGAAACTGTGGTAATCCTGATAATGCACACTTTACGCGCTACCGCACCCCAAGGACTCCCAAGGCTCAAACCCACGGGGAGCTGTGGTAACCCGGATAAATGCGCAACTTGCACGCTGCCTAACACCCACTCCAGGATCCAGCCATAAGAACACTATGAGCCACACTGGGAGCAGTTACATCCAAGCAATAAAACCTCACAAAGGTATGTGGGGAACACCAACTCACTCCAGCACAGATATCACCAAACGTCATGCACATGAACAATGCAGAAGAGGCCGCCACACCCCTACTGGAGTGAGCACACACACCTCTAGGCAAGCCTTGTCCTTTGCTGTCATATACCAGGGATATAGCCTCCACAATCCAATGAGAAAGGTGCTGCTTAGAAAGCGCCATACCCCGAGCTGAATTAACTAAACAAACAAAAAGCTAGTCACAAACATGGATATCCTTGGTCCTATCCATATACAGTGGGGAGAACAAGTATTTGATACACTGCCGATTTTGCAGGTTTTCCTACTTACAAAGCATGTAGAGGTCTGTAATTTATCATAGGCTCTCTGTGAGAGACGGAATCTAAAACAAAAATCCAGAAAATCACATTGTATGATTTTTAAATAATTTATTTGCATTTTATTGCATGACATAAGTATTTGATCACCTACCAACCAGTAAGAATTCCGACTCTCACAGACCTGTTAGTTTTTCTTTAAGAAGCCCTGCTGTTCTCCACTCATGACCTGTATTAACTGCACCTGTTTGAACTCGTTACCTGTATAAAAGACACCTGTCCACACACTTAATCAAACAGACTCCAACATCTCCACAATGGCCAAGACCAGAGAGCTGTGTAAGGACATCAGAGATACAATTGTAGACCTGCACAAGGCTGGGATGGGCTACAGGACAATAGGCAAGCAGCTTGGTGAGAAGGCAACAACTGTTGGCGCAATTATTAGAAAATGGAAGAAGTAGTTCAAGATGACGGTCAATCTCCCTCAGTCTGGGGCACCATGCAAGATCTCACCTCGTGGGGCATCAATGATCATGAGGAAGGTGAGGGATCAGCCCAGAACTACACGGCAGGACCTGGTCAATGACCTGAAGAGAGCTGGGACCACAGTCTCAAAGAAAACCATTAGTAACATACTACGCCGTCATGGATTAAAATCCTGCAGCGCACGCAAGGTCCCCCTGCTCAAGCCAGCGCATGTCCAGGCCCGTCTGAAGTTTGCCAATGACCATCTGGATGATCCAGAGGAGGAATGGGAGAAGGTCATATGGTCTGATGAGACAAAAATAGAGCTTTTTGGTCTAAACTCCACTCGCCGTGTTTGGAGGAAGAAGAAGGATGAGTACAACCCCAAGAACACCATCCCAACTGTGAAGCATGGAGGTGGAAACATCATTCTTTGGGGATGCTTTTCTGCAAAGGGGACAGGATGACTGCACCGTATTGAGGGGAGGATGGATGGGGCCATGTATCGCAAGATCTTGGCCAACAACCTCCTTCCCTCAGTAAGAGCATTGAAGATGGGTCGTGGCTGGGTCTTCCAGCATGACAACGACCCGAAACACACAGCCAGGGCAACTAAGGAGTGGCTCCGTAAGAAGCATCTCAAGGTCCTGGAGTGGCCTAGCCAGTCTCCAGACCTGAACCCAATAGAAAATCTTTGGAGGGAGCTGAAAGTCCGTATTGGCCAGCGACAGCCCCGAAACCTGAAGGATCTGGAGAAGGTCTGTATGGAGGAGTGGGCCAAAATCCCTGCTGCAGTGTGTGCAAACCTGGTCAAGAACTACAGGAAACGTATGATCTCTGTAATTGCAAACAAAGGTTTCTGTACCAAATATTAAGTTCTGCTTTTCTGATGTATCAAATACTTATGTCATGCAATAAAATGCAAATTAATTTTTGTTTTAGATTCCGTCACTCACAGTTGAAGAGTACCTATGATAAAAATTACAGACTTCTACATGCTTTGTAAGTGGGAAAACCTGCAAAATCGGCAAGTGTATCAAATACTTGTTCTCCCCACTGTATGTGTGTAAAGCGTGCACCGGACACAGGCCATGCAACCTCCGTTGTTCATTGGAAACAAACGGAGGAGGTGAGAAAGCGAACAGCTCAAAAGCCAGGGACCTGTAAGACATACAGTAGGCATAACCTTGGGAGCAAAAGCTGCATTAGGACGTAACATCACTTGGAGTCGCCAGGCGCGAATTCCAAACACGAAGGGTGTACTGATAGCGTGTGGAGATCTCCAACGTGCTTGGCCGACGCCAAGGCCATGAGCAGGGCAGTCTTATAAGAAAGGACCTTCAGGTCCACAGACTCCAATGGTTCAAACGGAGGCTCACACAAAGCGTTCAGGACCAAAGCCAGGTCCCATGTCGGTGCCCTAGACTTAGACCAGCTTTTCCCAAAATTGGTCCTGGGGACCCCAAGGGGTGCACGTTTTTGTTTTTGCCCTAGCACTACACAGCTGATTCAAATAATCAAAGAGCTTTCCCTCAAAGAGCTCTGAAAGGAAGAAATTCCTTCAACCTGACACCAACCCCCAAAGAGTGGCACTTATATGTACACAACCCTCTCGTAAAGGGTGCATGTACCAACTGCCTTGTCGTAATCACGTTCGATGAGAACCCCTAGCCGTCAAATTCAACCTTTCCATATCTGCAGTCGTGGGTGCCAAACTCTCCTGTGCGCCTGGGACAATAGATCCCAACGATACGGAATCCTCCACGGGTTCCTGCCCAACAGGCAGATGATGTCCAGAAACCAGAGTTGTCTGGGCCAATGTGGAGCCACCAGAATCAATCTACATGGTGGCCTGAACCAGGTCCATCGTAGGAAACGCATAGAGCAGGGTCTGAGACCACTGATACATCAAAGCATTCATTCCCAACGGAGTGCCCAGATACCTCATTAAGAAGATCAGACGTCAATGCATGCTTTCTCACGATTCGTAAAGACCTACATTGGCCCTGCTGAACTGGTCTCCAAAACTTTCTGAGGGGAGGATGTATAGCCACATGAAAATACGCATTCCTTCAGATCTATGGACGTGAACCAATCGCTGGGATGCTCCGACTGCAATAGCCAGCGAAATCTGAGCATTTTGAACTTGAAAACCTTGAGGTGCTTGTTTAAAACATGCAAGTCCAGGACGGGATGCCACATTCCATCACTCTTGGGAACTAACAAGTACCGGCTGTACTTCTGACACAGGTACCACCAAAATAACCTGCTTTTCAAGGAGAGAGGAAATCTCTTCTCTAAAGACAGGCGCTAGTACCTCGGAGACCCTTGACGTAATGACTCCACGAAAAGTAGGAGGACGCACAGTGAATTGCAGACCGTACCCCCTCGTCACAGTCCTCATCACCCATGGTGAAACTACACATACCCGCCACTGGACGGAGCACTCTGACAGTATCCCTACTTTATCTTCTGAAGGTGCAGAGTGCCACCCTGAGGAAAGGGATAATTAGTTTTTTCTGTCACCGTCGTTCTGATACCCACCCCACGGGACTTTGGCAAACAGTAACTTTCCCCCATTGACCGAGCCACTTGGGAGCACTGTTGCCAAAGTAAATGCTTGGCGAGGAGGGCCCTGAGAACAAGCCCCATCCCCCAGCATCCAGCTAGGGTCGCAAGGGCTGCTTCTTCCCCTGCGCCGCAGAACAATCTGCTTTCACCCTGCTCTCCTTCGACCCAGCACGGTGTCTGTGCCAAGACATCCACCGCTGCCCAGAAGCACCAAGTCAGTAAGAAACCGACCTTGAAGCCACCCCTGACCTGGGGCAACCAGCCTCTGGCCTGAACCCTTTCCTTCATGCCTCTGGAACTGCTGAGCCACCCCCGACAAAGGATTTTTGTGGGAAAAGGACCCATAGAGCTGAGTCCTGTTTTTGTTTCTACTCGAAACGGGCCTGGAAGGACTCCATAGCCAAGCCAAACAACCTTGTTGGCGAAAATACATCCGCATGTCCCTCTCAGGAATCTGGGACAACGTCAACCAGAGGTGGCGCTGAGCCACCACCATTGCCCCCATACTTTTCCCTACAGCCAGGACAGACACAGCACAAAATCAGCCGCAACGCGGATTTCGTTGAGAAGCTCTGAAACCGGCTTCCACACCTCCACAGTGTTATTCAGCTCCTGCAGCAAGTCAATATGAAAAATATGCAGAATTGTGACAACATTGGTCTAAGGCACTGAGTCACTACATTCCCTGGTTCGAATCCAGGCTGTATCACATCCGGCCGAGATTAGGAGTTAAATAGGGCTGCGCACAATTTGTTTATAGCTGACTTGCATGGTTAAATAAAAGTTAAATAAATAAAAGATTAACTGGCACTGTTTATTCGGAAGCACTGGGCTAGAATTAGCCCCCTTATTAGCATCTGGGGATAAGTAACTCGCTAGCTAGATTTTGGCAAAATCTTTAAACTGGGTTAGCAACGCTTCACTGCTGCAGGGACAGAAGGTAAAATAAACACAAGACATCTAGTGGCCCTTTTGGGTACTTCAGATTATCACAGGTGTCGGTAATCATCTCTGGCCATCTCACTAGCCTTATCACGTGTAAAATATATACAATAATTAAATACGACGCTTAAAAAAACGAATTTTGACAAAGCTGTAAAACATTATCCTAAATATAAACCATCAAGTTAGTGAATACCATTGGTGTTTAATCTGAGGGTTTTAGGATGAAATATCCTTAATATATGTTTTACACAATTGTGTTTATTTTACCATGTCAATATGTAATTGTTTTTATGTTTTGACTTCGAACTGGTGGCAGTTGTGAACACAGTCAATAGTTGGAAGAGTTGCAGAGTTCATTGGAAAAGAATGCCATTGCTGATTAGATGTTTTTTCATTAATTATGCTATTTTCTCTTGAACCATATGGTATATCTACAGCAAACCCATGGACAAAAAGGACACATATATAATACATGAATACTATACATGAATACTTTTTTTGTTATTCAAGTATAAATGACCAAAATTACCAGAGATTGCCATAGATTCTGTTAATTACGAAAATTACTGAAGATGACGGTAACTTTGGAAAATTAACAGTAGCTTTTCAAACCTAGTCAGTGGACAATGGGCCTACCTTGTACAAAAGGAAACTTCCTGCTGGCAGCGGGCACGCTCCGGTTCAGTCCCAAGACCCTATCCAAATGGAAAGCGAAAACCTCGCTGGTGTCCACGGGACTTTTGATAACACCACATTGTCCTATACACACTTTATGGTCCGTGACATCGTTATGTTTGTCAGAATGGATCAAAGACAAATATGATGTGCTTTCAAACAGCAAGAGGGGGATAGATTCCTTATGGGACACTTCATGAATGCGCGAAACTTTACCATCAGCAAGAAAGCGCATGGCACTAATGTCCTCTTTGCTGAACCACGGCGGTGCCCTCTCGCTGTATATTCGGATAGAACTGACGTGAGGTTCTGTTTGTATTTTTAAATTCGAGCTTACATCCCGTGTTGCATGATTTATGGTGTTCATTTGTTTCCAAGATATGTCGATTCCGTTAGTGCGCTTTTGTCTCCATTCCTCCCTCTTCAATGTGCCAATTTTATTTTGAGTAAATCCCTCATTAGGTTTGGTTCTCCTGGCTTTTCTCCTTAGTTTCGGTCTCACTGTCCCCCTTATAATAGCTGGTTTAATGCGCCTTGACTTTAGTGTTATGTACACCACATTGGACCGCGTTGGAACCACGGAGGGTAACAAAGAGTCGTCGTTGGCACCAGTTGGTGAGTCGGCTGTTTCCGACGGGCTATCATCATTGAACCTCAGTGTGTATAGTCCCCGACTCTTCTTGTACTGGTGTCTGTCCAACCGTCTATCCTGGTGCAGCAACGAATGTCCAACCTGGGAAACCACGAAAAACAGGTACACACAACATGCACCCACAATGATCAAATTCCTTTTCGACGGGGGATACCTCCGAACGCAGTTAGATATCCTCAGAAAAGACGAACAAGACCAAAGAATGAGAGACTTTTTTATGTCTCCGGGGCGTATTAAAGTCTCCATTAGATCTTATGATCCGACATGGTTAGGCTATCAGTTTGTCTTTGCCCGGAGCTCAAGTAAGGATAAGGACGTCGGCGGCGCTGCCGGCGCATAACTTCCGAAACAAATTTTCAACAGGAAAAAAAGTTATGTCCAAAATCAGAACGCGATGAGAGGGGCTGTGGTAATCCTTGTTTAGGTCAATGTTTCATCGCAACAGAGGAAGGGTGGCTTTGTTGCCATAGATAATTAATAGGGACAACTGTCAAAACAGATGAATCAGCTGAGATAACATAATCGTATCAGGACATTACTAAACGAAGGCTATAGCTCCCTCTGTCGTGCATGTATGACAATAATAGCCATAACAATCCATATCACCTATTTTCACCTAAATTAATAGCATATAATATTGGTCAGTGGTTTGAATGTGTTTAAATGTAACATCCCTCAGGCGACATCTGCTGGTGTAGTTTTACACTGCGATGTGATAAAGTGTGTGTGTGTGTCTGTTTGTCTGGTCTAGCCTATTGTCTAGTTTGTGGAAAAACTGTTGAACCTGGTACTAAGGTTCAACAGTGGTACTAAGATAACAATATAAAAAGGTAGAAACACCTTCTCTATTGTGATGCCAGCACTGCAGAACAATAAGACAGAAGGGAAAAGGAAACATTCCTTGGGATGTGCAAGTTAGAGCGGAATGTCAAAACAGGAAACAGTCCGTCAGCATCATGATACCTGCCAGGAAGTGTTGGTCTGAGCAGATTAGATCGACTTAAATTATGTAGGCTAACACTAGCAACAGTCTCTGTGAACAAGCAGGATTTCCTGTAGTCGAGATGGATTTTTCTGACCATAACCACATGAGGGAGCCAGGCCCTGTATTCATAAATAGTAGGAGTGCTGATATAGGCTTAGGTCCCCTCCTGTCCATGTAATCTTATTCATTATTATCTAAAAGGCCAGTCCGATCCTAGATCAGCAGTCCTACTCTGAGATGTGTTATGTATACAAGCCCTGATCAATCTGGGCAGAGAAAACTGACCTTAGATCAGTGGTTAGAACAGGAGTTGGCCTGTTGGCTTGCAGAGGTGTACATAAAGTAATAGAAAGTAGTTACACTAAGGGGAAATTAGTTAACCCAAATCTAAATGAGCTAATCCCTAATGGCAAGAGAGGAGAACAGATGTCATTCAAATTTTACAGTGCAGGAGGTTTTCATTATGAATATTTCTTTGCACCCGTAGTAGCATCCACAAAGCCCAATTTTGCTGGTGTTCCCATTGACTTCTACTTGAACGACATGCCATGGGAAGATGGTAAGTGATGATCTTAGAAATTCTATTCTCACAGGAAAGGAAATGTTTTTTTTAGGAACAGACAAATTAAGTATTAGTAGTTGCGTTTTAATATTAGGCCTGGAATGACCTAAAAACTTGAATTTAAATTGCATGTCATATAATTTAATTCAGTGTCATGCTACACGGTTTTAGATTTATAGATTTAGCAAGGATACAAATATTTGACAGAAGAGAAAAAAACATGTTGTTTGCAGCAGTAAAGTTATGCCCAGCAGCCTAACTGATTGCATCATTTGTGTCAACTGTTGCAGCATCAGTCTCTGTTGTGGAACAGCAAGTATTTCAGTTAACACATATGTGCAACCTTTAACACCGGTAATAAGGCCTATCGTTGATAGTGGCAAAAATGCTAGATGTAAACATGATTCAACTTTTTTTCTTGGTTGCTGTCACAATTTGGTCTTTGGGAAGTTGCACCGAAGCAGAGAAAGTTTAACAAGGTAGGCTGTGTAGGCTACACACCATACACCTAACATGCTGACCACACCGCTCGTGTCGCGTGTGCGAGCCTTGCAAAATAAATGTACACATACATGTTATTCAATCATTGCACCAACACTGCTCGAGCGCGTCATTGAGTGTCTGCATTGCCAGGCGCTAAAATATAACTTGATTCTATTTGTGACGCTGAATGCGCTGCAAGTCCTGCCTCTCCCATCTCCTCATTGGCTTTTAGGAGCATATACCCACATGGGTGATTGAAAGATGAACTGAGGTCCACGCTACAGTCGGTTGTGGTAATGCACCTTATTAAAGTTGGTTGCCAACCACCATACAAAGTCCAAAGAAGAAAAAGAAGCCTGAGGGAAGGAGAAGAGATGACTAGAAACAAATTTGGTTGACCGTTTTATCTGTGCATGAATTGTCAGAGTAGAGGACCTTGTGCATTTCAGGTAAAATAACAACCCAATGTTTATATCCCAGGACAAATTAGCTAGCAACAGCAAGCTAGCTAGCTAAATAGGACAATTTAGCTAGCAACAGCTATCTAGCTAAATTGCCATAAATGTTTAATGCTTTTCGACCTGTCCCCAAATTAATATAATTGGTTCAGAGTTTGTTTTGATATTTCCACCTGCGTGTCGTGATCGCGTTTGGTGTGGGGGGACAAAATCAACTTGCGTGCGATGACGCCAGAAGTAACTCTTTTTTTTTATTTCAACAGGTCTGGATGGTTTGGTATTGAAGCGCAGGATGTTGCCAGAACGGTATTGAACTGCTGATTTGTGCTTGTTGAGGTAATGCGCCATGAAAGCACTTAATTCAATACCTTGCATATTATAGGACAGGGATCATCAGCTAGATTCTACCGCAGGACAATTATTTATTTATTTATTTATATATATTGTCTTTTGTTTTCTTTTTTTCTTGAGTGGATGGTCGGCAGGCCGGAACATAATAAATAATAAATACAAAAATGAGATTGCAAATTGACTGCAAAAAAACATAATCATTCAAACCTTGCTTAAATTTGTATACGATCACTAGAAACAAATTGCAGTGCCTTCAGAAAGTATTCATACCCCTTGACTTATTCTTACAGCCTGAATTCAAAATTGATTAAATTGCTTTTTTTCCCCTCATTCATCTACACACAATACCCCATAATGACAAAGGGAAAACTTGTTTTTAGAAAGGTTTGCAAATTTATTGAAAATGTAATTTACATAAGTATTCACACCCCTGAGTCAGTACGTTGTAGAAGCAACTTTGGCAGAGATTACAGCTGTGAGTCTTTCTGGGTAAGTCTCTAAGAGTTTTCTACACCTGGATTGTACAACATTTTCCCATTATTCTTATCAAAAATCTTAGCTCTGTCAAATTGGTTGTTGGTTGTTGCTAGACAACCATTTTCAGGTCTTGCCATAGATTTCCAAGTAGATTTAAGTCAAAACTGTAACTAGGCCACTCAGGAACATTCACTGTCTTCTTGGTAATCAACTCTAGGGTTGGCCTTGTGTTTTAGGTTATTGTCCTGATGAAAGGTGAATTCATCTCCCAGTGTCTGGTGGAAAGCAGACTGAACCAGTTTCTCATTCCGTTTATTTTTTTATCCTGAAAAAATCCCCAGTAAAGTGGTACTCAGTAATGTGTTGCATTGGATTCGCCCCAAACATAACACTTTGTATTCAAGACAAAAAGTTTAAATATTTTAAATATTACTTTAGTGCCTTGTTGCAAACAGGATGCCTGCTTCCTCCTTTTCACTCTGTCATTTAAGTTAGTATTGTGGAGTAACTGCAGTGTAGTTGATCCATTCTCAGTTTTCTCCTATCACAGCCATTAAAATCTGTAACTGTTTTAAAGTCACCACTGGACTCATGGTTAAATCACCGGGCTGTTTCCTTCCTCTCTGGCAAGTGGGTTAGGAAGAACGTCTGTATCTTTGTAGTGACTGGGTGTATTGATACACCATCCAATGTGTAATTAATAACTTCACCATGCTCAAAGAGATATTCAATGTCTGCTTCTTTTATTGTTACCCATCTACCAAGCCATTGGAAAACATCCCTGGTCTTTGTGGTTGAATCTGTGTTTTAAATTCACTGCTCTACTGAGGGACCTTACAGATAATTGTATGTGTGGTGTACAGAGATAAGGCAGTCATTCAAACACTAACTACCTCTCCCGCCTACGGCCTTTTCTGAGCTTAACACCTCCAATAACACAGAAACGTCACATTATTATGCCCAAAAACACTGACAATTTCTCTCAACCAGTGGCATATGGGCTTTTTAGGTTAGCGCTGATGCCGCCCTATAATGAGCAGTGCCCACTTTGTAAAAGGTAGGGACACAAAATATTTATTGTCCATTCCCAGTGCAAACTCTCCAGGGTGCTGTTGGAGAGACGCTTTGTTTTGCCACTCCACCAACATTCCGTGATAAAAAGAATCTAACATAAACCATGTAGCAGATATAGGATATGGTAGAAAGAGTGTGGCCTTTTCTGTAGCCTAAAGGATGGAGATAAAATGTATGACAATGTAATGAGACGGAAACGTTTTAGGCTACATGCAGGTTTCTTCGATCAAATAGCCTAACGTACACTAAATGGCACCCAATCAAAGAAAACATGCACTGGCATGTTAACAAACAACATATCCTAAAAACAGGACAAGTCAAAATAAAATGTACAAGATGGAATCGGCTAAATTGTGGTTTTCAAGTCTCTATCAGTCAATGTTTTACAAGCTGATCATAGCAAAAAAGAAAATACTTCTGCATTTCTCACTGTGTAAACACATTGCAAATAGGCTCAGGATTACTCCTCCTGATAAAGTTGGGTAGCTGATATTTCGAGAGTAAATAGCCAAATTGATTAGTCACAGGAATCCGGACTAATAAAGCCAATGCAACGGCCTGTTTTACAAACGGTGGGCCTACGACATGGATGGGATTTCCTAAAATTCCATTGTGGGGCCGACATGGTAGGCTACACCCCAGTAAACACGGACATTTTTGTCTCGTCTACGGTGGCAGAATGGCCAGGACCGGCCTTGCATTCAAAAGTCAGTGAGTCCATGCAATTTATTATGTGACTTGTTAAGCACATTTTTACTCTAACTTATTTAGTCTTGCTATTACAAAGGGGTTGAATACTTCTTGACTCTTTTAATTTTTTATTATCATAATTTCTTTTCAACATTATTCCACTTTTGACATTATGTGGTATTGTGTGTGTGTGTGTAACACAACGTAGAAAAAGTCAAGGTGTGTGAATACTTTCTAAAGGCATTGTATGTCTCGTTATTCCTCTGTCCTTAGGTTTATGGTCTATTCGCAGGTCTGCGGGGAAGTCTGGTTTTCAAAGAAGTCAAAGTAAGTATCCTAGTCAATTAGTCTAAGAAACTGCCTCAGCTCCTGGGAACAAGGTACACTTGACAATTGCTGATATTGAAGTATGAACTTTCTCAGCTTTCTCAACAAAATAAAGCTCCCCTTTGATTGCCCTATTTTCAGTTTTCGCTGATTTAGCAGATCTGCCCATCCTATCCCTTTTGACACCAGCTGATTCAGAGTACTGTCATCTAATTCAGTTCTGATTTGCTCGCCCCAGGCATCATTTCTCTCTGATTACACTCCCGTTCTCAACACAATTCCGCTCGCTCATCAATACCCTAAAGCAGGGTTTCCCAAACTCTGTCCTGGGGCCCCGCCTGGGTGCACTTTTTTTTTTTTTTTCAAACCTTAATGATGAGTTGGTTATTTGAATCAGCTGTGCAGTCCCAGGCAAAAAGCAAAATGTGCACCCGGGGGGCAGCAGAGGAACGAGTTTGGGGTGTGCCAGCTCAATATGACACGTTTCCGGTGTGACATGCCGTCAGATATTTGTGGTGTTAACTAATTCTTGTCTCTTTTCAGGGCCTGGTAAACTGCTTAATCTTCATAGGAGTCCTGACTGGATCACGGCTCACGGCCTTTTCCAAGGTGTAGTAGAACACTCAATACACCACTAGGTGGCAACGTTATACAGGAATGGCCCTCCTGGAGGAGGCCTGGGGGTGTCAGTGAGGTAAATGTTCTGAATGTTGCCTATTGAAAGGTAATGGACATGCACCCTCTGAACAGGGTCCTGGATGGTGAAGTATGTCTCTGATAGTTCTTCAGTTTTGTCCGTACGTCTAATGGAGCACCTGTTCAATAAGGGTTCAGCTGTTGCTTCTACTCGCTGTTTGTCGTCATGCTTTAAATCAATCTGAATAGTTTAATTAATTGGCAATCAGAATATGTTCAGAGGGAAGATGTATTTGTAACTTCCACAATGTTTATACAGTGCTGAAATAAATGTGTGCTATTGTCTGTGGCACTTTGCTATGAATTTGAGCTAAGGTTTTTTATGTAATGTGAAACTGAACTTGAAATGTTAAAGTCCTAACATTTGGAACCAGACATGGTGGAGAAAGCAGTAACCCTAATTGGTGCTAATCTACTGCATAATTTGTTTCTGAGAAAAGTTTAAAAAGACTGCTTTCCATTTGCACAAAAAGATTATCTCTCCCTGTTAGTGAGAATTTCTTCTTTACCAAGATAATACATCCGCCTGACAGCTAATTAAACAGCATGATCATTACACAGGTGCCACATTGTGCTGGTGACAATAAAAGGCCACTCTAAAATGTGCAGTTTTGTCACACAACACAATGCCACAGATGTCTCAAGTTCTGAGGGAGCGTGCAATTGGCATGCTGACTGCAGGAATGTCCAACAGAGCTGTTGCCAGTTAATTTCTCTACCATAAGCCACCTCCAATGTCGTTTTACATACTTTGGCAGTACGTCCAACCGGCCTCACAACCGCAGCCCAGGACCTCCACATCCAGCTTCTTCACCTGCTGTGTCGTCTGAGGGGGGGGGGTTCTGAGGAGTATTTCTGTCTGTACAAAAGCCCTTTTGTGGGGAAAAACTCATTCCGAAATACAGTGTAGACATTGATAATGTTGTAAATGACTATTGTAGCTGGGAACGCCCGATTTTCTTTATGCAATATCTACATAGGCGTGAAGAGGCCCATTATCAGCAGCCATCACTCCTGTGTTCCAATGGCACGTTGTGTTAGCTAAACCAAGTTGATCATTTAAAAGGCTAATTGATCATTAGAAAACCTGTTTGCAATTATGTTAGCACAGCTTAAAACTGTTGTGCTGATAAAAGAAGCAATACAACTGGCCTTCTTGTTGAGAATCTGGAGCATCAGCATTTGTGGGTTTGATTACAGGCTCAAAATGTTCTTCTGAAACTCATCAGTCTATTTTTGTTCTGAGAAATGAAGGCTATTCCATGCAAGAAATTGCCAAGAAACTGAAGATCTTGTACAACGCTGTGTACTACTCCCTTCACAGAACAGCGCAAACTGGCTCTAACCAGAATAGAAAGAGGAATGGGAGGCCCCGGTGCCTGAGCAAGAGGACGAGTACATTAGAGTGTCTAGTTTGAGAAACAGACGCCTACAATTCCTCAACTGGCAGTTTCATTAAATAGTACCCGCAAAACACCAGTTTCAACGTCAACAGTGATGAGGCGACTCCGGGATGCAGGTCTTCTAGGCATTGTTGCAAAGAAAATGCCATAAATCAGACTGGTCAATAAAAATAAAAGATTAACACGGGCCAAAGAACACATACACTGGACAGAGGAAGATTGGAAAAATTTGTTCTGTACAGACTAATCTGTACAGTTTGAGGTGTTTGGATCAAAAAGAAGAACATTTGTGAGACGCAGACCAAATGAAAAGATGCTGGAGGAGTGCTTGATGCCATCTGTCAAGCATGGTGGAGGCAATGTGATGGTCTGGGGGTGTTTTGGTGGTGGTAAAATGGAATAATTGTACAGGGTATAAGGGATCTTGAAGAAGGAAGGCTATCACTCCATTTTGCAACACCATGCCATGCCCTGTGGACGGCGCTTAATTGGAGCCAATTTCCTCCTACAACAGGACAATGACCCAAAGCACAGCTCCAAACTATGCAAGAACTATTTAGGGAAGAAGCAGTCAGCTGGTATTCTGTCTATAATGGAGTGGCCAGCACAGTCACCTGATCTCAACCCTATTGAGCTGTTGCGGGAGCAGCTTGACCGTATGGTACGTAAGAAGTGCCCATCAAGCCAATCCAACTTGTGGGAGGTGCTTCAGGAAACATGGGGGGAAAACTCTTCAGATTACCTCAACAAATTGACAACTAGAATGCCAAAGGTCTGCAAGGCTGTAATTGCTGCAAATGGAGGATTCTTTGACGAAAGAAAAATTTGAAGGACACAATTCTTATTTCAATTAAAAATCATTATTTATAACCTTATCAACGTCTTTACTATATTTCCTATTCATTTTGCAACTCATTTCATGGAAAACAAGGACATTTCTAAGTGACGCCAAACTTTTGAAAGGTAGTTTAGTTTGAAGTGGAACTTGGGGGAGTGAATCTGATTCTGTCACGTTCGGGTGTGTAGAGAGACCAAGGCGCAGCGTAGCGATAGTTAGACATCGTTTATTAAAGTGAATAAACTATACTGATGGAACTATTCAAAATAACAAATGCAATAGATAATGACAGAAACACACGTACTCACAACACGAGACAACATACAACAATGAACCAGGCCAAGGGAGTGGAACACAGACATATAAGTAGGATCCCTCATTAGAGGTAATGCAATGCAGCTGCCTCTAATTAGGGATCCCACACACAACACCACACAGAAGTAGAAATACTAGATCTGCCAGACTCTGACCATAGAAATATAGAGAAGCAAAGCTTCTCTATGGCCAGAGCCTGACAGATTCATTTCTCTGTTAAATAGAAGGTGAATTGTGCTTTTTTTCGCTCTTTGCTTCCGAATCCACAACAGGCTTTTTATTCAAATGTAAAAGAACAGGACATGATGAATATTAATGACTTTTGCGGGTATATGACAATAGGTATTTTTTGTACTTTTGTTAGTCTGTGATGAATCAGGTAATAACACACTCCAGAATGTGTGTAGCTATAGCGATAGCGGACATCTCTAGGCTACTTTTGACTAGGACCCCAGGGACAGCCTATTGTTCCTCAGCTTTAATCCAAGGATTAAAGTCCTCTCTATGTATTCATTATGTAAATTGTAGCTTATTAGCAATGAGTTTGAAAAGAATTTGCATGACCCTCTACTTGCAAAACCTCCTGGCTAATTGTGAGATGTGTACATCAGGACAACAGACATTGTGTGACGCTTTTCCTCTGAGACAAAGATTCTGAAATAACCTGTTGCTATAGATAGATAGATAGATAGATAGATAGATAGATAGATAGATAGATAGATAGATAGATAGATAGATAGATAGATAGATAGATAGATAGATAGATACTTTATTGATCCCCGAGGGGAAATTTCTTTGTCAAGCAGCTACAACAAATCATAGGGCAGGTGCAAAATGACAGAACGAAAATACACAAAAGACAGATACATGATACATAGAGCGGAAGTATTCATGGTTAAATTAGCTGTACAGGTAAATATATAGTTATATTTACAGGTAAGTGAATACTTGCATGGTTACATAAACTGTACAGGTAAATGACAGGAAGAGATACTTAAATAGCTAAATGTGTGTATGATATAATTGGGGTAATAATAGTAATTCCCTTAAAATACAGTCCTTAGTGCGCAGGGTTTAATTACAGATAACTGCACATATTGCACATTCGATATACTAAAAGCAATGAAAAAAGATACAACTGACAGGATACTAATATGCATTCCTGAGTGAATGACTACGTAAGTTAAGTCCAAGAATTACTTGCAATATTGCACGTGATATGATATAACAACTGTACATGAGTATGTATATACAGTACAGACCTGAATGAATAAATAAGTCCTGAGTGAATGAGTGATTATGGACCAGAGTTACTCACGGATGGATGCATAATTGTTAAACTAGGTCCTAACACCTCAACAGTTCCAGGTCTGTGTTGTCGATGGCACGGCACCCCGGTGAGGCATTATATAGTCTAATAGCCGCCGGCAGGAAGGACCTCCTGTAGCGCTCTCTGGCACACCGTGGTGGGATCAGTCTGTGACTGAAGGTGCTCCTCTGTGTCATATCCATGGCATGCAGAGGGTGGGTGAGGTTGTCCATGATGGCTAGCAGTTTGGCCAGGATCCGTCTCTCCGCCACCTCCTCTAGAGTGTCAAGGCACATCCCCAGGACAGAGCTAGCCTTCCTGATCAGCTTATTTACCCGAGAAGCATCACCGGCTTTTATGTTGGCTCCCCAGCACACCACTGCAAAAAAGATGGCACTGTACCACAGACTGGTAGAAGGTATGCAGTAGTTTACTGCATACGTTGAACGACCTGAGCCTCCTCAGAAAGTAGAGTCGGCTCTGGCCCTTTTTGTACAGGGCCCCGGTGTTACCAGCCCATTCCAGCCTGTTGTCCATATGGACTCCCAATATAGAATAATGTACGTATAGTGGCCATGTACTTAGTGGAGTCCAATAAGTGATGAGATATCGAATTAATTAAACTTAATTTACAAATATTAACATACCCCACATTGATGGCTTTTGTTATTGACTGTATTAACTTTTTTTTTCTTTTTTTTTAAGAAAGGGAAGTACACAATGTTGGCTCAAGTTCTTTGGGACATTCTAATTGCTCAAAATTTGGATTAGGTGTCCCTGCACATACAGTGCATTCAGAAAGTATTCGGACCCACATTTCCACATTTTGTTACTTTACAGCCTTATTCAAATATATACACAAATTTAAATTATCCCCACCTCTTAATGAAAAAGTAAAAACTGGTTGTTAGAAATATCAGCATAAAAAAGTATTCAGACCCTTTACTCAGTACTTTGTTGAAGCACATTTGGCAGCGATTACAGACTCTATTCTTCTTGGGTATGACGCTACAAGCTTGGCACACCAGTATTTGGAGAGTTTCTCCCATTATCTTCTCTGTAAGGTTGGATGGGGAGCGTCGTTGCACAGCTATTTTCAGGTCTCTCCAGAGATGTTCGATCGGGTTCAAGTCCGAGCTCTGGCTGGGCCACTCAAGGACATTCCAGACTTGTCCAAAGCCACTCCTGTATTATTGTGGCTATGTGCTTAGGGTCATTGTCTTGCTGGAAGGTGAACCTTCACCCCACTCTGAGGTCCTGAGCGCTCTGGAGCAGGTTTTCATAAAGGATCTCTCTGTACTTTGCTCTGTTCATCTTTCTCTCGATCCTGACTACTCTCCCAGTCCCTGACGTTGAAAAACATACCAACAGCATGATGCTGCCACCACCATAATTCACCATAGAGATGGTGCCAGGTTTCCTTCAAACGTGACGCTTGGCATATATGCCAAATAGTTCAATCTTGGTTTCATCAGACCAGAGAATCTTGTTTCTCATGGTCAGAGTCCTTTAGGTGCCTTTTGGCAAACTTCAAGCGGGCTGTCATGTGCCTTTTACTGAGGAGTGGTTCCGTCTGGCCACTACCATAAAGGCCTAATTGGTGGAGTGCTGCAGAGATTGTCCTTGTGGAAGGTTCTCCCATCTCCACAGAGGACCTCTGGAGGTCTGTCAGAGTGACCATATCGCCCCAACTGCCACATTTTATATCAGTTTAGAATGATTTAAATTCATGTCCAAGATGGCGTAAATCAGTGTTCTTAATCCTGGTCATGGGGACCCAAAGGGATGCACAGTTTTTGTCCTATCATTAACACAGCTGTTTCCACTAATCAACTCATTATCAAACCTTTGATTAGTGGAATATGGTGTGTAGTGCTTGGGCAAATACAAAAAAACAGTGCAAAACTGCATCCAGGATAAAAAAAAATACTGAGGTAAATCAACATAAATCCGTTAAGCGGATTAGAACTGAGCCCACACACTTGTTATAGTGTAGTCTAAGGAGTTGTTAGAGCCATTTTGATATAAGAAAGAAAATGTATTGAACTTATTTTGGTGTTGGGTCATTGTCCTGTTGAATAACCAGATGGGATGGCGTATCGCTGCAGAATGCTCTGGTAGCCATGCTGGTTAAGTGCTCCTGAGTAGCACAGTGGTTTAAGGCACTGCATCTCAGTGCAAAAGGCATCACTACAGTCTCTGGTTCGAATCCAGGCTGTATCACATCCAGCCATTATTGGGAGTCCAATAGGGCGGCGCACAATTGGCCCAGCATCGTCTGGGGTTGACCGGGATAGGCCGTCATTGTAAGTAAGAATTTGTTCTTAACTGACTTGCCTAGTTAAATATAGTTTAAATAAAACCATTTTAAAAAGTGTGCCTTGAATTCTAAATAAGTCACAGACAGTGTCACCAGCAAAGCACCATCACACCTCCTCTTCCATGCTTCACGGTGGGAACCACACATGCAGAGATCATCAGTTCACCTACTCTGCGTCTCACAAAAACACGGTGGTTGGAACCAAAAATCTAAAACTCAGACCAAAGGACAGATTTCCACCAATCCAATGTCCATTGCTCGTGTTTCTTGACCCAAGCAAGTCTCTTCTTCTTATTGGTGTTCTATAGTAGTGGTTTCTTTGACTGGTGCGGTATATTTTTTTCAAATCTGATTTTTTCGATGGCAATTTGAATGTGTAGAAATACTGTTATGCGATCCTGAGGCCCATTGTCGTGCCATTCATCCGCCCCCATCAACTCATGTGTCAGCATGACTGTTCAGTAGGTATGCACCATGGTCTTGTAGTGGGTGTCTGAGCTGTGTGCTAGCTGTTTGAACAGACAGCTTGGTGCTTTCAACATATCAATACCTCTCTCAAAGACAAGTAATGATGCAGTCGATCTCAAGGATACATCGACAGGTTTTCCACCTTGTCGGCTCGGGTATTCGAACCAGCGAACTACATGTTTCCAGCAGAAAATTATGATCGACAACAGCTTCCGCGAGCTTCTTATTATCAATTTCTTTCAGACAATCATCAGTCATTTGTATAAGTGCTGTACATGTTGAGTGCCCCTCCCTATAAGCATACTGAAAGTCAGTTGTTAATTTGTTTACAGGAAAATAGCCTTGTATCTGGTCAAACACGTTTTTTTCCAAAAGTTGACTAAGGGTTGGTAGCAGGCTGATTGGTCAGCTGTTTGAACCAGTAAAGGGTGCTTTGCTATTCTTGGGTAGTGGAATTACTTTTGCTTCCCTCCAGGCTTGAGGGTACACATTTTCCTGTAGGCTTAGATTGCAGAGATAGCAAAAAGGAGTGGAAATAAACTGTAGTCTGCTATAACCCTCAGTAATTTTCCATCCAAGTTGTCAGACCCAGGTGGCTTGTCATTGAAGATAGACAACAATACTTTTTTCACCTCTTCCACACTCAATTTACAGAATTCAAAATTACAATGCTTGTCTTTTAGAACATTGTCAGTTATGAATGGATGTGTAGGTTCAGAGTTTGTTGTTGGCATGTCATGCCTACTTTTGCTTATCTTGCCAATTAAAAAAATATTCAAGTAGTTGAATGAGCCATCTGATTCAATGAAGGATGGAGCTGAGTTCGCCTTTTTGCCCTTACAGTTCATGTAAGGAAATCAGTCAAATGAAATAAATTAATTAGGCCCTAATCTATGGATTTCACATGACTGGGAATACAGATATGCATCTTGGTCAGAGATAAAAAAAAAAGAAGAAAAAAAAGGTAGGGGCGTGGATCAGAAAACCTGTCAGTATCTGGTGTGCAGTGTGACATCTCCTTCGCATATAGTTGATCAGTCTGTTGATTGTAGTCTGAATATTGTCCCACTCCTCTTAAATAGCTGTGCGAAGTTGCTGGATATTGGCGGGAACTGGAACACGCGGCAACTGGAACACGTCGATCCAGAGCATCCCAAACATGCTCAATGGGTGACATGTCTGGTGAGTATGCAGACCACGGAAGAACTTCCAGAAATGGTGTACTGATCCTTGCAAGATGGGGCCGGCCGTGCATTATCATGCTGACACATGAGTTGACGGAGGTGGATGAATGGCACGACAATGGGCCTCAGGATCGCATAACAGTATCTCTATACATTAAAATTGCCATCGATAAAATGCAATTGTGTTCGTTGTCTGTAGCTTATGCCTGCCCAAACCATAACCCCATCGTCACCATGGGGCACTCTGTTCACAATGTTGACATCAGCAAACCGCTCACCCACACAACGCCTTAAACGCTGTCTGCCATCTGCCTGGTACAGTTGAAACCGGGAGTCATCAGTGTAGCGCACACTTCTCCAGCATGCTAGTGGCCATCGAAGGTGAGCATTTGCCCATTGAAGTTCGTTAGGACGACGAACTGCAGTTAAGTCAAGTTCCTGGTGAGGATGACGAGATGAGCTTCAAACTGTTTTTGAGATCACAAACTGTTTTTGACAGTTTGTGATCACTACATCTAATGGATGTAGATACTACTTTGGAGCAGTTCTAGGCCTCCCAGAGCATTCACACCTGGCCCTGTGGGGAATGCACAAGCAGTTGTCTGGACTTCACAGAGCCTTGGAAGTTAAAGGTTTTCTTCCCCATTCACTTTAGTGCAAAAGTCTGTGGACAATTTTTATAACTCTTAGCACAGAAATCCAGTCAGATCATCAAAATGGCTCATACTGACAATGTATATGAGTTGTATGATATGGAAATGTCAAGTGTGCAGTATATGAGTTGTATGATGTGGAAATGTAAAGTCTATATGACATGAGTTGTATGATATGGAAATGTGAAGTGTATATGACATGAGCTGTATGATATGGAAATGTGAAGTGCACATTTGGATGGGCTACTGTAGATCACCTCAGAAGCCGGGTTAAATCTGCATTTTACATTTTTTATTATTATTTTTTATTTTTTAGGGCGGTAGATCAGCTTTAATATTGCAGATAGATTGTGGCTTCCATCAATGTAATTTTCTGCATTATTTCCAATCCCCCATACATTGTTTTGTAAATATATTTATATATCAAGTACGGTGCATTCGGAAAGTATTCTGACCCCTTGACTTTTTCAAAATTTTGTTACAGCCTAAAATCTAAAATGGACTAAATAATTGTTTTCCCTCATCAATCTACACACAATACCCCATAATGACAAAGCGAATACAGGTTATTTATTCATTTCTCCCCAACTTTGTCACATCCAGTTGGTAGTTACAGTCTTGTCCCATCGCTGCAACTCCTGTACGGACTCCGGAGAGGCGAAGGTCAAGAGCCATGCGTCCTCCAAAGCACAATACCGCCAAGCCGCACTGCTTATTGACACAATGCACACTTAACCCGGAAGCCAGCCGCACCAACGTATCGGAGGAAACACTGTACAACTGGCGACCGTGTCAGCGTGCATGCGCCCGGCCCGACACCAGAGTCGCTAGAGCGCGATGGGACAAGGACATCCCGGCCAGCCAAGCCCACCCCTAACCCAGGTGACGCTGGGCCAATTGTGCGTCGCCTCATGGGTCTCCCGGTGGCGGCCGGCTGCGGCACAGCCCGGTTTCGAACCAGGATCTGTAGTAACTCAGCTGCGATGCAGTGCCTTAGACCACTGTGGCACTCGGGAGGCCCACAAAAACAGGTTTTTAGATGTTTTTGCAAAAATAAAAAACAGAAATACCTTATTTATGGATGAGTGAGAATATTAAAATGTTTCAAACGCAAGTCAAGCATTGATCATCATGTCACCAGAATAAGACCCTCAATATGTATTGGAAAGGAGCATGAAGCTCATCACTGTGCACTTTCACCACCCTGTGAAGTTCATCATAACTTATTTTGTCTGTACTCTGTAGCCTAATAAACTGCATGGTTTCCCAAGTCTTAGTGGGTGGACCACACACCATATCATGATGGTAATTATATACTAAAGGGCATTTCAACTGCCATTTCTTGCATAATTATAATTACAGACACAAAAAGATAACACTATGTTGAATGAACAAATTATCTGTCGGCATTTACTGTGCCGACACTTTCTGATCCATCACAGCTGTCATGATTTTATATGGTATGACTTTACTCATATAAAAACTGTGGATGTAAACGTGGTCAGTGGAAGGCATTGTTTTATGCATGTTTTCATGACATACAGTGCCTTCGGAAAGTATTCAGACACATTTTGTGAAAGCCCAGCCGCGGTGGCCGTAAGGCCGTAGAGTGTGTGTATAGATAAATTGTAATGCTTGTGTACTAGTACGGTAGGTCGTAGAGAAGTAGTCCATGGAGAAGGGCAAAAGGAGGGAATGTGGAGGGTGATAAAAGGTTGCTTAAAGGTTCTGGAGGAGAGCCACATTCATGGTTAGAAAAGCAAAAAGATATTCTAACGTTGTTTGAACATGATTTGAGTGTATCAGCAGTAGCAATCAGGAGAGAGGTTTGTTTATGACAGATTATGTGGAAAACGGAAGACAACAGGGAATAATTTTGGTAATATGTGTTGTCAACAACAGTGGTATTTGAGGTGTAACACTAGTATAAGATATTAGGTCACCCTTTTTCTCCAGTAGTAAATTGGCAGACGCTTCAGTGTTGGTTCTAATACCAATTAATAGGCACAAATACCATAACTTCACTCCGAGGAAGTGGGTTTCACTATCTTGGAAAATAGTTAGTAGAGGTCGTGTATTAGAGCTGTGTGTGAGGAATTCTAAACACTCTAGACACCATTGAGAGAGGTGCAGAAATAACCACCATTAAAATGGCATCTGTGGTTTCTGACACTCCTGTATAAGGGGGAATAGAAGTGGAAAACAATATCAACGCTGAAAGAAGCGCACAAGCAATTTACCAATTCGGTTCGAATATGAAAACATTTGAGTAAAGTGGAAAAACCTGGTTAGCATTTCCCTGCTGATGGAAAATTCCAATTAGAGATGCTGTTGTGGTATGGCACAATGATATCAATGACAAATGGCAAGCTCAATATATAACCGCTTTGATGTCGGCGTTTTATCAACAGATGAGTAGAACCGATAAAGCTCAAATGCAGGGTCACCTTGTCCAGGCGACTAACAAGTATGAGGCAGCTAATACATTTTTTTGAAATAGCAGAAGGGCGGGCTCATAATTAGATGAACAGAACCAGGACCTCGCGAGGGCTCTGGAAAATAATCAATATAAAGTCCAACAACTTACGGATACCCTCCAACAGTATCAGAACACCTGTGGAGAGGTGTATATAGTCTTGCCACTTCCCCACTGTTCCATCCCAAGCTAAACAAGTAATTTATCCACTATATCCCTTTCTTATAGAAAGAAACGGGTTGAGAGAAGCAGAAGAGGGACGTATCACCAATCAAGACATAGTAGTCCCGGACTGGATCATAGATCCGAGGGACCCCGGAAAGAGAGGTGCGCCCGGTTTGTGCTCATGCAGTCGCGATGACTTATTATCCCAGACAGAGACTCCCAGAGGGAGGGAACCCCATACTGCCAGATAGCTAAACTCCACACAAACTCTAAATTCAACACCAACACCAGCTGCTGAGTATTGGTGAAATGCATATCATAATGAAAGAAGTGCCTGGCCCGGTTAAAGAGGGAACAGGGCTGAATAATTTAATTCCACGCTGGTGATTATGATCATGTTGTCCGTTCCCTATTGCCAAGAGCAATGTTAGTCGGAAACTATCGTACTCCCGCCTGCTCGTCCACCCGTGAGGCATGTGATCCAGCAACCTAGCAGGAACAAATGTAACTCTGTGACAGCTATTGCAAATATTTTGGTGCACCCTGACATTAACAACGTTTGTATATGTACTCAGCATCTAGAGGACTGGGTTTTTGAGTACATTAATAGCATTTGTCAGTCTGCTTTGTTGGCAGGTTTGAAACCTGTTCTCAAACAGCTATTGCGGGGGTAGTGAACCAACATTCTCACTGGGATGAGATAGTAAAGGAGGCTTTGAGAGTGGAATCTAATTCTGCTCACTTCGCAGCCATGCATGAGGTTAATAAAGCCACAGTGAAAGTCAAGGTAAGACAAAGCTAAGATAAAGAAACAGGGAGGAAAGGGCAATGAATCTATCCCAATGTGCATCTTAAATCTTAATCAGCAACACGAAAGTTTTAGTTCCAGACCAAACAGACACAGATACCGACTGTAGCAGAACATAGGATGTCATTGGAGATGTTGGTGGCTAGAAAACCAGGTATGAGTTGGGAGACCAGTAGGGAATATCTGAAAGATTCCGTCCCAGATCTATCAGTGAACCAATAGGAGATGAGGAGCAGGAGACAGATTCAATGCAATAGCTATTCTCACGGCAGCCGCTATAGGGACAGTAACTGATGGAGCGGTAGTAGTGGTGAAGGATACTATAGTAACAGCATGGAACTGGACTACGGTGCAAATGAGGGGCATCTTGAAGAATGCATCATGGGCAGTGTTAGTGGTAGCAGGGGTTACCTTGTTAGCATTGCTGGGATATCATCTTCTGAAGGCATTGACGTTGAAAAGTATATACAGTGGTCACCGCAAGTGTATATCGGGTGGCCATGGAGGAAGAAGAAGATGGGGAGCGGAGTGAAAATGATATGGCGTTATCACACTTTTTATAACCTGTAGCCTAACGGGGAAAAACTGGTTAAAATCATGAGGAGATTTTTTAGGGCCTACATTTTTGTGGATACCAGCAGAACAGTATCCCGAAGGTATAGAGTCAGGCTAAGAGAGAAAGGGAATCATTCTGTTATAATAGTGTGCATAGTGTGATTATAGATCTTTACCATAAGTCTCGGAGGTGTAAATATACAAATCAATGTGAATGTTAATCATGTTGTATTTTCAGTTCATTTATAAGTAATTTCAAAGTTTATGTGATGTTGAACAGTATGGAATTACTATTAAAAAAGGAGGGACTGTTGAGTTCTAGGTTGAAATACTTGAAGATAATGATTACATGTATGAGGAATGTACATATATGGTTGGATAGCTGTGGATTACTGAAGAATGTGGGCCGAGGTCAGGTCAGGTCAGATGAAGGGAGAAGGAACAGTTTTATTACACACATCACTTAACTTCCTGACTAGCAACAGAGATGTATTGGCTGTCTAGATGTGCAAGGAGGAGACTCCGCCCAGTAGGAGGGAATGAATACCGGTGCTGGTGGAAACGTCTTTGTCTTTGCAGATGTTTGACCCAGTGGGTGAATAAACTTGGTTTGACTGTTCGTTTTTCACTCTGTTTGTCAGAACCCCTATATACATTTTACGGACACGGTATAGTTTACAATAGTTATCTTTTTGTTTGTTTTTAATCCCATCCTTCAGCTACTCTCAACCCCTCCCATCTATCTCTGAACACCATCCAGTTTTGATTTCTATTTGCCATATATTTTTCAACTGTACATAAGCATTGTTGATTCGCTGTCACCTTAAGACAAGAGGGCCACTCTCTAGACCCTTTGTAAAGGGAGGCCTGGTTTTGAGTACTATGAACGTATCAGATTTTATTATTAGATTAGCTTTTTAAGATCAACAACGATCTTTCTCTCTCACACACACACACACACAAATATAATTATATTCACTGATGCTGCAGACATCAGTTTTCTAGAATGAAGGATTATTAGGATGAATGAAGCATTTATTAGAATGAAGCATTTTACATCCTAGATATTAGTAGGCACTAATATCACTATTTCAATATGTTGTTGATTATCTTTTGATATCGATATGAGCAATGCATATCATGATATAGAATTTCTCAGAGCTCTATACATCATCAGTAATTCAAACATGAAATTATATATATTTGCTACAATTAATTTACAATTTAGTCATTAGCAGACGCTCTTATCCAGTTAGTGCATACATGTTCATACTTTTTTCCCCATTCAATACTATTGTTTCAAAAACAAGCACTCAAGCAAAACACAAAGCTAAGCATACAAGCATGTTACGATCAATACAATTACTTCTTATTGTGTACATTTTAGGAGTGGGCACCAATATCGCTATTTCAATATGTATTTGATATTTTTTTATATTAATATGAGCAAGGCATATTGTGATATCAGTTTATCCTTTCGGTTAACTTACACTATATATACTGTATACACTGGGGGCCAAAAGTTTGGAATATTACTCATTCAAGGGTTTTTCTTTATTTGCACTATTTTTTACATTGTAGAATAAAAGTGAAAACATTAAAACTATGACATAACACATATGGAATCACATAGTAATCAAAAAAAGTGTTAACAAATCTAAATATATTTTATATTTGAGATTCTTCAAATAGCCACCTTTGCCTTGATGACAGCTTTACACACTCTTGACATTCTCTCAACCAGCTTCACCTGGAATGCTTTTCCATCAGTCTTGAAGGAGTTCCCACATATGCTGAGCACTTGTTGGCTACTTTTCCTTCACTGCGGTCCGACTTATCCCAAACCATCTAAATTTGGTTGAGGTTGGAACCAAAAATCTCAAATTTGGACTCCAGACCAAAGGACCAATTTCCACCGGTCTAATGTCCATTGCTTGTGTTTCTTGGCCCAAGCAAGTCTCTTCTTCTTATTGGTGTCCTTTAGTAGTGTTTTTTTTGCAGCAATTCGACCATGAAGGCCTGATTCACACAGTCTCCTCTGAACAGTTGATGTTGAGATGTGTTTGTTACTTGAACTCTGTGAAGCATTTATTTGGGCTGCAATCTGAGGCTGGTAACTCTAATGAACTTATCCTCTGCAGCAGAGGTATTTCTGGGTCTTCCATTCCTGTGGCGGTCTTCATGAAAATGGTTGAGAGAATGCCGTGCAAAGCTGTCATCAAGGCAAAGGGTGGCTACTTTGAAGAATCTCAAATATAAAATATATTTGGATTTGTTTAACACTTTTTTGGTTACTACATGATTCCTTATGTGTTATGTCATAGTTTGGATGTCTTCATTTTTATTCTACAATCACTTTGGTGCAATTTTCACAAGTATGTGGTACATTTTCACAACACTAATTACAAAATCAAAACAGATCATCAAAATGGATCATGTTTCAAAACTGCTTTTTAAAATGCAATATTAATTTTACGTTTGATATGATTTTCTTGTCATGTTTACAATACAATTAACTATCACAATCAAACTGCTAAAAACTGATAACTACTGAACCATAATGATGTAGTGCCTAGTTAACTTGTATAGTTTGATAACTGCTGAACACTACATTCCTATATTTTATATCCCATATATGCATAAAAATAACACCAATTAATGTTTACATTTTACATTTACATTTTTGTCATTTAGCAGATGACCACTGCTCCATTTTTTTAACTGTTTTACAATAACCCTGTTTCTGATGGTTTCTCCGATGTATGCACTGTATAAGGATAATACAAATAAGACATATTTCTCAACATTCTCACAACCTGCCGTTGGATACAAATTATTTTTTTAAAAATTTGCATTTAAAGTTATAGAAATATACTGTTTGAAAAATGATATTTACCATCTATTATTATTTCTATTCAGCAATGCAAAAAGAAGAGTTTTGAAATATGTGTCTTGTGTTATTGCTATTGGATTAAATGGTAGTTAAAAATACTAAATGGTGAGTATATCATTCATTATCTTATATATTTGATGGATTTTCTATATCTGTCACAATTTTTATTTTATTGTTTTAACTAGGCAAGTCAGTTAAGAACAATTTCTTATTTACAATGACAGCCTACACCAGCCAAACCCGGACGATGCTAGGCCAATTGTGCGCCGCCCTATGGGACTCCCAATCACAGCCGGTTGTGATACAGCCTGGATTTGAACCAGGGTACCTGTAGTGACGCCTCTTGCACTGAGATGCAGTGCCTTCGACCGCAGAGCCACTCGTGAGCTCCTGGTAAATGTCGATGTTCGCACAAACATAATACAACTATCTAGTTGATGTTTTTTAGACCCTTTACCACACTGCTGAACAATTAGTCAGGCAAAACACAAAAGTTGTAATACAATCTGTAATCACATTATTCCATATGGATGAGAGGCATGGTCGCTTTTCTGAAAGATTTTGCTATTGCTGATGTGATTATATTTATTAGTGTTTTTCATAATCAGTATATTTATTTTAATTTTTTTACTCATTCACAGGTTGAATGACAATAAGAAGTCATTCAATTGTGGCATGACTTCTTAATATAATAATATAATAATATATATAAACATTCTAAAATACCCCCCAGTGTCTTAGTACTAAAGGTTTTCCACATCTTGGGTATAATTTTGACCCACCGTTGGTTTATGATGGGTATCTCAGCAGCCCCATTTCACATGTTTATACTCCCCAAAATATGTTGTTTATATGTTAAACTGTTGAGAAAAAGACCCCATGGTGAAACAGGGAGACACTGATGTTGTATGTACTACACATATACAGAAGGCAGGTTCTGACAATAAACAAGAAGCTTTATACTTTTAAAGGATGTCACGATATATATTTTAGTTGTCAAGATATGTCAGGACTGTACTACTACACTAATACTACATTGTATCATACTACTACTGTACTACTATCCAAAATGGCAACCTTTACACTTGTACCCGTATACAGGTTGAAAATGGTAGATTTGGGCACTGATAAATGTCTAAACTGGAATACAGTGGCTGTGCAGTAACATGATATAAATGAAGTCAGAGCTCAGGCTTTGTGCTTCACAGCTCTGTATGGGTTTTGATTGACAGACGTTCTAAACTTGACAAGTTGTCCTCATCCCTACTGCTAAATGTGCACCTTTTGCAAATGTTTTGTTGTCTGAGTGAGGTAAATGCTGTAAATAAAGAGGACTCTATGTATTTTGAAAGATGAGATGAGGATTATAATAAATACCGCTTTGATGTAATACAAGCAAGCAAACCAAGGGTGAGTCCAAACCAAGGGTGAGTCCAAATGTGCACTACATATTTCCATAGCATAAAACTCATGTCAGATACAGTGTCAACGTTTATGATCACTGTTTGATGTACAGTTACAAGATGACATGGTGTTATAACCTAGGTTGTACTGAACAGAATGAGCCTATGTTTAACAAAAAATTTGCCTCAGAACACACACCTGAATGCACTCATGATTCCTTTCTTCGCACACCAAAATTACAATCTGTTTCTCAGAATTGCCTTGTGAAAGCCTAACACTGTAAGATCGTATTTTATAATTTAGTTAGCAATAGAACAAGCTTTCAAATGATTCCCACCCGACTCAGATTGCAATATATTTTTTGGACTGTGTGAACAACAGTAATATTATATAGTGTCAGTGAATGCAGGCTTAGATACTGTAGTTATGTGTTGTATTACATGTTCCACATGCAAATAGTCCTTAACCCTTTACACTCTTGGGAATTGGCTTATATGGATTGGGCTAAATTAAAAAGTTTCTTACAGAATAAATATGAAAAGCATATGCATAGTAGCAATTTAAAGGGAACCGGTTGGAGATGATGGGGAAATGATTAGGCCAAAGTTGAGGACACAACAGTTTACCTGACAAGAAGGAATCCAAACATTACTCTGATGATTTTATGTGTATTTTACATTAACTGTACTTTTACTGCATATGTTGATAACAAAACCTGAAAATACTCTGGATACATTAAGTAACATGAAAATATTCCTGGAAAATGTGGGGCAGGTACAACATAAGACAGAAAATGACAAGGGTTTGAGTGAGAGGACTAACTGGGGTCTCCAAGTGGCCACACAACTCTCCAAAGTTCTTTAGTAAATTCAATGCACTTTTATGACTCAAAAGAGGTGTCTTCAACTATGAGGCACTTGTTCGATCGTTCCAGGTTGTGCCTTTGAAGAACTAGAGCAACCCTAGTTGCGTGATGCGTCCCCGCCATCACACAATTACTGTTGTTTACCAAATCCAAAAACAGCCCATAATAAATTGCAATCTGGGTCAGGTGGGCACTATTTAAAAGCATGTTCTATTGCCAACATGACTAGCAAAGTTATAAAATATGATCTTACAGTGTTAGGCTTTCACAAGACAATTCTGTCACGAACGTGGTGAGTGGCAGACCAAGACCCAGCGCTGACGTAGTGCGACATGATTATTTATTAAATCAATAGGCACAAAACGATGAACATAACACACGGTAGGCTTAACAGCATTTAACCAAGCACAATCATCCACAACAGACAGGTGAAACACCTGAATTTAAATATGGCCCCCAATTAGAGACAATGCAAAGCAGCTGCCTCTAATTGGGGACCAACACAAAACCAACATAGAAACATAATACATAGATCTGTCAGGCTCTGACCATAAACAACTAGATGAGCCAAAGGCTTCCCTATGACCAGAGCCTGACAATGACAACTTTTGTGTTTTGTCTGAATAATTGTTCAGCAGTGTGGTAAAGGGTCTAAAAAACATCAACTAGACAGTTGTATTATTATTATTTATGCGAACATCTACATTTACCGGTGATGGGGACAGATATAGAAATCCATCAAATATATAAGATAATGAATAATAGATTCACCATTTAGTATTTTTAACTACCATTTAATCCAATAACAAAAAGACAGATTTCAAAACAGTTCTTTTTGAAGTGCTGTATAAAAATAATAGTAGATGGTAAGTATATACAGTGGGGAGAACAAGTATTTGATACACTGCCGATTTTGCAGGTTTTCCCACTTACAAAGCATGTAGAAGTCTGTCATTTTTATCATAGGTACTCTTCAACTGTGAGTGACGGAATCTAAAACAAAAATCCAGAAAATCACATTGTATGATTTTTAAGTAATTCATTTGCATTTTATTGCATGACATAAGTATTTGGTACATCAGAAAAGCAGAACTTAATATTTGGTACAGAAACCTTTGTTTGCAATTACAGAGATCATACGTTTCCTGTAGTTCTTGACCAGGTTTGCACACACTGCAGCAGGGATTTTGGCCCACTCCTCCATACAGACCTTCTCCAGATCCTTCAGGTTTCGGGGCTGTCGCTGGGCAATACGGACTTTCAGCTCCCTCCAAAGATTTTCTATTGGGTTCAGGTCTGGAGACTGGCTAGGCCACTCCAGGACCTTGAGATGCTTCTTAGCATCCTTAGTTGCCCTGGCTGTGTGTTTCGGGTCGTTGTCATGCTGGAAGACCCAGCCACGACCCATCTTCAATGCTCTTACTGAGGGAAGGAGGTTGTTGGCCAAGATCTCGCGATACATGGCCACATCCATCCTCCCCTCAATACGGTGCAGTCGTCCTGTCCCCTTTGCAGAAAAGCATCCCCAAAGAATGATGTTTCCACCTCCATGCTTCACGGTTGGGATGGTGTTCTTGGGGTTGTACTCACCCTTCTTCTTCCTCCAAACACGGCGAGTGGAGTTTAGACCAAAAAGCTCTATTTTTGTCTCATCAGACCATATGACCTTCTCCCATTCCACCTCTGGATCATCCAGATGGTCATTGGCAAACTTCAGACGGGCCTGGACATGCGCTGGCTTGAGCAGGGGGACCTTGCGTGCGCTGCAGGATTTTAATCCATGACGGCGTAGTGTGTTACTAATGGTTTTCTTTGAGACTGTGGTCCCAGTTCTCTTCAGGTCATTGACCAGGTCCTGCCATGTAGTTCTGGGCTGATCCCTCACCTTCCTCATGATCATTGATGCCCCACGAGGTGAGATCTTGCATGGTGCCACAGACCGAGGGAGATTGACCGTCATCTTGAACTTCTTCCATTTTCTAATAATTGCGCCAACAGTTGTTGCCTTCTCACCAAGCTGCTTGCCTATTGTCCTGTAGCCCATCCCAGCCTTGTGCAGGTCTACAATTTTATCCCTGAAGTCCTTACACAGCTCTCTGGTCTTGGCCATTGTGGAGAGGTTGGAGTCTGTTTGATTGAGTGTGGGGACAGGTGTCTTTTATACAGGTAACGAGTTCAAACAGGTGCAGTAATGAGGGGAGAACAGGAGGGCTTCTTAAAGAAAAACTAACAGGTCTGTGAGAGCCGGAATTCTTACTGGTTGGTAGGTGATCAAATACTTATGTCATGCAATAAAATGCAAATTAATTATTTAAAAATCATACAATGTGATTTTCTGGATTTTTGTTTTAGATTACGTCTCTCACAGTTGAAGTGTACCTATGATAAAAATTACAGACCTCTACATGCTTTGTAAGTAGGAAAACCTGCAAAATCGGCAGTGTATCAAATACTTGTTCTCCCCACTGTATGTGGACACCTGTTCTCATGGTCCCCCCTTTGCTGCTATAACAGCCTCCACTCTTCGACCATTATTCCTCCCCAAACAAACTTTACAGTTGGCACTATACCAGATTTGTCCATCGGACTGCCAGATGTTGAAGCGTGATTCATCACTCCAGAGAACACGTTTCTACTGCTCCAGAGTCCAATGGCGGCGAGCTTTACACCACTCCAGCCGACACTTGGCATTGCGCATGGTGATCTTAGGCTTGTGTGCGGCTACCCGGCCACGGTAACCAATTTCATGAAGCTCCCGACGAACAGTTCTTGTGCTGACAATGCTTCAAGAGTTTGGAACTTGGTAGTGAGTGTTGCAACCAAGGACAGAAGATTCTTAGGTGCTTCAGCACTCGGCGGTCCCGTTCTGTGAGATTGTGTGGCCTACCACTTAACGCCTGAGCCGTTGTTGCTCATAGATGTTTCCACTTCACAATAACAGCACTTACAGTTGACCGGGGTAGCTCTAGCAGGGCAAAACTTTGACGAGCTGACATGACGGTGACCATGCTTCGTTGAAAGTCACTGAGCTCTTCAGTAAGGCCATTCTACTGACAATGTTTGTCTATGGAGAGTGCATGGCTGTGCGCTCAATTGTATACACCTGTCAGCAACGGGTGTGGCTGAAATAACAAAATCCACCAATTTGAATTGGTGTTCACATACTGTTGTATATATAGTGTAGCTTAATACACTAACACTGATGAAGAGCATAACACATCTTTGTACCACAATTGACCAAGGACTAAAAGCACCAAGTATTTTGTCTTAGATATAGCCTAATAATTCAGGACGGCTCATAATAATGGCTGGAATGTATTATTGCTGGAATGGAGTATTATGGCGCGAATGGAGTGTTATGGCTTGAATGTAGTGTTATGGCTTGAATGGAGTGTTATGGCTGGAATGGAGTGTTATGGCTGGAATGGAGTGTTATGGCTGAAATGGAGTGTTATGGCTGGAATGGCGTCTTATGGCTGGAATGGAGTGTTATGGCTGGAATGGCGTCTTATGGCTGGAATGGAGTGTTATGGCTGGAATGGAGTGTTATGACTGGAATGGAGTGTTATGACTGGAATGGAGTGTTATGGCTGGAATGGAGTGAATGCAATGGTAACAAACACATAAAAACATGCGTTTGATACCATTTCATTTACTACATTTCAGCCATTATTAAAATAAAATAAAACAAAATCTTATTTGTCACTGTCAGGCCCTGGCCTCTGGCTTCTCTATGGTTGACAAGGTCAGGGCCTGACAGGAGTTTTCTATGAAACTCTATGTTGTTAATTTGTGTTTGGTCCCCAATTAGAGGCAGCTGCTATGCGTTGTCTCTAATTGGGGACCCTATTTATATTGTAGTGTTGATTATAGTGTTTGGTTCTTGTTTGAGCCTACACGCAGTTCACGATTGTGTACTGTTTTCATTTTGTTGTTTTTGCAAGTTCGCTATTTACGAAATAATATGACAAACTACTACAGCGCTGCGCCTTGGTCTGTATCTCTCCAACCGTGACAGTAATATACGTCGAACACAACAGGTGTAGACCTTACAATTAAATGTTTACTTACAAGCAAAGATAAGTAAGAAAATAATGAGCTGTCAGCAGCATCTACTGGTAGGATATGATGATAATTCTATAGTATATAATGATACTACTGTAGAATATAATGATACTACTGTAGTATATAATGAAACTACTGTTTAATCGGACAATGAAGGCAAAATCCTAAAATCCTATCCCCTCTCAGGTTCTAGAAACCACTGCACTCCAAACTGGCACATCGATCAAAACTAAAAAGTAAGAATTTGTGTTAAGGATCTACACTCAAATGTCATCCATAATACTGATCAAATACTTCTGCGGAACGCTTTTCTTGTGGAACTTTCTATATTTAATATCTGCATTCAGCATATTTTATTTCTCCATTGACCATTTTGAAAAAGTACTGTAAATACAGTAAAATAGAATAGCCTTGCTATGCTCCCTCGAGCCTTAGCCAAGAGCTTTCAGATTAAAAAATGAATTCCTGTCAAGAATGGTGTTATTCTTTTAAAACATGATAAACTCAAACCATGGGACAATTAAGTTAAAATGGAGCTACAATTAATTTAATGTTTAATGTTAATTTTATTTTAAGGCAGCAATTTTAGGCTAAGTTAGTGTGTTTGCTAAGTGAGTGCTTTGGTAGGGTCTAACGCAGCATGCCCAGACATGAGTACAGTGCACTCAAAAGGATACCAGGGCCAAATTCACAACCTCAGAGAGGAGTGCTGATCTAGGATCAGGTCCCCCATGTCCATATAATCTTATTCATTATGATCTGAAAGGGAAAACCAATCCTAGATCAGCACTCCTACTCTGAGACCCTTGATACTTAAGACCCCTGATCTCTCGGGAATCAAAAGATTGGACCTGATGAAAGAGCCTGACATCAAACAGTTTTGTTCAACCTTTCATGTACATAATGTGACAATGTTCTGATTGATATATTATTTCCTGTGAATTTTTGCAGAAATGCCACCATTGAAAGATGCCAACCATATGATTGTATCATCCCATCCTCTCTCTCTCTCCCTCCATCCCCTCTATTGACACAAGTCTCTCTGCTCTCCAGTTGCCTAGATATCCTGCACCATAAAGCACTTTGTCCACTAATTGAAAAAAGCTCAAAGTCTGCCTCCATCAATGCTCAGATGGCCCAAAGTCAAAGGGAGGACAGTCTCAAAGGGAAAATTGCCCCTCAAGTCACAAGGCTTGTATTCAAATCCAGCGTCTTTGAGCTTAAATGGCAACCTTGTTTAAATGAAAGGTGTGTTATATGGATCAAAATATCCAATGCCATAGCTGAATAATAAATGGTGAAAGTGCAACAGCATTAACATTTAAAAGCAGGGAGGTCAGAGTTCAGATGTTGTACTCTTTCACCCGATTACCTGTTCCATGCTATGAACTGGGTCTCACATCTTGTTAAATGGCCCACCGTTATTGCTTACTGACCCACTCATTTACAAACTCATTGTTTGAACATCAGAACCATCTGGACAATGGAATCACCTGGATAAATTATAAATACACAACATGACCAAAAGTATGTGGACACCTGCTCATCAGGAGTTTTACCTTGAACTTGAATGTGTCAAAGACCAAGGATATGATTGACTTCAGGAAGTCAGTGCCCTTTCCCAAACTCACAACTATTGAGGGAATTGAGATTGACTTGGTTGAGAATTATAAATATTTGGGTACTGTGTTTGATAACAGGCTGTGCTTTCAGACCAATACAGATGCCATTTCTAAGAAGGTACAGCAACGTTTTTATTTCCTGAGAAAAATGAATTCTTTTAAGGTGTGCAGCAAAATTATGACTGTTTTGTACAACTTTTATTGAGTCGGTGCTGACGTTTTGTGTTGTGGTGTGGTTCGGGAATCTAAATTTGGCTAATTAGAACAAGCTTGATCGGCTTGTCAGAGTGGCCAGTAAAGTTATTGGGGTGAACCAAATCCAGCTCTCCAATCTTTACGTTAGGCAGGTCGTAAGGAAGACCCAGGCCATATTGGCCTGCACTGACCATCCCCTGAAGGGGGAGTTTGAGCTCTTGCCTTCAGGTAGGAGGTATAGAGTTCCTAACCACAGAACGAAAATGACTCTTTTGTTTGTTTTGCTATTGGGAGGCTGGGTTTCAACATGAAGTGATCCTTGTATTGTACTGTTGTCTCTGTGTCCTGTCGGGTATGCTGTTTTTTATGTATTATTTATGATGGATTGAATGTGTTTTAATACCTGTCTGCAACCAAATTTCCCCTAGTGGGATAAATAAATTGACTTGACTTGACTTGATCAAACATCTCATTCCAAAATCATGGACATTAATATGGAGTTGAGTCCCCCTTTGCTATAACAGCCTCCATTCTTCTGGAAAGGTTTTCCACTAGATGTTGGAACAATGCTGCGGGGACTTGCTTCCATTCAGCCACAAGAGCATTAGTGAGATTGGGCACTGATGTTGGCCTATTAGGCCTGGCTTGCAGTCGGCGTTCCAATTAATCCCAAAGGTGTTCGATGGAGTTGAGGTCAGGGCTCAGTGCAGGCCAGTCAGGTTCTTCCACACCGATCTCAACAAACCATTTCTGTATGGACCTCGCTTTGTGCACGGGGGCATTGTCATGCTGAAACAGGAAAGGGCCTTCCCCAAACTTTTGCCAAAAAGTTGGAAGCACAGAATCGTCTAAAATGTAATTCTATGCTGTAGTGTTAAGATTTCCCTTCACTGGAACTAAGGGGCCTAGCCCAAACCATGAAAAACAGCCCTAGACAATTATTTCTCCTCCACCAAACTTTACAGTTGGCACTATGTATTGGGGTAGGTAGCATTCTCCTGGCATCCGCCAAACCCAGATTGAGTGTTGCAACCGAGGACAGATGAGTTTTACACGCTAAGTGCTTCCGCACTTGATAATCTGACTTGTTGGAAAGCTGGCATCTTATGATGGTACCACGTTGAAAGTCACTGAGCTCTTCTGTAAGGCCATTCAACTGCCGATGTAAGTCTATTGAGATTGCATGGCTGTGTGCTCGATTTTATACACCTGTCAGTAACTTGTGTGGCTGAATTAGCCGAATCCACAATTTTGAAGGGGTATCCATATACTTTTGTATAAATAGTGTACATGCCTTCATACTGATCAAAAATATAAACGCAACAAGCAACAATTTCAAAGATTCTGCTGAGTTACAGTTCTTATAAGGAAATCAGTCAATTTAAATAAATACATTTGGCCTTAATCTATGGATTTTACATGACTGGGCAGGGGCACAGCCATGGGTGGTCCTGGGAGGGCATAGGCCCACCCACTTTGGAGCCAGGCCCAGAAAATCAGAATGAGTTTTTCCCCACAAATGGGCTTTATTACAAACAGAAATACTCCTCCAAAATTTGAGAGAAATATGTTTTTTGTGCTTTTAGAACATTTCTGGGATCTTTTATTACAGCTCATGAAACATGGGACCAGCACTTTACATGTTGCGTTTATATTTTTGTACGGTATATTTAACATACATTCCTCTACAATAATAATACTATTTTGTTCAGTGTATATCTAAAGTGCCTTCAGAAAGTATTCACTTTTTTCACATTTTGTTGTGTTATAGCCTGAATTTAAAAAATTGAGATTGAGATTTTGTGTCACTGGCCTACACACAATACCCCATAATGTAAAAATGAAATTATGTAGAATTCTTTTTACAAATGAACTGAAAATGAAAAGCTGAAATGTCAATGAGTATTCAACCCCTTTGTTATGGTAAGCCTAAATAAGTTAAGGATAAGTCACATAATAAGTTGCATGCACTCACTCTGTGTGCAACATGATTTTTGAATGCTACATCATGTCTGTACCCCACACATACAATTATCTTTAAAGTCCCTCAGTTGAGCAGTGATTTTCAAGCACAGATTCAACCACAAAGACCAGGGAGGTTTTCCAATGCCTCGCAAACAATCCTTATTTTAAATATATTTAATACATTTTGAATTCAGGCTGTAACAAAACAAAATGTGGAATAAGTCAAGGGGTATGAATACGTTCTGAAGGCACCACATTAAGCCTTTGGCAGTGACAGATATGAAATGAAAACAGACTGCACCTGGTAAACGACATATCCAATGAATAAGGATAGAGGCATGGATGTCTTGGGATGACACCGCAACCAATTTGTTTTGTTGGAAGTTGTCAAAACTGATGGGTTTTGAGGGCGGTCAGTGTTGAAACAGGAAATTGAAGTGTCATGTTTTTATCTTAATGAGGCGATGGTCTGAAAAAAGTTAATCAGATAAGATAAGTCCTTTATTGTCCCCAAGGGGAAGGTTGCCTTGGAGACACACGATTGCCTTTATACTACACTATTTCCTCAGTTTATATAACCTAAGACCTTGATGCAATAGCAAGAAAATAACAGACTTGGTATGGGTGGCTGTTATTTTCTGCACTGTGTGACATCAACAGCAAGTGTTTCCTCCTCACCATAGGTAATGGCATTCCTCCTCACCATAAGTAATGGCCCACAAGCAGAGAATGTTTCCCCCTTGAAATTGTATGAGGAATGTATCAAATACTTGTTCTCCCCACTGTATATATTATATATATATATATATATATATATATATATATATATATATATATATATATATATACAGTGGGGAGAACAAGTATTTGATACACTGACGATTTTGCAGGTTTCCCTACTTACAAAGCATGTAGAGGTCTGTATCATAGGTACACTTCAACTGTGAGAGACAGAATCTAAAACAAAAATCCAGAAAATCACATTGTATGATTTTTAAATAATTAATTTGCATTTTATTGCATGACATAAGTATTTGATCACCTACCAACCAGTAAGAATTCCGGCTCTCACAGACCTGTTAGTTTTTCTTTAAGAAGCCCTCCTGTTCTCCACTCATTACCTGTATTAACTGCACCTGTTTGAACTCGTTACCTGTATAAAAGACACCTGTCCACACACTCAATCAAACAGACTCCAACCTCTCCACAATGACCAAGACCAGAGAGCTGTGTAAGGACATCAGGGATAAAATTGTAGACCTGAACAAGGCTGGGATGGGCTACAGGACAATAGGCAAGCAGCTTAGTGAGAAGGCAACAACTGTTGGCGCAATTATTAGAAAATGGAAGAAGTTCAAGATGACGGTCAATCTCCCTCGGTCTGGGGCACCATGCAAGATCTCACCTCGTGGGGCATCAATGATCATGAGGAAGGTAACTTAATGTAACGAATAAGACTCACATTCAATCTTTTACCCAGATTTTAGCAGAGATGCAGAGAAGCATATTTACAGACAGTTCAAGAGGTATGTTTAGATATGCAGAAAGAAAAAAAACATACTTTTTACATAGAATTATGAATAATGATTAAGGCTCTAGATTTCTATTTGTAGCACACATCTCCAACTTCAGGACTAGCCCCGCTCCAGACCACCCCCCAGCCATCCCACATACATTGTGCCCCTTTAGATTTTTGGGGTGCATGACGACCCTGGGTCCGGTCCGTCTGTCACTTGGTTCCTTCTTTTGATGGGCAGAGATGATACAGATCACACAATTCCTTCATTTCTTCCAAATCTATTTGATACTGTATATGTATTTGATGGCCAGAGGCTGGGCAAAGGAACGCCAGGATACTTCTCCACTTTGGAGAAGAGAAGCTGTTTGAAGATCAGTTCACCTATTCCATTTGCAGCATGCAGAAAGCTTTCTGAGATATTTGCATATTTTCATGTTGTCTTATCCACCTCCAGAAATGCCAAACATCCCCAAACCTCCCAGTTTTCAGATGAAGTTCGGAAGAGACCGTTTGAAAGAAACAGCACACATCAATCTACTTAATATGCCCTTTCTTTAATAACATTAGAACCTCAATCCAAGCCAGCTAGTCACAGGATTCCTATTAAAGTTAACAAAGTAACTGGAACACATTTCAATTCAAGCCCAGTGAGCGCAACTCTTGACACTCTTCAAATTATACATTAGTGAACAATTACGTTGTTTATTTTACTGCAAGTCTAGTAAGCGAGTAATCTCTCCCTCTGTATGGGAAGTCAAACACTGGCTAATTTGTGTATTCTGTGTAATTCCTTGCCATTCCAATGGCAACTCATTAATATGCTGCCTGGTGAGCCATCCTCGCTGGAGCCATGGTCACCTAGGATTGCACCATGGCTGGCCTGCATTCCTAAGAGATCTAGCTCTCTCCATCTCCCATCTCAGAACCTCATCCAATGCATGCTGGGCTGCAGTTAGCTGTTAGGCAGTTTGGCTGATACCCTTGAGATGCACTCTCAAATCATGCATTGAAATCAGTGGGGGATATTTGCGTGAAATTGGAGTTGGGATTCTCTTGTTTAGATTGGTCCCTCGTGATCATCAAATGTTGGATATCATCGACAGCTTTTCTATGGAGATAGATGTCTGGTATAAGGACTTTATGGTGGTGGTATTTTATAGTCAAATATAATTTCCTGTACATAATATTTAAAAATAGCGCAAATAATTTTCTCATATCCCAGGCCCTGTACAACAAGGCATAGCTCAATAGGGCTGTATGCATGTATTTCAAACAAACCAGCACCAGGTTTACAATTTATTGAATATCTTATTGAAATACTGTATGTCTACTGCAATGGAGGTTCCTCAGAGGAGGAAGGGGAGGACCATCCTCCTCAGTGAATTTCATAAAAATCTTAATTGGAGAACATTAAAAAAGTTATCCTTTTTAAATAAAAACTATACCAAATATAATCATGTCACCAAATAACTGATTAAAACACTATTTTGCAAAGAAGGTCTACAGTAGCTTCAACAGCACCCTGAAGGGTAGCACCATGGTGTAGCTGGAGGACAGCTAGCTTCCGTCCTCCTCTGTGTGCATTGACTTCAATACAAAATCAAGGAGGCTCATGGTACTCACCTCCTTCCATAGACTTACACAGTGATTATGACAACTTCCGGAGGACGTCCTCCAACCAATCAGAGCTCTTGCAGCATGAACTGACATGTTGTCCACCCAATCAAAGGATCAGAGAATGAATCTAGTACTGAAAGCATAAGATACAGCTAGCTAGCACTGCAGTGCATAAAATGTGGTGAGTAGTTGACTCAAAGAGAGAGTAAGACAATAATTTAATAGTTTATAACAAATGAATGTCTTCCAAAATGAAGGAGAAACGAGAGAAATAGAGAAAGATTTCGTCTTTTTTTTCACTTTCAGTTTCACTTATTTAGCTAGCAAATGCAGCTAGCTAGTTTAGCCTACTGAAACACCCAGCTCAAACAGAGGGATGCTATGTTATCTAGCTAGTTATGACTTTCCAACACAACACGTGTTTGCTGAGGTTTGGCTTGGAAAGTCCACAAGCGAAGGGAAGAGAAGAAATACAACGTCACTGTTATGAGAGTGAACTCTGTTTACGCATGATCAGGGGTGTAATCATTCCGGCAATTCTGTAGAAAAAAACCCCTATATCAGCTAGATGCAGGCAAGAGTGTGCAAGGCGGTATTGAATGTCAATGTCTGTCACCTCAAATTTGTTTCTCGACCTGTGTGCACCTTAAGTTGTAAACTTTCATTCATAGGCTAGGTTGTAGCAACCTCATGATGGGTATAGGGAAAATGTGAGTATCATGTAGTAGCCTAAACCTATCGCTGTTACATTGAACCGCGTGAATGGAATATGAATGACAGTCATCCAATATGCTGAAAAAGAAATAAGGACATGTTCATGAAAAAAATAATTGTCCTCCCTCATCTTAAACAGCACTGACCGCCACTGGTCTACAGACAACAATAAACATATGATTTGTTATTGCTTCTAGGGATTCCTGTGATTTATGTATATAATGATATCAATTAATTCAGCAAGAACTTCCAGGATATTTATGACTCATGCATGCTATTTTCTCTTTTCAATTATTGATGATTTACATTAAATGATTTACATGGTTTGGCTTTGAGTAACTAAACTTGAGGCAACTCTAAACTCTCCTTATAGCAGATTAGTTTTTTCCTTATCTCTTGCGGAGGACATTGCGCTAGATTTTAGTTCCTAGTCTTCTCCCTATACCAGTGATGGGCAACTAGCAGAATGCAGTACCTTTTTTGTAGGCCCATGGACCAATTTCACAAAATTAAATATATACTGAATAAAAATATAAATGCGGGCCTCCCGAGTGGCGCAGCGGTCTAAGTCACTGTATTGCAGTGCTAGAGGTGTCCCTACAGACCCGGGTTCGATTCCGGGCTGTATCACAACCGGCCGTGATCGGGAGTCCCGTAGGTCGGCGCACAATTGGTACAGCGTCGTCCTGGTTAGGGGAGGGTTTGGCCGGGGGGGTTTTTACTTGGCTCATCACGCTCTAGCGACTCCTTGTGGTGGGCCGGGGGCCTGCAGGCTGACCTCAGTCGTTAGGTGAACGGTGTTTCCTCCGACACATTGGTGCGGCCGGCTTCTGGGTTAAGCAGGCGGGTGTTAAGAAGCGCAGTTTGGCAGGTCAAATTGGGGAGAAAAATTTGTCTAATGTCCATATACAGTGGGGAGAACAAGTATTTGATACACTGCCGATTTTGCAGGTTTTCCTACTTACAAAGCATGTAGAAGTCTGTAATTTTTATCATAGGTACTCTTCAACTGTGAGTGACGGAATCTAAAACAAAAATCCAGAAAATCACTGTGTGATTTTTAAGTAATTAATTTGCATTTTATTGCATGACATAAGTATTTGATACGTCAGAAAAGCAGAACTTAATATTTGGTACAGAAACCTTTGTTTGCAATTACAGAGATCATACGTTTCCTGTAGTTCTTGACCAGGTTTGCACACACTGCAGCAGGGATTTTGGCCCACTCCTCCATCCAGATCCTTCAGGTTTCGGGGCTGTCGCTGGGCAATACGGACTTTCAGCTCCCTCCAAAGATTTTCTATTGGGTTCAGGTCTGAAGACTGGCTAGGCCACTCCAGGACCTTGAGATGCTTCTTACGGAGCCACTCCTTAGTTGCCCTGGCTGTTTGTTTCGGGTCGTTGTCATGCTGGAAGACCCAGCCACGACCCATCTTCAATGCTCTTACTGAGGGAAGGAGGTTGTTGGCCAAGATCTCGCGATACATGGCCCCATCCATCCTCCCCTCAATACGGTGCAGTCGTCCTGTCCCCTTTGCAGAAAAGCATCCCCAAAGAATGATGTTTCCACCTCAATGCTTCACGTTTGGGATGGTGTTCTTGGGTTGTACTCATCCTTCTTTTTCCTCCAAACACGACGAGTGGAGTTTAGACCAAAAAGCTCTATTTTTGTCTCATCAGACCACATGACCTTCTCCCATTCCTCCTCTGGATCATCCAGATGGTCATTGGCAAACTTCAGACGGGCCTGGACATGCGCTGGCTTGAGCAGGGGACCTTGCGTGCACTGCAGGATTTTAATCCATGACGGCGTAGTGTGTTACTAATGGTTTTCTTTGAGACTGTGGTCCCAGCTCTCTTCAGGTCATTGACCAGGTTCTGCCGTGTAGTTCTGGGCTGATCCCTCACCTTCCTCATGATCGTTGATGCCCCACGAAGTGAAATCTTGCATGGTGCCCCAGACCCAGGGAGATTGACCATCATCTTGAACTTCTTCCATTTTCTAATAATTGCGCCAAAAGTTGTTGCCTTCTCACCAAGCTGCTTGCCTATTGTCCTGTAGCCCATCCCAGCCTTGTGCAGGTCTACAATTTTTTCCCTGATGTCCTTACACAGCTCTCTGGTCTTGGCCATTGTGGAGAGGTTGGAGTCTGTTTGATTGAGTGTGTGGACAGGTGTCTTTTATACAGGTAACGAGTTCAAACAGGTGCAGTTAATACAGGTAATAAGTGGAGAACAGGAGAGCTTCTTAAAGAAAAATTAACAGGTCTGTGAGAGCCGGAATTCTTCCTGTTGGTAGGTGATCAAATACTTATGTCATGCAATAAAATGCAAATTAATTATTTAAAAATCATACAATGTGATTTTCTGGATTTTTGTTGTTGATTCCGTCTCTCACAGTTGAAGTGTAACTATGATAAAAATTACAGACCTCTACATGCTTTGTAAGTAGGAAAACCTGCAAAATCGGCAGCGTATCAAATACTTGTTCTCCCCACTGTATATACACACTGGGGGCCAAAAGTTTGGAATATTACTCATTCAAGGGTTTTTCTTTATTTGCACTATTTTTTACATTGCAGAATAAAAGTGAAGACATCAAAACTATGACATTCTCTCAACTATGGTTGAGAGAATGCCATGAGTGTGCAAAGCTGTCATCAAGGCAAAGGGAGGCTACTTTGAAGAATCTCAAATATAAAATATATTTGGATTTGTTTAACACTTTTTTTGTTACTACATGATTCCATGTGTTATGTCATAGTTTTGATGTCTTCACTTTTATTCCACAATGTAAAATAATATTCCGAACCTTTGGACCCCAGTTTATATATATATATACATACAGCGGGTGAAATAAGTATTGAACACGTCACCATTTTTCTCAGTAAATATATTTCCAAAGGTGCTATTGACATTACATTTTCACCAGATGTTGGTAACAACCCAAGTAAGCCATACATACAAAGAAACCAAAACAAATAAGTTCAGAAATTAAGTAATAATGCCATCATTATGTTTTGCAACAATTAGGTTGTGAATGTCTTGAGACAGATCTTTGCTTTTACCCATCATGAGATGTGTCTTGTGTGACACCTTGACAATGAGACCTTTTTGTAGGCCATCAGTTGGGACTGAACCAGATGATATTAATTTGCACTGACAGGGGGCTGGATTGCTTTTTAATTACTGATAGTTTTCAGTTGTTGTCTTGGCTTTCCATGCCTATTTGAATCTCCCTTTCTTCATGTGTTTGAACCTCCCTGTGTTATTTCACATTATTACACATAACTTAATTTCTGAACTTATTTGTTTTGGTTTCATTGTATGTATGGATTACTTGGGTTGTTACCAACATCTGGTGAAACATTCATGTCAATAGCACCTTTGGAAATATATTTACTGAGAAAAATGGTGACGTGTTCAATACTTATTTCACCCGCTGTATATATATATATATATATATATATATATATATATATATAAACACAACATGTATTGTATTTAACCACCAACCAAGTGAAGAGAGAGCTGGAGAGACTACATCAGTGAATAGAGGCGGGCCCTGATGGCATCAGCCCAAGGGTGCTTAGGGTCTGTGCTGACCAACTGTGTGGAATACTCCTGCGCCGCTTCAACATTAGCCTGAGCCTGGAAAGGATCCCTGTCCTATGGAAAACATCCTGCCTGGCCCCAGTGCCAAAGAAGGCGCACCCCACTGTCCTGAATGACTTCAGACCTGTAGCGCTAACATCCCACATCATGAAGACCCTGTAAAGGTTAGTCCTCGCTCACCTCAGACCCCTGGTGTGTACATCACTGGACCCCCTGCAGTTCGCATACCAGCGCAACATCGGGGTCGATGATGCAACCATCTACCTTCTGCAGAGGGCCTACTCTCACCTGGACAACGCAGGTAGCACTGTGAAGGTTATGTTTTTTGACTTCTCCAGTTCCTTCAACACCATTCAGCCCTTTCTACTGGGTGAGAAGATGAGGAGGATGAAAGTGGAAGCACACTTAGTCTTCTGGGTTACGGACTACCTGACCGATAGGCCACAATTTGTGCGGCTACAGAGCTGTGTGTCAGAACTGGCAGTGAGCAATACAGGGGCCCCCCAGGGAACGGTCCTGTCCCCCTCCTGTTCACCCTCTACACCTCAGACTTTAGATATAACTCTGAAACATGCCACCTACAGAAGTTCTCGGATGACTCCGCAATTGTAGGGAGCATTAGGGGTGGGCAGGAGGAGGATTACAGGAGCACAATCAATTACTTTGTGGTGTGGTGTGAGCAAAACCACTTTCAGCTCAACATCAGCAAAACAAAAGAGATGGTTGTTGACTTCAGGAAAACCCAGGCCCAACCGACTGCAGTCCCTATACAGGGAATGGATGTGGAAATGGTTGGTTCATACAAGTTCCTGGGAGTCCATATGGACAGCATGCTGGAATGGGCTGGTAACACCGGGGCTCTGTACAAAAAGGGCCAGAGCTGACTCTACTTTCTGAGGAGGCTTAGGTCCTTCAACGTGTGCAGTAAACGTCTGCATACTTTCTACCAGTCTGTGGCTTTTTTTGCAGTGGTGTGCTGGGGCGCCAACATAAAGGCCGGTGATGCTTCTCGGGTAAATAAGCTGATCAGGAAGGCTAGCTCTATTCTGGGGATTAGCCTTGACACTCTAGAGGATGTGGCGGAGAGACGGATCCTGGCCAATCTGCTGGCCATCATGGACAACGTCACCCACTTTCTACATGCCATGGTTATGATGCAGAGGAGCACTTTCAGTCACAGACAGATCCCACCACGGTGTGCCAGAGAGCGCTACAGGAGGACCTTCCTGCCGGCGGCTATTAGACTATTTAATGCCTCACCGGGGTGCCGTGACGTCGGCAACATAGACCTGGAACTGTTGGGGTGTTAGGACCTAGTTTAACAATTAGGCATCCATCCATCCGTGAGTAACTCTCTGGTCTGTAATCACTCATTCACTCAGGACTTATTCATTCAGCACTCATTCATTCAGGACTGTATATACATATTCATGTACAGTTGTTATATCATATCACGTGCAATATTGTAAGTCATTCTTGGAATGAACTTACGTAGTCATTCACTCAGGACTGCATATTAGTATCCTGTCAGTAGTATCTTTTTTTCATTGCATTTAGTATAACGAATGTGCAATACATGCATTTATCTGTATTTTAAGGGAATTATTATTATTATTACCTTAAATTATATCATATGCACATTTAGCTATTTAAATATCTCTTCCTGTCATTTATCTGTACAGTTCATTTAACCAAGCAAATATTCACTTACCTGTGCATTTAACCAGACTGTATATTAAGTAAACTATTATTACCCTCACTTATATCATACGCACATTTATCTATTTAAGTATCTTTCTCTGCCATCGACCTGTATACTGTAGTATAGTTAACCATGCAAATAATTTTATTCATTTATATCAACAATATTTGTATAGTTTTTCCACCTAACACTCTGTAACCATGTATAGTGTACATATTCAGCCATTCACTCATACTATGCAATGCCTTTTTATAACATTTTGCACTCCTGACTTCTCGTATTTTTATACTTTTTCTTACTGCAGCAATATGTATCATGTATCGTGTATCTGTCTTTTGTGTATTTTGTTCTCGCATTTTGCACCTGCACTGTATTTTTCGTAGCTGCTTGATAAAGAACAAAGTATCTATCTATCTATCTATCTATCTATCTATCTATCTATCTATCTATCTATCTATCTATCTATCTATCTATCTATCTATCTATCTATCTATCTATCTATCTATCTATCTATCTATCTATCTATCTATCTATCTATCTATCTATCTATGTCCCATGTTTTATGAGCAGAAATAAAAGATCCCAGAAATGTTCCATACGAACAAAAACCTTATTTGTTTACATCCTTGTTAGTGAGCATTTCTGCCAAGATAATCCATCCACCTGACAGGTGTGGCATATCAAGAAGCTGATTTAAAACATGATAATTACACAGGTGCACCTTGTGCTGGGGACAATAAAAGGCCACTCTAAAATGTGCAGATTTGTCACACAACACAATGCCACAGATATCTCAGATTTTGAGGGAGTGTGCAATTGACATGCTGACTGCAGGAATGTCCACCAGTGCTGTTGCCAGACAATATTGTTTTAGACATTTTAGTAGTACGACAGCTGATGAAACTGAGGAGTATTTCTGTCTGTAATAAAGCCCTTTTGTGGGGAAAATATCCTTCTGATTGGATGGGCCTGGCTCTCCAGTGGATGGGCATTGCTCCCATATGGGTGGCCATATGCCCTCCCAGGCCCACCCATGGCTGCGCCCCTGCCCAGTCATGTGAAATCCATAGATTAGAGCCTAATTTATTTATTTCAATTGACTGATTTCCTTATATGAACTGTAACTCACTTTTTTTGGAGGGGGGGGGACTCAGTCAGGGTCTCAACTTACTATTGAGGGTTAGAATAATAGAATACACAAGATGCAATTCCGAAATTTGGTTGTGCATCAGCAGTCACTCAATAAGCCCATGTCATCAAATGTTTCTTTAGATTGGTAAGTTAGTCTAGCGGCCAGCTATCTAAACTTGAAGTAATCATGATGGATGTGGGTACACAGACCCACGAGCCACTGCGGCCCCTCATCATGCCCATCCCTGCTCTATACTGCTGGATTCATGGAAAAGCCAATCCTTGGGGCTGCCAAGCTTTCAACTAGATGCCAGACAACAGTTGGTCCTGTACTGCATCACAGTTAGTTTACATAACGTCACAACAATGCACTTAATGTATTTATCAAAATAGACAATGTGGGAAATGTAATAGGATGATTTATACAATCTACTGTAATAAGGTCAAAAGTGTAGGGTATATCCCAGGTCATTAGCCAACAATGTATAGGGAGGACTGAGCAGTCAACATACATTTCCAGCTTCGCCTCTTAGCCGGTATAGAAATATAGGTTATTTAACCATCCCGTTACGGCGCGGTAGAGGGGAAAATGCAACCTCCCGACGACCTTGGTCTGTCAGCTCTAAAGTGGAAAAGACGGTCAAACTTCACACTTTTTAGATCTGCGTAGCCAGGGAGAAATAAGGAAGGAAGGTACAACACTGAACCACTCAACTTGACGACACAAGAGGACACATTATGCAACCGTTAAAAGAAGTGGCACCGGCCTGGGAAGGATACTCTGGAAGGGAGGGGGCTGGGGGGTCCAGTACATCTGTAAATGGGGACAGAAGAGGTGACGGATTGCATTAGAAGGAGTGAGAGGGCCGGAGATTGGCTGCCGTGTGGGAACCATATTCTGTAATAGCCCACACGTCACATTTCCGACACACGTGTACACCTCAGCCGGGAGAGCTAGGACAGGGAGAAACACTTCTACCATGGATACGTTTGTGCTCCAGCAACATGGCCATATGGGGTCCATAGGGGTGGGTGATGAGATGAAGAGGGGAGCCAATGTACTCGAATCTACATAGTATCCTTTCAATGGAAGCCATCAACAGTGATTGTAGATAGTTATAGTGCGTACAGTACAAGACTGGAACAGTGATGGTAGCTAGCTATCAAATCAAATCAAATTATATTGGTCACATACACATGTTTCGCAGATGTTATTGCGGGGTGTTCCTAGGTCCAACAGTGCAGTAGTATCTAACAATTCACAACAATACACACAAATCTAAAAGCAAAATAATGGAATTATGAAATATATAAATATTAGGACAAGCAATGTTGGAGTGGCATTGACTAAAATACAGTAGAATAGAATACAGTATATACAGTTGAAGTCAGAAGTGTACATACACCTTAGCCAAATACATTTAAACTAAATTTTTTCACAATTCCTGACATTTAATCCTAGTATAAATTCCCTGTTTTAGGTCAGTTAGTCAATCACCACTATATTTTAAGAATGTGAAATGTCAGAATAATAGTAGAGAGAATTATTTATTTCAGCTTTTATTTCTTTCATCACGTTCCCAGTGGGTCAGAAGTTTACATACACTCAATTAGTATTTGGTAGCATTGCCTTTAAATTGTTTAACTTGGGTCAAACGTTTCGGGTAGCCTTCCACAAGCTTCCCACAATAAGTTGGGTGAATTTTGGCCCAATCCTCCTGACAGAACTGGTGTAACTGAGTCAGGTTTGTAGGTTTGCTCGCACGCGCTTTTTCAGTTCTGCCCACAAATGCTCTATAGGATTGAGGTCAGGGCTTTGTGATGGCCACTCCAATACCTTGACTTTCGTTGTCCTTAAGCCATTTTGCCACAACCTTGGAAGTATGTTTGGGGTTATTGTCCATTTGGAAGACCCATTTGTGACCAAGCTTTAACTTCCTGACTGATGTCTTGAGATGATGCTTCAATATATCCACATAATTTTACTTCCTCATGATGCCAGGCGTTTGGATGGACCAAACTTTTGGAGGTCTACAATTTTGGAGGTCTTGGCAGATTTATTTAGATTTTCCCATGATGTCGAGCAAGGAGGCACTGAGTTTGAAGGTAGGCCTTCAAATACATCCACAGGTACACCTCCAATTGACTCAAATTATGTCAACTAGCCTATCAGAAACTTCTAAAGCCATGACATCATTTTCTGGATTTTCCCAAGCTGTTTAAAGGCACAGTCAACTTAGTGTATGTAAACTTCTGACCCACTGGAATGGTGATATAGTGAATTATAAGTGAAATAATCTGTCTGTGAACAATTGTTGGAAGAATTACTTGTATCATGCACAAAGTAGATGTCCTAACCGACTTGCCAAAACTATAGTTTGTTAACATGAAATCTGTGGAGTGGTTGAAAAAGGAGTTTTTATGACTTCAAGTGTATGTAAACTTCCGACTTCAACTGTACATATGAAATGAGTAAAGCAGTATTTAAACATTATTAAAGTGACTAGTGTTCCATTATTACATTGGCCAGAGATTCCATGCCTATGTTCAGTATATAGGGCAGCAGCCTCTAAGGTGCAGGGTTGAGTAACCGGGTGTGAGCCGGCTAGTGATGGCTATTTAACAGTCTGATGGCCTGTTTTTGAGTCTCTCGGTCCCAGCTTTGATGCAACTGTACTGACCTCGCCTTCTGGATGATAGCGGGGTGAACAGGCCGTGGCTCGTGGTTGATGTCCTCCGGTGATGCGTTATAGTACATGCAAGGTGAGAGTAGCATGGCATGGCAACATAATGACCCCTAACCTCCAACTTCTACATCAACACATGCAGTGTATCATATTGGAGGGCCTCAGGGGGAGATAGAACATAGACATCCCTATACATAATAGTTGTTGACAAGACACTGTGTAGGTAGGGCTTACAAATGTGTTCAATCAATACCCTCAACAAGGGTGTTTACCTGAAGCATCGACAAGTACATGTCCTGGTAGCACTTACAAAGCTATTGTTGGAAGTAAATATAAGGGTTAGAACAACCAATGTGTCATTTATGTGTGTGGATGTATGGATAGGTAGTGACATTAGTTACAAAACACTGTATGCTACTGTCAATTCAGTTTTGAAAGGCAATATAAAAAACGTTTTCACAACTGGTAAGTGGGTATGTGTCGCATTTCTAGCTCTATTCCAGGTGGCGTGGGGTTATACTGTATATGTATATTCAGTCCAACTGTTAGTCGCAAATCACATCATATTTCATATTAGTGAATCATGATTATGTTCAAAGTTCTTGGAAATGGGTCAAATTAGTTATGAAGACGTCATCCCCATTAAATCATGTACGTTGTTTTTCTTCTCAGAGACAGCTTTTTCTGACAATGACCGCAGATTATCATGGAAGATAAGCAGAGAAATCACTTGAAATGACCATTCTCATACCTCACCATTAATTGTATGGAATGATGGGTTTGCTATATCAACGAGGAACATACTGTAGATTAAATATGTTATCTCACTAGTTAGGTTTCCATCCAATTGCCGACAGATTTTTATGAGAAAAGTCTACTATCTGTATAAAGGCAACATGCGCATTTTCCCACCAGTGGTGTGTTTCCACCAGTCTGACCTGTTGCAGATAAAAATCAGTGTGTGATGACATCCATCCTCAGTTTTCTCCTATCGCAGCCATTAAAATCGAATTGTTTTAAAATCACCATTGGCCTCGTGAGCGGTTTCCTTACTCTCCGGCAACTGAGTTAGGAAGGACGCCTGTATCTTTTTAGTGACTCTGTGTATTCACCATGCTCAAAGGGATATTTAACGTCTGCTTTTTTTTCAACCCATCTACCAAAAGGTGTCCTTCTTTGCGAGGCATTGGAAAACCTTCCTGGTCTTTGTGGTTGAATCTGTGATTGAAACAGATAATTAAAGATAATTGTATGTGTGGTGTACAGAGACGAGGTAGTCATTCAAGAAAACTTATTTAGGCATGCCATAACAAAGGGGTTGAATACTTATTGACTCAAGACATTTCAGCTTTTCATTTTTTTCTAAAAACATAATTCCACTTTGACATTATGGGGTATTGTGTGTAGGCCAGTGACACAACATCTCAATATAATCTATTTTAAAATCAGGCTTTAAGACAAAATGTGGAAAAACCCAAAGGGTGTGAATACTTTCTGAAGGCACTGTAGATATTCTAAACTAACTTGTCTGATAACTTTCAAATGTCGTAACAGTTCAATGTAGAATTAACAACCCTTTACATAATACTGCAGAAGCAGTGTTCTACTAATATAACAATGTACAAATATTGCACTTGTCTTTCACCTTCCATTGTCATTCCCAGCCGATACAGATACTGTGCCTATCTATCTATTTTTTCTGTTGGTAATGGGGCTACCTTGGTAAACATGTCAGAGTGGTCATATCTTCCTGTGTGGTGTCCCGTATACAACAGGAGTTCCCTGATCCTGGTGCAGAATACACAGGGTTTCTCCCTCCCCATATTGACTAATATCATTCAATTCAATAATTTAAATAAGACAATAAAAGAAAAAGTTGTCTAGTAAAAATGTTATGCCTAGTGCCAGGTCTCTCTCCATTTAGAGACATCAGTATCAAGCCTATCAGTCTGGACTTCATCACTTCATCTTTCAAGTCTCCATGTGCTGGTTCCATACATGGTTCTGTGAACACATACACACATACTGTAGTCACTGTTCTATTACCAATGGCAGTTAGGATAGGTGATATTTGATACACAAAAATATACTATGTTGAGGTTTGAACAGGTCAGATAAACCTACCCAATTATGGTCTCCCCATCAAGCGTCCGATGCTGGCGTCTGGCAAAAGCATCTCCAGTCCTTTCCATCTGTATAAATAGGCAGAGTTGAAGCAGAGTTCATCAGTGACACAGGGAATGAAAAGGGTGTTGCTATTACTGGACATTTGTGCTGTACTGTGTTATTAGTAATCACCTTCAGTCCCACATTGTGGATGTGTTGAGTGATAGGTCTCTCTCCATTCAGAGACATCAGTATCAAGCCTGTCTGTCAGTCAGGACTCCATCACATAATCTTGCCAGTCTCCAAGTGCTGGCCCCATAGATGCATCTGTGAACACATACAAACAGTCACTGTTCTATTACCAATGGTAGTTAGGACAGGTGATAACTGACAAACAAACAGATACTGGGCTCTATTATAAAAAAAACCTAACGCAATGATGAATCTAAGCGCAAGCAGTAGCATTATAGGTTCAGGGGTGTGTCAGAATTTTTTAAAATATTTTCACTATTACAATTATTGGAGCATATGCTGGAGTTGGCACGAAAGGGCTGGGTTTTGATGAATAAGCAAGTTGTGGGTGTGTCAAGGCTTGGCCCTCACTGGCCAATCAGAATGAGCTCCATGGCGAAATCTGTGTCTGCTTCACGTTTTGTATTTACTGTCTTTTTTAGTATTGCCTTGGAATCTACTCTAATTCCAATGTTAGTCTGTTATAGCTTGTTAAATAACTAAACGTAGACCTATCTTTGCTAAATACATTAACTTGAGCCCATTTGCAGTCCACATTGTTCTAAGTAAATGCATGGCTTCAATATAAATCACACTGATATAGGGGCTAGGCCGACAGTAAATTGCATTATGGCTGAGGATGGACATGCCAAAAAAGGTTAATAAACAAGACTATATTCATTATTGATAAGGCATAAAAACAAATAACAGCTTCATTAAATAGTACCCGCAAAACACCAGTCTCAACGTCAACAGTGAAGAGGCGACAAAGCTGTGTCAATCATAACATGATTCAATAATAAATTAATTGCATGCATTATTGCACCATGCGATCGGTTATCAGTTCTAAAAGTGTTTTTCTTCACTATGCTCATGATCTATTTCCCTGCATACATATGACAGACAGTTGTTGGTCGAAGCCTGTCTCTGGAGCCGCTGAGCCAGAGGAGTGAGTAATAATCCTGCTGTAGAACAATGAACGAGTCATTAATCATGACTATCGAGTCAGTTAAAAGAGTAGTTCATAAAGAACTAATCATTAGTGAACTGCACATCACTAGAACACAGCAATCATAATTTTTCCACCAGGTTATTCCACCAGGTTAGGTTATGCCCTGGACATTACAGTACAAGTGTGACAAAGTGAAAATGTAGAGTTTCCATCAACCTCGCGCACAATGTAGATATCAAAGAACGTCGCAGTTCGCGGTTTTGTAGTGGCTGAAACCATTCACTTCAGAAAAAGGGGTGATATAAATAAAGTTTCCTTTCATTATGTGTTACTGAATTCATAAGAATATTTGCTGCCATTGTAGTAAGGTTGGTAATACGAGAGGTTGTTGGACCATTTGTGTACTATTTTCTTTGAAAGAACAACTAGTGGGTTTTGAGTGCTTCTCCCTTATTTGGGAAGTTGGTCTGCCTGCTCCTCAGTCCGAGAGAGATATTCTGAGAGCAGATTCTTGTCTCCTTCCTCTGTATATAAAAAACTGTTTAAAACTGTATAACACAATAGTGTTTTTGGAAAAGTCAATAGGGTTCATATATCTTAAAAGTCAATAGCGAATGTGAATATGTATATATTTATTTAGCCGTTAACGTATTGAAGACCTATTTCAGCAAGTTAACCAAGGTTTTGCTGGTTTAGCTAGCCATGTTGATGACGAGCTAACTAGCAACGTTGGTCACCGCACTACAATGTCACGCTAACTATTGCCAGCAGGTGATTTATAGAAATTTTAAGTGAATGTTTATTTTCTTACTACCTTCAAATTTTTATATAAAAAGGGTTGTACTTGCGCTCTGTATTTATGGATTAATATCACTTCACATTGAGGGTATGTATTACTACTGTTGCTCCTATCTAAAATATATCTTGTGTCCTACCTAACCAGTGAACATGTGGCAGTGACCGTCCCGTCAATGCTTGTCATCACTGTTTTATATATTTTACTGCAGGTATGCTTCTCTGTATTTTAAACACAACGCATGTATACTATACAATCACTTTGTGGAGATATTCTGAGAGCAGTGAACTGAGGGCTGTGACCGTCCTGTCAATGCTTGTCATCACTGTTTGATATATTTTACTGCAGATAAAAACTGAGTCAACCAGAAGTGTGGGTGTCCGTGTGCCTTTCTTCTGGGGGGCTATGTGAAGTTGGTTACACATGCGTCTAAGAAGTAGAAAATAAGCAACAATGTCACTTTACATACATTTTGTTTGATAATTAGGTTATCAAATGTATGAAATGAATGAAAGCTGCTTCTGCTGACATGTGAAGGTTGCTGGCCGTATACTTGGCAAGATGGTAAATCCCTCTACTTTCATATCATATCAAAATAATTTCACAAATGCTAAAACCTCACTTACTGTACACAGTTTTAACCATTTTAACACAGTTTCAGCAGACAGTATAGCAAGAGACTGTTCCATTCAACTTAATGCTCCCAGCGAAGTAATGTATGCGTGTTCGGCTGCAAACTGGACATCTCTCGAACAACTGCAGCAGGCTATCTTATGTGGTGGTGTTTACTGGGAGGGCTTGTGACACAGTGATATAATAGACAGCCAAGTGGTCAATTGCATTTTGTTATAAAGGAAGGACAAAGCTTTTTACTTATGCACTTCACAACCAAAATTACTATACTAGTGTCACGTATGGGTGTATAGGGAGACCAAGACGCAGCGCAGGGATAGTAGTCCGACATTTATTTTATACTATGTATAAAACCAACTCAAAATGTACGAACTAACTAAACTAAACAAACACATGATGTACAAAAGTCACGTTACAAAAACCAAACACGAAAGAACGGACGTAACAAAAGCACACTTACTTTCACCGTGACTGCGAACTATAACTACAACGACCCACAACCCAGTGTGAAAATCTACAAACCTATGTAGGAGCGGGGAAACCAACCGGGCCTGGACTGGGCACCGGTGGGGCCAACGACTCCGGCCATGGAGCGGGACCATTAACCGGACCCGGACTGGGCACCGGTGGGGTAAACGGCTCCGGCCATGGAGCGGGGAAAACAACCGGGCCCGGACTGGGCACCGGTAGGGCCAACGGCTCCGGCCATGGAGTGGGACCATTAACCGGGCCCGGACTGGGCACCGGTGGGGTAAACAACTGGGCCCGGACTGGGCACCGATGCACTACAGCTGCCTCTAATTAGGGATCCCACACAAACCACCACCAGAAAGAATAGACCTGTCAGACTCTGACCATGGTTACATAGAGAAGCCAAATAGGCTTCTCTAGGCCAGAGCCTGACAACTAGTTGTATCTGCTTGGCTGGGGAATTAGCCTACTAGTTTATCAAGTCTGGTATTTTTTTAATAAAACCTTTCACATAACACACATTACCTGTCCTTGTTGATGAAGCCATCTGTGTCATCAGGGCAGTAACTCAGGTCACTATCAGAGGCCTCATGATGGCGTGTCCTTTTCTTAGGAGTCCAGGGGGACTCTGACAAGAACAGAGGAGGTGTCACAAGGGTACTACAAGGGTGTCGCCTGAGACGTTGCCTGACAAGCTGTGAAAATGGCAAGTGAACAGTGAATGAAAAGATGTTTGGAGGTCGCTAAACTATTGCAATCACATTGCTGGACATGTTATGATACCCACCTTTGCTCCTTCTGGTAGGTCCTGGCATCCGTTCATGACCAGCGGATCATCAGTCTGGTACTGCACTTTGTCTAGTAGAAAAACAGACTCAACGATTATCATGATCATCCCTCAATTATAAACATAGCTCGAGAAATAAAGTAATCTCATTTGGAAGCTAATTCTTTGCTTTACAAATTTAGACTGACTGGCTCCAGATTGGATTAAATTCAGGCCGGTGACACTGTTAAACTATGCAACCAACCGTGACATGTTTTGCTTTGGGCTTGTTGCTGCTAGTTCGAACACTTGTAGTCAGACAGCAAATTCCACCATAGCTGCATCCAATATTTATTTGTGCCCTAGACATGGGTTGCACCTTGGAGGCCAATGTGACAACGATGTTGTCTAAATTACACAAATTTATTGTGGTCATGGTACTACGATAACATCGCAGCAAATCATTTGTACGAAACAACTTTGTCATATTATGGTGTCGTCAAATTTATTTGAGAGATGGCAATGTTTCCATTACTGTTACAAGCAAAGCTCTTCAAAATAGCTATCAATGCTAATGTTAGCTAGCTAAAATACAGTGGTCCTTAAGTTAGCTGGCTAAAGTTATACTGCATCTAAAGTCAGTCTGGCGACACCACAACCATTACAAAAGGTTTTATAGTTTGTTGGTGATGTGGACTTGAAGCTCTCAATTTGCTCCACTACCCGTCGATGAGAATGGGGGCCTACTCAGTCCTCTTTTTCCTGTAGTCCACAACATTTTAGCATATACATCTTGGTAGGGCAACAAAATAAAATGTGAGACTCGTGCCAGCAAGGCCACTACACAACACAACACTAAACAATACATTAATTGTACTATAACAGTGAAAAATGGTGCCCACTAACTGTTAGGGCCTACTTAAAGTTGTCCCAATAGCAGAGTCCCAACAGCAGTCCCAACATCTTACCACTGCTACACCTGGCTATCAGTGGAGCCTTGTCTGGCAGTGAAACAGTTAATTCGGCCTAATTTACTGCCTTTTAAAAAAAACATAGCTGATATGGCTGACTTGCTTAAACGAATGTGGTTTCTACTGACAACTGTGATGTACAAACTATGGCATAAGGGGACGGCAAGCAGATCAGAGGTTAATGAGCGATCCAGGATGGACTAGTCAATATAACTATTTGTTCAGTACTTTCTAAATGTACAGCGACAGAATTCAGAACATGGGCCGTTCTTACAGTGTTCTCCCTGTACACCGAGTCAGAACCATAGGATAAATAAAGAGGGCATATAAGCAGACAATGGAAGCACATACAATATTTGATGACTACATTTCTCACCGAGTCAGAACAGTAGGTGAAATTAAGAGGTGAACATAGAACAAATGATTAGGGTGAGGCACATGGGCTACTAATAGCTTACTGCCGCTCTATGTATCATGTATCGTGTATATCTGTCTTTTGTGTATTTTCGTTCTGGCATTTTGCACCTGCCCTGTGTTTTTTCGTAGCTGCTTGACAAATACATTTCCACTCGGGGATCAATAAAGTACCTACCTACCTACCTACGCAACATACACTTAGTATTACTTTCTTAGCTACATTATACATATCTCCCTGGCATATTAGGCCTACATCATTTATGCAGCAGGAAGACATTTTTGGACTCACCTTTTTGTGATGTGCTCACTTGAACAGGTAGGTGGCACGGTGGTCCTTCGTGGGCAAATTTTGTCATCAAAGAAAGAGAAAGAGGCCGGATTTACAATTCCGAGTTGATTGACCTTTCAAAACGTATTTTCCCAGTCTGAGCTCGTTTATTCCCAACTTCCCAGTTGCAATGCTTGCAGTTAGACACTGTCACAGATTTCTTCCAAACCACTCAATTTGCGATTTCCAACTTGTTGTATGTTTATGTCCAATGGTAGATGAGCACCGATACGTTTTATCTATAATTTCTCTTCATTATATCTCTTCGTATGACAAGGATTAAAAAGGATTTGCCAGTACATTGTCGACTTGATTCATGATGACTGCTAGCTAAGATTTTAAAAGTAAGATGTTGACATGATCAGTCCAATCATAGCTACTTTAGATATAGCGTGATTTGACGTCATTATATCTGTGGCCAATGACCTTGAGCCTTCTTGGAAGGGCACTTTTAATGTAACTATGGCAGGGCCCAAAGGGCTTGAATTTTTTATGTCTACCCTTACTATACTAAGGACTTAGACTTGGCGGTGACGTAGTGTACCCATGAGTGACAGAACACTGAACCAATCACGGCGCAATGCTCCTATTTTCTGCTGGCTTGCCCCACCACCACAGAATCAATCAATCAATCAATCATTTTTTATTTCTAAAGCACATTTAAAAACAACACGAGTTGACCAAAGTGCTTTACAGACCCAACTGTACAAAACATATAGACAAATACACCATAAAACAAAACAAAACACCAAAAAAACACATGTAGCTAAGAACAGTTAAAAGCAGCAGAGAAGAGATGGGTCTTCAGCCTAGATTTAAAACACTCGACGGAATCACAGGATTTAATGTGTAATGGGAGACTATTCCAAAGACGCGGTGCTGCTACCGCAAAGGCACGATCTCCCTTGGTTATTAACTGAGATTTTGGAACATTTAAAATGAAGCACTGAGCTAGGATGAAACACCTGCATTTTGGAGCTGCCTTACTCAAGAAAACAAAAAAGAGACCACGTTTGTGTCCAGCTTTATTAACTCAATGATATATATTTATTACATTGTTTGCAAACTGATATGTGACACGTATTAATACCAAAATAACATGCAAAACAGGCCAAATAATATAATTTTATTTTTTTGTTTTATGTTTGCTTAAGATGTGGGACTCAAAACACGTGAATGACAGGTTGCCGTCATGACGGGTCGCCACTGCTGGACGAGACTGACTTTATCACTAAAATTATCCTATTTACATTTCGTAGTCAATTTTGACACTAGAATAAATGTTCCTGACTCATATCGATGCCACATAGGCCGTTCATAAATGCACTGTAATTTAAGCTTTAAAAATGTTTCTCTCTTTCTAATAGCAAAATGTGTAGATGCCTTTAAAATGTTCCTGCCCAGGGCCTGAGACTTGAGGGGGTCCTTGATGAATTTGCTATCACAAAAGGGGTCCCTGAACCTAAAAAGTTGAGAACTCTAGCTCACAGACACAGTGCGGGTAGGTTACATGATGAGATTATTATGGATGAGTGAGAATATTAAAATGTTTCAAACGCAAGTCAAGAATTGATCATCATGTCACCAGAATAACACCCTCAATATTTATTTGAAAGCAGCATTAAGCTCATCACTGTGCACTTTCACCACCCTGTGAAGTTCATCATAACTCTGTAGCCTAATAAACTGCATGGTTTCCCGAGTTGTAGTGGGAGGACCACACACCATATCATCACATCACTCCAAGTTTACTTCAATATGATGGTTATTATATAAATGTTTGAGCAGAAAGGCATTTCAACCGCCATTTCTTGCATCATTATTTTTACAGACACAAAAAGATAACACTATGTTGAACTAACAAATTATCTCTCTGCATTTATACAATTGTACCAACACTTTCTGATCCTTCAAAGCTGTCGTGATTTTATATGGTATGACTTTACTCACATAAAAACTGTGGATGGAAACGTGGTCAGTGGAAGGCACTGTTTCATGCATGTACACTGAGTGTACAAAACATTGATACCTGCTCTTTCCTTTACATTGACTGACCAGGTGAATCCCTAATTGATGTCACTTGTTAAATCCTCTTCAATCAGTGTAGATGAAGGGGGGGAGACAGGTTAAATAAGGATTTTTAAGCCTTGAGACAATTGAGACATGGATTTTGCATGTGTTCCATTCAGAGGGTGAATGGACAAAAGACTTAAGTGTCTTTGAACAGGGTATGGTAGTAGGTGCCAGGCGCACCGGTTTGAGTGTGTCAAGAACTGCAACTCTGCTGGGTTCTTCCGCGCTCAAATGTTTTCCTTGTGTATCAAGAATGGTCCACCACCCAAAGGACATCCAGACAACTTGACACAACTGTGGGAAGCATTGGACTTAACATAGGCCAGCATCCCTGTGCAACGCATTCAACACCTTGTAGAGTCCATGCCCCGACGAATTGCATCTGTTCTGAAGGCAAAAGGGGGTGCAACTCAATATTAGGAAGGTGTGTTTTGTACACTCAGTGTATATGGCCAGATTGTTCAAATACCTGTGTAGATTTGTGTGTGTTAACGGGTCTGTCCACAAATGTTTATGCTTGCTTTCTCAAACTCATTTATAACAACATACTGTATATATTCCTATTACCATTTTACTATTTGAATTTGATTTCTGTGTGAGGCCTCAATGAGGCCATGTACTTGAGGAGATATGGAGGAATTAAATGTGTGGCAATAAGTAGCAAAGCAATATTTTGGAAGCCTTTGTAGCTCACAGCTGCAAGTGGAGATAAAACCTGAATGTGTTTGAAGACGCCCTCATTAAATTACATGTTCATTCTTCTTTGTGGTAATATGGAGTGATTGCATTTCAGAAGGTCAACAGAAGTTTAAAATAGCAACATATTTTGAATAGAGACATAACCTTTGAGCACAATGTTCCCAGTTTGACTTATACACATTTTCATACTCACATCCTGCTGCTGTTGTTAACTTTTACATTTTAGAACTAATCATGTTCACCTTTTGCACTTTTGAACTAAATCATCAACTTAAACATTAACCTAATCATGTCAGTGCTTAGAGAAGGTCCTATTAGAGAAGGTCCTATTAGAGAAGGTCCTATTAGAGAAGGTCCTGTGCACTTTACACTGAGTGGACAGTGTGTCACACCCTCCTCTGTTTCACCTGTCTTGTGCTTGTCTCCACCCTGATCTGTTTCACCTGTCTTGTGCTTGTCTCCACCCTGATCTGTTTCACCTGTCTTGTGCTTGTCTCCACCCTGATCTGTTTCACCTGTCTTGTGCTTGTCTCCACCCACCCTGATCTGTTTCACCTGTCTTGTGCTTGTCTCCACCCTGATCTGTTTCACCTGTCTTGTTCTTGTCTCCACCCTGATCTGTTTCACCTGTCTTGTTCTTGTCTCCACCCCCCACCAGGTGTCTCCCATGTGTTCCTATTATCCCCAGTGTTTTTATACCTGTGTTTTATGTTTCTGTTGTCAGTTTGTCTGTTGTCTCGTCAAGCCTACCAGCGTGTTTTTTTTATTGAAAATTCAAGCCTGATGCTAGCTGAGCCTGATGAGCCATTAAATATACTTTATGAGCCCTACATTAAAGACATTTATTGAGCCCAATCCAAACAAAGCCCAAATGATTGTGCCGTTATACAATACATATACTGTATGATATAGACTACTGTTAAGGCAGAAGAGAACATAAGATTCTTGTGCATCACATGCAGCCTTCAAAGTTAAAAGTATAGGCTAGCGAATTAGATTTCAATTTTGAAATATATTAGTTGGCTGACACATATACTGTATACCTTTCATAATATTTCCCCTGATGTTATTAGCCTGCCTCCTCTTTCTCTCTCTAGTGACGCTTCATTCCTTCCTCGCTTTCAACAGTTAAATGAAATACGTTTCGTTGTCCTCATCTTCATCATTCTATTGACATCCTTGAATAATATAGAACTAGAATTATATTCTGAAGGCTTTTACTTCTCTTCACGAAGATTGAATGGTAATGGGTCTGAATAAATAACTGCTATAGCCTACCGCCATCGTGCGTTCACTCTTTTTTCAAACTACCTGTGAGTTCTATTGGCTGCTGTACTGTACATTCAGCAAACAAGAGTCTAATGGTATAAGAAATGCAAAACAAAATGATGTCCAGCAAGTTATTCTAGTCTAGCTTTTCCTGCATGGGACTCCAAGAGTTAAGGAGCGTTTTTTTAAGGAGAGGCTAGCGGAGGCCAGCATGGGTAGTTGTGCAAGAGACAGAGGCTATGAGTTAGAAACGTATTATGCATAACCCATCATTAATTAGCTACATATAAGGCTAATGCTGCATTGCATTTATCACCTGAAAGTGGTAGGCATATATTGAGTTGATGGAGAGAGAGAAAGACTGTGAGAGAGTGCTCACGCATGCACTGATTTAAAGCAACAAAATTTGAGTGATAGACTGTTTTAAAACTCTGCAGCTGCAATAAAAAAATATACATCTTTACTATTAAGTGGAGATGGGTAAATTAGAGGTGCATTCAGTCTTTATATTATAGACTATGCTTCAGCAAATGTAGGCCTACCTGTCATAAGAAAATAAGTTACCATGATGAGATGATAGATCTACATGCATTGTGAACTGCGCTCAATTTGAGATGGTCTGTCTGTCCCTACCCTGATCGTTGTTGATTCTTCATGCGGAGGCCGTAGAGAAGCCAGATTTAGACATTGCAAAAAATGTAACAGTTCCATGTCACGGCGTACTGTTCTTATAAATTATTTATTATAATTTTCCAGTTTCTCAAAATGATTTATCCCGGGAAAAGGGAGTGGTTTTGGCCAATAAATCCTGGTAAACCTCGGTAACTGGGTTCCGGCCATTCAACCCTATTTCGAAAGTTTTGTACACTCAGTGTATACAGACTACAGTGCAAATCCATTATATGCCAAATAGTTGTAAACATTTTAAAGTATCATGATTATGTAAACGTTGAACAGTTATTATGGGTGTGTTCGTAAATTCCCTCTTGCTATCTACTCCAATTTCAGAGCACTCTCGTCTGAGTGTGCCACAGCACAGAATAACTGATGAACTTACAAACGCTCAACACCCCTTGAATATTTGACACTGCATCTCAGTGCTAGAGGCGTCACTACAGACAACCTAGTTCGAATCCATACTGTATCACAACCAGCCGTGATTGGGAGTCCCATAGGGTGGCGCACAATTGGCCCATTGTCATCCGAGTTTGGCCGGTGTAGGCCTTCATTGTAAATGATAATTTGTTCTTAACTGACTTTCCTGTTTAAATAAAGGTTAAATAAAATAAATAAATAAAAAACTAGGCAGGTCAGTTAAGAACAAATTCTTATTTACAATGAAGGCCTACCCCGGCAAACCCTCCCTTAACCCAGACGACGCTGTGCCAATTGTGTGCCGCCCTATGGGACTCCCGATCAGAGTGAGGTGTTCTCTTATTTGTGTCTGGAAGTAGGTAGCAAGCTAGCCAACTTGAGCCAGTTAGCTTGGATGCTTGACTGCCATTGCGAGGAACGCTCGGATCAACCCTACTCCTGTGCACTCTGAACTCTCCTGAGAGTGTGCTGAACACTCTGAATTTACTAACGGACAATCTGACAATGCTCTGAATTTACAAAAGCCCAGCGCGCACTCTGGCACTCCAGAATGAATTTACACACACCCTACGAGTGTAAAACAATGCCCCAGAAGCTTTCAATTGATCATCATAAAAGTGACCTAAAGTGCATTTATTGATTTGTTTTTCTTTTGTTATTTTACTATTCTTAGTCAATTCATGTAAAAATAAGGTTTTTGTTTTCTGTAGAAATTGAATAAAAGCAGTTTAGAGCTATCTAATACTTATTCAAAAAGAGAAATGTAATTGAAGAAATCCCAACAATTCAGTGCACTCAAAGTCATGAGTGAACAAACATATTGATTGCATTGAGATTTTCCATCAGAGAGCATGATTCTAGACGTTCTGGTTAGCTGTACCCTAATTTTACGTCTTCCTAATCTCATTTCTTTCCCTTGAGAGAAAGTGCCTGCTCTGCCTTCTCTATTCTGTCTGCTAGACGTTTGGTCTTGTTCCTGACTCATAAGAGACAAGGTAGCTTAAGAAAGTTAGTGACGTGACTGCCATACAATGTATGCTGCTAACTACAGAACCAAACTTAAGAACCAAGACTTACTTGTCTTAAGTCCCTCTTGGCCACCTTTGGAGCACATGACTTTCAACGTGCCTCTCCATCTGACTCATGTCTGTGTGAGGGCTTTGCCTCATGCTCGGAGATCCCTACAATATTGATTGTAGCCCAGTTTTGTTATGTGTTGGGATGGTTATGAGTGTGGTATCCACCTCCACTATCTTTCCATGATGAAGCTCCTGGGTTCCTGCTTGGTAGTCTTTGATGGTTATTTTGTCAGGCCGTTATATCCACGTGGTGTATCAAAGGCAGTTGGTACGGAAGATTTTAAGTTATCAATTGATTGCTTTCAACACTGATAACATGGTGATGAATACAAATGGTGCTTGAAATAGATAGGTGTGTGCAAAAAACAACATGGGTGCAATTATTTTCTCTCTAAATACAGTATGCGATCTATATGTGTTCTAAGCATTCCGATCGTGAGAATTAACTGATTCTCACTGCCGGTGATTCTCATCGCACCAGCTCAATTTTCCATTAGAATTACTCTTGCATTTGATTGCGGTATATTCATAAAGCATTTACAATGAATGGCAGTCTCGGTTGAATTCTAACTTCAGATACTGCAACCTCATCAATTCAAGATTAAGAAGAAAGTTTGAGTTATGTTTATTATTCTCACACAAGTATTTAGTCTTCTGAATACCTTTTTTTTTTTTTGCCTGGTCCCAGATCTGTTGGTTCTGCCATGCATGACAATGACCATAGGAGTTTCCAAGAGCACAAACAGATCTGTGACCAGGCTACCTGCTTTGACCTAGCAACCTTTATTGTCCAATACCTCTCTTCCATTCCGAAATGTTTTCCACGTTCTGTCAACATTGTCATAAAATAATTTCAGGAGGTAATGTCATGACCAACATAATTGCTAGTACACCAAACAACATTTCTATTACAAGCAACTGAGCTCGGTCGGTAAATAAAATTGCTAGTCTTGACAGGGCACCTCAATATCTCTGCTAGTCCTTATTTCAGTGTACTTCAGTTTCCATAGGGGTTTTTCACAGCAAAACACCTACCTGCTGGTTTCATCAATGAAAATAAAGTTTTGCGATTTCAAAATGATTACCTGACACTTGATAATTACAGAAACGGGATTTTCACGTCACTTTCACTGTCGGAATGACTTCCAATCAGAAAAGCTTTCAATCAAAGATATTCTAATTGAGTCGATTGAATGAATCCTTGTATGTTTAAAGTACAATACATAGTACATTGGTCTATTTCACTACATTGAACGGAGACATTTTGCTGGAATCTTGCCATCTATCCTTTTTAAGTGTGGGAAAGATTTGAGAGGGCGGCGTATTGTATAAGCTAAGCCTTTAACAAAACCAAAGGATTCCTCAAGGCTCTCACAATACAAACTCCCATCCCAGGGTTTAGAATTGGACAATAGAAAGGAAATCTCAGCAAGCCTACTTTCTACATGTTCCACACAAAACAGTTCACATTAAACCGGATGTGCGTTTGTGATCGTTACGATCATTCAAAAAAATATAACGGCCCTACAATGATAATGTTGAACACAAAAGATCTTCCAACATGTTTCTGTGCTGAATAAGATTCCAACTTTCACCATGACTTTCAGCAATTTCAAATAGTTATTTTGAGTGGGCCTAGCTTTATCAGACAACAATTATTTCCCTGAAACATTTGGATTTGATAACCTTTCAAGTTCAAATGTGTTTCTTCATACTAAACAACTGTGATCTATTCTGTATGACTGCATGATTACAGTGATCCAACAATAAAAACAGATGAATACATCCTGTATGTCCTTTATTCGCCAATTAAAGGGATAATCTGGGATTCAAACAAAAACAAAGCTGACACCCCACCACTTTTTTTGTTAAACTGCTGAGGGATGGGTTAAAGAAATGTAACCACTCTCAAATTGATGTACAAATCACAGATGGCCCCTTTAAGGGATAAGGACCAAAACATAAGAGGATAACCCATAGAAACCAGGGACCAGAGTTGCAGACCCCATATAAGAACCTCACAAGTTTACTCCTATCTCTGTCGCTCTACCACCAGCTAGGAGTCAGCCTGCTCAAGAGCTTTGTGGGGTTTTTTTTCACACATTTTCTCTTTGAACATGTTGAGTCCTTGAGCTTGAGTCCCCATTAAGTATATGCAGCCAATTCCACTTCAGGCGTTCGTCAACTCTCAAGGGAAAACGGTGCTAAGGGTTTCCAGTCAAATGGAGAGGCAAGGCAAGGAAAAGAGAGAGTGAAAGAACGAGAGGAAGAGAGGATATGACGAGGGCATCTCTCATATATCTAATCAAAGAGACAGCTGGTGGATATCAACAAGAGGGTTCGCTGGTTGTAGTTCGAGTGGGACCTGTCTAATAACATGGATATGCTCAAGACTTAAAATAAACAGCAACTTCTGTCTACTCTTATGCATTGGATTACTCTGTCAGATAACAAGACCCCCTAATAACAAGATGTTATAGAATGCAGGATGTATGATCAGTCTGGGGACGGCTATAGTCGGGGATGTACATATTCATATTCTTTCATATTCATACAGTATATCTAGGATTGGTCAGGATGCAAACATTTAATGAAAGCTCTTAAAATGGCCGCTGTTGTTCGTACTGATGAGTTGACGATAGGTGTTCTCTCAGGAGTCTTTGGGTCATTCCACCAATTAGGTGCCATTTGAGGGTTAGATTATGGTGAAAAAGTACTTTTGATTTCCCTTAATTTTAACATTCTGTCATAAAGAGCACATGCTCAACTTAATAAAATGCATAAGTGTCTAGTAAGTGCCAATTAATTTAACAATGTTGACCGTAACAGGGTTGACCATAACAGGGTTCACCATTTCATCTTAAATCATGCACGCTTCATCCAAAATGTTTATATTGTGAAATCATTTCTAGCCTGTCTATCTATGGGTAACAGGGTTGACGTGTTATGCTCGACCCACTACAAAACACCATAAATTGGCCAAAAAGAGTAGAACCAGCTCACTTGTTTTACACTGTGATTTCAATATATGATTTTCTATGTTTAAAAATATTTCACCATATTAAAATGAGAGTTAACTTCACATAACAGGGTTGACCTTAAAATGAAGTACAGGTTTTTTTTTTTACCTTAAAATGAATCACTAATCACATTAAATAGATAATCATCTTCAGAAAAGACTTTGTCAAAGCAACAAAATAACTAGGGCTTTACAATGATGGTTAAAAAGTGGATTAAAATATTCCTATAAATCACAGAGGATGCACAAATTCTTATACTTTAAAAATCAGATGTATTAAATTGTCCATGTGGTCTATATTAAAGGGCACTTCATTGGAAGGTTGCCCCTGATGCAGTACAGTGTTATTTCCAATTCTATTATTTAATTGCATGGCTGTAGTTAATAACGAAGGAACATGTGAGATAGAGAGAGAGACATTTATGTTTATTTATTTTTCCTTTTGTACTTTAACTATTTGCACATCGTTACAACACTGTATATAGACATTTCATTATTTTGGAATTTTTGTCAGTGTAATGTTTACAGTTAATTTCTTATTGTTTATTTCACTTTTGTTTATTATCTATTTCACTTGCATTTTTCTCAGTAAATATATTTCCAAAGGTGCTATTGACATGACATGTTCAACAGATGTTGGTAACAAACCAAGTAATCCATACATACAAAGAAACCCAAACAAATAAGTTCAGAAATTAAGTTATGTGTAATAATGTGAAATGACACAGGGAAAAAGTATTGAACACATGAAGAAAGGGAGGTGCAAAAAGGCATTGAAAGCCAAGACAACAGCTGAAAACTATCAGTAATTAAAAAGCAATCCAGCCCCCTGTCAGTGCAAATTAATATCAGCTGGTTCAGTCCCAACTGATGGCCTACAAAAAGGTCTCATTGCCAAGGTGTCACACAAGACACATCTCATGATGGGTAAAAGCAAAGAGCTGTCTCAAGACCTTCGCAACCTGATTGTTGCAAAACATAATGATGGCATTGGTTATAGGCGCATTTCTAAGCTTCTGAATGTTCCAGTGAGCACTGTTGGGGCCATAATTCGGAAGTGGAAAGACAATCATTTCACCATAAAATTGCCTCGACCAGGTGCTCCTCGCAAGATTTCTGACAGAGGAGTGAAAAGAATAATCAGAAGAGTTGTCCAAGAGCCAAGGACCCCTTGTGGAGAGCTTCAAAAAGACCTGCAATTAGCAGGTACTGTTGTCTCAAAGAAAACAGTAAGTAATGCACTCCACCGCCATGGCCTGTATGCACGCTCATCACGCAAGACTCCATTGCTGAAAAAAAAGCATGTTGAAGCTCATTTAAAGTTTTCTGCACAACATTTGGAAAAGCCAGTGAAATACTGGGAGAATATAGTGTGGTCAGATGAGAGCAAAATTGAACTGTTTGGATGTCATAATACACACCATGTTTGGAGGAGAAATGGCACTGCACATCACCCTAAAAACACCATACCAACAGTGAAGTTTGGAGGTGGGAACATCATGGTGTGCGGCTGCTTTCAGCAAATGGTACTGGCAAACTTCACATAATTGAAGGAAGGATGAATGGGCAAATTTACCGAGACATTCTTGACAAAAATCTGCTGCCATCTACCAGGATGATGAAGACGAAACGAGGGTGGACATTTCAGCAAGACAATGATCCCAAACACACAGCCAAGGAAACTCTCAATTGGTTTCAAAGAAAGAAAAGAAAGCTGCTAGAATGGCCCAGCCAATCACCTGACTTAAATCCCATTGAAAATATATGGAAAGAACTGAAGATCAAGATTCATAGAAGAGGCCCACGGAACCTTCAAGATTTGAAGACTGTTTGTGTGGAAGAATGGACCAAAATCACACCAAAGCAATGCATGCGACTAGTTTCTCCATACAGGAGGCGTCTTAAAGCTGTCATTACCAACAAAGGCTTTTGTACAAAGTATTAAATAAATATCAGTAAGTGTGTTCAATACTTTTTCCCTGTGTCATTTCACATTATTACACAACTTAATTTCTGAACTTATTTGTTTTGGTTTCTTTGTATGTATGGATTACTTGGGTTGTTACCAACATCTGGTCACCTTTGGAAATATATTTACTGAGAAAAATGGTGACGTGTTCAATACTTATTTCACCCGCTGTATGTACAGAAATCATCCCTGTATGATCCTTTTTGCATAATGATTGCATTTTTATACATGACCCTAAGTATGATGGGATGTTAAGTGCTTAATTTACTTAGGAACCCCACCTGTTGAAAGACATTCTTTCAATATAATTTGTATCCCTCATTACCTAAAGTTTTTCCTTTATTCTGGCAGTTACCTGTATATTAAAGATTAGTTTATCTCAACTATCCATCATTTTCATGTATGTTTTAATCCTGTATAAAGTAGATCTATCTGCAATTACAAATGTTCTCTAGTTTTCCTATCTCTCTAATAAATCATGCCAGAGAAATGTGACGATGATTGTCATAGATGGATGGATAGATCGATAGATGCTTGATGACCCTCTGACCCATGTACAATGTTCACATTAGGACAGAACATTTTGCTGTCAGTGTCAGACTCAGACATGGCAGCCTGCAGCTTTAGACTCCTTTCAGGCCTTCCAAGTCTGACAGTGGGCAGGTTTCCATTGACCCAGGTTTATTTAGACAAAAGCAATGTTGTGGAAAAAATAATTGCAACTTGTCTAATGGAAACGGCAGATATAGGAGAAATCTTCTAAATACCTTTTTATTCATTCGACAGCGGTGGAATTTTCTTTTGTTTAACTTTATTGAGTCAAATGATGATGGAAACTGTGTTTTTCACATAAATGATGATTACTGAATCATTTTGAAGGTACGTGGGGGACACGTGATGTCAACATGTAACTATGAAGCTCAACTAATTCTAAATGCCTACTGCCTGGTAATGTAAGGATCTATGTTCAGAGAGGTCTCTGGAAACTTTATGGTTTTCAGATTTAGTGTCCAGAGACCTCTCTGGATAACTCTATGTTTAGTTTGGGTTTGGTCCCCAATTAGAGACAGCTGCGCCGCATTGTCTCTAATTGGGGAGCCTATTTAAGTTAAGTTATTTCCCACCTGTGCTGTGTTCCTTTTGTGCACACCTGTCCATGGTCGCAGTCTCGCCTTTTGTTGTTTTGGGGTCTTTGCACCACAGCTCTGTGCCTCGGGTCCGGTCTCATTGCAACCGTGACAGAAAAACACACCACCACATGACTCAGCAGATTTGGACAGAAGAGGAACAGCCCGGAGGTATGGAAGTTACCACACAGGATGAGTTCCTCCACTGTTTAGCTCTGGAATTAGGCTGGGTTCCAGAGCAGCGAGGTCGTCGACGGGGCCCACGTCGGCGGTCGAGGAGGAAGGCCCAGCCTAGAGACAGTTTTTTGGGGGGGGGGGGCTATGGGGGTGGTAAGGGAAGGAAGAGGAGGAGCCCCGGCCACTACACTCGTGGGGGTTCATAGAGGAGCCCCTACAGCCATGGGAGCAGGAGTACGCTCAGGTGTCAGACGACGACAACAAGGTGCTCCTGTTCCTCAACTCGTTGGGGCTCATGGATGAGCACCTGCAGAGCCGGGATCGGCGCAGGAGGGAGGACGACTGGGGGAGTCTACGATCTCCCACAGCGGAAGACCGGCGGCCGCCAGAGAGGTTCTTTGACCGGCCTCTGGAGGAACAGGGGAGGTGGTGGAGGGCTTGGCTGGAGCTGAGACCTCCCAGCCCAGGAGTAGGAACCAGCCGGAGGGAGGACGAGGCCGACTTCGAGGACCGCAAGAGGATGTGGTCTGAACGGCTGGCTGGTTCTCTCCCAGTCCGGTACCTCCAACGCCGGTTCCCAGCCTGGGACCTCCAGCGCCGGTTCCCAGTCCGGTACGACCTGTACCGGCTCCCCACCCCCGACCTCCTGTGCGTGTGCCCAGCCCAGTATCCCCAGTTCCTTTTGTACACACCGGTTCATGGTCGCGTTCTCTCATTTTGTTGTTTTGGGGTTTTTGCCTAATAAAAGGAATGTCTTTGCACCACAGCTCTGCGCCTCGGGTCCTGTCTCATTGCAACTGTGACAGGTAAATCTATTTTTCAACTATAAAAATAATGTTAATAATAATAATGTATGAATAATGTTTATTTGAAGGATGAGGATTGTTCTGACTTTCAAGAATGGCTGAATTGCTTCAAATTACTTTTCTGTTTCGCTGGATGCAAGTTTCACTATTCAATTATTTCAGATCTACAAGTGTGCAAGTTACACCATGGCACAGACTGTGGTGATATGTTGGCACATGAGAATTATTAGAATATGCATTCTATCCATGCTGGCTACCTGAGATATGAAACAAATAGGTGTTGGGTAATGGACATTTTTATTCGACACTGTAAGTTAATGTGAAAAGGTGTTTTATTTAGGTGTGACGTCATTACATCCAGCTGTTTTTATCAAGACAAGATAGTTCAATGGAAACCCAGCGTAGAAGGTAATTGTCGAATCTAGGCTATTTTCTATGCAAACTTTGTAAATGTCGACAAAATATCACTGGACATGTTAGCCAACTTTGCAGTATTTTTCTGTGTTATTTCATCCATTATTTGCCAAAACACTGATGCTGGAGAAGAGGTAGAAGGAGTGGGCACCTAGTCAGACTCAGGATATATTGTCCCCGTCCAGTCAGCCAGCGGGGTTCTCCATTCATCGCGTGAACAGGAAGAAAGAACTATCTCTGAAAAAAGAAAGGCGGAGAGGTTTGTTTCATGATTACCAACTCATGGTGTGATTGTGGTAACATACAGGAACTCAAGTCCTTTTGTTCTCCCGATCTGGAATACCTCACCATCAAAGGTCGTCCCCAAGGGGTTTAGGTAGGCAACATCACCTCCGCCACGTTGATCCTCAACATGCTGGCCCCACAGGGGTGCGTGCCCTCCTGTACTCCCTGTTCACACATGACTGCGTGGTCACGCACTTCTACAACTAAATCATCAAGTTTGCTGATGACTCAATGGTGGTAGGCCTGATTACCAATAATGATGAGACAGCCTACAGAGAGGAGGTGAGAGCCCTGGCGGAGTGGTGCCAGGAAAATAACCTCTCCCTCAACGTCAACAATACGAAGGAGCTGATTGTGGACTACAGGAGACAGCAGAGAGAGCACGCCCCCATCCACATCAACAGGGCCACAGTGTAGAGGGTCAAAAGCTTCAACTACCTCTGCACGCACATCACCGACAACCTGAAATGGTCACTTCACATAGACATCATGGTGAAGAAGCCTGAAGAAATTTGGCTTGGCCCCTAAGAACCTCACAAACTTCAACAGATGCACCATTGAGAGCATCCTGTCGGGGTGGTGCGCAGAGCTCTCCAGAGGGTGGTGCGGTCAGCCCAACCCATCACCGGGGGCACACTGCCTGTCCTCCAGGACATCTACAGCACCCGGTGTCACAGGAAGGCCAAGAAGATCATCAAGGACCTCAGCCAAACGAGCCACGGCCTGTTCACCTCGCTACCATCTAGAAGGCAGAGACAGTACAGGTGCATCAAAGCTGGGACCGAGAGATTGAGAAACATCTCCAGGCCATCAAACTGTTAAACAGTCACCGATAGCCAGCCTCAGCCCAGTACCCTGACCTGAACCTTAGTCACTGTTCTAGCCGGCTACCACCCGGTACTCTACCCTGCACCTTAGAGACTGCTGCCCTATGTACAGTACATAGTCATTAAACACTGGTTACTTTAATAATGTTTACATACTGTTTTACCACCTTTATATGTATATACTGTATTCTAGTCATGGCTCACCTTATATAACTACTGCTGTACACAGCTTTTATATTCATATACTGTCCATGTTGTCTATAAATACCTTTAAATGTACAGTATATATATATATATTTACAGTACCAGTCAAAAAGTTGGACACACCTACTAATTTTTTGGGGTAGAATAATAGTGAAGACATCAAACTATGAAATAACACATATGGAATCTTGTAGTAACCAAAACAGTGTTAAACAAATCTAAATATATTTAATATTTTGGATTCTTCAAAGTAGCCATCCTTTGCCTTGATGACAGCTTTGCACACTCTTAGCATTCTCTCAACCAGCAGTCTTGAAGGAGTTCCCACATATGCTGAGCCCTTGTTGGTTGCTTTTCCTTCAGTCTGCGGTCCAGCTCATCCCAAACCATCTCAATTGGGTTAAGGTTGGGTGATTGTGGAGGCCAGGTCATCTGATGCAGCACTCCATCACTCTCCTTCTTGGTCAAATAGCACTTACACAGCCTGGAGGTGTGTTGGGTCATTGTTCTGTTGAAAAACAAATGATAGTCCTGAGATCGGGGTGGATGAACTTAACTGGCCTGCACAAAGCCATGACTTCAACCCCATCGAACACCTTTGGGATGAATTGGAAAGCCGGACCTAATCGCCAAACATCAGTGCCCGACCTCACTAATGTTCTTGTGACTGAATGGAAGCAATTCCCTGCAGCAATGTTCCAACATCTAGTGGAAAGCCTTCCCAGAAGAGTGGAGGCTATAGCAGCAAGGGGGGGACCAACTCCATATTAATGCCGATGATTTTGGAATGATATGTTCGACGAGCAGGTGTCCACATACTTTACCATATCACAACAATGGCTCTAAATTAAATGAAGAAAGAGTGGATGGGCTGTCTTCTAAAACTCATGAGGAAAATCGTCTGGGTAACACGTGTTAAACAAAACGAGCCAGTCTGATTACCCATTCCAAGCATTGGACACCAAAGCACATTGGTGGAAGGTGTGAATATTGAAAACTCACTCTCTGTAATAAATGTTCCATCCCTCTAGGGTTCTGTTATAATTGGATCAAATGTCACACAGGACAAGTGAAAGGGTACAGAGTGCTGAGCCAGAGTTAATTAAAGGCAGTGTTCTCTGGTGTCAGAGTTAATGTACTGTGATGTGTCATTACTGTCCTACCACCTAAACAACATTCCCAGCGCAGACCCAGGCATGTTGTGGTATTGGGCAGTTAATTAATTGATTCATTTACATTTTTACATTTCCACCCCAAGAAATCATGGCAGAGCGGGTTGACAAGCTGATCTAATTGGTGTGTGCACATGCTCTGTACCGATAGGCCCAATGTGTAGACTAGACACCATTTGAAGGGGGTTAGAGCAGAGGTGTCACTTCAAGGGATTTTTCATTGTCAATGTATCGCTCAAGTCAATTATTGATGGTGTCATTAATAGTCCATGATAACCTTATGGCCCCATAATTAATTTTCGATACCAAGTCGGAGTATTTCAAGCTATTGGATAATGATGTCCAGGTGTTTCAAGACATATTGTTGTTGTTGTTGTTGTTGTTGTTGTTGCTCTTACACCGAAACACTGTGCATGCTTCCTCTGAAAATGAAAAAATGTGTTATAAAGGTTGTGCATAATTTCAGCCAATAGTTTTGAAAGTAGTGCTCACGAGACAAAATGGGTCCCTGAAAATAGTTCACAATTGTGTGAGCGGTCATTCATTTTGAATGGTATGTTACGTCCAGCAAAACGTTTTATACTGCAATTTGTATGATATGTTACGAGTTCCAATTCATACAATATGCAACTAATTTGTAAGTGCTTAAGATCCCTTTTAATCTCTTTAAGATCCTGGAGATAAATGCCGCTGCATATTATTTTAGATGCAGCAGAGATTAGGCTCAGAACAATCACTATATGGTATAATCCTGCTGGGGGAAAAAAATCTTTGCATCCCTTATCTCCTAAAGCTTTGATCAACACAAGACTATTGCTCTCTCCCAGTATCCACACTTGGATACTACCTATTGTTAACTAATGTCTACTAGATAGTGTGTTAGTGTGGCTATTGAAACATAGTCATGGCTTATAAATCATTCTTTAACCTGTCTCCTCCTCTTCATCTACACTGATTGAGGTGACATCAATAAGGGATCATAGCTTGGATTCACCTGGTCTGCCTATGCCATGGAAAGAGCAGGTATCCCTAATGTTTTGTACACTCAGTGTAACTAGGGGTTAAGTGACTAGGCAACAGGATAGATAATAAACTGCAGCAGCATATGTGATGAGTCAAAATAGTTAGTGCAAAAAGGGTCAATGCAGATAGTCCGGGTAGCTATTTGGTAACTATTTAGCAGTCTTATGTTTTGGGGGTAGAAGCTGTGCAGGGCTGTGCACGCAGTCGTGGGTGAACAGAGAGTACAAGAAGGGACTAAGAACACACCCCTGTGGGGCCCCCATGTTGAAGGTCAGCGTGGCAGATGTGCTGCTGCCTACCTTCGCCACCTGGAGGCGGCCCGTCAGGAAGTCCAAGGATTCAGTTGCAGAAGGAGGTGGTCGTGAGCTTAGTGAAGAGCTTGGAAGGCAATATTGTGTTGAACTGTGAGCTGTAGTCAATGAACTGCATTCTCACAGAATTGGAGTGGGTCCAAGGTGTCTGACATGATTGTGTTGATGTGAGCCATGACCAGCCTTTCAAAGCATTTCATGACTACAGATGTGAGTGCTACAGGGTCATTTAGACAGGTTACCTTGGTGTTCTTGGGCAGTGTGGTGGTCTGCTTGAAACATGTAGGTATTACAGACATTGAAAATGTCAGTGAAGACCCTTGCTAGCTGGTCAGCGCATGCTCTGAGTACGTGTCCTGATAATCCATCTGGCACCACGGCCTTGTGAATGTTAACCGGGTTAATGGTCTTACTCACATCGGCTGCGGAGAGCGAGATCACACAGTCATCCAGAAACAGATGGTGCTCTAATGCATGGTTCAACGTTGCATCCCTCGGAGCGAGCATAGAAGGCATTTAGCTCGTCTGGTAGTCCCGCATCACTTGAAAGCGACTAGCCTTTAGCTCAGTGCGGATGTTGCCTGTAATCCATGGCTTCTGGTTGGGATATGTACGTATTGTCACTTTTGGGATGACGAAGTTGATCCACTTATTAATGAAGCCGGAGACTGATGTGGTAAACTCCTCAATGTTATCGAATGAATCCCAGAACATATTCCAGTCTGTGCTAGCGAAACAGTCCTGTACCTTAGCATCTTCTTCATCTGACCACTTCCGTATTGAGCACGTCAATGGTACTTCCTGTTTGAGTTTTTGCTTGTAAGCAGGAATCAAGAGGATAGAGTTATGGTCAGATTTGCCAAAGGAAGGGCAAGGGAGAGCTCACTACACACAAATGTTTCTGCATCTCACCGGTAGAACCAAAATTTCCTGGTTGTAATTCATAGCGATTTCAGGGCATAGTACTGCCCCTGCCGAGGTGGTAGCTAACGTTACTCACTGGACCAGCCACTAGTTTATAGAACATCAGCTTGACAATAACTCTTTATTTGTATTTTTATGTCGACAACTGTAAAGTTTAGTCATGGTGTGGTGCTCAGTACCTGTTCAAACTAGAAGCAAGCACAGGCTGCTGGGGTAACATTTAATCAGTTACAGTAGTAAGAAGCCGGGCAGTCAACTAGCTTGTGAACTACATTGTTTACCTAAACCAAATTCTAGGTAGCTAGCTTTCATAATACGCTGGCTAGACATTCCAAAGCAAATCAATGTAATTAGCCAGCTGCTATCTGGCGATGTGATTTGTAACTTTGCAAGCTTACTTTAGCTTTGTTAGGTTACGTTAGCTACAGCCTACTGGACCGTATCTAACCATTAGTTAACTAACTACCGCAGAGGCTAACTTGACTGGCCTATGTGTTTTATTTACAGAGTCCAATCCCATCAACATCTACAGCGGCATCATCATCAAGCGCAGCACCAGGAAGTAGTGTAAGTCACCTTTGCTAAATCTTTCCATGACTCCATGATGAGCAAAATACCTGTATACAGTAGAATAAAAATATACTACTAGGCCTTTAATAAATACTACAGTTCTACAAAAGGAATAGTTTAATATGTTGTGTTTGGGGGATACAGTGAGGTTTTCAGAGTCCCTTTGATACAAGGGGAGGTTGTTGTTATGGACCTTTCATATATCTTGAATTGCTCAAATTACCCCAACAACACACACAGGCAAGGGTATTCGGTGTCCTGTACCTAGCTTCTCCCCACGTAGAGCAAACTCCCAAAACAATTTGTAGGCCACCAAGCGGTATTGTCTGTAAGATAATGACAAAAAAGCTATTAGACATTTATGGGCAATCATTGTGTACTGTCTGTATTCATACTGTAGCAGCATGGTGTAGAATGAGACATCTCAAAGACACATGTTAGCTAGCTACAACACAAAGGGATAGTTACTCACAGACGAGTCATAATAATAAGATCATTCTAATGAGATGTCATTTGAGTCATTCTAATGAGATGCACTGAGGCTAGCTAGCTAACGTTAGCTAGCTAGTTAGCTATAACATTTGTCTACAGTACATTTTGGGTTTAGCAAAGCCTGCTAGCTCAACTTGTAGGGTACTAGCAAGCCCCGTTATGGCCGAATTGATCACGAAATGATACAGTACAGAACAACACTGCCTCGTGTGAAAAGAGAGCTTCGATATATTACTAGCTAGCTACAGACAGCAAAACAACTTACTTATTTGTCATACTGTATATTTGTATGAAAAAAATAATATTAAAACCAGTTTCCTCATCCAGCTCTTCTTGGAAAGAGCAATCATCAGAAGTAGCCATTGTAATTATTTCGCTAGCCATTTCAGATAGACACAATAAACATAGCTCCCTTTGAACCTGTAGAATCTAGTACCGCCCCTGTTTTTAAAAGCGTACCTTCGAGGGTGGGAGCAAGGAAGAAAGGCTCCCGTCAGGCTGTAGTCTTTACAAAACCAGATAAAATTACTCAACCTATATACAGTGGGGAGAACAAGTATTTGATACACTGCCGATTTTGCAGGTTTTCCCACTTACAAAGCATGTAGAAGTCTGTAATTTTTATCATAGGTACACTTCAACTGTGAGTGATGGAATCTAAAACAAAAATCCAGAAAAACACATTGTATGATTTTTAAGTAATTAATTTGCATTTTATTGCATGACATAAGTATTTGATACATCAGAAAAGCAGAACTTAATATTTGGTACAGAAACCTTTGTTTGCAATTACAGAGATCATACGTTTCCTGTAGTTCTTGACCAGGTATGCACACACTGCAGCAGGGATTTTGGCCCACTCCTCCATCCAGATCCTTCAGGTTTCGGGGCTGTCGCTGGGCCATATGGACTTTCAGCTCCCTCCAAAGATTTTCTATTGGGTTCAGGTCTGGAGACTGGCTAGGCCAGTCTCCAGACCTGAACGGAGCCACTCCTTAGTTGCCGCTCCTTAGTTGCCCTGGCTGTGTGTTTCGGGTCGTTGTCATGCTGGAAGACCCAGCCACGACCCATCTTCAATGCTCTTACTGAGGGAAGGAGGTTGTTGGCCAAGATCTTGCGATACATGGCCCCATCCATCCTCCCCTCAATACGGTGCAGTGGTCCTGTCCCCTTTCCAGAAAAGCATCCCCAAAGAATTATGTTTCCACCTCCATGCTTCACGGTTGAGATGGTGTTCTTGGGGTTGTACTCATCCTTCTTCTTCCTCCAAACACGGTGAGTGGAGTTTAGACCAAAAAGCTATATTTTTGTCTCATCAGACCAAATGACCTTCTCCCATTCCTCCTCTGGATCATCCAGATGGTCATTGGCAAACTTCAGACGGGCCTGAACATGCGCTGGCTTGAGCAGGGGGACCTTGAGTGCGCTGCAGGATTTTAATCCATGACGGTATAGTGTGTTACTAATGGTTTTCTTTGAGACTGTGGTCCCAGCTCTCTTCAGGTCATTGACAAGGTCCTGCCGTGTAGTTCTGGGCTGATCCCTCACCTTCCTCATGATCATTGATGCCCCACGAGGTGAGATCTTGCATGGTGCCCCAGACTGAGGGAGATTGACCGTCATCTTGAACTACTTCTTCCATTTTCTAATAATTGCGCCAACAGTTGTTGCCTTCTCACCAAGCTGCTTGCCTATTGTCCTGTAGCCCATCCCAGCCTTGTGCAGGTCTACAATTTTATCCCTGATGTCCTTACACAGCTCTCTGGTCTTGGCCATTGTGGAGAGGTTGGAGTCTGTTTGATTGAGTGTGTGGACAGGTGTCTTTTATACAATGTGATTTTCTGGATTTTTGTTTTAGATTCAGTCTCTCACAGTTGAAGTGTACCTATGATAAAAATTACAGACTTCTACATACTTTGTAAGTAGGAAAACCTGCAAAATCGGCAGTGTATCAAATACTTGTTCTCCCCACTGTATATACAGGTGCAGTGATCGATAAGCAGCTTCGACAGCTGATGCTTAAAGTTAGTGAGGGAGATAGGAACCTCTATCATCAATGATTTTTGCAATTCGTTCCAGTCATTGGTAGCAGAGAACTGGAAGGAATGGCGGCCAAAGGAGGTGTTGGCTTTGGGGGTGACCAGTGAGATATACTTGCTGGAACGCATGCTACGGGTGGGTGTTGCTATGGTGACCAGCGAGCTGAGATAGGGCGGGGATTTACCTAGTAAAGACTTATAGATGACCTGGAGCCAGTGGGTTTGGCGACGAATATGTAATGAGGGCCAGCCAACGAGAGCATACAGGTCGCAGTGGTGGGTAGTATATGGGGCTTTGGTAACAAAACGGATGGCACTGTGATAGATTACATCCAATTTGCTGAGCAGAGTGTTGGAGGCTATTTTGTAAATTACATCGCCGAAGTCAAGGATCGGTAGGATAGTCAGTTTTACAAGGGAATGTTTGGCAGCATGAGTGAAGGAGGCTTTGTTGCGAAATAGGAAGCCGATTCTAGATTTAATTTTGGATTGGAGATGGTTAATGTGAGTCTGGAAGTTGAGTTATTTGTAGGAGTCCACGTATTCTAAGTCGGATCCGTCGAGAGTAGTGATGATAGTCCGGTGGGCAGGTGCGGGCAGCGTTCGATAGAAAAGCATAGATAGATAGATAGATAGATAGATAGGTACTTTATTGATCCCCCATGGGGGAAATTTCATAAGAAATAGGACATTTCATTCAGCATGCATTTAGTTTTACTAGCATTTAAGAGCAGTTGGAGGCCACGGAAGGAGTGTTGTATGGCATTGAAGCTTGTTTGAAGGTTAGTTAACACAGTGTCCAAAGAGGGGCCAGATGTATACAGAATGGTGTCGTCTGCGTAGACATGGATCAGAGAGTCACCTGCAGCGAGAGCGACATCGTTGATGTATATAGAGAAAAGGGTTGGCCCAAGAATTTAACCCTGTGGCACCCCCATAGAAACTGCCAGAGGATCGGACAATAGGCCCTCCGATTTGACACACTGAACTCTGTCTGAGAAGTAGTTGGAGAACCAGGCAAGGCAGTCACTTGAGAAACCAAGGCTGTTGAGTCTGCCAATAAGAATGCAGTGATTGACAGAGTCGAAAGCCTTGGCCAGGTCGATGAAGAAGGCTGCACAGTACTGTCTTCTATCGATGGCGGTTATGATATCGTTCAGTACCTTGAGCGTAGCTGAGGTGCACCCATGACCAGCTCGGAAACCAGATTGCATAGCAGAGAAGGTACGGTGGGATTCGAAGTGGTCAGTTATCTGTTTGTTAACTTGGCTTTCGAAGACTTTAGAAAGGCAGGGCAGGATGGATATAGGTCTATAACAGTTTGGGTCTAGAGTGTCTCCCCCTTTGAAGAGGGGGATGACCGCGGCAGCTTTCCAATCTCTAGGGAACTCAGACGATACGAAAGAGAGGTTGAACAGGCTAGTGATAGGTGTTGCAACAATTTTGGCTGATAATTTTAGAAAGAGAGGGTCCAGATTGTCTAGCCCAGCAGATTTGTAGGGGTCCAGATTTAGCAGCTCTTTCAGAACATCAGCTGTCTGTATTTGGGTGAAGGAGAAGCGGGGGGGGCTTGGGCAAGTTGCTGCGGGGGGTACAGAGCTCTTGGCCGGGGTAGGGGTAGCCAGATGGAAAGCATGGCCAGCCATAGCAAAATGCTTATTGAAATTTTCGATAATCGTGGATTTATCGGTGGTGACAGTGTTTCCTAGCCTCAATGCAGTGGGCAACTGGGAGGAGGTTGGGACCTGGGTTTACCTCTACATCACCAGAAGAACAGAGGAGGAGTAGGATTAGGGCACGGCTGAAGGCATTAAGAACTGGTTGTCTAGTGCGTTGGGTACAGAGAATAAAAGGAGCAGATTTCTGGGCGTGGTGGAATAGATTCAGGGCATAATGTACAGACAAGGGTATGGTAGGATGTGAGTTCAGTGGAGGTAAACCTAGGCGTTGGGTAATAAAGAGAGAGGTTGCATCTCTGGAGACACCAGTTAAGCCAGGTGATGTCTCCGCATGTGTGGGGGGAGGGACAAAGGAGCTATCTGAGGCATGTTGAGCGGGACTGGGGGCTCTACAGTGAAATAAAACAATAATAGTTAACCTAAACAGCAACAGACAAGGCATATTGAAGTATGAAAGAGGCATAAAACAAACAGTTAATTAAGAGAGTTAAAGACAACGACGGGAAATGGTGATGAATGGACAAAAAGGGTCAGATAGAGAAATTGGTGTGCTACACACAGGACCTGAGGCCTGGCAGTTAAACAGAATGAAGTACCATGTAACGGAACAGTCCAACAGGCATCAGCTGTGTAGCCGAGTAATCATAGGATCCGATGAGCAGCAAAGAGGTGAGCCAGGGAGCAGTTCAATGGGCGCTGCACTAGGCGAGCGAGGAGGCACAGCGTTCAGAGTGCTAGCAGGCCGGGGCTAGCAGGCCGGGGCTAGCAGATGGATCTTCGGCGACGTCGCAGAGGAAAAGCCTGTTGAGACCACGTCGGACAATTACGTCGGCAGACCAGTCGCGGTGGCTCGGCTGGGCTCTGTGTCGACAGTAGAAGGTCCAGGCAGGTTGACAAAGGTACTGTGGCCCGGGAGATTAGCTAGTACACGTCGGCTGTCCGGAAGATGGGCCTAGCTCGAAGCAGCCACTCGATTGCAGCTAGCTAGCTGCGATTATCCGGTGTGATGGTCCTGTGATTTCAGTAGAAATCCGGTGAAGTGGAAGGGAACGCAGTCCGATATGCAATGGGTTGGTAGCGCGCTGTGCAGACTGGCTGATACTGTCCGAACTAAAAGCGGCTGATGCAGGCAGAGCAGTGGTGAGGACCGCTAGCAGTGGTTAGCAATGGCTAGTAGCAAGCTAACTAGCAGGCTATCTTCTGGCTGCGATTCAGTTAAATAATGAAAAGTAAAGAAATAAAGATATTAGGTCCGTTTCACATTGGGTGAGGCGGTTTGCAGGAGCAGTATATGGGGAATAATAAATAAATAAATGGAAAGAACGACTAATTACAAACTAGAATTGTTGAGAAAGTTCAATGGTTCTATTGAACAAGGACAACCATATCTACTCGCTGCGTGATCATGCAATCTGCAAAACATAAAGGCCACAATAATTGCTACAAAACACAACTCTATTAACTTTTAGATCAGACAGCAGGGCCAATCAATCAATGACGTCATTAGTGATCCCGGTACAGCTACTGTGAATAGATTGTGTCTGGAATTTTTGTAAAGAATAATTGCTTGCTCCTACAGAGATCCATTTGTGGACATGCTTACGTAGCTTGAGGTACAAGCTATTTACAAGGTACTTCTTTAAAACTAACTAGAAATACAAGCTGCGACACTTTCTCTGACCGGCTCGCCAATGTTTGAGAACTATTTAGTTGGCATAATGACCTAGCGACTGTGTTGCACAAATGACAATACACCAATATGCCACCATTGCACAATGGATTATGTTGTTCTTGGATAGTGTGATGGCAAGGAACAAGTAATTTCCCACCACACTTGATTTCAAATTGGGTGCACTTCCATGCCTGTTTTCGCTGTCCTCAATGAGTCAAGTTTGTTCATGCAGAGCCAATTTGAATGAGTGCATGCTAGGGTCATGATTTGACTCTGCCAGACTTTGAAAATGTGTTGCCATTGTTACAGGCTAATCAAACTGTTTGGCTTCTCACCCTAGAACGCTATTGGGAAATGAAAATCATAGAGTGTAAAAACACCCCATTGCGCCTTACATCATTGAAAGAAGAAATTAAATGGTGTATTACTGGATATACGAGTGGCCATAGGTACTGTACAACATGAATAACATGAATATATACTTCTCTTGAGCATAACCTGTGATGTGAACATTGTCAAAGAATCCGTTTTACACAACATGCTTTCATATTGCGGAGAATGTTAAAGTGGAAAGGTCATGAAAGGGATCGATTGATCAAATCCAAGATGGTGGCCAAGCTTCTTCTTTCATCTATGCCGCTTCTATCAGTAATGGGAAATGTTATTCTTACATCTCTATGCAGCTTTGGCACTAAGTGTCTGTCACACATCAGTTGATTCTTCAACATATTTTAGAAATGGAAGATGAGATGCCTTGACAGGTTGTAGGAAAGCAAAAGCCTTGAGAACAGTGACTGGGAAAACATAAACGTGCTTCCACAAACCAGTACGACATTAAAGCCTCTCACATAGGACTGAGTAGTCAATACCTTAACTACACCCGCAATAATATCTACTAAGTTGACACTTTTGCTTAAACAGTGCACACCCCGGTGAGATATGGTATGTGAATTATTTAGTAGTGAATATGAGCAGTGGTAAAATGCTACAGTCAGTAGTAAAATGCTAGTCAGTAGTAAAATGCCAAAGGTCAGTGGTAAAATGTGTGTTTCTATGCATATTCAACAGTCTTACCCTCTTTCACATAGTTTGGTGTCATAACCAATATAGATAACTCAACGATCCTAAACACAACAAACAAAGGACCCAAGTGGTCATGTTTCAAGAACCATTCATGCTCCTCAAAAGTGTCTGTGTTCCAAGAACCCTCCATTCTCCTCAAAAGTGTCTGTGTTCCAAGAACCCTCCATGCTCCTCAAAAGTGGCTATGTTCCAAGAACCATTAATTTTCCTCAAAAGTGGCTGTGTTCAAAGGACCATTTATGCTCCTCATAAGTGGCTGTGTTCCAAGAACCATCCATGCTTCTCAAAAGTGTCTGTGTTCGATGAACCATCCATGCTCCTCAAAAGTCGCTGTGTTCTAAGATCCACTTAAAAGTGGCTGTGTTCCAAGAACCTTCCAAGCTCCTCAAAAGGCAAAACGTAAGTATAGAGACAAAATGGAGTCGCAATTCAATGGCTCAGACACAAGACGTGGCAAGGCCTACAGACAATCAATGACTAAAAAAGGAAAACCAGCCACGTCGCGGACACCGATGTCTTCCTTCCAGACAGGCTAAACACCTTCTTCGCCTGCTTTGAGGATAATACAGTGCCACCGACGCGGCCCGCTACCACCTTCTCCATGGCTGACGTGAGTAAGACATTTAATCGTGTTAAACCTCACAAGGCTGCCTGTCCACACAGCATCCCTAGCCTTATCCTCAGAGGATGCGCAGACCAGCTGGCTGGTGTGTTTACGGACATATTCAATCTCTCCCTATCCCTGTCTGCTGTCCCCACATTCTTCAAGATGGTCACCATTGTTCCTGTACCCAAGAAAGCAAAGATAACTGAACTAAATGACTATCGTCCCTTAGCACTCACTTCTGTCATCATGAAGTGCTTTGAGAGAATGCTGTTCAATGACTATAGCTCAGCATTCAACACCAAAGTACCCTCCAAGCTTACCATTAAGCTCGAGGCCCTGGGTTTGAACCCCACCCTCTGCAACTGGGTCCTGGACTTCCTGACGGGCCGCCCCCAGGTGGTGAAGGTAGGAAAAAACGCTTCCACTTCGCTAATCCTCAACACTGGGGTCCCACCAGGGTGCATGCTCAGCCCACTCCTGTACTCCCTGTTCACCCATGACTGCGTGGCCAAGCACGCCTCCAACTCAATCATCAAGTTCGCAGACGACACATCAGTAGTAGGCTTGATTACCAACAATGACGAGACAGCCTACAGGGAGTAGGTGAGTGCTCTGGGAGTGTGGTGCCATTAAAATAACCTGTCACTCAACGTCAACAAAACAAAGGAGATGATCGTGGACTTCAGGAAACAGCAGAGGGAGCACCCTCTTATCCACATTGACGGGACTGCAGTGGAGAAGGTGGAAAGTTTCAAGTTCCTCGGCGTGCACATCACTGACAAACTGAAATGGTCCACCAACACAGACAGTGTCGTGAAGAAGGCGTAACCTCAGGATGCTGAAGAACTTTTTTTTGGCACCTAAAACCCTCAAACTTTTACAGATGCACAATTGAGAGCATCCTGTCTGGCTGTATCACCGTCTGGTACGGCAACTAAACTGCCCGCAACCGCAGGGCTTCCCAGAGGGTGGTGCGGTCTACCCAACGCATTACCGGGGACAAACTACCTGCCCTCCAGTACACCTACAGCACCCGATGTCACAGGAAGGCCAAAAAGATCATCAAGGACAATAACCACCCGAGCCACTGCCTGTTCTTCCCGCTTTCGTCCAGAAAGTGAAGTCAGTACAGGTGCATCAAAGCTGGGTCCGAGAGACTGAAAAACTGCTTCTATCTCAAGGCCATCAGACTGTTAAATAGCCATCACTAGCACATTAAAGGCTGCTGACTATAGACATAGACTAGAAATCGCTGGCCACTTTAATAAATGGAACACTAGTCACTTTAAATAATGTTTACATATATTGAATTACTCTTCTCATATGTATATAATGGATTCTAAACTATTCTACTGCATCTTAGTCTACACCGCTCTGACATTGCTCATCTATATATTTATATATTCTTAATGCCATTCCTTTACTTAGATTTGTGTGTATTTGGTATATGTTGTTAAATTGTTAGATATTACTTGTTAGGTATTACTGCACTGTCAGAGCTAGAAACACAAGCGTTTTGCTACACCCACAATAATATCAGCTAAATTAAGATTTTTCCAAGAACCCTCCATGCTCCTCAAAAGTTTCTGTGTTCCAAGAATCAGACAACAGTACTGGACGTGTGTCAACCTTTATATGCGAGGACTGTGGGGTCACAAAGGTCAGGCAGAACCCAGCATTGTGAGTGCCAGCCTTCCAATCTGAACTGTGTTATTACTTCCTTTGTTATAAGTGTTTTGACAAGCCAATCGCCACTCCCCACTCTGCTTTCAGCTGCTTTTTGATGTCTGTCAGACAGACGTGTCCTCTGTTTCCATACATTCTGTTTGATTGCCATCCAGCTCCAGCTGAAAGGGTGGTTCAAAGAGCGGAGAGAGGGAGATAGATAGAGAGGGGGGGGCACTGAGAGACAGACAGAGGTCTGTGTGAGAGAGAGTGTTCTGTGTTTTCATCCATCATTGGTGCTTACATGTGTTAACAGTGACATGTCAGATGTCGTGGCCTGTTGTACAAAGTCGTAAAGAGACCTTAATAAAGTAATCCAGTTGACAAATCCCCACAAGTTTTCTTCAGAAAACTGCACAACAAACATAAAGCAACTTTTCATATTGTCTTAAGGTTATATTGGTGAGAATTTAGCAAAGCTTGTTTCCCATTCAACATGATAATTATGCAGTATGCCACAACAATGCTTCCCTATGTTGAAAATTAGATGTCAATCTTCTTGCGCTAGAGGACAGTGTACTGCTGATAAACTGATACTATGTTTTTTTTTACTATTAATGCATGCACTGAACCAGAGTACTGTATGGAGATAACCAAGTCAAATATAAAGTATTTACATTGGGACTAGGGGCAGTGGTTTGGTGTTGGCAGTACACTGCAGAACAGTCTTTCCAAAATTGTGACTTAGTTCCAACCAATTCCTGCTGGGTCAAGGCTTAGCCTGTCTGGGCTGAGGTATACGTATTGTTTGGATCATCTTGGTGGACACACGAGATTTCAAAAGGCTTTAGATGAGTCAAAAAGCTTGAACCACTCCTGTATAATACAAAGCATGGCATCGTTAGAGACTCCTTAAAGTCAACACTATAGTTAGAAAAAGAAGTGAGAGTATAAGCGTTATTGATGATAATAAACATTGCCCTCACACTCAAACAATGGAGCGAGCTTCCTTTCAGATGATTAATAATGTGTCGATATTCAAGGGCAGAGGCTGATCTTCATCGCACAGAAAGAAAGTATCTATTGCACACCATGCTTCAATGTAGTTGTTGCCCTTGAAAGATAATTCCAAAGTAAACTAATCTTCGAAAGGTGAAAACGCTGCTGCATTCCATTGTTAATATGTTTTGAGGTAGATTCAGTTACTGGAACATTTAGGTCCAGGAGGCTTACAGAGCGATTATTGGAGAGATCAATGACTAATAATAAAGTCATGTGCCAATCACACTCATCTCCTTAAGCATGTGTGCATTTGTTCTGTATTGTATTGTAGAACTTCTATTTAGGCCTTATACAGTGCCTTCAGAAAGTATTCACACCCCCTTAACCTTTTCCACATTTTGTTGTGTTACAAAGTGGGATAAACATTTATTTCGATGTATTTTTTTGTTAACGATCTACACAAAATACTCTGTAATGTCAAAGTGGAAGAAAAATTCTAACATTTACAAAAGATTCATGAAAATAAAACACTGATATACAGTGGGGAGAACAAGTATTTGATACACTGCCGATTTTGCAGGTTTTCCTACTTACAAAGCATGTAGAGGTCTGTAATTTTTATCATAGGTACACTTCAACTGTGAGAGACGGAATCTAAAACAAAAATCCATAAAATCACATTGTATGATTTTTAAATAATTAATTTGCATTTTATTGCATGACATAAGTATTTGATCACCTACCAACCAGTAAGAATGGTAGGTGATTAGTTTTTCTTTAAAAAGCTCTCCTGTTCTCCACTCATTACCTGTATTAACTGCACCTGTTTGAACTCGTTACCTGTATAAAAGACACCTGTCCACACACTCAATCAAACGGACTCCACACACTCAATCAAACAGCTGTGTAAGGACATCAGGGATAAAATTGTAGACCTGCACAAGGCTGGGATGGGCTACAGGACAATAGGCAAGCAGCTTGGTGAGAAGGCAACAACTGTTGGCACAATTATTAGAAAATGGAAGAAGTTCAAGATGACGGTCAATCTCCCTTGGTCTGGGGCACCATGCAAGATCTCACCTCGTGGGGCATCAATGATCATGAGGAAGGTGAGGGATCAGCCCAGAACTACACGGCAGGACCTGGTCAATGACCTGAAGAGAGCTGGGACCACAGTCTCAAAGAAAACCATTAGTAACACACTGCGCCGTCATGGATTAAAATCCTGCAGCGCACGCAAGGTCCCCCTGCTCAAGCCAGCGCATGTCCAGGCCCATCTGAAGTTTGCCAATGAACATCTGGATGATCCAGAGGAGGAATGGGAGAAGGTCATGTGGTCTGATGAGAAATAAATATAGCTTTTTGGTCTAAACTCCACTCGCTGTGTTTGGAGGAAGAAGAAGGATGAGCACAACCCCAAGAACACCATCCCAACCGTGAAGCATGGAGGTGGAAACATCATTCTTTGGGGATGCTTTTCTGCAAAGGGGACAGGACGACTGCACCGTATTGAGGGGAGGATGGATGGGGCCATGTATCGCGAGATCTTGGCCAACAACCTCCTTCCCTCAGTAAGAGCATTGAAGATGGGTCGTGGCTGGGTCTTCCATCATGACAACGACCCGAAACACACAGCCAGGGCAACTAAGGAGTGGCTCTGTAAGAAGCATCTCAAGGTCCTGGAGTGGCCTAGCCAGTCTCCAGACCTGAACCCAATAGAAAATCTTTGGAGGGAGCTGAAAGTCCGTATTGCCCAGCGACAGCCCCAAAACCTGAAGGATCTGGATGGAGGAGTGGGCCAAAATCCCTGCTGCAGTGTGTACAAACCTGGTCAAGAACTACAGGAAACGTATGATCTCTGTAATGGCAAACAAAGGTTTCTCTACCAAATATTAAGTTCTGCTTTTCTGATGTATCAAATACTTATGTCATGCAATAAAATGCAAATTAATTACTTAAAAATCATACAATGTGATTTTCTGGATTTTTGCATAGTACCTATGATAAAAATTACAGACTTCTACATGCTTTGTAAGTGGGAAAACCTGCAAAATCGGCAGTGTATCAAATACTTGTTCTCCCCACTGTATCTTGATTAGATACGTTTTCAACCCCCTAAGTCAATACAAGTTAGAATCACCTTTGGCAGGGATTACAACTGTGAGTCTTTCTGTGTAAGTCTCTAAGAGCTTTCCACACCTGGAAAGCTCTTAATGCTCTGTCAAGTTGGTTGTTGATCATTGCTAGACAACCATTTTCAGGTCTTGCCATCGATTTTCCAGTCAAAACTGTCAAAACTGTAACTGTCTTCTTGGTAAGCAACTCCAGTGTAGATTTGGCTTTGTGTTTTAGGTTAAAGGTGAGTTCACCTCCTAGTGTCCGGTGGAAAGCAGACTGAACCAGGTTTTATTCTAGGATTTTGCCTGTACTTAGCTACATTCCGTTTCTTTTTTATCCTAAAAAACTCCCCAGTGCTTAATGATGACAAGCATACCCATAACATGATGCAGCCACCACTATACTTGAAAATAATGAGAGTGGTACTCAGTAATGTGTTGTATTGGATTTGCCCCAAACATAACACTTTGTATTCAGGACAAAAAGTGCATTGCTTTGCCAAAATTTAGTTCAGTATTACTTTAGTGCCCTGTTGCAAACAGGATGCATGATTTGGAACATTTTTATTCTGTACAGGCTTACTTCTTTTCACTCTGTCAATTAGGTTAGTATTGTGGAGTAACTACAATGTAGTTGATCCATCCTCAGTTTTCTCCCATCACAGCCATTCAATTCTGTAACTGTTTTAAAGTCACCATTGGCCTTATTAATTAATAACTTCACCATGCTCAAAGGGATATTCAGTGTCTGCTTTTTTTTCTAGTTTTACGCATCTACCAATAGGTGCCCTTCTTTTCAAGGCATTGGAAAACCTCCCTGGCCTTTGTGGTTGAATCTGTTTGAAATTCTCAGCTTAACTGAGGGACCATACAGATAATTGTGTGTGTTGGGTACAGAGATGAGGTAGTCATTGAAAAATCATGTTAAGCATGTTATTATGTGACTTGTTAAGCCCATTTTTACTCCTGAACTTATTTATGCATGCCATAACAAAGGGGTTGAATACTTATTGACTCAAGACATTTCAGCTTTTCATTTCAGCTTTTCATTTTAAGTCTTACCACTAAAGTAGAAAATAACAACATTTAGCTAAAACACTCAAATGAAATGTATCAGGTTTTTTACATACTATAGAAGAATATAATTTAGCATTTACTCAAATGAAATAATCAGGTTTTCTACCATCAGCCACTGTATACTAAAGTAGAAAACAATATAATTCAGCAAGTTAAATCCAATTAGATTTCCTTTTCCAACCATCAACCCTTTCTTAAAAGGGGTCTCCCAGGCCGATCTTGCAAACATCCATATGCCGATAGTGAGATGTGTGTGAGTGGCATGACCTGGTCATTCATTATTGATGAGCTCTGGTTGCCACTGGACAAGTGTCAAATAAGAGAGACACCTGTGTTTGACAGAGTGTTAAAAATAGACCGCCAATATCAGACTCCCCATTCCAACCTCACGAATCCCAAACTCTCCCTACTGAAACCTGCCACATGATCTCCAGGTCAGACCATCCACCTAATCACTTTGATCGCTTTCCCTTTCTCACATCAGGTCAGAGGAATTAAAGGAGTTTCATCGCCATTATAAATAATGATGATTCCTCCTTTCCTTCCTTCTCCCTCCTATATGTACAGGTTAGTTACTATTTATGTCTGACTGTCTACTGTTTGTGTTCCTGTGTGGACTGTGTTCCTGTGTGGACTGTGTTCCTGTGTGGACTGTGTTCCTGTGTGGACTGTGTTCCTGTGTGAATTGTGTGTGTAATATGTGAGCTGTGGTAAGACGTCCCTCTTGTAGGACAATACTGTACACGTCATTCTAATCTAAAATCAAATGAACATTTTAATTTAGTCGAGTGGTATTCATAACCACTAAAATATTTCCAAATCAACCAAATGAAAAAGCCAAATAAAGACTGGCTCGATAATGCTCCTAAATAACTTGACATTTATAACGGCTATCAATGAGATTCATTAATTCACTAACTTAATTAGACGACTCATTGGCTTTTGGCACAGACCTACTACCTTATCTTGCTTGTATTGTGTTGTCGGCATCTTAACAGATTCAGGTCAGGTAAGACGGTAATTATTAAAATACAGTTTGCTTCAAAATGAAACTATATAAGCAATATATAGAGTCTATACAGTATTGATTTGTGTACAAAGGCACAGTATGGTTTCACAGTATGGGTTCACAGTATGGTTTCACAGTATAGTTTCTAGTATGGTTTCGCAGTATAGTTGCACAGTATGGTTTCACAGTATGGTTGCGCAGTATGGGTTCTAGTATGGTTTGTAGTATGGTTGCACTGTATAGTTTCTAGTATGGTTTCACAGTATGGTTGCACAGCATGGTTGCACAGTAGGGTTTCCAACTTTAATAACTTTTCTAGTTTAAATTTCAATCCAAATTCATGTTGTGAAGCAACTGAGAGAAAGGGAGGGAATTATATTTTTATTTTTATGGTTCCCTTTAACATGCAAATGCTGCCAATTCTATGTCAAGAATGGAGTTCAGCTTTGAATCCCTGACAACCTAATAGAAAGCCAGTGGTTGGCAGTACGTGTACAGAGAGCCCAACGACTGGGAATGTATGGAGAATATTCTAGAAGTTAATCAACATAAGTTTATCAGAAAGAAAATAAACCTTTTCTGTGTATTCTCAATATATTCTCAAAGCAGTGCAGCCATATGGAGTCCAAATGATAATAGGCATTCATTGTATGGCAGCTATGGGCAGGGAAAGATATGGGCTTCAGAAGAGAGGCAGATCATTCCAGAGTAACCTCAGATGTACTCCAAGTTTTGTAAGAAGAGCGATACGACCCCAATCAATAATGAGGCAAGCTAATGAGAAGACAATTGTGTTGACGAGGTTAGCAGTGCCCGTGCCGTGTGGCATGTGACAATGCCATGAATGTCATTGTCAAAGCACAAAGACCAACCGGTATTTATCAACTGATATCAACCCCTTCAGTTCAAATATGTTCCTATGAATAAATTTGTATTTCATATTACATTCTGTCTCATTGCATTATTGAGAGAGCGTGAGAGGTAACTTCTCTCATTAAATTACCTATGTTTGATGTTTGACGCTGAGCGAGACAATACCCAGACTTTGTTGAGCTGAAGTTGAATTTGGAATTGATATAATAGGAAGTAGGGAATCCTTGCAATTAAAATACATGTTTTTACATTTTTATCTCACAGGATATTTTTATTTTATTTTATTTAACCTGTATTTAACTGGGCAAGTCAGTTTAATTCATGTCACCTCAAATGTTCGTATTTTCCTATCAAGTTGAACCTCGCAAACTGTCGACACAAGGACACACGAGATGGACACTTGAAATTGAATGCAAATTCATTGCGGAGAGACTAATTTCACGGATACCTTTGAAGCAGCTGGAGAGAGGGTGATAAGATGGACACAAGCTGCATATCAGATAGCAGGCATGGATCACTCTGTCCTGTCATAACCCTTAGGCCATAGGCATGTTGTATGTTAATGCCCATCCACAGAAACCACCACTGACAATAATATTGCAGCAAATCCAGTCCTCCTTCCTTATGCGAGCCCGATACAACAATTCAACATTGTTCTGAGGATTTCCATGCCGTACGTTAGCATTAGGATGTTAACTGGCAACTCTATATGGTTAATCAACTCTGCCCTCAGGACTTGGTAATAAAGCACTCTTATAGTTGCAATACAGTTCATGCTTAATGTGTTAGAGACGGATGTATTAGTGATGGGCTGAAGCCTGGTTAAGAATAAAGACGAGGACGAAGGGGAAATAAGTAGGCCTCGTTCACTCACACGTCATCCTCCCACGCTTCAGGCTAGCACTGTCAGTAAAGACCTGAACCGGTGTATCTATACTGAACAAAGATATAAATGCAACATGGAACAATTTAAACGATTTTACTGAGTTACAGTTCATATAAGGAAATCAGTCAACTGAAATAAATAAATTAGGCCCTAATCTCTGGATTTCACATGACTGGGCAAGGGCGCAACCATTGGCCCACCAACTGGGGAGCAAGGCCCGGCCAATCACAATAAATTTTTCCCCACGAAAGGGCTTTATTACAGACCGAAATACTCCTGAGTTTCATCAGTTGTCCGGGTGGCTGGTCTTAGACGATCCCACAGGTGAAGAAGCCGGACGTGGAGGTCCTGGGCTGGCGTAGTTACATGTGGTCTGCGGTTGTGAGGTCTGTTGGACGTAGTGCCAAATTCTCTAAAACGATGTTGGAGGCGGCATATGGTAGAGAAATGAACAATGAATTCTCTGGCAACAGCGCTGGTGGACATTTTTGCAGTCAGCATGCCAATTGCACGCTCACTCAAAACTTTAGACAGCTGTGGCATTGTGTTGTGTGACAAAATTGCACATTTTAGAGTAACCTTTTATTGTCCCAGCACAAGGTGCACCTGTGTAATGATAATGCTGTTTAATGTTGATATGCCACACCTGTCAGGTGGATGGATTATCTTGGCATAGGAGAAATGTTTACTAACAGGGAGGTAAACTAATTTGTGCACAACATTTTAGAGAAATAAGCTTTTAGTGCGTGGAGGTTTGGACCTCTTGGTGTGGACATTATTTTGCTGTCAGTGTTCTGTGCACCACCAAATGCCACTAAAGAAGTTTCCTTTAAAAAAGAAACACTGGACACACTGGTTGAATCAACGTTGTTTGAATAGACATCTGTGGGAAGGTTTTGAAATTAACTGGAGCAAGCTTGTTGGAGTATGAAGTGTAAGAAATTGCATAATTGAAAACCATAGTTCAGCAGTTTTTCTGATGTTAACCAAATAATTGTTCAGTTCTAACTCAAAACATGTTGTATTGAATTGTGTCTGACCCCAAGCTATTTCAGTAGTATTGTCTAATCAGCGTTATTTTATACATGGGCTTAAATATTACACTTTTGGATCAGGATAAAAGTTAGCTGTTTTTCTCAACAAATAGGCTAAATAAACATGCTAAATAAACATGCTAAATAAATAGGCATTGTAGAGAAGTGTAAATGAAAATAGTTTGTGGGCTCCCGAGTGGCGCAGTGCTCTAAGGCACTGCATCTCAGTGCTAGATGCGTCACTACAGACACCCTGGTTCGATTCCAAGCTGTATCACAACCGGCCGTGATTGGGAGTCCCATAGGGTGGCGCACAATTGGCCCAACGTCGTCCGGGTTTGGCCAGTGTAGGCCGTCATTGTAAATAATAATAATAATAATAATAATTTGTTCTTAACTGACTTGCCTGCTTAAATAAAAAATTATCCCCTGCTGTAAAAATCAGTTACCACCTATGTACCTTTTGGTAGATCTGCCATTATGTTTTCATCTGCCAGCAAACAGCTTTCCAGGGTGAGACAAACATAGCCCAATTCTTCTTATGCTGCAAAACACAACTGGGCACTCATTTTGTGGGCAGTTTGCACATAGCCTCTTCTCTTGAGAGCCAGGTCTGCCTACAGCGGCCTTTCTCAATAGCAAGGCTATATTCACTGAGTCTGTACATAGTCAAAGTTTTCCTTAAGTTTGGGTCAGTCACAGTGGTCAGGTATTCTGCCACTGTGTACTCTCTGTTTGGGCCAAATAGCATTATAGTTTAATATGTTTTTTTGTTAGTTCTTTCCAATGTGTCAAGTAATTATCTTTTTGTTTTCTCATGATTTGGTTGGGTCTAAATGTGTTGTTGTCCTGGGGCTCTGTGGGGTCTGTTGGTGTTTGTGAACAAAGCCCCAGGACCAGCTTGCTTAGGGGACTCTTCTCCAGGTTCATCTCTCTGTAGGTGATGGCTTTGTTATGGAAGGTTCGGGAATCGCTTCCTTTTAGGTGGTTGTAGAATTTAACGGCTCTTTTCTGGATTTTGATAATTAGCGGGTATCCGCCTAATTCTGCTCTGCATGCATTATTTGGTGTTTTTCACTGCACACTGAGGATATTTTTGCAGAATTCTACATGCAGTCTCAATTGGGTGTTTGTCCCATTTTGTGAATTGTTGGTTGGTGAGCGGACCCCAGACCTCACAACTATAAAGGGCAATGGGTTCTATAACTGATTCAAGTATTTTTAGCCAGATCCTAATTGGTATGTCGAATTTTATGTTCCTTTTGATGGCATAGAAGGCCCTTCTTGCCTTGTCTCTCAGATCGCTCACAGCTTTGTGGAAGTTACCTGTGGCGCTGATGTTTAGGCCGAGGTATGTATCGTTTTTTGTGTGCTCTAGAGCAACGGTTTCTAGATGGAATTTGTATTTGTGGTCCTGGCAACTGGACCTTTTTTGGAACACCATTATTTTTGTCTTACTGAGATTTACTGTCAGGGCCCAGGTCTGGCAGAGTCTGTGTCTATCTCTCTGTCTTTCTTTCTCTGTCTCTTTCTCTATGTATCCTTCTCTCTCTCTCTCTCTCTCTCTCTCTCTCTCTCTCTATATCTCTCTATCTGTATCAATCTATATGTATCCATCTCTCTTTGTCTTTCATTCATTCTCTCTCTCTCTCTATGTATGTATCTCTCTATGTATCAATCTCCCCCCCCCTCTCTCTCTGTATCCATCTCTCTCTCTCCCCTCTCTCTCTCTCTCTCTGTCTTTCTCTCTCTCTCTATGTATCCATCTCCCTCTGTCTTTCTCTCTCTCTATGTATCCATCTCTTTCTCTCTCTATGTATCCATCTCTTTCTCTCTCTATGTATCCATCTCTCTCTGTCTTTCTCTCTCTCTCTATGTATCCATCTCTTTCTCTCTCTCTCTCTCTCTCTCTCTCTCTCTCTCTCTCTCTCTCTCTCTCTCTCTCTCTCTCTATGTTTCTCTCTCTCTCTATGTATCCATCTCTTTCTCTCTGTCTCTCTCTCTCTCTCTCTCTCTCTCTCTCTCTCTCTCTCTCTCTCTCTCTCTCTCTCTATGTATCCATCTCTCTCTCTCTCTCTCTGTCTCTCTCTCTCTCTCTCTCTCTCTCTGTATCATCTCTCTCTGTCTCTCTCTCTCTCTATGTATCTATCTCTGTCTGTCTTTCTCTCTCTCTCTCTTTCTCTCTCTCTATGTATCCATATCTCTCTCTCTCTCCGTATCCATCTCGCTCTGTCTTTCTCTCTCTCTATGTATCAATCTCTCTCTCTTTCGCTCTCTCTCTGTATCCATCTCTCTCTCTCTCTCTCTCTCTCTCACTCTCTCTCTCTCTCTCTCTCTGTCTTTCTTTCTCTCTCTCTCTCTCTCCCCCTCTGTCTGTTTTCCCGGGTAAATAAGCTGATCAGGAAGTCTAGCTCTGTTCTGGGAAAAAAATGTTTTATTACTATTTAATGCCTCATCGGGGTGCCGTGCCGTTGTCAACATAGACCTGGAACTGTTGGGGTGTTAGGACCTAGTTTAACAATTAAGCATCCATCCGTGAGTAACTCTGGAAATCACTCATTCACTCAGGACTTATTTATTAATTCAGGTCTGTATATACATATTCATGTACAGTTGTTATATCATATCACGTGCAATATTGTAATTCTTATATATTGTAAGTAATTCTTATATAATTCTTCTTAATTCATACGCACTTTAGCTATTTAAGTATTTCTCTGCCATCGACCTGTATAGTATAGTTAACCAAGCACCATCCACCAATGTATAGTGAACATATTCAGCCATCCACCCATACTATGCAATGTCTTTTTATAGCTTTTTTGCACTCCAGACTAATTGTATTTTGATACTTTTTCATACTGCCGCTCTATGTATCGTGTATCTGTCTTTTGTGTATTTTCGTTCTGGCATTTTGCACCTGCACTGTTTTTTTCGTAGCTGCTTGACAAAGAATTTCCCCCTCTGGGATCAATAAAGTATCTATCTATCTATCTCTCTCTCTCTCTCTCTCTCTCTCTCTCTCTCTCTCTCTCTCTCTCTCTCTCTCTCTCTCTCTCTCTGTCTCTCTCTCTCTATGTATCAATTTCTCTCTCTGTTTCTCTGTATGTATCCATCTCTCTGTCTTTCTCTCTCTCTCTCTGTGTCTTTCACTCTCTCTCTCTGTATCCATCTCTCTCTGTCTTTCTCTCTCTCTATGTATCCATCTCTTTCGCTCTCTCTGCATGTATCCATCTCTCTCTCTCTCTCTCGCTCTCTCCCTGTATCCATCTCTCTCTGTCTTTCTCTCTCTCTATGTATCCATCTCTTTCCAGCTCTATGTTTCCATCTCTCTCTGTCTTTCTCTCTCTCTCTATGTATCCATCTCTCTCTCTCTCTCTCTCTCTCTCTCTCTCTCTCTCTCTCTCTCTCTCTCTCTCTCTCTCTCTGTGTCCATCTATCTATGTCTTTCTCTCTCTCTCAATGTATCCATCTCTCTCTGTATCCCCCCCTTGATGACAAACGTTTCGCACGCGCTCTAGAGCGGCAGTGGAGATTTCCGCGCGCCAGTTGATGGAAATCGATTCTCTGGAGCAGTTTCGAATCGGTTTCTCCACTGCTGGCACCAGACAGCCGCTAACGATCATTCCCAACCTCATCTTGACAAACTTAACTACCAAGTAGCCTAGCCTATCATGGTAACTGCAGTTCTTAGTCTACAGCTTTTACACGTTGGAGGCTTGGAAGAAAACTAAAACTTCTGTTTTCCCGTGTTTTTAATGCCGTTACAGTTAAATATGCGAGCTTATGTCGCGTGGATTCTCATGTATGGAGTGACAGGTATGTTTAACCTAATTATATATGTTGTACATCAGTTTGTTAACTCTGTAATTTACCAATATTTATTGATTCTACTGTATGGTTTAGGCCTGTATATTAGTTTTTTCTGGAAGTTTGCTTAGCTTGAACGTCTTAGACTTGTATATTACAGTCGACGCAGCTAAATGCAGCCTATAATGTAGCTTTGCTAACGAAAATAATGTGGGACACTTGACAGATGAAATTCATTTTAAATGCTCTATTATGGCACGAAATGAGAAAACCCTTGAAAATCCATTCATTATGGTATCTAATGGCCTTCACTGTTGTAGCCTGGTCTCATAGACTAAACGTAACATAATAAACGTTAATCCGGGATGCTCAAATGAGTATGATATGTTATGTTTTTGATAAGACAGAAGGTTACTTGTAGGGTGGATGGGTGGCATATAATGCAAACACCTAGCAACCCAAAGGTTACGTGTTCAATTCTACCAGGTCGCAGTTGTAAATGAGAACTAGTTCTCAACTGGCTTACCTGGTTAAAAAAAGGTGAAATAAAAAAATCATTAAAAAAAATCACAGAAGCCCTAACCCTTAGCCTAGCTGACGTTAGTGTTAGCCACCTGTCCATCTTCCGCTCCGTTTGATATGTTACGAATTACAATTTGTATGATATGTTATGAATTGCAATATGTACAATATGTTACGAATTACAATTCACATATTGTACATATCGCAATTCATAACATATCATACGGAATGGAAGATGGATGTCCACAAATGAATACATACCATACAAAACATAACATATCATACTAATTGGAGTGTCCCGGATTTTTCATTTATTATGTTATGTCTACCCCTGAGTCCCAACCTTGTCTAAGAGCATTTTGTATTATACAGTATGTAAATCCGAACACTCCATTTACAACTCAACTACTTACTCAACTCTGAGCAAGCGAGGTACGGAGCCTGCTGGTTTTCTCTTCTACCTGATAATTAATTGTACCCACCTGGTGTCCGAGGTCTAAATCAGTTCCTGTTTAGAGTGCAACAATGAAAAAACGCAGTGGAACTGGCTTCGAGGTTGAGAGTTGACTTTGAGGGTTCTACACTATACATTGCTTGTTTTGTGACATAAACTGAAATTAGGCATACTAATAGAGTTTAGCAACCAGTTAATGGCTGAGTGATTTCTGCATATTGCACCTTTAATGATTGCTGGCTGCTGATGTTTCACATTGAGATATTAGATTGCTGTGGTGCTGTTTATGCAGTTGGAAGAGACTAATTTGCAAGGGTTGGGGAATATTATTCTCAGTCATATAAATAATGTTTTTTCCCACCATTTGTTTACAAGAGAGCATTGAGGTCATCATGGGACCTTTTTACATAACTGTTCACCTTATTTCAATGATGTGGAATGAACGTCAGTAGAGAATGATAAAGAAACCATCTCCTTTATGATGCTCATACCATAGAGATACATATTGTGGCTCATACACCAAATATAACGTCAGATTCTTGCCCTGGGCTTTTCTCAAATTAACATGGCAAAGATTTTGGCCCTGAGAGTCATGTTCCAAAATTACATTCTCAACACTTGCAGATATCAAACAAATATTTATTTGTAAAATCAATAATTCAACATACTGTATTAGTATTACATATTTTGTATGACACATCTGAGAACGTTTGCTTTACTTAGTATTTCCATGACAATTGTAGCTTGTTTAAAAGTGATGATCATGATCATTGAGTAACTGTTGTGCCTGCATACATCAAGTAATCCAGCTATAAGTGCTTGTCAGTCACCACATACCCTAGGCCAGGGGTCATCAACTAGATTTTGTCTTGAGAGGATGGTCTGGGGCCGGAACATAATTACAAATCTTTTGTACTCTGCAAATTGACGCAAGAAGCTCAAAAACATAAACATATTATTACATTGGTGCACAATCACATACAATGAATGCACGAAACATTAGGAACACCTGCTCTTTCCATGACATAGACTTACCAGGTGAATCTAGGTGAAAGTTATGATCCCTTATTGATGTCAGTGTATATGAAGGGGAGGAGATCAGGTTAAAGAAGGATTTTTAAGCCTTGCGACAATTGAGACATAGATGTGTATGTGTGCCATTCACAGGGTGAATGGGCAAGACAAAAGATTGAGGTGCCTTTGAACAAGGTATGGTAGTAGATGTCAGGCACACCGGTTTTACTGTGTCAAGAACTGCACCGCTGCTGTGTTTTTCGCACACAACAGTTTCTCGTGTGTATCAAGAATAGTCTACGACCCAAAGGACATCCAGCCAATTTGACACAAGTGTGGGAAGCAGTCCACGCATCGATGAATTTAGGCTTTTCTGAGGGCAAAAGGGGGTGCAACTCAATATTAGGAAGGTGTTCCTAATGTTTTGTACACCCAGTGTAATAGTTGGGAATAGATTTCCTAAATTAAAATCACTTTGAGATTCCTAGAATTCCTAGTAATTTTAATAATTTATGTCTAAAATCTAATTTCTCAGAAAACATTGGTGTTCACGGTCCCTGCCCAAGGCTTCTCTGTATGTTAGGCATTGTCTGAAGGTATCTTTTTCTCCTTCTAAATATGACAGTGACTAGCTTAAACCCCTTTGTGTTGTTTGAAGTGCCACGCGCGTCAATCTAATTAACATAATACAAAGTCACCGTCTATTCTGTCTGTTTAAAGCTAGAGATCTGTTTTTTTGCATGGCTGCGTCTCCATCCACCGCATCCGCTGATGTCAGCCTTCCGCTTCTGAGGTGGAAGGTGGCAGAGCTACAGCCGTGTTTCTGAGACCAGGAGACATCCCGAAAATTGGTCTTCTCACGAAAAAGTCTGTAGCGTCCGAACTGTTTGGGCTCTACGACCCCCACAAGCTCTACGGGACTCGTCTGAAGGCGGTACTGCCGATGTGACAACTTCTGTCTGTAGCATCCAAACGGTTTGCTCTACAAACTAATATGACCCCACTATCGAAAGGGTAGATTCTCACGAACACGATGGTGTTCTCCCTTCTGCGGCGACTCCCACAAGTGTCACAGGACTCGTCTGAAGGTAACCTGGAACCGGTTTAAAAAAATGTATGGAAGTAGTTTTGTGCCAACAAAAAAAGGGTTAAATATGTGTAAAAAATTATATTTAGATGTCCTTTATCTCCTAGACACTTCAAAACCTTATTTCTTATTATTTATTTTTGGACTGTCTGTAGTAGTAGCAGTAAAGGCCAAATTCAATATTTTGTCATATAAAAATAAATTTATACCTACAGGGGTCCTAAAATTCTAAATCAAATAGCAAAATGATCCATAGTATGGCCCTCTTCAAACAATTATGATAGGCAATCTCTGATAGGCTAGACCACCCTGTCATGCACAGCACAACAGGTGTCACAAATTTATGAAAACAAAAGAGCTCCAATGAATGAAAATAATATGCAAATATTTTTTGGGGAAAAAAGGTAGACCTCCTACAGTATCCTGACTGATAAGTCAGCCATGTTAGTGACAGGTTGCTCTGCGACTCGGTGCTGGAAAGGGTCCACATTGACAGATGGAATGAGAGACTGTCAGTTAACATCAGTTGACCAAAATAACTTTGCCACAGGGTTATTTGGGACACTGCAATAGCACGTTCTTAATATGCTACTTCATTCCTAAAACAAAGTGTCCCATGCAGACTAACGTAAAGTGCTACTTAATTCCCAAAACAAAGTGTCCCATGCAGATTAACCTAAAGTGCTACTTCATTCCCAAAACAAAGTGTCCTATGCAGACTAACGAAAAGTGCTACTTCATTCCCAAAACAAAGTGTCCCATGCAGACTAACGTAAAGTGCTACTTCATTCCCAAAACAAAGTGGGTCAAATGTCAATTTGCTTCAAACGTTTATGTCAACATGAGTCAGATTTTATTTGGGGTTGATCTGAAACTGCAGTGCAACAGATGGCATGGGACGTGGACTCATCTCAAACCACTTTAAATATTGGAAAATGTGGACTAGGACTTTATAGTAAAAGCCATGGTTAAATGAAGAGAAAGTAGTTGGTGGGAGGCTGGGGGGGTGAGTGAAAGGTACACTTCTCGATTATGTGGTAGCTATGTGATTAATCACCCGTATCCGACCATCAAATAGTAAGCCACCAACAAAAAAGTAAACATTGTAGCTAGTTCATCCCGAATAGCACTTGGCTTCTATGATATACTATATGTGTAATGTATCTGAAAGGACATTGCTCTGTTCTGATACACAGCAGCCTATAGATACAGGCGGATATTTTATGTCAATTTCCGTCGCTTGAATTGGAAACGTTATGCACTGTAAAAAAAGTAACTGGTTCCAGAGCCTTTTTATGTTTACTCAACTTTTCGGTCCAAGTGTTACCTGAAAAAAAGAAAATGTTGGGCCAAACTTAGCTCCAACTTAAGAAAACTGTTTCAAAAATTCAGTCAATATTTAATGATGTGTTTGCTCAACTTGTCTCATGTTCATTCAACTAGAAATTATTATGTTGGCATCTTAACTAAGGCTCTGGAACTGATTACACACACAGTGCTTTTAACATACAATGTTTAACACACGTCGACTACATTGTGCATGTTCATTTATGCAGTAAAATGAACATTTTTCTTCAAGTGGGATTTGAACTCACAACCTCTTGGTACATGGCATTCTGAGCTTCCTGGTACACCCCCATGTCTGTGTCAATTAGTAGTTAATCTGACTATTCTCTCATCACTTATTTGATTTACTTGTTTACATTTTCTGTATAGTTGTCTAATGTTGGCGGGGCATGTTATTACTTTTATTTTATTTTATTTAACCTTTATTTAACTAGGCAAGTCAGTTACGAACAAATTATTATTTACAATTATGGCCTACCAAAAGGCAAAAGACCTCCTACTGGCACAAGGCAGGCAGGTGGACCCAAATGCGGACACAGAGGCAGGATAGATTCCAATAAACAATATATTTAATGAGTAGACAGTCTCGTAATCGAAGGACAGGCAAAGGTTGGCAACAGGATAGCACGGCAGAGGTACACTGGGGTAGGCAGGCTCGTTGGTCGGTAGACAGGCAGAAGTCGATAGTCGAGGCAGAAGGGCTGAGGTACACAGGAGTAGGCAGGCTCGTAGTCGGGTAGAACAGGCAGATATCGACACCGGGGTAAACACAGAACTGAGCACGGGTAACGGGGAAAAACATTGGAAACATGGAACGCTGGAAACGACTGTACAGGACAAGACGATCTGGCAACTGACAGGACAGAGAACAGGGGTTAAATACACAGAGGACTAATGGTGAATAGGGAACACCTGGTGTGGGGTGGAGACAAGACAACAGGTGAAACATATCAGGGTGTGACACCTACGGGGACGGGGGCTGGGATTAAAAATCAAATATAAATATAGGACCAAACACACATCACGACAAGAGAGACAAAACAACACTACCAAAAGATACCTAAGACAACAACATAGCAAGGCATCAACACATGACAACACAGCATGGTAGCAACGTAACATGACAACAACATGGTAGCAACACAACATGATTGCAGCACAAAACATAGTACAAACATTACTGGGCACAGACAACAGCACAAAGGGCAAGAAGGTAGAGATGACAATACATCACGCAAAGCAGCCACAACTGTCAGTAAGAGTGTCCATGATTGAGTTTTTGAATGAACAGATTGAGATAAAACTGTCCAGTTTGAGTGTTTGTTGCAGCTCGCTCCAGTCGCTAGCTGCAGCGAACTGAAAAGACAAGCGACCCAGGGATGTGTGTGCTTTGGGGACCTTTAACAGAATGTGACTGGCAGAACGGGTGTTGTATGTGGAGAATGAGGGCTGCAGTAGATATCTCAGATAGGGGGGAGTGAGGCCTAAGAGGGTTTTATAAATAAGCATTAACCAACGGGTATACAGAGATGACCAGTTTACAGAGGAGTATAGACTGCAGTGATGTGTCCTATAAGGAGCATTGGTGGCAAATCTGATGGCCGAATGGTAAAGAACATCTAGCCGCTCGAGAACACCCTTACCTGCCGATGTTACTCTGTTTTAATGTCACTCCTTAATCACTATGATAAATAAAATCATTTTTCTAGAGTGTACTTTTAACAGAGCTGAGAGTTACTTTGAAGTGCAAAGTCTAGCAATACAGGTAAAATCAGTTGTTGACAGGGTGGCATAGCAGGAAGATTGGAATGCCGTGAACCAAGAGGTTGTGAGTTCCAATCCCAAGTGAGGAGATGTTAAATATTAATGAACATGCACAATGTAATCGTGTGTCAAATGTGTAAGTTGTTGTAACTAGTTCCACAGCCTTATTTAGTTAAGATACCCAAATAATAATTTGTATTTGAATGAACATAAGAGACAATTTTGCCTACGTTTTCTCATGTTGGAGCTAAGTTTAGGCCAACAAATGTTGTCAAATCAAATTTAATTTGTCACATGTGCCGAATACAACTGGTGTAAAATGGTGGTAAGGGGGGGATACTAGTCAGTCATACAACTGAACGCATTCAACTGAAATGTGTCTTCCGCATTTAACCAAACCCCTCTAAATCAGAGAGGTGCGGGGGGCTGCCTTATCGACGTCCACGTCTTCGGCGGCCGGGAAACAGAAGGTTAACTGCCTTGTTCAGGGGCATAATGACCGATTTTTACCTAGTCAGCTCGGGGATTCAATCCAGCAACCTTTCAGTTACTGACCCAAATCTCCTAGCTTACAGGCCACCTGCCGCCCGGAAAATGAAATGCTTACATACAGTTGAAGTTGGAGGTTTACATACACTTAGGTTGAAGTCATTAAAACTCATTTTTCAACCCCTCCACAGATTTCATGTTAATTATAGTTTTGGCAAGTCAGTTAGGACATCTACTTTGTGCATGACACAAGTAATTCTTCCAACAATTGCAGACAGATTATTTCACTTATAATTCACTATATCACAATTCCAGTGGGTCAGAAGTTTACATACATTACGTTTACTGTGCCTTTAAACAGCTTGGAAAATTCCAGAAAATGATGTCATGGCTTTAGAAGCTTCTGATAGGCTAATTGACATAATTTGAGTCAATTGGAGATGTATTTCAAGGCCTACCTTCAAACTCAATGCCTCTTTGCTCGACATCATGGGAAAATCAAGTTTAAATGTTTTTATTTATTTATTTCACCTTTATTTAACCAGGTAGGTCAGTTGAGAACAAGTTCTCATTTGCAACTGCGACCTGGCCAAGACAAAGCAAAGCAGTGCGACAAAAAACAACAACACAGAGTTACACATTAAACAAACAGTCAAAAACACAATAGAAAATCTATAAACAGAGTATGTATCTATAAATCTATAAGTATCTATAAGTATCTATAAACAAATGTATTTGGCTAAGGTGTATGTAAATTCCGACTTCAACTGTAGGTGTTCCTTTTGTCCAGGTGGGAAAGGGCAGTGTGGAGTGCAATAGAGATTGCATCATCTGTGGATCTGTTGGGGTGGTATTCAAATTGGAGTGGGTCTAGGATTTATGGGATAATGTTGTTGATGTGAGCCATGACCAGCCATTCAAAGCACTTCATGGGTACAGACATGAGTGCTATGGATCTGTAGTCATTTAGGCAGGTTACTTCGGTCTTCTTTGGCACAGGGACTATGGTGGTCTGCTTGGAACATGTTGGTATTACAGACACGGTCAGGGACAGGTTGAAAATGTCAGTGGAGACACTTGCCAGTTGGTCAGCGCATGCTCGGAGTACACGTCCTGGTAATCAGTCTGTCCCTGCGGCATTGTGAATGTTGACCTGTTTAATGGTCTTACACACATTGGCTACAGAGAGCGTGATTACACAGTCGTTCGGAACAGCTGGTGCTTTTCATTGTCTTACCGGAGGAAGCTGTTCTATCTTGCCAATGCACCGAAAACCCAGCCAGCTTTCGTCGTCGTTCAGTCACGACTCGGTGAAACATAAGATATTACAGTTTTTAATGTCTCATTGGTAGGATAGTCTTGATCGGAGCTCATCCAGTTTGTTATCCAATGATTGCACATTGGCTAATAGGACTGTTGGTAGAGGGTCGGATTACCCACTCACCGTCGGATCCTTACATGGCACCGCAACCTACGTCCCCGATATCTCTGTCTCTTCTTCATGCGAATGACAGGGATTTGGGCCTTGTAGGGTGTCAAGTAAATCCTTCGGGTCCGACTCTTAGAGTGTGTGGATCTCCCTGTTGACCCTAGTAGAGACACAGATTGATTGCGCTGTCCCTTCAAATTTTGCCGAGCCCCTACTGTATGTGATATGCTCATGTCTCGAAGGGAGAATTTGAAAAAAGGTTGTCAATGTTAACAGTTTCAGCTTGACTGGCATTTACCTTCTCCCTGGTGAATGGGACTGCTAACACGCTGAGGTCAAATGCAATTTTCTGGGATGGTCAATCAGTATGAATAGACTGGAGTGATGCTCTTGTGGTTGTAGTTGATGACATTGGCCACGTGCAGCCATGCAATTTGACCGACATGATTGTGTAGCATTGCAACGTTGGCGTAGGCTATTCACTGCATCACCTGCCATGGTGGTAACAGATGTTAGACATAAATAGCTTTGCAAGTCTCTTTGAATGAGTTTCCTTGTTGAATCATGCATTGCTGTATCCAGAATGATGTTCCTCAAGAGACATGGTTCCAAGAATTGTTAAGGAAACATGCTCTTATTAGGATGGATGAGCAATGACTTCTGAAAGATGATTGATGTATCTCTTCTGAAATGATACGAGACACCAAAAGGACTGCAGTTCTCCTCAGTATGTTGGTGGCTATTGTTTACAGCCGGTAGTTTGGTTTTCCTACCTGTGATTTTTATCTTAGTGTATAAGCTCTGATGGATGGTTGGAACAATCCTTCTCCTCTAACTGCGTTAGACAACATCAGTACCTCCCTGATTGATTTTGAGAGCTGTGAATTTCTCAGAGCGAGTATGAAACTAGGTCCCTCACTCATGTCTCTGTGGTGATGAAGTGCATGGCTGAGGTTAGCCAAAGCCCTGAGGTTTGCATGTGACTTACCATGACCCTTAACCACGGTCATCTTTACAATACATTTACATTTTAGTCATTTAACGGAATCATTCAGGATTAAGTGCCTTGCTCAAAGGCACATCGACAAAGGCACCTAGTCACCCCAATAAGGCACATAGTCACCCCAATAAGCACTGAGATGTCACAATCAGGTGTTAGGGTTAATGTAGTCTACATTCTCATGATCCCAGCATGATGACATCAAGACAGCTGGGAAAGATGTCATATTTTTGGTTGTTATCTGGTCAGTAAACCATGATGTGTCAACCATGCCTGACTTAATTGCAACCACTTAATTTGCACACTGGGAATATTTATTGGTTACACTCGCTGTATATTTCAGAAACATGTAACTGACTTGATACAGTATGATGTGTGGGTTTATTTCAGAAATATATAACTGACTAGATACAGTATGATGTGTGGGTTTATTTCAGAAACATATGACTGGCTAGATACAGTATGATGTGTGGGTTTATTTCAGAAACATATGACTGGCTAGATACAGTATGAAGTGTGGGTATATTTCAGGAGCAAAAGGCAGTGGGGGGCCTTTGCATGTAAAAGTGCACCCGTTTAGTTTGATTATCATGGAAGCAGATACAAGATGGTGAATATGTTCCCCTGTTTCATTATGCAACTAGCCTATACTCCAGAGAGCACATGAACACTCTAAACTAAGAATAAATCATCTCTGTGAACTGAACATCATGGGAGCCCTGTTAATAATTAATATTTCATACATTTTCAGAATTGACTGCTAATTGAAACATTGATAGGAAAATGCTCAAGTGTTTTGGACAAATCCATCCAGAGCTCATTGACTGATGGGCTAGCTCCCTTGGGTGGACGATACTGCAAGATGTTTACTTTCATCATTTTTCGAGGGCTCTTATAATATTTGATGTTTCCACTCAGGAAATACACCAACTTTCAAATTAGCAAGTACTCTTAAATTTGGGAAATGTGTTCCCATTCCCCAATTATAATATGTGTTCCCATTCCCCAATTATAATATGTGTTCCCATTCCCCAATTATAATGTGTTCCCAATCCCCAATTATAATATGTGTTCCTTCCCCAATTATAATATGTGTTCCCATTCCCCAATTATAATGTGTTCCCATTTCCCAATTATAATATGTGTTCCCATTCCCCAATTATAATATGTGTTCCCATTTCCCAATTATAATATGTGTTCCCATTTCCCAATTATAATGTGTTCCCTTTCCCCAATTATAATATGTGTTCCCATTCCCAACTTAATGAGAAACACCGACTTTAAAATTGAAACACAGCTCTTGAATTTTCACCAGGAACGTTCAACGTCTCGGAGGAGAAGACGAACTGCCCCCTAGGATATTTCCCTTGTGGAAACCTGAGCATGTGCCTGCCCCAGCTCATGCACTGCAACGGCGTCGATGACTGTGGAAATGAAGCGGACGAGGAGAACTGTGGTGAGTCGTCAGTTTATTCATTTATGTGTCAAACTCCAGTCCTGGAGGGCCGAGTGTCTGGCAATTTTACTCTTCCTTTGTAGTTCATTGATCAATTAAGGTCACTGATTAGTTAGGAACTTCCCTAACCTGGTTGTCTAGGTCTTAGCTGGATTCCGATTGAAATTAGATAACACAAACCAGCAGACACACGGCCCTCCTGGACCAGCAGACACACGGCCCTCCTGGACCAGCAGACACACGGCCCTCCTGGACCAGCAGACACACTGCCCTCCAGGACCAGCAGACACACGGCCCTCCCCGAATTAAGTTTGACACCGCTGATTTATTGACTCATTTATTATAAATAATTGTATTCTGACTTTGATATTTTGATATTTGATAACAAAGTGTGGCGGTGCATCAGATGTAAGAATGAACACGGTTTCTGTGAAAGTTTCAATCAAGGAAAGTTCAGGATTATAATGAGCAAGAACTCAGTAGTTGCGCCTGCAAGACTTAATTAAGTATCACAATCAATCTAAAGCAAAGTAGAAACATGTCAGCAAATGGTAGGGAAATATGAATAGCCTAACTATAAATGTGGCCATTGTTTAGAATGGCTTGTATCCTGGCTCTATGTCAGTATATGGTAAAGTACTGAAGTCAGTGATTCCCCTAGATAATTTTTTTGCAGCGGTGGCAAGGATCGCTGAAGGGGGGAGGGGTGTAGGACTAATAAATGTTGTGTAGGACTGTGAGAAGTCAGTTATTTTTTTCGTTGATCAATTGTTTTACAGTTTTTTCTGATTGCTTAGGCAATTGGCAAAATAGTGTAGCAATGTAGAGACCAATGTTTACAGTCTTGCAAAAAGTGTGTTATAAAATTACCAACTGAGTGTAAAGGAGAGAACGTGCATTCAGTTTGGCACACTTGGTAAATGCATTGGCTACAAGTGTTAATGGTTTCAGAGATATTGCTTCAAGAATCACTATTAGTGTTTAAGCATTCAGAAAAAACTGTATTATATGTTCAAGCAATATACTGAGTAAATCATTGAACAAATAACATTTCGATTGTCAGTGTACAGAAGGCCAGTTCTTTTGACTTTTAAAACCTTCCTTTTCCTGGGATAAATAACTGCAGGAAACCGGTAAATTATAATGAATTATTTACATGGAGCGCATTGGCGTGAAATGGAACTGTTAAATGACATGTAATGTCTAAATCTGTCTTCTCTATGGCTTCTGCATGATGAATCAACGCTCAGGGTGGGGACAGACAGCCCATCTCATTATGGAGCGCAGTTCACAATGCATGTAGACCTATCATCTCATCATGGTAAGGTTTTTTCTTGTGACAGGTAGGCCTATATAAGCCATGTGCTTCGACAGAGGGGATCAAGCTGATTCTATTCCATTTTACAGAAGCCAGTTCATGAAGGAAGGCTTGCTCATTAAAGATTTTTAGCAAGCGTCTATGAAAAAAATCAGGACAGGTCGTTTAACTGCCGTTACGAACACAGGCTGTAAAACATTGATCACTAAGTTCATTACAGAAAACACCAGACTGATACCTATCAGGATTATTTGCGAGGATAACATCAAGAAGAATACCCTGGCTGTTTCTGGCTGTTTGGAGTCATACCTTGTGGGATTGCTAACAATCTGAGTAATATTTAGGGAGTCCCATTGCTTTAGGACTTGGTCAGGTGGTTTAAGCATGTCCCAGTTTAGGTCATAATATTTTCACCTAGCAGGACAAATTCAGACTTAGTGTAAGGGGACAAGAGAGAGTTTAGGGCAGGTAGGGTACAGGCCGGTGCTGATGGAGGACGATAGCACCCAGCAACAGTCAACAAATAGTTATTTGAAAGTTTAATACTTAAAACCAGCAAATCCACACTCCAGAAAAATTTGGTGGGAAATACCGGTTAACTCGGGAAAAAAGGGATTTATTCTCGGGGTGAAACATTTGTTAAATACCGGAAAATATTCAACCCTAATGCACACCCAAGTGGGCTAACAATTAGCTAGATCCCAAAGTCTAAACATGATATTGTTACTAGATATCAACATATTGATGACTTTAATGTCCAACAACTTGCATCAGTGATTACATCAGTGGGTCAGAAGTTTACATACACTCAATTAGTATTTGGTAGCATTGCCTTTAAATTGTTTAACTTGGGTCAAACATTTCGGGTAGCCTTCCACAAGCTTCCCACAATAAGTTGGGTGAATTTTGGCCCATTCCTCCTGAAAGAACTGGTGTAACTTAGTCAGGTTTGTAGGCCTTTTTTTCACAAATGTTCTATAGGATTGAGGTCAGGGCTTTGTGATGGCCACTCCAATACCTTGACTTTGTTGTCCTTAAGCCATTTTGCCACAACTTTGGAAGTATGCTTGTAGACATTGTCCATTTGCGACCAAGATTTAACTTCCTGACTGATGTCTTGAGATGTTGCTTCAATATATCCACATAATTTTCCTTCCTCATGATGCCATCTATTTTGTGAAGTGCACCAGTCCCTCCTGCAGCAAAGCACCCCCACAACATGATGCTGCCACCCCGTGCTTCACGGTTGGGATGGTGTTCTTCGGCTTGCAAGCCTCCCCTTTTTCCTCCAAACATAACGATGGTCATTATGGCCAAACAGTTCTATTTTTGTTTCATCAGTCCAGAAGACATTTCTCCAAAAAGTATGATCTTTGTCCCCATGTGCATTTTTAAACCGTAGTCTTGCTTTTTTATGGCGGTTTTGGAGCAGTGGCTTCTTCCTTGCTGAGCGGCATTTCAGGTTATGTCGATATAGGACTCGTTTTACTGTGGATATAGATACTTTTGTACCTGTTTCCTCCAGCATCTTCACAAGGTCCTTAGCTGTTGTCCTGGGTTTGATTTGCACTTTTCGCACCAAAGTACGTTCATCTCTAGGAGACAGAACGCGTCTCCTTCCCGAGCGGTATGACGGTTGCGTGGTCCCATGGTGTTTATACTTGCGTACTATTGTTTGTACAGATGAACGTGGTACCTTCAGGTATTTGGAAATTGCTCCCAAGGATGAACCAGACTTGTGGAGGTCTATAATTTTTTTTCTGAGGTCTTAGCTGATTTCTTTTGATTTTCCCATGATATCGAGCAAAGAGGCACTGAGGTGGAAGGTAGGCCTTGAAAACCATCCACAGGTACACCTCCAATTAACTCATTATGTTAATGTGAATTATGTTATTTAACCTATCAAAAGCTTCTAAAGCCATGACATCATTTTCTGGAATTTCCCAAGCTGTTTAAAGGCACAGTCAACTTAGTGTATGTAAACTTCTGACCCACTGGAATTGTGATATAGTGAATTATAAGTAAACAATTGTTGGAAGAATTACTTGTGTCATGCACAATGTAGATGTCCTAACCGACTTGCCAAACCTATAGTTTGTTAACATGAAATCTGTGGAGTGGTTGAAAAATAAGTTTGAATGACTTTAACCTAAGTGTATGTTAACTTCAGACTTCAACTGTACAAGCTATTGATCCTGGAGGTGAGTGAAGCCATGTGGACTAGTTCTGGATCCAACAGGAGAAACAGTACGCTCTGGACTGGAGGACAATGGTTCTTACTGCTGTCCCCATAGTAGAACCCTTTGAAGATAGCGGTCATACAAGTCTGGGACTCTGGAAGATCTTCACATCCAGTTGTAGAATTGTCATTTGTTGCTGTTTCTGTAGCACAAGGGTTTTACGGCCCACATGCCCAGCCGTCCACAATTTCTGGTTTTGGGAGGTTTTGGAGTTTATTTGTTAGTCCTCTCCCGTAGCCTTTTGTCTTGCTGATGTTGGATTACGGTGTCATACCACGTGAGATCAGACAGGCTTTGTGTTGTGTACAAGCTGCCCTGGTGCGTCAAGCTTAACCAACTCCTGATGCTGTGTAGTGAAAACTATAATCAGCTGTTTTCTGTTGGCTCCTTGCTTGAGTTGCAGAAGCTGTGCTCTAATTGTCTTTTCATTCTTTCCTTGAAGGTTAGCTTATTAAGTGTACTGTTCAGGCTACAATAGCTCTTCTTATAAGCCTGTTTAGTGCGTGGACATAGGGCTGTTTTGGTGACCGTATTACTGCCAGACCAGCAGTCATGAGTCATTGAGTCACGGTAATCTCCTCTTATGCACTCTGGACATGCATTGGTAGTACCCAACTCGCTAACCATTCTGTTGTTACTCTAACCATTCTTATATCAATGCAAAATGCAATGGAAAATCACATCAAACACATCATCAAAACAGTATCATGCTTTTAAAACTCACCTCACTGTAATCAATCAAGTTCAACAACTGGTTGAAACTGAGTGGAAAATATGGTCATTGTGGATGTTGTTTCAAAGCCAAAGACAACGAAATGGACAGCGCTTTCTAAGATGATGATTAAATCAAAATGCCCATACACATACAGTGGTTGCTCCTTTAAAAGTTGCGAGCTTATGCCGCAGGACTTAGAGGTACCCAGCGTCACGGCTTCATTGCTCCAGACCACCGCAGCGGGGAGTTAGAGCTCTCATAATGCATTTGGGTCCCAAAGTTTTTATATGACCAATGATATCGAGTGGTTCCAATGAGTAATTTGACGCTATGCGACAAAAACGTTACAGTGGAAGCAAATGTAAGAAATTATAATGTCATAACGAGTCAAGCAAAACATGTACAATTGAGAGGAATATAATTCTTTAAATTGCTATTTAGCAAGTTAGCTGACTAGCTGACATTAGCCAGGTAGTTAGCTAGTGTTATAACATGAGTATGAAATTGTAATTAGTGTTGTTTAATGTTTTAGGGACTCCTGAGAAAATCAGCAAACCAGGCTTGTCGTCTTGTGAAAAGTTGGATATAAAGAATCTAGCTAGCTAAAGCATTTACTGCAAATTGAATGTACAATTGTGTAAGCTTACCTTGCTTATATTTGCCATGCAATGTAGCTGAAGTAACATAGCTACAGTAGCTAACTATTTACTTGTTTATTGTGTAGTGAAGGATATAAATAACTGTATGCCTATGGATTTGTAGCTAGCTACAGTATGTAGCCGATCTGTGTATGGACCCTAGGATGCAAGTCCTATATACATGTAGTCATTACCACGCATGAGATCCCCACATTGTAGCCTGTACATTGAATATATTCACTGATCATGTACTGTACTCTTCCTTGGCAAATAAAGGTGCGGTTCAGGTAGGAATCTCTGTGAGACATTCTTTTTCAGTCATATACAATACCAGGTGTATCAAACTCCATTCTTTGAATGATGCTGTGTCTGCGTGTATGTATTACAATTATACACTTCAACAGTGTTTACCACTCCTGGTCCTGGGACATCAATGATTACACATTGTAACTATATATATACAGAAGAAAAAAAACAGTACACTACACTTCCTATGCATATTTAACTCCCTTCATCTGCATTAATCTGAGGACACAGAATAGGTGTAGTATTTCAATGAGATACTTAATTTCAACCAGTGGAGAATGTGAAACGCTTTATTGAAAGAAGTTCATTATCCAGGTGTTATAAATACATAATACATGCATTATACATATTATAATTGTAATATTATATTAGAAATACAAGTTCAATCTGTACTTCAATGCACATCTGGTGTGCATTATAAAAAAAGAGGATGAAAGAGGAGGTGGGGAGAGAGGTGTAGAAGACAAAGGGAAAGAGGTAAGAACACAGGATCAGGGAAGACAGCAAATGATTAATGAATTACAGTGCTCCCCTAATATTCTCTCAGTTCATCACAATTACATAGTGTCTCTAGCGGTGTCTCCTAACCAGCCTTGGCCCGAAAGTTATCTTAAGAGCAGGTGAGGTGGCGATGACGGGACTGGCTTCCTCTCTCACATCAAAACATACCTGCAGACGAGAGACAGATGGATAGAGGGAGAGCATGATTAAGCCTTGTTTTTTTTATTCCAACACGGCCAGTCATCATAATCAACAGGAGATTAAATGCAAAACTGACCTTGGTTAATTAACTCTGGGACTACTACTGTACATCTCTATCTGTATTTCAATGTAAAGCATCTCTTTAATAATACTTCCTGTTGACCCAACCAAGTGAAAATAAGGTAGTTAAAGCGACTGTGTTCAACAGGAATCTGTTTGTGTGTGGTGAGAGAATGACACAAGTATTGGTCTCCACAAAGTTTGCTGCCTCAGTGTTGATGATGGCAATTTGCATATACTACAGAATGTCATGAAGAGTGATCAGATGAATTGCAATTAATTGTAAAGTCCCTCTTTGCCATGAAAATGAACTTAATCCCCAAAAAACATTAACAGCTGCCATCATCACAGGTGAGAGTGTTGACGAGGACAAGGCTGGAGATCACTCTGTCATGCTGATTGAGTCAGAATAACAGACTGGAAGCTTTAAAAGGAGGGTGGTGCTTGAAATCATTGTTCTTCCTCTGTCAACCATGGTTACCTGCAAGGAAACACGTGCCGTCATCATTGCTTTGCACAAAAAGGGCTTCACAGGCAAGGATATTGCTGCTGGTAAGATTGCACCTAAATCAACCATTTATCGGATCATCAAGAACTTCAAGGAGAGAGGTTCAATTGTTGTGAAGAAGGTGTCAGGGTGCCCAAGAAAGTCCAGCAAGCGAGAAGGGGGGAGAGAAGGAAAATCTGTGTAATTGTGCAAATACTGTGACAAATCATATGTGAAGAATGCAACAAAGATGCAGAATCATCTGGCCAAGTGCCTAAAGGCCCCTCAGCGCTCACAACAAGCAACCTCTGACAAAAGTCCCTCTACTTCTATTTGAGGTGTTAATGATGAATCAGACAACTTATCGATAGCAACAGCTCACGGTCCTCCTGGAATCAGATGTTTTTTTTAACTCAATAGAGGAACATAGAGAAATGCTGATGAATGTCTTGCTCAAGCTGTGTATGCAACTGGTTCACCTCTGATGCTCACAGGCAATGTGCATTGGAAGAGATTTCTGAATGTTCTTCGCCCAGCATACACCCCTCCAACCAGACATGCTTTATCTACTCATTTGCTGGATGCAGAGTTCAACAGAGTTCAAGTGAAGGTCAAGCAAATCATAGAGAAAGCAGACTGAATTGCAATCATCTCTGATGGGTGGTCGAATGTTCGTGAGCACAGACACAAGGGACAACAGACACACCGGTCTCTATATTGCAGATGAGCTGAAGGCAGTCATCAATGACCTTGGACCACAGAAGGTATTTGCACTGGTGACAGACAATGCTGCGAACATGAAGGCTGCTTTGTCTAAAGTGGAGGAGTCCTACCCTCACATGACACCCATTGGCTGTGCTGCTCATGCATTGAATCTTCTCCTCAAGGACATCATGCCACTGAAAACAATTGATACACTCTACAAGAGAGCCAAGGAAATGGTTAGGCATGTGAAGGGTCATCAAGTTATAGCAGCAATCTACCTCACCAAGCAAAGTGAGAAGAATAAGAGCACTACATTGAAGCTGCCCAGCAACACCCGTTGGGGTGGTGTTGTCATCATGTTTGACAGTCTCTCCAAGAAATGGCCATATCTCAGTCTGCCGATATGGACAGCCCCATCAAGAGGATCCTCCTGGATGATGTATTTTGGGAGAGAGTGGTAAGCAGCCTGAAACTCCTGAAACCTATAGCAGTAGCCATTGCACGGATTGAGGGAGACAATGCCATTCAGACTCTGCTTGCAGATGTAAGAGAAGAAATCCGTACTGCCCTGCCCACTTCACTGTTGCTCCAAGCAGAGGAAACTGCAGTTCTGAAATACCTCAAAAAGCGTGAAGACTTCTGCCTGAAGCCCATACACGCCGCAGCGTACATGTTGGACCCCAAGTATGCTGGCAAGAGCATCCTGTCTGGTGCAGCGATCAACAAGGCCTATGGTGTCATCACTACCGTGTCTCGCCACCTTGGCCTGGATGAGGGCAAGGTCCTTGGCAGTCTAGCAAAGGACACTTCCAAGCAAGGGCTTTGGGATGGAGATGAAATATGGTAGTCGTGCCAACATATCTCATCAGCCACCTGGTGGAAGGGACTTTTCCGTTGCCTCCATCATCCTCCAAATCCCACCATCATCAGCCATCTCAGAGTGCAACTGGAACACACACACAAAACCACGCAACAGGCTGACCAATACAAGGGTTAAAAAATTGGTGGCCATCCGGGCAAATTTGAGGCTTTTTGAGCCTGACAACGAGCCATCCTCAACAAGGTTGGAAAGTGACAGTGAGGATGAGGCTTATTTTTAGTATTGGATTATTATTTTTTATTTTTTTCGATTGGAAGGATTTTATCATTTGCAATTATGTCTACTTATGATAAGGTTAAAGGTTTATGTTTCTGTCTCCATATGATACGGTAAATATATCCAATGCAAAAAACATCTACATTTAAGTGGTATTAATATTAATTTGCATATATTTTAATTAATTCCCATATATTCCTGTTAATTCCCATATATTCCCATAATTCCCACAGAAAGTTTCCACCTCTGAATATTCCCCAAAATGTGCAACACTAGTGTCAATTGGTCTCTATTGTCTCTGGCTGTGCTATTGCTTACTCAGCTGGGTGGGTGAGAGTGCTGGTGGTGACAGGGCACTCCTTTTCTGAAACTGGACCAAGAGTTTAGGGCTGGGAGGCTGACTGAGGTGTCAAACGACCCCTGTGTTGAGCATAGCTGCTAGGTCAGCTGAACTAGTGGAATCTTATTTCACAGGCATAGCCTTGTGGTCTTTAGTTAAGGTTGTGGTCTTTAGTTAAGGTTGTGGTCTTTAGTTAAGGTTAAACAGCAGCCCTCTTTGTAATGATAATGATAACGATTACACAGTATTTTCTGGTAATGATTGCCCAGTATTTTCTGGTAATGATTACCCAGTATTTTCTGGCATGTTAAGAAATGCTTGTAATAATTTAATCCTCTAATTTGATTGTCCCCTCATATAGAGCATGTTTGTCACAGCTTTGTATGGATAATATAGTTGAAGTAGCTTTTTTGAGTCCTGGCAAGGCAGAGAAATATGATCCATGTGCTGGAACTAAGTATGCCCATTATCAGAGTCACATTTACTAATGAGTTACTAATGCTATTGAGTTGAAGAAAGCCGTGCCTATGTTAAAGTTGCCAGCGACAAATTTAGCGTGTGTTTGATGGATTCAGTGATTGCATGTCAAGGTAAAAGCTAAATGCCCTCTCACTGTGAACCCTATCTGCATTTCCTCGTTATTATCGACCGACACATAGCCAGATATAATATACATTGAGATATGCTCCATCACAGAATCCAGGTTCCTTCACTTCATGATCACATCATATGTCATCGCAATACTTTGACCTGTACATCAAGCAATTCTCACTTTGAAAATGTGTCAACTCTGAAGGCCCAGAGTCAATTTAGTGTCTAGGATGTATTATGATTATGATGCGTTGTGATTGACAGCTACGTAGTGTGTAATACAAAGACCAATAGCAGGAGATCTGGTGAACATCCATGGGCCATGCTGAGAGGAATCATGCAGAAATGCATCATGCTGCCTCCTTTTGACTTTGTAATTAAACTTTCAAAGCATTCAAAGCTAATGCTCAAAATCCACAGGCCCTGTCCCAGCCCAGCAGAGAAAATGTGATTGGGAACTGTGCCTTCCAATAACGATGTTAACACTGAATTGACAGCCATATTTTAAATGATAATGGGGTATTCTGTTGTTCAAAATGGGTTTGCATCAACCCTGTCATAGTGAACAAAATATGTGACATATTGTAATTACATCTTTACATTTAAAAACAAAACAATCAAACAAAAACAAGTCTGTACTCATTTGCTGTTTCTCCATTGCTCCTTTTATTCAAGGACACCCATTTATTTATTTATATTTTTTTGTTATTCAAGTACACCTAATAAAGTTCATACATGCAAGAAAACGGTCCAACTGAAATTCCTTCAACATTTCAATTGCATCATAGAATTAAAAAAAACATTTAAATCGCTTTTAGTATTGCAATAAACAGCATTTTTATTTTAAGGTCCTCTCTTCAGACATTCAGAAATTGCCCTGGTGCTGGATAAATGTGCTAGCAAGGTAGTTTTGAAAGAAACTGCAACAAGTCATAAAGATTCATGAAACATTCATGTTAGATGTTATGAATGCAATCCCAATATTAATTTGTATGCATGGCTACCACTTTAATATTTAATATTTAATATTCATCAGCAAACCGGAGTGCTCTGTGATGGTTTAGCAAACACGTTCATCTAAAATGTACTTGTTTTGGCAGATTAAGAAAAAAATATTCATATCACAGTCGGACCAAGATACGAAAGAAAGAAAGAAAGAAAGAAAGATTTTGGTTAGGGTGAATGTACAATGTCTTAGTTGGCTAGTCCCGCAGTAAATCAATAGTTTGACAGGTGACAAGAATACAGAGTAGTACATTCTAGAGAAATATCTTTTGATATCACAAAAATATATACAGAGTCTAAAAACTACATTTTCCCTCACCTGGAAAAGGTCACAAATAAAATACTTTGTCAGAAAGTACATAATTAGTTGAAGGTTTCTCAACCATATTGAAGGTAATTATAAAATGAAAATAAGTCAGAGGTAGGTGTTCTTATGAAGTTCAGTTCAAGTCTTATCACTTGTGTTTTTGTCAAACTCTCCCCATGTTACTGCCAAAAATGTGGCTTTTACTGAGCAAGAGGTGGAGTTGTCCTAACATGGCCTAACCTCCCGTTGAGTATTCAACTTGGTCAATTGGTAGGCGTCCCAAATGATTAATAGACAAGAAAGAGGGAGACGGAGAGAGACGGACAGAGAGAGATGCTGTTAGGCACGAGACAAAAGAGAGAGATGTTTGAGAAGATCAAATTTGAAAAATCTCAAATTCTGGGCCATCCCTGTCTAAATTAGGCACAGTGCAATACAGAGCTAATTCTGAGTATTGCTGGTTTCCACCTGCTAATAATATCTGAGGTTGACAACAGGAAACAATGAGCTGTCGCCCACTCTCAGCAATGATGTGGGTGTGCCCCAAGGGTCAATACTGGGGCCCCTCCTGTTCAGCCTGTACGTTAATGATCTGCCGTCTGTACTGGGTCTGAAGTTCAAATGTATGCAGATGATACAGTGATGTATGTGCATTCAAAGAGCAAACAGCAAGCTACACAATAACTCACTACTGTAGGTTACAAAGTGGCTCAGTGACTCATGTTTGCATCTCAATTAGGGCAACTGATTCTACTGAGCCATATGTCTATGTGTCAGGGGAGAAGCGCCAGGTGTTACCTGATTTTAAGTACCTTGGCATCATACTTGATTCCAACCTCTCTTTTAAAAAGCAGGTGAAAAAGGTAACTCAAATAACCAAATTCAACTTAGCTAATTTATGATTCGTACGAAATTGTTTGACTACAGAGGTAGCAAGACTGTACTTCGATGCTATGATACTCCCCTACTTAACATATTGCTTGACTAGTTGGGCTCAAGCTTGCTGTACAACATTAAAACTCATTTAGTCTGTCTACAAACAGGCTCTCAAAGTGCCTGATAGAAAGCCCAATAGCCATCATCACTGTTACACCCTCAGAAAGCATGAGCTCCTGAGTTGGGAAAATCTTTTGCAATAGACGCATGTCTTGTATTCAAGATCCTTAATGGCCTGGCTGCCCCTCCACTTCATACTTTAATCAAACAGAAAACCCAAACCCAAACCCATGAAAGCTGATCCACAAAGTCTGCCATTAAAGGTGACTGTATAGTTCCCTTAAGGAAAAGCATCTTTAGTCAATATGCTTTCTCTGAGAGTCCCATTGTGATATTGCGAGGGGTGAAAGTGAGTGATGAGGCTAAGAACGAGCGAGAGAGAGGAAATTAGCGTATATAGGAATTTAATAAAGAAAAGACAGCAATACACATAGAAAGACTAATAACCCGCAAGGGTTGAACAGAAAACATGGAGTTAAATAGTGACCCTGATGACCGATGAGGAACAGGTGTGGGTCATCAGGGTGTTGCTACCATCTTCCCCCGACCGCCGGTTAGAACGCCGGCGAGGATGATCGCTGGAGAGGAGGAGGGACCGGTGCTCTGCGCGGGGCATTCGTTACAGTACCCCCCCCCCCTAGGCGCGGCTCCCGACGTCGCCACTCGCCGGCGCCCTGGACGACCCCGAGGGCGAGGTGCTGGTCGATCCGGACGGCGAGCATGGAACACTGTGTGGTAAGCGACGGATCGCAGATGTCCGCCGCCCGAAATCAGCTACGCTCCTCAGGGCCGTATCCCGCCCAGTCCACCAGGTACTGGATCCGACCCTGCCGTAGCCGAGAGTCCAGCACCTTGTCCACTCGATATGCCAGACCCCCAGCTACCTCCGTTGGTGGTGGAGGCGCCACTGCAGGTCCGGACCCCCCTAGTGGACCAGGAACCACCGGTCTGAGGAGAGAGACATGGAAAGAGGGAGACAGGTTGTTATAAGGTGGTGTGAGTCTCAACCTATAGGTGACCTCGTTCACTCTCCGAAGGACCGTGAATGGTCCCACATACCGGGGTTCTAGCTTATGACTGGGCAAACGGAGCTGGAGGTTCCTCGTGGACAGCCAGGCTTTATCCCCTGGGTGGAACACTGGAGCCTCACTCCACCGCCTGTCCGCCTGTGTCTTTTGCTGCAGAACTGCCTGCTGCAGACGGACCCTAGCGGCGGACCAGACTCCCTAAGCCTTCCCAAACCACTCCTCCACCGCCTGAATTTCACTAGAACCCCTCCCCCAGGGGCACAAACGGGGCTGAAAACCCAGTACCACCTGGAAGGGGGTCAGACCAGTGGAGGCGTGGCGCAGGGAGTTCTGAGCGTATTCCGCCCAGGGAAGGAAACGGGTCCACTCACCTGGCTGTTCCATGCAATACGCCCGAAGGAACCTCCCCAGTTCTTGGTTGGTGCGCTCCGCTTGCCCATTTGCCTGAGGGTGGTACCCGGATGTGAGACTGACCGCGACCCCCAGTTTGGACATGAACGCCTTCCACACACGAGAGGTGAACTGGGGACCCCGGTCAGACACGATGTCCTCCGGAAGTCCATACTGTCGGAAGACCTGTTGAAAGAGCACCTCAGCGAACTGTAGAGCAGAGGGGAGGCCGGGTAGTGGTATGAAGCGCACCATCTTAGAGAACCGGTCCACTACCACGGCGATGGTGGTCTTCCCCTCTGCTGGCGGTAGATCGGTGAGGAAATCTACCGCGATGTGAGTCCAAGGCCGCTGAGGTACTGGTAGGGGATGGAGCTTTCCTGTTGGAGCCGTTCTCGGCGCCTTGGACTGTGCGCACACCACACAAGACAGTACATAATGACGCACAGTCCTCCCCATGCCCGGCCACCAATACTTCTCCCGGAGCGCCTCCAGGGTCCGACTGATACCTGGGTGCCCGGTGGCAGGTGTTGTGTGTGCCCAGGTTACCAGCCTTCCCCGCACTCTCCTTGGAACGTAGACCTTCCCCGGAGGGCAGGTTGCTGGGGTAGGATCCCGTCTCCCTGCTCGTTGAATCTCTGTGTCGATGTCCCAGGAGACGGGTCCTACAATACATGATGGAGGCAGGATGGGGACGTCCTGCCTCGTCTCTGCCCCCCGGTCGTGGATGCGGGAGAGTGCGTCCGCCCTGCCATTTTTTGTTCCCGGGCGATAGGTCAGGGTGAACTGGAAACGCTCAAAAAACAAAGTCCAGCGGGCCTGTCGGGGGTTAAGGCGCCGGGCTGCCCTGACGTATTCCAGGTTCCGATGATCCGTCAGGACAGTGAACGGCTCATGAGCGCCCTCTAGCCAATGTCTCCACTCCTCCAATGCCAACTTTACCGCCAGTAGCTCTCGGTCACCCACGTCGTAGTTCCTCTCTGCAGCAGTCAGCTTTTTGGAAAAGTACGCACAGGGGTAGAGCAGGGGAGGGTTCCCCTGCTGCTGAGAGAGGACCGCCCCTACCCCGACCTCCGATGCGTCTACCTCGACCGTGAAGGGCTTCAGCGGGTCTGGGTGGCGGAGCAGAGGAGCTGTGGTGAATCGGCCCTTCAGGTCGAGAAAAGCCTTCTCGGCACTCGGGGTCCAGGTGAGGCGTTGAGGGTTTCCTTTCAACAACGACGTGAGTGGCGCTGCGATGGAGCTATAGCCCTTAATAAACCGGCGGTAAAAGTTGGCGAAACCGAGGAAGCTTTGGAGCCCTTTAATGTCCCGAGGGACTGGCCATGACCTGACTGCCTCTACCTTCAACTCTTCCATCTTCACCCCCTCCGGAGAAATACGATACCCGAGGAAGGAGACGGCCGTTTGGTGGAAGGCGCATTTTTCCTCCTTGACATACAGCTGGTTCTGTAATAAACGGCGGAGGACAGCACGAACGTGCGTCACGTGTTCTGAGAACGTCGGGGAGTACACTAGGATATCATCGATATATACCACTACATACCTCCCCGACATATCCCGAAATACCTCATTCAGAAAAGACTGGAATACCGCGGGGGCATTGGCGAGTCCATATGGCATCACTAGGTATTCATAGTGACCTGACGCCGTGCTAAATGCGGTCTTCCACTCATCTCCCTCCCGGATTCGTATAAGGTTGTATGCGCTCCGGAGGTCTAGCTTGGTGAAGAAACGCGCTCCCCGTAGCTGCTCTATGGCCGCAGGAACGAGGGGCATTGGATATCGGAACTTCGTTGTCACCTCATTTAGTCCGCGATAGTCAATGCACGGCCTTAATCCCCCGTCCCTCTTTTTCACAAAAAAAAAGCTAGCTGAAGCAGGGGACGTAGAATGGCGAATATGCCCCTGCTCCAGTGCCTCTCGGATATACGTCTCCATATTATCCGTTTCGACCATAGAGAGCGGATATATACGTTTCCGGGGAGGCATGCCACCAGGCATCAGGTCGATGGCACAATCCCAATCACGGTGTGGAGGGAGACATTTGGCTTTTTCTTTGGAGAACACTCCGCGTAGATCTTCATATTCGGGCGGAATGTTCCCCGGGAGGGCACTTTCCGGACTCTCCACCGATGTTGCCCCTACCGTCGTTGGAATACAGGTCTTCCTACATTTATCCGACCATCCCAGAATCCTCCGTGCGCTCCAGCTGATGGTAGGGTTGTGCTGCTGGAGCCAGGGAAGTCCCAAGATGACCGGATGTATGGACGACGAGATCACCAACAATTCCAGCCTCTCTCAATGGCAGCCGTGAATGGTGAGGGTGACTGGACGGGTAACGTGGGTAATAGAACCGGAACCCACCGGCCTTCCATCCAGAGCCTGAACTGGCAGGGAGGACCTCAAACGGCGCAACGGCAGCCGGAGAGCGTCAACTAAAGTCCGGTCAATGAAACTCCCCGCCGCTCCGGAGTCAATCAGGGCTGTGGATACATAATCGGGGAAGTTACCAGACAGCACAACTGAACAGCAGAAAGGTCTGGTGATTTTCTCAGCCCGTAAAACACTTACTGTGCCCACCTGAGCCATCCGGCCACTTACCCCTTTCCTGCGTCCTGCTGGCACAGAGGGGCATGCCCTCCTGACATGACCCCTCTCCCCGCAGTACAGACAAAGTCCCTGACGACTCCGTCGCTCTCTCTCCTCTGCGGAGAGTCTCGTGATCCCCACCTCCATCGGCTCATGTTCCGGCTCGGATCGAGGAAGGGGAGAATGCGCGCGGCGCGCCAGTTGGTCATGGTCTCGGAGCTGACCGTCGATGGCAATGGCCCGGGCGATGTAGGCGTCCAGGGGCATAGATTGACTCACACAGGCCAGCTCCATTTGGACCTCCACCCGCAGCCCCCTACGGAAGGCGGTCCTAAGAGCCGGCTCGTTCCACCCACTGGACGCCGCCAGCGTCCGGAATGACAGGGCATACTCCGAGGCCGTGCCCTTCCCCTGGGCAAGGCGCATAATCCGCTCGCCCGCATCTCTCCCCTCCGCTGGATGGTCAAATACGGCTCGGAACTGAGCGACGAATTTAGGAACCGACCGTAACTCTTCGGATCCGCTCTCCCACAGTGACGTTGCCCACTCGAGTGCACGCCCCGTGAGGAGAGTGATCATCGTGTGGACCTTCTCCGAATCGGGCACTGGCTGATCGCCCAAATACAGCTCGCACTGAAGAAGGAACCCACGACAACCCTCCGGATTGCCATCATATTTGTCTGGGGTGGCTCTCCGGAGTTCTCCTCTCGGGACGTGCCGAGACTCCACACGATCGGGTGCTGGGGGCGCAGTAGCTCCCTGTGAAGCCACCGGGTGTTCCCCGCTCGATCGTGCCGACATGAGAGACATCATATCCCCGAGAGCCTTAACCAACCCGGCGACCTGTGTCTCCATGGCCTGGAGCCTCTCCTCCAGCTCTGGAGACCTACCGGGTGTCCCAGCTCCCCCCACGTGCCCGTCCATGGAGACCTAGGGATATGAGTGAGAAAAGAAAAGAGTTAACGGTGAAGATGACAAAAAACAGGTAAGTGAAAAAAAATAAAAGGTGCCTCTGGTTGGGCGGGTTATTCTGTGATATTGCGAGGGGTGAAAGTGAGTGATGAGGCTAAGAACGAGCGAGAGAGAGGAAATTAGCGTATATAGGAATTTAATAAAGAAAAGACAGCAATACACATAGAAAGACTAATAACCCGCAAGGGTTGAACAGAAAACATGGAGTTAAATAGTGACCCTGATGACCGATGAGGAACAGGTGTGGGTCATCAGGGTGTTGCTACCATCTTCCCCCGACCGCCGGTTAGAACGCCGGCGAGGATGATCGCTGGAGAGGAGGAGGGACCGGTGCTCTGCGCGGGGCATTCGTTACACCCATATCTGAAACACACTGCCGTCAGACACACACAACTGCAACACCTATCACACCTTCACAAAAAAACATAAAGACATGGCTAAAGGACAATCATACTTGTGAACATAATCCCTAGCTGTGTATTGCCGCTTTCCATGTTATCTATTGTCTGTAGCTTGTGAGGTGTGGAAACACTCTGTTGCTTTTATGTATTTAGTTTTGTGCTAGTGCTCTGTCTGCGTGCAACGTGTTATTTGACCTATGTTGCTCTGCGTGTGCTCACTGCTCATTGTTTGCCTGTATTGTTATTGTAATTGTTTTTAATAACCTGCCCAGGGACAGCGGTTGTAAATTAGCCAGCTGGCTAAAACTGGCACTTTTACTGAAACTTTGATTAATGTGCACTGTCCCTGTAAAAATTAAAGTAAACTCAAACTTAAACATTAATATGAAGACAGGCAGTCAACCAGAGTCCTCTTTGAACTTCAAGAACCCTGCTACAGGTTGAAGATGGCTGTCCTCTGTCATACACACACACACCAGGGTTTCCGTTCGCTAGCAAATAGATAGCCAATAAATAAAACTGTTGCTTGCAAAAATGACCAGGCGAAAAACAATGATATTGCAAAATAATGCTTTTTATTCATTGATGGAAATACCAGTCGATGAAAATACATTTCACAATCATGCTTATCAGTCTATAGGGTTATTAAAAATGCCTGTGAGTTAGTCATCATGTTTCTTATTTCTTCAAGACTACTATCACACGCAACAGCATACAGAGACTACTATCACACGCCACAGCATACAGAGACTACTATCACATGCCACAGCATACAGAGACTATTTTGAGCTGGATTTCTCCTGCAACTCCTCAGCTGGTAAAACATGTGCTTTTATAAGCCCATTCATTACGCAGCAATTGTAAATGCAATTGTATGTTAAAAGAAACATTTTGGTGCACGATTAAAAATAGCTACTTTTCACCATTCAAGTGTAGGCAACAGACTATCAGCACGTCAACATGTGAGCTGGAGGCTGTATGCATTTTGAAAACATACTTAATGGTTTGAAACCTGCATGTTTTAATTCATATTATGAGGGTGTCTTACCTTGCCTTAAAGTAGACTATGGGCAAAATCCGACCATGGAAATGTGGAGGCAATTATTTTATAAAGACTTAATCTAATAGGCGGCATGTGAGTTTCAAGTTTGGGGAAGCTTACAATGTATCCTACCCAGGGGGCTATGGGGGTGGTCGGGGATCAAGAACGAGGAGCCCCGGCCACTGCACTCGTGGGGGTTCGAGGAGGAGCCCCTATAGCCACGGGAGCGGGAGTACAGAGAGGAGTTGGATGAGGACGATGATGGGCTCCTGTTCCCTCACTCGTGGGGGTTTCCGGAGGAGCTCCTACAAGGTGGGGATTGGCGGAGGAGAGAGGACGACTGGGGGAGTCGGGTATCTCCAGCGCCGGTTCCCAGCCCGGTGCCTCCAGTGCCGGCCCCAAGCACCAGACCTCTGGTGCGCCTCCCCAGCCCGGTATGTCCTGTGCCGGCTCCTCGCACCCAACCTCCAGTGCGTACGCCCAGCCCAGTGCCTCCAGCACCCGGTTCCACGCAGCAGACCTCCGGTGTGCCTCCCCAGCCCAGTACATCCTGTGCCAGCTCCTTGCACCAGACCTCCAGTGATGGTTCACCGGTGCCCAATTCCGGACCGGTCGTCATCCCCGTTCCAGTGCCGGAGCAGTCCGCTCCATCGGTGCCCAGTCCGGGACCGGTCATCAGCCCCGCTCCAGTGCCGGAGCAGTCCTCTCCACCGGTGCCCAGTCCGGGACAGGTCGTCCGCCCCGATCCAGTGCCGGAGCAGTCCATTCCACCGGTACCCAGTCCGGGTAGGGGCTACAGTCCTGCTCCTGAGCCGGAGCCCCCCGCCTGATCTGGTGCCACGTCCGGCATCGGGTCCAGAACCCCCACCCACAACAGCCCCAGTGGTCGGCTCTGCCCCCCCTTCCCCCCCCTTGTGTTTTGTTGGGAGGGGAGTATCGCGGTCGGGAGCGCCTTAGGTGGGGGGTACTGTCAGGCTATGACTGAGGCCAGGTCTCTGGCTCCCTTTAGGGGGAGCTGTAGGGCCACAGTCGGGACCTGACAAAAGACTGGGGTGGTTTTTGTTTAGTTCATTTCAATCCACAATTAGAGGCAGCTGTCTCGAGTTGTCTCTAATTGGGGATTTTATTTATGTTCCATTGTTTTCCACCTGCGTTGTGGATTCTTGTGTGTGTTCATCCCTTTTTGTGTTCACGCCATTTCACGGTCGCTGCCTCTCCTTAGTTTCGGTTTAGGATTCACCGTAATAAAAGGAATGTCTGTTCACTCCAACTCTGCGCCTCGGGTCACATATTTGAGATGCTTTTCACTGACAGCCGCAACTCAATAATCAGCTAGGCCTATTGCCACAAGCGCAGCCCAAATTGCGGTCTTCCCAAATAGGCATAGGTCTATGAGCTTATGATTTGAAACAATCCACAGCTATTTTTTTAAATAAGATAATTATCCACAATTCCTCTGTGGCTAAGTCATGCTTTCTGGGAAGTATTTTGAATGATTTTATTTATTTCTGTATAGACAGGAGTAATTATATAATTTTGGCAAATGTATTTCCATTTACATCCCTATTGGACCCACAGCTATGCCATTTCTCTCCTCTTCTATTGGTTTTCATATGAACTTTCTTTCATTGTCCAGAAGCCAAAGGAACAATCCTAGTCTTATTACCAACCCATCCTAGTTGTTGCATGTTTAGATTCCCCCTCTTTCTAAGTTTCTAACAGAGATTTTCATATACAGTGGGGAGAACAAGTATTTGATACACTGCCGATTTTGCAGGTTTTCCCACTTACAAAGCATGTAGAGGTCTGTAATTTTTATCATAGGTACACTTCAACTGTGAGTGACGGAATCTAAAACAAAAATCCAGAAAATCACATTGTATGATTTTTAAGTAATTAATTTGCATTTTATTGCCTGACATAAGTATTTGATACATCAGAAAAGCAGAACTTAATATTTGGTACAGAAACCTTTGTTTGCAATTACAGAGATCATACGTTTCCTGTAGTTCTTGACCAGGTTTGCACACACTGCAGCAGGGAAGCTTACAATGTATCCTACCCAGGGGGCTATGGGGGTGGTCAAGAACGAGGAGCCCCGGCCACTGCACTCGTGGGGGTTCGAGGAGGTCCCGGACTGGCCACCGATGGAGCGGACTGCTCCGGCACTGGAACGGGGCTGACGACCGGTCCGGAATTGGGCACCGGTGAACCATCACTGGAGGTCTGGTGCAAGGAGCCGGCACAGGATGTACTGGGCTGGGGAGGCACACCGGAGGTCTGGTGCGTGGAACCGGGTGCTGGAGGCACTGGGCTGGGCGTACGCACTGGAGGTAGGGTGCGAGGAGCCGGCACAGGACATTGTAGGAGCTCCTCCGGAAGCCCCCACGAGTGAGGGAACAGGAGCCCATCATCGTCCTCATCCAACTCCTCTCTGTACTCCTCCATACAGATCCTTCAGGTTTCGGGGCTGTCGCTGGGCAATACGGACTTTCAGCTCCCTCCAAAGATTTTCTATTGGGTTCAGGTCTGGAGACTGGCTAGGCCACTCTAGGATCTTGAGATGCTTCTTACGGAGCCACTCCTTAGTTGCCCTGGCTGTGTGTTTCGGGTCGTTGTCATGCTGGAAGACCCAGCCACGACCAATCATCAATGCTCTTACTGAGGGAAGGAGGTTGTTGGCCAAGATCTCGCGATACATGGACCCATCCATCCTCCCCTCAATACGGTGCAGTCGTCCTGTCCCCTTTGCAGAAAAGCATCCCCAAAGAATGATGTTTCCACCTCCATGCTTCATGGTTGGGATGGTGTTCTTAGGGTTGTACTCATCCTTCTTCTTCCTCCAAACACGGCGACTGGAGTTTAGACCAAAAAGCTCTATTTTTGTCTCATCAGACCACATGACCTTCTCCCATTCCTCCTCTGGATCATCCAGATGGTCATTGGCAAACTTCAGACGGGCCTGGACATGCGCTGGCTTGAGCAAGGGGACCTTGCGTGCGCTGCAGGATTTTAATCCATGACGGCGTAGTGTGTTACTAATGGTTTTCTTTGAGACTGTGGTCCCAGCTCTCTTCAGGTCATTGACCAGGTCCTGCCATGTAGTTCTGGGCTGATCCCTCACCTTCCTCATGATCATTGATGCCCCACGAGGTGAGATCTTGCATGGTGCCCCAGACCGAGGGAGATTGACCGTCATCTTGAACTTCTTCCATTTTCTAATAATTGCGCCAACAGTTGTTGCCTTCTCACCAAGCTGCTTGCCTATTGTCCTGTAGCCTTGTGCAGGTCTACAATTTTATCCCTGATGTCCTTACACAGCTCTCTGGCCTTGGCCATTGTGGAGAGGTTGGAGACTGTTTGACTGAGTGTGTGGACAGGTGTCTTTTATACAGGTAACAAGTTCAAACAGGTGCAGTTAATACAGGTAATGAGTGGAGAACAGGAGGGCTTCTTAAAGAAAAACTAACAGGTCTGTGAGAGCCGGAATTCTTACTGGTTGGTAGGTGATCAAATACTTATGTCATGCAATAAAATGCAAATTAATTACTTAAAAATCATACAATGTGATTTTCTGGATTTTTGTTTTAGATTCTGTCACTCACAGTTGAAGAGTACCTATGATAAAAATTACAGACCTCTACATGCTTTGTATGTAGGAAAACCTGCAAAATCGGCAGTGTATCAAATACTTGTTCTCCCCACTGTATGTCAGATATGGAACCGCTCGTATCAGGTGCGCTGTTTTCTCATGAATTGCACTTTGGCAAATGTTTGAAAATGACGTTTAATTGGCTGCTTCATTACAGGAGTTGCATGTTCTGTTAAGATGCATTACCATAATCTAAATGTGATTTATGTCATTCTGAGCACCGTGGGTGTACACGCTAATGGGTTATGCACCCAATACATATGGGTCCGGTACATTTCTCAAATGGCTGGTAAATTAAAATCTTCCTGGTCATGTTGTCTGGCGCCACATCGGAAACCTTGGCACACACACACATGCACTCACGAATGAACGCACACACACACATTTGTTTGTTAGATTGATTATGACAGGGTTTTATAGATACCACATTGAAATGTTGGGCTCTATCCTGGTGTTCAGATGGCACAGTTGTTTGCAGCAGAGACGTGTTCATTGTGCACCAATCTGAAAAGAGCGGGCTGAAACAGGGAGAGACTACCTGGACTTATAAGAACGAATAAGAAACACTTTCTAATATAAAAATATGCCCTATTGAACACGACCCAGGGTTGTGAGGGTTTGAATCCCACAAGGGCCACAGATGATAGCAGCAGTTTTATTGTACATTTAATTTCCCTTAATTAACATGCCAGACACCCATTCCAACTTTGTCCTAAATGGATAATTGCTAAGCTCCACGATCGTCTCACTGTTTTGCATTAATTAGTTAGTTTATCATATATTGCCTCAAGTAGATTTAGATGAATTTAGGGCAGCAGGTAGCCTAGTGGTTAGAGCGTTGGGCCAGTAACCGAAAGGTTGCTGGTTCGAACACTTGAGCCGACCAAGTGAAAAAACATGTTGATGTGTCCTTGAGCAAGGCACTTTTGGCTGCGTTTACACATGCAGTCCAATTATTATTTTATGCCTAATTATTGAGAAAAGAGCTGATCTGATTGGTCAAAACACAAATGAGTGAAAAAAATATCAGAATTGGGCTGCCATTTGGGCTGCCTGTGTAAACATCATGAAGGTAAGAATAAGGGCTTTGATTGAAAGGCACTGTCCAATGAATTCGGTTTAAAGGAATATAACTCACAGTTGTGGGGAGTGAGGTCTCATGAATCAGTACAATAACTAAACTGGGTTGAGGAGCTTGACAACTCTTCATCGACTTTGGCAAAGAGTTCAAGAGTTTTTTTTTACTTAAAACAGAAGGTGGCACAGCTGGAGACTGATCTGTTGGTCTTTAATAAAGCATCTGAAAGATAAAGGCCAGCTATCCCTTGGAGCTGGTGATGCAAGAATGAGGAAAAAAGGAGAAGGTGAGCCAACCCCACATATATACAGTGCATTCAGAAAGTATTCAGACCCCTTGACTTTTTCCATATTCTGTTACGTTATAGCCTTATTAAAAAAAAAGTCATCAATCTACACACAATGCCCCATAATGACAAAGCAAAAAACGTTTTACTGAGGTGTGGCTTCCGTCTGGCCACTCAACCATAAAGGCCTGATTGGTGGAGTGCTGCAGAGATGGTTGGCCTTATGGAAGGTTCTCCCATCTCCACAGAGGAACTCTTGAGCTCTGTCAGAGTGACCATCGGGTTCTTGGTCACCTCCCTGACCAAGGCCCATCTCGGCAGCCAGCCCGGCCAAATAACCCAATGGCCTGAACTCTTTGGCTTGAATGCCAAGGGTCACATCTGGAGGAAACCTGGCACCATCCCTACAGTGAAGCATGGGGTGGCAGCATCATGCTGTGGGGATGTTTTTCAGCGGCAGGGACTGGGAGACTAGTCAGGATCAAGGTAAAGAAGAACGGTGCAAAGTACAGAGAGATCCTTGATGAAAACCTGCTCCAGAGTGCTCAGGACCTCAGACTGGGGCGAAGTTTCACCTTCCAACAGGACAACGACCATAAGCACACAGCCAAGACACAGGAGTGGCTTCGGGACAAGTCTCTGAATGTCCTTTAGTGGCCTAGCCAAAGCCCGTATTTGAACCCGATCAAACATCTCTGGAGAGACCTAAAAATAGCTGTGCAGAGACGCTCCCCATCCAACCTGACAGAGCTTGAGAGGATCTGCAGAGAAGAATGGGAGAAACTCCCCAAATACAGGTGTGCCAAGCTTGTAGTGTCATACCCAAGCATATTCTAGGCTGTAATCCCTAATAATTAAAAGTGCTTCAACAAAGTACTGAGTAAAGCGTAAATCTATCTATCTATCTTTCTATCTATCTTTCTATCTATCTTTCTATCTATCTATCTATCTATCTATCTATCTATCTATCTATCTATCTATCTATCTATCTATCTATCTATCTATCTATCTATCTATCTATCTATCTATCTATCTATCTATCTATCTATCTATCTATCTATCTATCTATCTATCTATCTATCTATCTACAGTGGGGAGAACAAGTATTTGATACACTGCCGATTTTGTAGGTTTTCCCACTTACAAAGCATGTAGAAGTCTGTAATTTTTATCATAGGTACTCTTCAACTGTGAGTGACGGAATCTAAAACAAAAATCCAGAAAATCACATTATATGATTTTTAAGTAATTCATTTGCATTTTATTGCATGACATAAGTATTTGATCAGAAAAGCAGAACTTAATATTTGGTACAGAAACCTTTGTTTGCAATTACAGAGATCATATGTTTCCTGTAGTTCTTGACCAGGTTTGCACACACTGTAGCAGGGATTTGGCCCACTCCTCCATACAGACCTTCTCCAGATCCTTCAGGTTTCGGGGCTGTCGCTGGGCAATACGGACTTTCAGCTCCCTCCAAAGATTTTCTATTGGGTTCAGGTCTGGAGACTGGCTAGGCCACTCCAGGACCTTGAGATGCTTCTTACGGAGCCACTCCTTAGTTGCCCTGGCTGTGTGTTTCGGGTCGTTGTCATGCTGGAAGACCCAGCCACGACCCATCTTCAATGCTCTTACTGAGGGAAGGAGGTTGTTGGCCAAGATCTCGCGATACATGGCCCCATCCATCCTCCCCTCAATACGGCGCAGTCGTCCTATCCCCTTTGCAGAAAAGCATCCCCAAAGAATGATGTTTCCACCTCCATGCTTCACGGTTGGGATGGTGTTTTTGGGGTTGTACTCATCCTTCTTCTTCCTCCAAACACGGCGACTGGAGTTTAGACCAAAAAGCTCTATTTTTGTCTCATCAGACCACATGACCTTCTCCCATTCCTCCTCTGGATCATCCAGATGGTCATTGGCAAACTTCAGACGGGCCTGGACATGCGCTGGCTTGAGCAGGGGGACCTTGCGTGCGCTGCAGGATTTTAATCCATGACGGCGTAGTGTGTTACTAATGGTTTTCTTTGAGACTGTGGTCCCAGCTCTCTTCAGATCATTGACCAGGTCCTGCCATGTAGTTCTGGGCTGATCCCTCACCTTCCTCATGATCATTGATGCCCCACGAGGTGAGATCTTGCATGGTGCCCCAGACCGAGGGAGATTGACCGTCATCTTGAACTTCTTCCATTTTCTAATAATTGCGCCAACAGTTGTTGCCTTCTCACCAAGCTGCTTGCCTATTGTCCTGTAGCCCATCCCAGCCTTGTGCAGGTCTACAATTTTATCCCTGATGTCCTTACACAGCTCTCTGGTCTTGGCCATTGTGGAGAGGTTGGAGTCTGTTTGATTGAGTCGGTGGACAGGTGTCTTTTAAACAGGTAACGAGTTCAAACAGGTGCAGTTAATACAGGTAATGAGTGGAGAACAGGAGGGCTTCTTAAAGAAAAACTAACAGGTCTGTGAGAGCCGGAATTCTTACTGGTTGGTAGGTGATCAAATACTTATGTTATGCAATAAAATGCAAATTCATTATTCATTATTCAAATCATACAATGTGATTTTCTGGATTTTTGTTTTAGATTCCGTCTCTCACAGTTGAAGTGTACCTATGATAAAAATGACAGACCTCTACATGCTTTGTAAGTAGGAAAACCTGCAAAATCGGCAGTGTATCAAATACTTGTTCTCCCCACTGTATCTATCTGTGCGAGACGCAATTATAGCTGGTCACCTCACTAAAAATATTAAATTCTTTGGGCGGCTAAAACCATGGTTGGTCAAACTGTACGCCTAAAGTAAAGTGCATTGATTCCTGCCATGAAGGTGCCTGCCATGCCACTGGCAGTGCCCGTTTCGACGGGGCCAGACGGCTGCTGTGATGAATGAGCAACTCGCACTCCCTTTCCCTACCCTGTTCTCTCTTTCTATATATAGAAAATTGCATTTGCATTCTGATTGTGCAATATTTCGAAATGCAATCGCGGGAAAACAAGTATTCTATTGTTAGTTGAAGAGAGGAGGGTCTCAGCTCATTTATTTCTCAACTCTCAATATTGAGCGATAGGCACTGTTTAAAAAAAGCTATGTTTCTGGTATGTCTTTGAGACGCGGAGTGCACGAGGCACACGTTGTCCATTTACGGTGAATGCTAGTAGGGTACCACTGGATTGATTTTAGGACATTAATTTTACTGTTAGATTAATCAACTACATGGCTAACTATCAGCAATATTTGCAGTTAGCAATATAGCTAATGTGTTTTGAGTTTCCACTTACTCAGGTGGTGAATTAGCCCCAAATGAAAAGTACCTGGTTCGGTTTCTATTCAAGCTGTACCTATAGGAGTGACATATTGTAGTTCTGACTTGAGCACACCTTTTCTGATCTACACAATTAAGGTGTTTGAGAAAGTATAGAACAGATGGTAGATATCAATATCAACACATTACACTGAACAAAAATATAAACGCAACATGTAAAGTGTTGGTCCCATGTTTCATGAGCTGAAATAAAAGATCCCAGAAATGTTCCATACTCACAAAAAATTATGTTTTTTGTGAGTATGGAATTTGTGCACAAATTTTGTGCACAAATGTGTTTACTTCCCTGTTTCTCCTTTGTTTATTTATCCTTTGCCAAGATAATCCATCCACCTGACAGGTGTGGCATATCAAGAAGATGATTAAACAGCATGATCATTACACAGGTGAACCTTGTGCTTGGGACAATAAAAGGCCACTCTAAAATGCCACAAATGTCTCAAATTTTAAGGGAGTGTGCAATTGGCACACTGACTGCAGGAATGTCCAACAGAGCTATTGCCAGAGAATTTAATGTTAATTTTTCTACCAACGTTGTTTTAGAGAATTTGACAGTACGTCCAACCGGCCTCAAAACCGCAGACCACGTGTATGGCGTCATGTGGACGAGCAGTTTGCTGAAGTCAACGTTGTGAATAGAGTGCCCCATGGTGGCGGCGGGGTTATGGTATGGGCATGCATAAGCTACGGACAACGAACACAATTGCATTTTATCTATGGCAATTTGAATGCACAGAGATACCTGAAAAGATCTTGAGGCCGCCATCACCTCATGTTTGAGCATTTAATGCACAGCCCCATGTCGCAAGGATCTGTACACAATTCCTGGTAGCTGAAAATGACCCTGTTCTTCCATGGCCTGCATACTCCCCAGACATGCAACCTATTGAGCATGTTTGGGATTCTCTGAATCAACGTGTACGACAGCGTGTTCCAGTTCCCACCAATATTCACACAACCATTGAAGAGGAGTGGGACAACATTCCACAGGCCATAATCAATAGGAGATGTGTCACGCTGCATGAGGCAAATGGTGGTAACACCAGATACTGACTGGTTTTCTGATCCATGGCCCTACCTTTTTTTAAGGTATCTGTAACCAACAGATGCATATTTGTATTCCCAGTCATGTGAAATCCATAGATTAGGGCGTAATTTATTTATTTATAATTTCCTCATATGAACTGTAACTCAGTACAATTTTTTTGTACATAGAATATGGAGCAGGGAGTAGGAGAGGTGGATTTGAGGCCGAATGGGAATGGTGCAGTGACAATGATCTAGATGGGTGTTTGTTGGATAAACAAGCAAGCATCTTAGCGCTTTGAGTTTCAGAAAAAAAAAAGTATTTTTTTTTATCTGCACATAAGTGTGTTTACGTGCAACACCATTTTGAACACTTAGGTCTTACTCTGTTGTGTGGGTAAACAAACTTGAGAGCATATATCGCAGACTCTTGTTATTTTCACGAAAATAGAGGTGCAATCATGTTTGCTTGTTTGTACGACAAACTGCTATCTAGATAAGCTGTCACTGCACCATTCCCACCTGCTCTCAAATCCACCTCGCTAACTCCCCTCTTCATTTTGTCAGCCCCCTCACTCCCCGCTCTCTTCAAATGGATATAGAGAAGTAGCGTTGTTACATCTCTACAGAATCCCAATGGGCTGTTGAAGCGGCGGCTCAATAGTTTGTAACACCTGGAGATACAGTCTATACTGAACAAAAATATAAACGCAACATGTAACAATTTCAAAGAAGTTACAGTTCTTACAAGGAAATCAGTCAGTTTAAATACATTCATTAAGCCCTAATCTATGGATTTCACATGACTGGGAATACAGATATGCATCTGTTGGTGGGGCATGGATCAGTAAACCAGTCAGTATCTGGTGTGACCATCATTTGCCTCATGCAGAGCCACACATCTCCTTCGCATAGAGTTGATCAGGCTGTTGATTGTGGCCTGTAGAATGTTGTCCCACTCCTCTTCAATGACAATGGCGAAGTTTCTGGAGATTGGTGGGAGCTGGAACACGCTGTCGTACACGTCGATCCAGAGCATCCCAAACATGCTCCATGGTTGACATGTCTGATGAGTATGCAGGCTGTGGAAGAACTGGGACATTTTTAGCTTCCAGGAATTGTGTACAGATCCTTGTGAAATGGGGCCATCGCTTAAGATGCTGAAACATGACATGATGGCGTCAGATGAATGGCACGAAATGGGCCTCAGGATCTCTACACGATATCTCTGTGCATTCAAATTGCCATTGATAAAATGCAATTGTGTTCGTTGTCCGTAACTTGACATCATTAAACCACCAATCTGCCCGGTATAGTTGAAACCGGGACTCATCCGTGAAGAGCACACTTCTCCAGCATGCCAGTAGCCATCAAAGGTGAGCATTTGCCGACTGAAGTCGGTTATGACACAGAACTGTAGTCAGGTCAAGACCCTGGTGAGGAAGACAAGCACGCAGATGAGCTTCCCTGAGACGGCTTCTGACAGTTTGTGCAGAATTTATTCAATAGTGCAAACCCACAGTTTCATCAGCTGTCCGGTTGACTGGTCTCAGATGATCCTGCAGGTGAACAAGCCGGCTGTGGAGATCCTGGGCTGGCGGGGTTACACGTGGTCTGCGGTTGTAAGGCCGGTTGGACGTACTGCCAAATTCTCTAAAACAACGTTGGAGGCGGTTTATGGTAGAGAAAATAACATTAGACAGCACTGGTGGACATTCCGGCAGTCGACATGCCAATTACACGCTCCCTCAAACTTGAAACATCTGTGGCATTGTGTTGTGTGACAAAACTGCACATTTTAGAGTAGCCTTTTATTGCTGTTTAATCAGATTGTTGATATGCCACACCTGTCAGGTGGATTGTCTTGGCAAAGGAAAAATAGCTCACAGGGCAGTAAACACATTTGTGCACAACATTTTAGAGAAATAAACTTTTTGTGCTGTAGGAACATTTCTTTATTTTAGCACATGAAAAGTGGGACCAACACTTTACATGTTGCATTTATATTTTTGTTCAGTGTGTATAATAAGTAAACACAACAAACCATGTCTGTTTCAGAAGCTGACCACCTAGGCTGATCCAGCTTCTATTGCCAGTCTGCCACACTTATCACCATCTGGTGAGAGTGGGATTGACCAAGTGGGTGTTGCTCTTAGCCCTGCTTAAGCCCTCCAGAGTGAAGGAAGGGAGGGAGGGGGAGAAGGAGAGTATACTGCTCTTTGGCAACTGTCTTCCTTCCGCCAAGACAATTAAGCTTTATTTTTAATGTAATTGAACATGTTTACGAGAGAGGATGAGCTATAATTTGGATGGCATTCACACTTGACCTTGTCAATGTATATTTACCTCTGAAACAATTCACTGTGCTTCCTGCTGTGGCTTCCTGGAAGCAAAACCCCCTCACTCTCCCAAACAAGGTGGAATGGATTTAATTGAGATTGTCGGAATCCCTCCCCTTTACTCAAGGATGAGTCAGAATCAATTGGTGGTGAACAGAAAGGCGGGGGGGAGCCATCCCTCTGTATCTGCCATACCATACTCCTGCATAATTGTAAAGCCAAATCATCCTTTTCCCTTGAACCTCATCTTCTTTCTTTCAAGTTGTTTTCATCCCCCCTTTCCTCTGTGTGCCAAACTCTCTCATCTTTGCCGCCGATGGTTCAGAGAGTCTCTCAAGGAGGTGGAGTGCATATAATCATGATAATTTGTCAAATAGTGGCTTACATTGGCTGCTAACTAATGATGATTAATGTCTGGTGGCTGTGTGCTTCAGTCTTTGCAGTTACCATACAAACAGGTTGTTTTTTCCTCTTTACGCATGGTGGCATTTTTTGTTAGATTGGGAAACGTCTCGTCTGTGCAGAGGACCATGAGGCTTAGCAGGCGGCCATGTGTGCCACACAGATAGATGGTTTTGGTCTAAACAGTTGGGGGAAAAGTAGATGAGTCATCCCCATTGTGAGGTTGTGTGTATGAGCGTAAGTGTTCACGAAAGTGTGTGTGTGTATGTATGTGCGATTATGTGTTTGTGTGCATGCGTGCTGTGTTTGTTGGTTTGCAAGAGGCAGACACCTTGAGGGTAACAGCATTGTTTGAGCTTTTTCTTACCTCAAAACAGTTAATCATGTTGGGCTCCGGCCACCACCATAGCTTTTAGACTACAGGCAATACACAGAGATGATACAGCTCTCTCACACTTTATACAACACTATAACACAGTTGCTGTTTGTGCAGAGAGCAGACCATTGAGGCAATATGAAGTTGATTACGATAACGGCACAATTATTCCAGTGCTCACCCTTTGACAACGGCTAATGACAAGCTCAACGTAATTGAATAAAGACCCAATAAACATTATCTGATTATTCTCCAACTAACATTATTTAGCATACCACTTCCATTGGTACTTGTCCCAATGACTAGTGCAGCTGGTGCAGTCCATTGAGATATGAATTTCCATGACCATCTGTTTCTAACGGCTCGTTCTGAGGTCAAGCCTTAACGACTACAGACAACTATGCATTGTGAAAAAGAAGTAAGCATAACACTCCCATCAGTTGAAGGACTCATAACCAGTGGGTAACAACTATGAATATTTACTTGACAATAGATCATTTGGTCACAAATTCGTGGAGAATTGGAAAGTCTGAAAATTATTGGACATGTAGTGGATTTTTTCTATGTAAAAGAAATAACCCCAAACCAGTGGGGTAGATGGTGCAGATGGACACAGCATGACACTCCTCTAGACTACATCAAAGCAACTGGGATAATATTGCTTTTCAAAAGAGAAGAGCATAGAAAACCAATGTGGATTTGTACACAAATAAATGAAACTGTACTACATAAGTTATTGAATGGTGGCCATTGCCTGCCGTTAAATCATACGACAAAAGTCCATACCAGTACCTTACAAATTGTTTATCTAAAGAAACAGATGCTCTGCATGCTAATATGGTAAATAGTTTTGCCTGGCGCCATACAGGGGACTGTCAGGAGAATAATATGAGCTTGATTATCTTTACTATTGTCAGACTTATAGCTGATGAAAATGCACACTGTCTTGAGAAACTGCGTTAATTACTAATCCTGCATCTGTCATCATTCTGTCATCGGAATGTAAATTTTTTTATGACTCTTCTGTCAACATTAATGTTGGAGAATAATTTTTCATGATACTCTCCTGTCAACATTAATATTGAAGAAACATTTTTCAAAGCACAAAGGTTGGGAAGTGTCTTTTTGCTGTGGCCCAGATGTGCCCAACTACTGTTTTGACAAGATGAAAGACGGCCCCAAACCAAATCATTTTGGGTCGGGTTGGGTGCCTCAGTGTCTGTCTGTAGCTAATGTATTTTACTCATAAACAGCTCCTAGGAGCATTGCAATAGCCTAGTCTGAGCAAAGGAAGTGTGTGTGTGTGTGTGTGTGTGTCATATTCATATTTCACCCAAAATAGAATGCAGATGTAAAAAAAAAAGAGAAATGACTCTCCAACTCTCCTACGGGCCTTGTTATGCCCTCATATATACACAACATGACCAGAAGTATGTGGACATCTGCTCGTTGAACATCTAATTCGAAAATCATGGGCATTAATAAAGAGTTGGTCCCCCTTTTGCTGCTATAACAGCCTCCACTCTTCTGGGAAGGCTTTCCACTAGATGTTGGAACAATGCTGCAGGGACTTGCTTCCATTCAGCCACAAGAGCAATAGTGAGGTTGGGCACTGATGTTTGGCAATTAGGCCTGGCTCGCAGTTGGCTTTCCAATTCATCCCAAAGGTTTTCGATGGGGTTGAGGTCAGGGCTCTGTCCAGGCCAGTCAAGTTCTTCCACACTGATCTCAACAAACCATTTCTATATGGACCTCGCTTTGTGCACGGGGCATTGTCATGCTGAAACAGGAAAGGGCCTTCCCCAAACTGTTGCCATAAAGTTGGAAGCACAGAATTGTATATAATGTCATTGTATGCTGTAGTGTTAACATTTTCCCTTCACTGGAACCAAGGGGCCTAGCCCGAACCATGAAAAACAGCCCCAGACCATTATTCCTCCTCCACCAAACTTTACAGTTGGCACTATGCATTCAGGTAGGTAGTGTTCTCTTGGCATCCGCCAAATCCAGATTAGCACGCGTGATTCATCACTCCAGAGAACGCGATTCCACTGCCCCAGAGTCCAATGGCGGCAAGCTTTACACCACTCCAGCCCATTCTTGGCATTGCACATGGTGATCTTAGGCTTGTATGCAGCTGCTCGGCCATGGAAACCCATTTCATGAAGCTCCCGACAAACAGTTCTTGTTCTGACGTTCCTTCCAGAGGCAGTTTGGAACTCGGTAGTGAGTGTTGCAACCACGGACAGATGATTTTTACGAGCTACGCGTTACTGCAGTCGGCAGTCCCATTCTGTGAGCTTATGTGGCCTATCACTTCGTGGCTGAGCCGTTTCCACTTCACAATAACAGCACAGTTGACTAGCAGGGTAGAAATCTGACTACATGACTTGTTGGAAAGGTGGCGTTCTATGACGGTGCCACGTTGAAAGTCACTGAGCTATTCAGTAAGGCCATTCTACTGCCAATCTCTATGGAGATTGCATGGCTGTGTGCTCGATTTTATACACCTGTCAGCAACAGGAGTGGCTGAAATAGCCAAAACTCCACTTGCAGGGGTGTCCACATACTTTTGTATATATAGTGTATATCTTGAATTTTTGGTTTGTGAATACAAGATTTCATCATTAAATTATAAGGAGACTGTTATCTAAAGCAATATAATCTAATAAAGCAAGGAAAAAGGAGGAATATGGCAACAGCTTGTTTGTTTTCTCTTTTTTATGTTCAAAGATCACAACAGAATATCACAACAACAGAGTATCACAACAACAACCATTCATTCTCAACAATAATGTTTTGCCCAATACAGTAATAAAACATTTTTTTAAACGGGGTACCTCAATTATCTCAGTTCAGTTCCTACCACGCTGTACCAGTCAAATGTCCCTCTATAGAGATGAGGCATCAATGATGATCGTAGAATCTGTAGATGATTAGCCTCTGTAGATGGCCAAGTAGTTTGTAGAAGATGGCAGGAGGCACTGGTGCCGTCGAATCAAAAGGGGGGTACAAAATGCACAAGTAGCAATAGCAAATGCAAAATGTTAAACATTCTAAAATCTAAATGCTCATCACTTTCAAAATCATACGTGCTTATGTCAATATCCTGACTGGTTTATATCGTAAATATCATGTACACCTCAGTTATTCATCAAGACAGGCATAGAATTTAGCTAGCATAAAGCTAACTCACCAGGATTCTCTGTTCATAAGCATCAAAGGAAAATATCCAATTACCCTCTGGTTCAGCTCACTCTGATTATCTAAGCACTCGATTCTTCTGTAGTAGTAAATACACACTACAGTTCAAAAGTTTGGGGTCACTTAGAAATTTCCTTGTTTTTGAAAGAAAAGCAAATTCTTTGTCCATTAATATAACATCAAATTGATCAGAAATACAGTGTAGACATTGTTAATGTTGTGAATGACTATTGCAGCTGGAAACAGCAGATTTTTTATGGAATATCTACATAGGCGTACAGAGGCCACCATCACTCCTGTGTTCCAATGGAACGTTGTGTTAGCTAATCCAAGTTTATCATTTTAAAAGGCTAATTGATCATTATAAAATCTTTTGCAATTATGTTAGCACAGCTGAAAACTGTTGTGCTGATTAAAGAAGCAATAAAACTGGCCTTCTTTAGACTAGTTGAGTATCTGGAGCATCAGCATTTGGCCAGAAACAAATAACTTTCTTCTGAAACTCTCAGTCTATTCTTGTTCTGAGAAATGAAGGCTATTCCATGCTAGAAATTTCCAAGAAACGGATGCCTCACAAGTCCTCAACTGGCAGCTTCATTAAATAGTACCCGCAAAACACCAGTCTAAACGTCAACAGTGGAGAGGCAACTCCGGGATGCTGGCCTTCTGGGCAGAGTTGTAAAGAAAAAGCCATATCTCAGACTGGCCAATAAAAATAAAAGATTAAGATGGGCAAAAGAACACAGACACTGGACAGAGGAAGATATGGCTTTTTCTTTGCAACTCTGCCTAGAAGGCCAGCATCCCAGAGTCGCCTCTTCACTGTTGACGTTGAGACTGGTGTTTTGCAGGTACTATTTAATGAAGCTGCCAGTTGAGGACTTGTGAGGTGTCTGTTTCTCATAACATAATTGCAAAATTATAAATTAGCCTTATAAAATGATAAACTTGGATTAGCTAACACAATGTGCCAATGGAACACAGGAGTGATGTTGCTGATAAAGGGCCTCAGTACGCCAATGTAGATATTCCATAAAAAAAAATATAATATTCTGCCGTTTCCAGCTACAATAGTAATTTACAACATTAACAATGTCTACACTGTATTTCTGATCAATTTGATCTTATTTTAATGAACAAAATATGTGTTTTCTTTCAAAAATAAGGACATTGCAAAGTGACCCAAACTTTTGAACGGTAGTGTATGCTTTACAACTTTGTTTCCAGTAAGTTATCCAAGTTATCAATGTTCAATATTTCTAGGTTTCTTTCTGCTTTAAAGTTCTCAGTTCGTGGGCGCTCTCTCCAAAGGTAAGAGGGAAAAGAGTGAGATCAGCGCGACAGCAAGACTTTCAGACACCAAGGGGTCGCCAATAAACTCCCAACCCATTTCTCAAGAGTTTTCGTTTTCACTTAATTTTACAGTCCATTGATTTCCTAAAAGTTTAAAATGAATAAGACTGAGTTTATTAACTCTTTAGATGAGGAAAAACATCACATTCTGACGACAGTCACTCATAACTTTAATATTACTTGGTTTTGAAAGGATGTCTGACACTTTGAAAAGGTGACACAGGCTGTTTCAGTGCCGCCAATGTGTGAATATGTCCCTAAACACCATATGAGTATGCAAATCACAATCACATGTTAGTATTCAGTATAAGTGGCCTTGCATGATATTTTCATAATGAACAATGTATTTGTGGCAGTGGTCTCCACAGGGAATTGATTGAACCTAACAGCAAACCCACTGGGATTACATCACTATAAAAGCCTTAAAATAAGTTTACCTCAACAAAGACATGGAAATAGTTCAACTTGAACATATGTGTTTTAGAAATCTGTTGTTGAATAGTACACCTTGGTTTATTGTGTCTGTGTCAATGCTCTACAAGGAATGTATTGAACTTATAGCAGCCAAGCCCACAAACACTGGATCTTATTAAAAGCCTTAAAATAAGTTTAGCTCAACAAAACAGAGAAATAGTTGCTCACGTCGCAAATAATTGAACATATGGTTTAAAAAAACGCGTTTGCTGATTGATTTCAACTGTTGTTGAAGAGTACACAGTCACCTGGCCCATGATGAGATTAAATGCAGCCTCCGAGTCATGATGATATTTTAATGGTTGACTATTGGGATTCCATGGAGCAAACTCTCCTAAGTAGCTACCATTTTAATCGTGGGAAGAGCTCAGCAGTTCAGCCATGCGACGTGACGTAGGTTGAGTAAGGTATTTTTCACTCAGAAATAGCATGAGGGTTCTATATGTCTAATTAATATTAGAAGGAAGTAAAAGTTTTATTATCAAAGTACGTCATATCCATTTGGGATTGAAACTAGTGCATGAAGCCAGAATACAGAGGAGGTTGTTACTCACTGAAAGACCATACTGATCCCCATAGCAAGTAGGCAAATAGAGCCCATAGCTTTAAGGCCCTAACTTGAATGTTATCACTGAAGCAGAAAATCAATGCTGAACTTTTGAAAACTGTGACACTCGTGATTGATGATGCTGCAGTAGGTTGGAAGGCAACTAAAACAGCACATCCATTTGCACTGGTAATGAAATGCTTTTAGAAATGACACATTTTCCTTGTTAACATAATTACTTCTCTCTGTGTCTAAGGAAGTTTTGTAAAAAAAAATGTAACTGATCTATTGAGATGGATTGACCTAAAAGCTTGTAGTATTTATATCTGCAAACCCAAACTTCACCCCAGATTGATCTAACGAAATAGGCAATCTATTTATCTCCTCGTGGTTCAACGAATGAGCCCTGGAAAGCCTGGCCCCAGATCTGTTAGTGTTCCTGCCAACTCCATTGCTGTCATTGTCAAGCCAAACATGGCAGCTCCATAAGGAGTTGGCAAGAGAGCAGAAACAGACTGACATATAGGCTAAGCCCCAGACTTCTTGAGGGAGAATCTGAGGTGTCAAAACTTGAGGCCTACTGGCTGGGCTATGGATATCAAGCTAATGCCAGGCTGAAAGTAGTTTCTTCCTGCTATCTTGTATCTTGGCGTGCACATCAAAATTATTAATAATTTGATACTACTTGCACATTTTGGGGAATATTCAGAGTTGGAAACTTTCCGTAGGAATTAACATGAATATGTGGGAATTAACTGGGAATATATGGGAATTAACAGAAATATATGCAAATTAATATTAATACCATTTAAATGTAGATTTTTTTTGCATTGGATATATTTACCATATCATATGGAGACAGAAACATAAACCTTTAACCTTATCATAAGTAGACTTTAAACTTTTAACTTTAATTAAATTAGTTGACTCTTCACATGGGATGATTTCACTGAACAACAAAAGAAAGGGAATATTGAATGATCCCCAATGATCCATCGCATCTCCCAAAAACGTTTTTCAACATACATTTGTAAAACTAAAGCTTTGGTTGTCTTCCTCTCAGGCTTCCATGTCTTCTCCCTGGACCTCCTCAATGTCCACCTCTTGAACATCAGACTCTGAGGCCTCATCTTCACTGTCACTTTCCAACCTTGTTGAGGATGGCTCGTTGTCAGGCTCAAAAAGATTTGCCCGGTTGGCAACCAATTTTTCAACCCTTATATTGGTCAGCCTGTTGCGTGCTTTGGTGTGAGTGTTCCCAAACAAGGACCAGTTGCTCTCTGAGGCGTCTGATGTTTGTGGGATTTGGAGGATGATGGAGGCAACAGGGGAAAAAGCCTCAGATCCACAAAGTCCCTTCCACCAGGTGGTTGATGAGATATGTTGGCACGACTACCATATTGCATCTCCATCCCAAAGCCCTTGCTTGGAAGTGTACTTCGCCAGACTGCCAATAACCTTGCCCTCATCCAGGCCAAGGTGGCGAGACATGGTAGTGATGACACCATAGGCCTTGTTGATCTCTGCACCAGACAGGATGCTCTTGCCAGCATATTTGGGGTCGAAGTCTTCACGCTTTTTGAGGTATTTCAGAACTGCAGTTGCCTCTGCTTGGAGCAACAGTGAAGTGGGCAGGGCAGTACGGATTTCTTCTCTTACATTTGCAAACAGCGTCTGAACATCAGACAGGATGGCATTGTCTCCCTCAATCCGTGCAATGGCTACTGCTGTAGGTTTCAGGCTGCTTACCACTCTCTCCCAAAATACATCATCCAGGAGGATCCTCTTGATGGGGCTGTCCATATCGGCATTTCTTGGAGAGACTCCTTCCCCTCCAGGAGACTGTCAAACATGATGACAACATTACCCCAACGGGTGTTGCTGGGCAGCTTCAATGTGGTGCTCTTATTCTTCTCACTTTGCTTCATGAGGTAGATTGCTGCTATAACTTGATGACCCTTCACATACCTAACCATTTCCTTGGCTCTCTTGTAGAGTGTATCCATTGTTTTCAGTGGCATGATGTCCTTGAGGAGAAGATTCAATGCATGAGCAGCACAGCCAATGGGTGTGATGTGAGGGTAGGACTCCTCCACTTTAGACCAAGCAGCATTGTTTGTCACCAGTGCAAATACCTTCTGTGGCTTCAGCTCATCTGGAATGTAGAGATCGGTGTGTCTGTTGTCCCTTGTGTCTGTTGTCCCTTGTGTCTGTGCTCTTGTAGAATACTGGTTGAAGGGTGGAGATGATGAAGTTAATTATTCCTTGCCCACGAACATTCAACCACCCATCAGAGATGATAGCAATATAGTCTGCTTTCTCTATGATTTGCTTGACCTTCACATGAACTCTGTTGAATTCTGCATCCAGCAAATTAGTAGATAAAGCATGTCTGGTTGGAGGGGTGTATGCTGGACGAAGAACATTCAGAAATCTCTTCCAATACACATTGCCTGTGAGCATCAGAGGTGAACCAGTTGCATACACAGCTCAAGCAAGACATTCATCAGCATTTCTCTGACAATGTTCCTCCATTGAGTCAAAAAAACGTCTGATTCCAGGAGGACCATGAGCTGTTGCCATCGATAAGGTGTCTGATTCATCATTTTCACCTCGAGTAGAAGTAGAGGGACTTTTGTCAGGTTTCAGACCCTTTGCAACCCTAGATACAACGATGATGTTTGCTCTAGGGTTTTACTTTGTATTATTTCTGACCGGTATAATAATATGTTGATATTTTGTTTCCTAGGAGATAACAACGGATGGCCCCATCTTTTTGACAAGCATTTTGGGATGCCCAACATCGACATCGGGACCAAGTCCGATAAATGCTGTAAGTAAAGTTCGCCTTTTACTGTATTGGGCTAAATCAGGTTCACACAGAGTGTTTCTTGATAGTCTTCAACAAATTTTGTATACACCTCACACATGGTTATGGGCTTAAATAAAAGAAGACACCTGTACCATGTCAGATAAATATATAGTATATTTAGAGATTGCATCCAAATATTACACTTTATATACATTACAGAAGACTGATATATAACAAAACCATTTGACATAGAAACTCCTGTTTTAATTTTTTTTTTTTATTAATGTTTAATCATGAAATTATGAAAAATATTAATAACATTCCACCCATGAGGCCACTAGGTCATTTTACTGCAGGAAATGGCTACTCAGTGTACTCTGCCTTCCCTTGTTCCAATATCCATGATGCTTATGACAGGTAAATTGGGTAAATTGTATTCAAGAACCAATGAGCAAGTATATTAGTGCAGAATGACAACCTACCTACTGGATCAGTAGCTTTGAATAAAACAAATATCCATCCATCTTTTTTGTGGCAGTTTTATGATAACTTCACAACTCAGCAGTCTAGAGGAACATTTATTGAATACTTGAGAGGAATACTACCAAGCAAATAACCATATACAGTGCATTCGGAAAGTATTCAGACCCCTTCCCTTTTTCCCCATTTTGTTACTTTACAGCCTTATTCTAAAATTGATTAAATAATTTTTCCCTCATCGATCTACACACAATACCTGATAATAACAAAGCAAAAACTGTTTTTTAGCACATTTATTAATAATACAAAATATTCAGACCCTTTGACTTGAAATTGAGCTCAGGTGCATCCTGTTTCCATTGATCATCATTGAGTTGTTTCTACAACTTGATTGGAGTCCACCTGTGGTAAATTCAATTGATTGGACATGATTTGGAAAGGCACACACCTGTCTATATAAGGTTCCACAGTTGACAGTGCATTTCAGAGCAAAAACCAAGCCATGAGATCGAAGGAATTGTCCGTAGAGCTCCGAGACAGGATTGTGTCGAGACACAGATCTGGGATAGGGTGCCAAAACATTTCTGCAGAATTGAAGGTCCTCAAGAACACAGTGGCCTCCATCACTCTTAAATGGAAGAAGTCTGGAACCAAGACTCTTCTTAGAGCTGGCCACCCGCCCAAAATCAGATATTGAGGGAGAAGGGCCTTGGTCAGGGAGGTGACCAATAACCCAATGGTCACTGACAGAGCTCCAGAGTTCCTCTATGGAGATGGGAGAACCTTCAAGAAGGACAAACATCTCTGCAGCACTCCATCAATCAGTCCTTTATGGTAGAGTGGCCAGATGGAAGCCACTCCTCAGTAAAAGGCACATGACAGCCTGCTTGGAGTTTGCCAAAAGGCACCTAAAGTACTCTCAGAACATGAGAAACAAGATTCTCTGGTCTGATGAAACCAAGATTGAACTCTTTGGCCTGAATGCCATGCGTCATGTCTGGAGGAAACCTGGCACCATCCCTATGGTGGTGGCAGCATCATGCTATGGGGATGTTTTTCAGCAGCAGGGACTGGGATACTAGTCAGGATCGAGGGAAAGATGTACAGAGAGATCCTTGATGAAAACCTGCTCCAGAGTGCTCAGGACCTCAGACTGGGGCGAAGTTTTACCATCCAACAGGACAACGACCATAAGCACACAGCCAAGAAAACGCAGGAATGACTTCGGGACAAGTCTCTGAATGTCCTTGTATAGCCCAGCCAGAGCCTGGACTTGAACCTGATCGAACATCTCTGGAGAGACCTGAAAACAGCTGTGCAGCGATGCTTTCCATCCAACCTGACAGTGCTTGTGAGCATCTGCAGAGAAGAATGGGAGAAACTCCCCAAATACAGGTGTGCCAAGCTTGTAGTGTCATACCCAATAAGACTCAAGGCTGTAATTGCTGCCAAAGGTGCTTCAACAAAGTACTGAGTAAAGGGACTGAATACTTATGTAAATGTGATATTTCAGTTTAGTATTTTTAATATATTTGCAAACATTTATAAAAAACTGTTTTTGCTTTGTCATTACGGGGTATTGTGTTAAAGGTAGACTCAGTGATTCACCTGATTCACAAAGTAAACATCAATATCAAACCGACTACCGTAAAAGCTATGAGTGCAAAGCGCACGGCTAAACTTCGCTGCTGATTTGGTCCTGCAGCTGTCGCGTTGCAACAGAGCAAAGCACACCTTAGCATGCATTCTATGTAATTAGGGCTGTTGCGGTGACCTTATTACCACCACACCGGCGGTCATGAGGCATGAAGACAGTCAAATTCTATGTGACCGTTTAGTCATGGTAATTAGGGTTTCTCCAAGCTCTGATGCTGCTCATTAGAAGCCTACCAAACTTGCTAACTGACTGGTACTCAGCACTCTATTGTCCCTCTAATCACTGACATCAATGCAAATATAATTGAAAATCTAATCAGACACTTCATGAGAGCCCATGAGCTCATGTTGCGCAACATTTCTATACGCTATGAAATTGCGTGAGAAAACAGAGTGATGGCCTCTATTTAAAAAATGAGGATCCCATCAGATTTCTATAGGATAGGCCTACTATATTTATTTCTCAACTTTCCAAATATTAAGCACATTTCTTCTCTTTACAACAGGAGTATAGCCTACCTGGCTGGCCTCCATTCGCTTTTTAAGTGCAGAGATGAGATGTATTTTTTCCTCTGCCCCTGTTTCGAGACAAGTGCATGATAATGGTCCATTTGAAATAAAAACATATATTATTTAGTATATGTAAAGACAAGATTAAATCAAGAATATTCTGATGGGTGACAATATTAGCCTATCACTTGTGAATTATAGTATATTATCACTTGTGAATGATGCCCAGCATAAGAATCATAGTCACACACCTCATGTAGCCTAGCCCATAGGCCTATATGTTTTATTAAGGTTCGTATCCAGTGGCGGAACTAGAGCTTTATACATGTTGTGGCCAGGGGGTGGCCAAGGCTACTTCAGGGGGTCCATAGACCATGACAGAAAATATGTGTGTAACCCTAACCTGGCATCTAAGGAACATGAATGAATCCTATGATTGCTGATTAGAGATAGAAGTGATAATTCACTTAACCCGGAGTTCTTCAATGTGGCAGATAGTGTGGTCCAAAAGGGTTACTTCACTAGAATTCTTTAACATACTGTGAATAGTCAGTGTCTCTACCTCAGAACTGCAGCTCAATATCTTTCTCTCTCTCTCTCTCTCTCTCTCTCTCTCTCTCTCTCTCTCTCTCTCTCTCTCTCTCACACACACACACACACTGTACTGTAATCACATACTGGAGAGACTTGGGTCACTCTGTTTTCATGAATATATAATCTGGGTCTATAAGTGTTCAACATCCAAAATATTTTCAGAAAATAAAGCTCAAGCACCCAGGAGATAAGATAGCATTTGTGTGTTACATAAATTGCATAGTTTATTTACAAAAAAAGTAAATTGACAAAAAAACACACTGCAATTTGACATACCATGTATCAAGCAGAAATGGACTTGAAAAATAAAAATAATTTTGGTGCCCATCAATATTACAAACTTACAGTATCATATTTATACTCATATATATTATGTTTACTAATAGCTAAAATAATACTAAAAGGTTTTGGAATTGGCCTAATCAAGACCAAATTAAATCTGTGTGACATGATACCCTTTGGATTTTTCATTTTAGAATGTCAGTGTACTAGCTATTACACAGTGCAGGTTTTAATCATGACCAGAGGGACCGCCTAAGTGCCAATTTATCCTAGGTAGATTTAAAACAGCATAATTTTGCGGTTCTGGTGAGAACTGGCAAAAGGTTTCACAAACTCATCCATGTTGAAGGAGCATGCCCTCCTTGACTCAACACTGAGAATACTGAGGTGACTTAACCTGTCATCAACCACTGTTGTCCTAAGGTGGGTTTTAATCCATTTTAAAGCTGAGAAGCTTCTCTCGCAAGAAGCACTGCTGACTGGTGTAACAACAGAAATCTTACTAAGTCAAAATAGCTCATGGAAGACCTCTTTACAAGGTTTTAGAAACACAACAAAGTCAAGGAGAGTAGACGGTCTGTCCCTTACACTTTTCTCTCCTATCAAGAAGCCGCTTGGTTTGATGAACTTCATGTTTGAGGTCCTCTAAATCTGACTCAAAGGTCTGAGCAAAGGCAAACAGAGGCTCCTCATTCAAGAATGTTGTACTCTTTGGGTTGAGAGACTGGACCCCTTGCATTATCTCACAATTCTTCTTTAAAAAACGCCTCTGCAGCTCAGCTGTGAGACTGTCAAGCACCTGATAAAAGAGAGCTCTTTGGAAGCTCTCACCATCACTTTGGTCACTAGGTTCCTGTCCTACAGTGCTCATCATCAATGAGTCGTGAAATCTTAAGCTTGTTTTAGGCTGTATTTTCACACTGTTTGTACACTTATTTTGCAGTGCTCTGCAATCTCTTCAACCTCTTTCCATAGTTGTCAGAAAGACATTTGGCATCACCAAGTACTTTACAAAAGGTAACCAAAAGCCCTATGAAATGTAAATCTACATATCTGAGAAAGAAGGCCCCTTGCCTCCACTGATCTATCACCACTTTATTCAAGTGTGATATCCTGTAGCACTCTCAGAACTGCTGGAAGCCTATCCCTCAGATTACGGCATGCCATGAATCTGCATGCCCACCTTACATCGGTAAGTCTCTGTAGTTCCCTTGGCTGCTGCTGTGGATACATCTCTTTCTGAACTGCAAACCACTTGAGATGAACGTACGAGCCAGATACAAAGTTATAAAGCTTCTGCAGGAGAGCAAAAAAGTTAACTGCCTCAGGCACTGATTTTACAGCATCGACAAGAACCAAATTCAGACAATGTGCATTACAGTGCACATAAAATGCAAATCTTGCACTGTTTTTAATCCGTGCAGACACACCAGAATGCTTTCCGCTCATGACGGATGCACCGTCATAGCCTTGCCCCACAAGATTATTTCTGTAGTCCAGACCATGTTTTTCAAGGAAATCAATTATCATTTTTGTGAGACTTGCTGCATCTAAGCTTTCAGCTGACTGAAAGTGTAAAAAGCTTTAATGGACGGCCCTGTTGTAATAGTACCTCACAACTAAAGACATTTATAATTTTTTCTTTAAATCTTTGGTTTCATCTGCAATTACACTAAACTTCAAATGAGGAGACACAAACTAATCACACAAGTGATCAAAGTTCTATATAAACTAAATGTTTATTTACTTATAAGTAAATGAAGCATGTCAGACCAGAGACGCAAGTCAATGATGTGAGTGCTTTGCAATAATGATCATTATGGCGGGTCAACGCAACACTTTCTGTTGGGTTGAGCGCCCCGAACACATCATGACACAAACCTTTTATAACAAAGACACACCCCTTGAATGTTCATGACAAACAACAAATGTATGTAATGGGTCACAAGGTTAAACTTGATATATGAGGACAGGAATATCCCACCACATCTGCAATTGTTTTAATGTAAGTTTTCCTCCACTTTCTTTTTCCGGTCCTCATTTATGACATCTAAAATAGATGAGTTGCTGTCAATGGCCCTTTTATGCTGATTCCAATCATACAAAGCATTGATATGATGCTCTGCCTTCGAATGGAGCTTAAACCCAGAATCTTTAAACAACACCTTTTTCCAGTTACAAAAACCTGACTGTGATGTGAAGGCAGATCCAGGTGTATTGGGCAGAGAAAAATGCCTACAGGCGAAACAATAAGTTGATTCTTGACTTACAGAATATTCAAGCCATGAATTATCCTTAAACCAGAAGCTGTTGAAATACCTTTTCCTAGTACCATGCTGAGTTCTGGGAAATGTTTTAAAACACGGCTATACAGGACCCTCTTCTCTGGATCTTGAAATGTCTGAAATACGTTTTAAATAATGTGTCATATCTCTATGGAAATGTATAATTAAGGGATCCACAAGATTAGATACTAACAGCAACTAAAATGTGTAGTTTAAAGTATAGGCCTGACCTACCATTGGTCCATTTGGAACAGCATATCTGGTGCTTGATGCAGCTGGGGGGGGGCTTGATGACATCTCTGGCTCACTGTCTTGCTCAGAGTCAGAGGTCTCTGTCATTCCATCAAAACAAGAACACACATGAATCAACAACCAACATTTTAAAGTGAGGCTTAATCTGACAAAATCATCTATTACAAGCTGAAGCAACAAATTTAATTCTGAACTGGGCATGTGACTGACTGCCTGGTAGATGCTCTGACCTGGTGGTGGTAGACTGGGTCCTTGTGAAGTCTGACCACACTGACTCTGACTAGCCTCAGGTAGGGAGCTGCTCTGGGGTCCGGTGGTGATGCAAGGGCTGGGGTCTGTTTGCACTTGATCTGCCTGTTTGTGCTTCTTTAAAAATAAGTCTGATATCTCTCCCTTTCTTTTCGTGTTTAATTGACCCAATGCAAAAATAAGACAGTCTATGGTTACATCTAAGCATCCAATTGCCCACATTTTAGTCCAATCTCAATCTTAATTACAAATCCCCATTATCATAACTGTACCTTAAAATCAACTACAGCCTAAGTTACTAGTTAGATCATGGCTAGCCCTACTGCGCAGTAAGTAACTTAGCTAGCTATAATTTCTTACACCTTTACAATAGCAAACAGGCTATCTGCAAATTGTGGTAATCTTTTGAGTAACGTTAACAGATTGATAATAACAATTGTTCGTTTTGAGTTCAAGTACAAAAATCTAACTGAGTTAATGGATTTCAAATTGCTGAATGTTAACTTGCTGAACACTGACAGCTGTAGCCTACTAGTTACCCCACATTAGCTAAACATTCGTATACTGTAACACTGCACTGTATATGCGTGTATTACTAGCACAGATGTAAATATAATGTTAGGCTAAATTGGGAACCGATCTCTCTTATCTGATTAACTGTCTGTTAATGGAGCCAAAGGTCTAACATTAACTTACACAGCGACTCAACTTTCGTAAAAGTTGTTCAGGAATCCTAAACCCGATGCTAAACCTTAAAACTTACTTCAAATATGATGCTTTCGCCAATCGCCAAAAGAGCTTGTGGAGCTGTGGAAATATTCTCTCTTCTTCTTCTGTATGTTCTTCTTATTCGTATTGTTCTGTATCTCACAACCAACGTTAATATTCGCCGAACGTCAAAATAAATGCTTCTTTCAACAAGAGGTGAAATGAGATGTCAATCAGCATCAAACTGCAAGTAGCTAATTAAATTAGCTACACCCCTTGTAAAGCGGCTCACCACTCTGGCTCGGCCACGGTTTGTATCACAACTAAAGTGGCCAAATAACTTAAATGAAGAAAATGGATCCACTTTACAAGGGGTGTAGAGCCTAACTGGCATACATAAGCAGCGTTTGAGTTTCAAATTTGGGGAAGATCATTTTCACCATAAAAACGCACCTTTATAATAAAAGCATTTCATGCATAATCGCATTTCTGGTCACTTTTGATAATGGTGTTTTCCGCCAATGGAACATTTGCATGTATAGCCTACTGCGCATTGCTGCGCTTATAATGTGAAGAAATAGCCTATTTATAAAGATTTTAAGCTAAAGGTTCTGATCTGTTGCATCAGCCACATTGCGTAAAAATGATTTTTTGATGCTAGTGGTTGTATTAGTTTGGGATCTATCTCATCCCACATCTGTCCCAGACTATGTTTGGAATATTTATTTATTGTGCAGAATAGAATAGGTCAATTTTGTCCTATGGGGGATAGTAGATTGACATAAGCTAGTGCTTTTGCTGTTCATTAGGCCTACTCATCTTGTTGGCTGATGAAAAGTAAATGTGGACAGTTCTTCCAATATCGTCAATATGCACCTCAGAATTGGATAATGACTCCCACAGTTTCGTACCCGATGTGTCTGTCTTCACTTGTAGCCTGTGAGAAAGACCAGATCACATGATGGAGAGCTGTGTGAGTGATTCGGAGCAGGCAGCACTCAGGGAGAAGGGCTGCAAAGTCATGGATTTCTTTAGGTTGCATTATGGCCACACAAAGGGGATGCCGCCGGGAAATTGTGAATGAGAGTGCTTCTCAAATTGTGAATGAGAGACTGACGAAGTGTGTACAGCCTACTCAGAAAACATAGCAGAGCTCATGCCTTTCAAGCAACTTTTTTCAAATTATCATTAGAGTCGCAGCCTTACAATGTATTAAAAATCTAAACATAGTGTAGCCCACAGCCATATGGCATAGCCAGATCAGGACCTAACATAAGGACAACTCAGAGTATGATATTCTGTTCTTCTGAAATAGACTACATTTTCTTCATACCTGTCTAAAATAAATAATGGATTTATTGTGAAGGTGTAGGCTATATTACATGGATTTATTTGACTTTTTAAAATGTAGATGTTCCAAAGGTCTGCATCAGTGGCTTGTAGGCTATGTTTGGAAGCCAGGAGATGCTAAATGTGTTTACAGTTTTTTCTGAAAGATATGTTTACAGTATCTTTGAAACTATAGGCTATTTTTGCAAAACTCTACACATTAACCACAAAACCTTACACCAAACCAGCAAAACATTATACATCTCTTGCAAAAGCGAACAATTCTTGCAAAACTCTTCAAACTCTTTTTAAAAATTGTGTTTTTGCGTCAATACAGTACACACAAACCATCATTTGAATAAGCACACGAAGCACCAACTACGCACTTATAGTATAAATGAAAAACACTTTTTCTGTGTGCAGGGCATAGCAGTTTGCAATAAAGTTTTGTCATACATGTAGTAAACACACATACACACAGGTATCCAAATGTGTAAAGTTTGGATGTGTATTCTGAAAATAACACACTATCAATACAAATAAGGGGAAAAAGTTATTATTTTTTTCTCAAAATGTTCTAACACTCCTCAAACAACAAAAGTGCAGTAGATGAAAACAAAAATATTTGTGTTAGGGAAAAAAAAGAACTGATAAAAATTAAGCTACATCTCGCCTTCTTTGTGGGTCTGGCCATAAGACTTCATCCTCATCACATGCAATGTTGTTTTGAGCTAGGCAGCGTGGAAAGTATCGCCTGGAGTGCCGTATCCAAGCCTGGCATGACCCCTGATCGATGTCTCCACAAGCCTCCTCCATTGCATGTCGAAGGGATATGCGTTGGTGGGGCTGGCGATTATACACCTTCCAACGCCACGCAGAGAATAATTCTTCAATACGATTCAAGAATGGAGAGTATGGGGGTATGAGTGTGATGAAAAGTGGGTGACCTGTGAACCAATTGCGGACCACAGCAGCCCTGTGGAAACTAACATTGTCCCAGATGATAACGTACCTGGGCTGCTCTGGCCCCTGGTCATTAGGGATTAGTCTGTCGTGGAGGGTGTCCAGAAATGTGATAATGTGTGCAGTGTTGCATGGGCCTAGGATTGCATGATGGTGAAGGACGCCGTTTTGACTAATAGCCGCACACATTGTTATGTTGCCACCACGTTGTCCCGGGACGTTGATAATGGCACGGTGTCCGATGATATTTCTGCCGCGGCCCCTTGTTTTTGCAAGGTTGAAATCTGCCTTGTCCACATATATTAGCTCATGATGCACTGCATCTGCTTCTAGCTCCATGACTCTCTGAAAGAGACAAGACAAAACAATGTAGCACAGTACGAAATGACAGGGATCAGTCAATATGATGTAGCACCATACACTTCCAGATCCAGTACCAATGATAGGATAGTGTAGCTTACCTCCACATATTCACATCTTAGTTGTTTAACACGGTCTGAGTTTCTTTCGAAAGGGACTCTGTACAGCTGCTTCATCCTAATTCTATTGTGTTTCAGTAGACGAGACAGTGCAGAGAGATTCACTCTGTTGACGTTTTGGAATATGGTGTTATCTGCCATATTGTGGTCCTGCAGTTCTTTGAGTCTGATGCAGTTATTTGCAATGTGGTTCTCCTGCTCTGGGGTGAACAGTCGACCTCTTCCATCAGATACTGGTTTTCTTGCAGTTCTGTAAAAACATTTGAATGGTTTTAGTTATAGATCCTTCGCATTATGAAAGTACAGTACATATTACTGTACCAGTAAGACTACAGCACTTACAGTTACTTACCGGTTCTCATTTCGAAATATCCGGATGATACCTGCAACAGTATAGTGGGTCAGAACCCGTTGCCCAGCCTCCCTCATGCTCATCCCATGGTTGACAACATGGTCAACCACAGTCGCTCTGATTTCATCAGTTATTGTGTTCCTGACTCCCCTTCCTCTTCTTCATCCCCGTCCTCTCCTTCTCCCATGTCCTACTTCACCTCTTCCTTCTCCTTCTCCTCCTCCTCTTACTTCTTCACCTCCTCGTCCTCCTCTAGTTCTCACCCCTCTTACTCTCTGTCCAATATTGGCCTACATTGTTGTCCAAACCAAATGTTTACCTGTGGCCTCAAGCTCTGATTTGTAAGTGAACTCATCATCTAAAAGTGTTTTCACGTGTCAATGAGGAAAGACAATTGGCGAAATAGTGTAACAATGTAGAGACCAATGTTACAGTTTTGCTAGAAGTGTTTTATTAAATTGCAAACTGAGTGTAAAGCAGTGAGTTGTGTTTACAGTTTTGCAAAAAGTGTGTTATAAAATTACAAACTGAGTGTAAAGCAGAGAACGTGCATTCAGTTTGGCACACTTGGTAAATGCATTGGCTACAAGTGTTAATGGCTTCAGAGATATTGCTTCTAAAATCACTGTTAGTGTTTAAGCATTCAGAAAAAACTGTAACGGTCAATTACCGTGAGACCGACAGTTATTTGCTTGACAATCACCGGCTGATGAAATTTCGTGACCGCCACAGCCCTATATGTTATTGCATCGTCTTGCATCACACTTTAATTTAAATGTACTTTTTGTCCAGACTCAAGTCATGTCATGTACCACTGACTCCAAATCCAATTCCCTGTAAAACAAGAATACAAGTTCTGCAATATTCCTACCCAATTATTTTTATTTTATTTAACCATGCAAGTCAATTAAGAACAAATTCTTATTTACAATGACATCCTACCAAGAAGCAAAAGGCCTCCTGGGGGTGCGGGTTCTGGGATAAAAAAATAAAAACAAAAAAGACAAAACAGACAACACAGACAGACGACTCTGGCAACAGCACAAATACAACAGCAAACAAACAGTGGATGTGTGTGTGCGTGCGCGCACGTGTGTGCAGGCATGTGTGTCATGTGTGTGAAGTAAAACATCATGCTTCCTTACATAAGGCAACACAAACTAGTGACATCGGTTGACAACTAGAAACAACTGTCTCAAAAACCTGTTCATCTATTTGTCATGGAGTTTTAGGCTGGCTTAGAGGGAGAATGTATTATTGAGGGTTTATCCCACTGATTTGGCCTGAACAGCCTTGCAATTCCAACCCACTTGTATGAAGTACCTCTCAGTGGTTATAGCTATAGTGAAACATGCATCTTTGCACTCAAAATAGATATTGAGCCATCCCTATAGACTAGGCTATTTCAAACATATAATGGCAACCATTTATATTGAAATGACACAATACAAACCAATCCTATTTATACTGAAAAAATATATAAAGACAACATGCAAAAATGTCATTGATTTTACGGAATTAAGTTCAACTGAAATAAATTCACAAGGCCCTAATCTATGGATTTCACATGACTGGGAATACAGATATGCTTATGTTGGTCACAGATACCTTAGAAAAAATGTAGGGGCGTGGATCAGAAAACCATTCAGGATCTGGTGTGACCACCATTTGCCTCATGCAGCACGAAACAGCTCCTTCGCATAGAGTTGATCAGGCTGTTGATTGTGGCCTGTTGAATTTTGTCCCACTCCTCTTCAATGACTGTGCAAAGTTGCTGGATATTGGCGAGAACTGGAACATGCTGTCGTTCACGTCGATCCCTAACATGCTCTATAGGTGACATGTCTGGTGAGTATGCAGGGCATGGAAGAACTGGGACATTTTCAGCTTCCAGGAATTGTGTACACATCCTTGCGACATGGGGTCGTGCATTACCATGCTGAAACATGAGGTGATGGCGGCGGATGAATGGCACAACAATGGGCCTCAGGATCTCGTCACGATATCTCTGTGCATTCAAATTGCCATCAATGAAATGCAGCTGTGTTCATTGTCCGTAGCTTATGCCTGCCCATATCATAACCCCACCACCACCATGGGGCAAATTCTCTAAAACAACGTTGGAGGTGACATATAGAAGAGAAATTAACATTCAATTCTCTGGCAACAGCTCCATCCAGCTCAGCATGCCAATTGCACGCTCCCTCAAAACTTGAGACATCTGTGGCATTGTGTTGTGTGACAAAACTGCACATTTTAGAGTGGCCTTTTGTTGTCCCCAGCACAAGGTGCACCTGCATAATGATCATGCTACTTAAACAGCTTCTTGATATGCCGCACCTGTCAGGTGGATGGATTATCTTGGCAATGGAGAAATGTTCACTAACAGGGATGTAAACAAATGTGTGCACAAAATTTGAGAGAAAAAAGCTTTTTGTGCGAATGGAACATTTCTGGAATCTTTTATTTCAGCTCATGAAACATGGGACCAACACTTTAAATGTTGCGTTTATATTTTTGTTCAGTGTAGCTTTCCTATTGGACCCCTTCTTGGGGTCCACATTAAATTAATTCATATTATTACACACAAAGGTTTATTAATTGTTATTGTCTTGAAGTGATATGGTCAAATGTATTTTTTAAATGAACATTAGAGCAAAATGGTCATAAAATATGATAGAAATGAATGGACTCCACCACTGTCTGGAGCAGTATGACTCCTTCAGTTGTTTTACCTTCAATAGGTCCCAAAATCTAATATTGTTCTCAAACTAATCATGTTCATTACTTTTGGGCATGGATATGAAGATGGATATTGCTTCGCTGAAAGTATTTATAGGGACATAATTATGTATTTAGTTGTTGCCAATCAGTGCACAATGCAAAATGTCACGGCATCGGAAATGAGTTTTCATAATTAATAGACGATAAGAGTATCACATTTATATGAGGCCTTTCATCAGATGTCCATATAGCACTTTGTGAAGTATATGGGGCGTGCTCATCTACAATTAGTGCTCTTCAAAAGTATTTGACAGAAAAACACAATCCTAGTCCATTTGCTTTCTCAACATCCATTTCATGCTAAATGTGAGACTTAATTATGTTTCACATTGTTATATAAAAGTTTGCTCTTTAACATAATTTTGTACTGTCAATCTGCCTACACTGATAGACTTTCCCTTCCGCTAATTTTCTCCGGAATCTATTGTGGTGTTGTCAGGGGCAATTTTAGCATGTACATTTTTGTGTGGCAAACTCAACATATATATATATATATTGTAGTGGAGTGAGAGGATGGGTCTGTGATGGCAGGTATGTTCCGGCTCGTTGGCTGCATCTGCTGGCTAGGAGAGATGGTGTCCCGGTAGGGTAAGGCCTAATTACACACACCTGAAGCCACTTAAGGGGGGGTATTTTAACCTGGCCTTGAGCACACCCAGCTTCTGGTTGTTTGATGGGAAAAGCTACCAGGAGGGCAGAGGATTCTAGGATAACCTTAAGTGAAAGAAGGAGGATGAGCGCATAAGAGGCAATCTGTAATTTTGATTAGGACATTAATGAGTGCATTAAAGATGGATGTGGTCAATATAACTATGTGTTCAGCAGTTTTGAAATGTACAGTGACAGAATTCAGAACGTGGGCTGTTCTTACAGTATTCTCCCTGTACACCAAGTCAGAACCGTAGGATAAATAAAGGGGGCATTTAAGCAGACAAAGAAAGAGTTTACAATATTCGATGATGACATTCCTCTAAAACAGGCTATAAGCTACATGTGCCCCTCCAAGTCAGAACAGTAGGCTAAGTTCTAAGGGGGAAAGGGACCAAATTATTAGGGTGAGGCACATGGGCTACTAACTTACTACACAACATACACTTAGTATTACTTTCTTAGCTACAGTATACATATCTCCCTGGCATATTAAATAATTTATGCAGCAGCATACAACACATTTTGACACTCGCTGTGCTCACTTGAACAGGAAGGTGGCGCGACGGTCCTTCTTGTGGGCAAAGTCTGGAAGTCTTTGGATTTATGGTGCTTTCAAGACAACTGGGAACTCTGGGGGGGGGGGGGGGGGAAACAGGTGAATCATGACGTTAGTGATCTTCTGGTCAGCGCTCTGGAAAGATTCCGAGTTGGATGACCGTTAAAAACGTATTTTCCCAGTCTGAGCTCGTTTTTTTTTGGGGGGGGGGGGGGGGGTTCCCAGTTATCTTGAACTCACTGAAGTCTGAGATTTCCAAGTTTCCAGTTGTTTTGAACATGGCAGAAGTCATGCTGGATTGACAGCATGGCCAATGTATTCAACTTTTTCTGTTTCGTGTAAATGTTTATCCTTTTAAGCTTGGAAAAGAGACCCTTTCAGACAGATGTTTTAAATCCTTAAACCCAGACTTGGACCACACACCCTCTCCACCGAATAGCAAGCAGGGGATGCAAATGACCGATGAACACTGATACCTTTTATCTATAATTTCTCTTCATATGACAAGGGTTGAAATGGATTTGCCAGTAGATTGTCGACATGATGTTGACATGATCAGTCCAATCAAAGCTGCGGTAGATATAACGTGATTTGACGTCATTTTATCTGTGGGTAATGACCTTGAGCTTTCTTGGATGGTCACTTCTAATATAAATCTTTGGAAGCACTCAAGGGGGCTTGAACTGCCTAGCTCTCCCTATAGATTCAGCGGTGAAGTAGTGTCCCCATGAGTGACAGAACACTGAGCCAATCACAGCACAACTAGAGAAGATTACCGATGCCTACGCTGGCTGCCCCTCTACCACAGAAAGCACTGAGCTAGGCTGAAACACCTGCATTTTGGAGCTGCCTTACTCAAGAAAGCAAGAAAGAGACCATTTTTGTTTGCGGCTTTATTCACTCAATACATTTTGTTTTTACATTGTTTACAAGCTAACATGTGACACAAATTAATGCCAAAATAACATTTTTTTGTATAGTTGTTCATGCAAAAAAATAGAATAATATCGCCACGGGTCGCCACTGGGTGTTGTCAATCACCACTTAATTCACAATAATCTCTGTTGGCTTTACTTCAAATACCAGAGCTGAACAGATTTTAGTGTGCTGCAGTACACAAATGAAGTTAACAACTCTCAACCACTATTATATATTTTCATTCGGCTAAATATATTAAAGTTTTGTATCTTTACTGTAATCCATTTATGTGAGTATAGATTACTTCAACCTACAGTCGTGGCCAAAAGTTGAGAATGACACAAGTATTTGTCTCCACAAAGTTTGCTGCCTCAGTGTTGATGCATATTTTGCATATACTCCAGAATGTCATTAAGAGTGATCAGATGAATTGCAATTATTTGCAAAGTCCCTCTTTGCCATGAAAATGAAAAAAAACATTTCCACTGCATTTCAGCCCTGCCACAATAGGAACAGCTGCCATCATGTCAGTGATTGTTTCGTTAACACAGGTGAGAGTGTTGACGAGGACAAGGCTGGAGATCACTCTGTCATGCTGATTGAGTCAGAATAACAGACAGGAAGCTTTAAAAGGAGGGTGGTGCTTGAAATCATTGTTCTTCCTCTGTCAACCATGGTTACCTGCAAGGAAACACGTGCCGTCATCATTGCTTTGCACAAAAAGGGCTTCACAGGCAAGGATATTGCTGCTGGTAAGATTGCACCTAAATCAACCATTTATCGGATCATCAAGAACTTCAAGGAGAGAGGTTCAATTGTTGTGAAGAAGGCGTCAGGGCACCCAAGAAAGTCCAGCAAGCGCCAGGACTGTCTCCTAAAGTTGATTCAGCTGCGGGATCGGGGCACCACCAGTGCAGAGCTTGCTCAGGAATGGCAGCAGGCAGGTGTGAGTGCTACTGCACACACAGTGAGGCGAAGACTTTTGGAAGATGGCCTGGTGTCAAGAAGGGCAGCAAAGAGGCCACTTCTCTCCAGGAAAAACATCAGGGACAGACTGATATTCTGCAAAAGGTACAGGGATTGGACTGCTGAGGACTGGGGTAGAGTCATTTTCTCTGATGAATCCCCTTTCCGATTGTTTGTGCCATCCGGAAAACAGCTTGTCCGGAGAAGACAAGGAGAGCGCAACCATCAGTCCTGTGTCACGCCAACAGTAAAGCATCCTCAGACCATTCATGTGTGGGGTTGCTTCTCAGCCAATGGAGTGGGCTCACTCACAATTTTGCCTAAGAACACAGCCATGCATAAAGAATGGTACCAACACATCCTCAGAGAGCAACTCCTCCCAACCATCCAAGAACAGTTTGGTGACGACCAATGCCTTTTCCAGCATGATGGAGCACCTTGCCATAAGGCGAAAGTGATAACTAAGTGGCTCAGGGAACAAAACATTTTGGGTCCATGGCCAGGAATCTCCCCAGACCTTAATCCCATTGAGAACTTGTGGTCGATCCTCAAGAGGCGAGTGGACAAACAAAAACCCACAACTTCTGACAAACTCCAAGCGTTGATTATGCAAGAATGGCCAGCCATCAGTCAGGATGTGGCCCAGAAGACAGTATACCAGGGCGGATTGCAGAGGTCTTGAAGAACACTGAAGCAGCAACCTTTGTAGAGACCAATACTTGTAATTCTCAAAACTTTTGGCCACGACTGTATACTACATTTCATGTTGATGAAAACTAAACTAACTGAACTGTACTAACTTTGCATGTAGTCAAAACAAGCTAGCTGCTTCACTCAATTCGCTTGATGTCCTGTCCCTAATCTCCAATTCTAACATTCAGATGTCTTTATAAGTTTGTGGTTCTGGATCTGAATAATACAGGCCAGAACAGTCCATTTGTGCTGCTTCCCCCGAGGCATTAATATGAGGATTAGTCTGACATCTCCTTGCTAGAACATACCGAAGATATCCTTATTTAATTTCAGAATAATGCAATTGAATATTAACCATGACTGACATGCAATCAGATAACAATTGAATAAACAGGTTTGTTCTTCCAAGACTGTGCATACAATCCTTTGATTATATCAAATGTTCTCTCAATTGTCTTTGGAAGAGTCAGAGGTTTTCAATTCATTAGTAACTTTATTGTTAGTAGGACAGAGGTCACTGATAAGAAAGTTTTAAAATACTTTTGAAATGAGTGAGGAGTATGGGATTTCACACTTCAGGTAAAATGCAAACCTCGATTTCATTTTAGTCATTGGACATGCATTGCATTAAATGTCATTCTCTCTTCAGATGTTTCATTCTTTGAACATCAGAACATGATTCAAATGTGTCCTCAAATATGTCCTCAACAGTACATCAATATTAGACTGCTGATTTTCATTCTTCCCCTAATTTAGTCATGACACAATATAAGTGTACTCGATGACACTGATCAAACAATTAGCTTGTAATGGAAAAGGAAATCAACACTACTGACGTGATTTGAATACCCTCGATATTTTAATATTCCCATGAAATCTAATAATTTCCTTTATGCCTGATTTATAATTCCCCTCAGATACAAAATATTTTTTTCGGATGATTTCCACTTTACTGTATCCTGTATCAAACATTGTCCCTTATCCGTTTACAAATTTAGAATTTGAACCTGGACTTCTTGTCTTTGACAAATAATCCATAAACTACTCACGTAATCAGAGTCCTTCTCTCTGTTTCTGGAGCCTCCCAGTCAGCCTCTGACATGAGGCCCCAATTCAATCGATTGCAGATTCACATTGGTTCTCTCTGGCCGTTTGTAATGGTGTTGCGATTGTGCCGTAACCTCATTCCACATCTTGAAATGTCTCCACTAGTGCTATCGAATTGGTACCTTTTCGGGGGCGTAATGGGCAAATACATTGTCAAGCAGGAGGTCACGTATTTGCGATGCAGAGGGTCCCTGGTTTTAGCCTGTGTAAGGACAGTGTGCCCAGACAGGGAAAGAAGCGAAACAGCAAAGCAAGCACAAGTCACATTTCTCTACTGTACATAGGCAGTGATTGAAGTTGGTCCCTGATGCTCTCCTATGTATCTCTCGGCACAGCGGTCTAAGGCACTGCATCTTAGTGCTAGAGGCGTCACTACAGACCCAAATCCAATTTTATTGGTCACATACACGTTTAACAGATGTTATTGCGGGTGTAGCGAAATGCTTGTGCTTCTAGCTCCGACAGTGCAGTAATATCTAACAAATTACACAACATATAGCCAATACACACATCTAAGTAAGGAATGAATTAATAATATATACCGTATAATAGTATAGAATACAGTATATACATATGAGATGAGTAATGCAAGATATGTAAACATTATTAAAGTGACTAGTGTTCCATTTCTTAAAGTGGCCAGTGACGCTGGTTCGATCCCGGGCTGTATCACAACCAGCTGTGATCGGGAGTCCCATAGCGTCGTCCGGGTTAGGGGAGGCTTTGTCCTGGGTAGGCCATCATTGTAAATAAGAATTTGTTCTTAACTGACTTGCCTAGTTAAATAAAGGTTAAATAAAAAATATTTATATAATAATTTAAAAAATACAGTCCCAAAATGTTTTGCATGTCAGCAGTCAAGTTTTCAAGATATTGGACTTTCAAGAGGCAAAGTGTCACTTTGCTTCTTGAAAGTCCAATATCTTGCCTATGCATTTTGGTACAGCTCATAATAACGGCTGGAACGGAGCTAATGGAATGTCATCAAACACATGGAAACCATGTGTTGGATGTATTTGATACCATTCCACTAATTCCGTTCCAGCCATTGCCACGAGCCAGTCCTCCCCAATTAAGGTGCCACCAACCTTCTGTGGCATTAGACAATAACATCTTCTTCCCTCTGTCTTGTCTCTTCCTACTCCAGTGCTGGGGGCTGTTCCAGAACCGTGCCAGTGCAGAGACCTGGAGCTGGACTGCGACGGCGCCCAATTTCACCATGTCCCAGCTGTGTCCATTAACGTCACCATGATGTGAGTTGACACACACACACACACACACCTTTGAGTAGTTCGTAAATAATATACACATAATGACACACTCACACACACACACACACACACACACACACACACACACCTGATAGCCTCCCTTGTTGAGCGCCCTGGCTCCGTAGGCGATTCTGTTCCCTCCCTCCAGGGTCTTGGCAACGAAGGGGTGGTGCTTCTGGAACTTTTTTCTGTTTCTTCTATGAATTGGAAGAGAAAAAGGAATTAAACAATGTGTCACTCTTAGTTAGCTAATGTGTCTCTCTCAGTTAGCTAATGTGTTAGTTAGCTAATGTGTCTCTCTCAGTTAGCTAATGTTTCTCGCTCAGTTAGCTAATGTGTTAGTTAGCTAATGTGTCTCCCTCAGTTAGCTAATGTCTCTCTCTCAGTTAGCTAATGTGTCTTTCTCAGTTAGCTAATGTGTTAGTTAGCTAATGTGTCTCTCTCAGTTAGCTAATGTGTCTCTCTCGGTTAGCTAATGTGTTAGTTAGCTAATGTGTCTCTCTGTTAGCTAATGAGTGTCTTGATGGAAGTTTGTTTGTGGAGGTTGGTTTAAGTCCTAGGGCGGTTCTCTGCTGTACTGGAACAGTCTTTTTCTGAATTGAAAGAGGAAGAAGAGACTTGAATCTCTTTACTGAAGTCTACTAAAGCCTACTGAAGCCTACTAAAGCCTTTTGGAATCTCTCTACTGAAGCCTACTGGAATCTCTTTACTGAAGCCTACTAAAGCCTATTGGAATCTCTCTACTGAAGCCTACTGGAATCTCTTTACTGAAGCCTACTAAAGCCTATTGGAATCTCTTTACTGAAGCCTACTAGAATCTCTTTACAGAAGCCTACTGAAGCCTACCAAAGCCTACTGGAATCTCTTACGGAAGCTAACTAAAGCCTACTTCAATCTCTTTACTGAAGCCTACTAGAATCTCTTTACTGAAGACTAAAGTCTACTGAAGCCTACTGGAATCTCTTACTGAATCTAACTAAAGCATATGTCAATCTCTTTACTGAAGCCTACTAAAGCCTACTGAAATCTCTTTAATGAAGCCTGCCGCTCTATGTACATGATACATAGAGCGGCAGTATGAAAAAGTATAGAAATACAAGATATCTGGAGTGCAAAAAAAATAGCTATAAAAAGACATTGCATAGTATGGGTGGTTGGCTGAATATGTACACTATACATTGGTGGATGTTGGATGGTTAACTATACTATACAGGTCGATGGCAGAGAAATACTTCAGTAGCTAAAAATGCGTATGATATGAGCGAGGGTAATAATAGTTTACTTAATAGACATACTGGCTAAATGAACAGGTAAGTGAAGATTTTGCATGGTTAAATTAGCTGTACAGGTAAGTATTCAGTTATATTTACAGATAAGTGAATACTTGCATGGTTACACAAACTGTACAGGTAAATGACAGGAAGAGATACTTTAATAGCTAAATGTGTGTATGATATAATTTGGGGTAATAATAGTAATTCCCTTAAAATACAGTCCTTAGTGCGCAGGGTTTAATTACAGATAACTGCACATATTGCACATTCAATATACTAAAAGCAATGAGAAAAGGTGCAACTGACAGGATACTAATATGCATTCCTGAGTGAATGCCTACGTAAGTTAGGTCCAAGAATTACTAGCAATATTGCACGTGATATGATATAACAACTGTACATGAGTATGTATATACAGACCTGCATGAACAAATAGGTCCTGAGTGAATGAGTGCTGACGGACCAGAGTTACTCACGGATGGATGCATAATTGTTAAACTAGGTCCTAGCACCCCAACAGTTCCAGATCTATGTTGCCGACGGCACGGCACCCCGGTGAGGCATTATATAGTCTAATAGCCGCCGGCAGGAAGGACCTCTTGTAGCGCTCTCTGGCACACCGTGGTGGGATCAGTCTGTGACTGAAAGTGCTCCTCTGCGTCATAACCATAGCGTGCAGAGGGTGGGTGACGTTGTCCATGATGGCCAGCAGTTTGGCCAGGATCCGTCTCTCCGCCACCTCTAGAGTGTCAAGGCTCATCCCCAGGACAGAGCTAGCCTTCCTGATCAGCTTATTTACCCGAGAAGCATCACCGGCTTTGATGTTTGCTCCCCAGCACACCACTGCAAAAAAGATGTCACTGGCCATCACAGACTGGTAGAAGGTATGCAGTAGTTTACTGCACACGTTGAAGGACCTGAGCCTCCTCAGAAAGTAGAGTCGGCTCTGGCCCTTTTTGTACAGGGCCAGAGCCGACTAAAGCCTACTGAAGCCTACCAAAGACTACTGGAATCTCTTATGGAACCTAACTAATGCCTACTGGAATCTCTTTACTGAAGACTACTAAAGTCTACTGAAGCTTACTGGAATCTCTTACTGATGCTAACTAAAGCCTACTTCAATCTCTTTACTGAAGCCTACTAGAATCTCTTTACTGAAGACTACTAAAGTCTACTGAAGCCTACTGGAATGTCTTTACTGAAGCCTACTGAAGACTTCTGGAATTTATTTGCTGAAGCCTAATAAAGCCTACTGGAATCTCTTTACTAAAGCTGACTGAAGGCCACTGGAATCTCTTTACTAAAGCCTACTGAAGCCTAGTAAAGCCTACTGTAATTTATTTGCTGAAGCCTAATAAAGCCTACTGGAATCTCTTTACCAAAGCTGACTGATGGCCACTGGAATCTCTTTACTGAAGCCTACTGAAGCCTAGTAAAGCCTACTGGAATATATTTACTGAAGCCTACTAAAACCTATTGGAATCTCTTTACTGAAGCCTACTGAAGCCTACTGGAATATCTTTACTGAAGCCTACTAAAGCCTATTGTAATCTCTTTACTGAAGTCCACTGAAGCCTACTGGAATATATTTACTGAAGCCTACTAAAGACTACTGAAGCCTACCAAAGCCTACTAGAATCTCTTACGGAAGCTAACTAAAGCCTACTGGAATCTCTTTACTGAAGACTACTAAAGTCTACTGAAGCCTACTGGAATCTCTTGACTGAAGCCTACTAAAGCCTATTTTAATCTCTTTACTGAAGCCTACTGAATCCTACTGGAATCTCTTTGTTGAAGCCTACTAAAGCCTACTGGAATCACTTTACTGAAGCCTACTAAAACTACAAACTGAAGGATATGATTAGAACAACATGTATTTATAACAAGATGTATAATATACATTATAATTTCAATTCCTACATTATGCAAAAGTATGACAACAATGACTATAAATGATCACATAGAGCTCACCCTTTCTCTGTCTCACAATCTTGTATTTCTCCCTATCATATTGTCCCCACATTGTTTAAATAATGGCACATTTGGGCCCCGTGTTTCTCATCTTTCCCCATTGGGGACATCCAGTTCCACTTGACTATTCATCCACAAACCAATGTATTGTTTGTTTGCTTGATGGGTAAACCTCGAAGGCCCAATTTGCAGGCGGAGTAATTCAATTGTGTCAATTGTTTATCATCGCCGCCTCTTCCTTCTCCAATTGGCTCAGCTTTCATCAAGGTGCTGTAGACTACTGCAGCATCCTCCACATTGTTAATTTTCAATTAAAATACTTTCTTCGCTATTTCAAAGCATAAAGCCGTAACCTCGGGTAAACGTGGCCATAGTGCTAATCGAGGTGGAATGAGCTTTGATAATGATTCAGCTACAAATGTCAAAATTATGCATTATCTCTGTCACTCTATAAAGAAAGATGCTCCTCTTCTGTTTGGAATAATGATGTGTTCTATCACCAGTTCCATTTGAAACATAATTGAAAGATTGTTTGTATTCGGGACAACGTGTGGTCACATAGAAATGTGATTCATTCTAACCTCAAATAGATACTGGACCGAGAACACAGTAATTAAAATGAATCAAAGGTTTTGGCCTTTTTCTAATTAACATTGTATTGTTTGGTTGCACGACCTTATGAACTATTCACATCCCACAGGTCCCTGCAAAGAAACCGACTCCGGATATTGAACGGCGACATATTCTATAAGTACCAGAGTCTTCAGAAATTGTAAGTTGTCGTTTAATTTATTTAAAAAATGTATTCAGGCAAGAGAAGTTACTTGGTTGAGTTGTAGTCTGCTAGTAAAGCATTCGGTCGTTCAGAATTTCTTTGTTAGCACTTCAAAAGCACGCACTGATAGACCAACCTGTCAAGTCCACTGTGACAGACAGACAGCGGACTTTCACGATTGTTCAGAACATCATTTAGTCTATCTTGTTCTGCCTGAAACATATTGGCAACATGGACGTAGTAGCGTGATGAGGAGACTAAACATGTGCCTCATAGACTACCAAGAACTATCTATCGAATAAAGTCAGCTATGTAGTATTGTTTGGGTAATCTTTCATACAAGCATTGCTTGCAGTTTTCTTCTTCAAAAACAAAAACAAATGTTATCAAACCAAATATCAGAAAAGTACCAATTATGTACCAATTAGTATTTTTATTTTGTTGTTCTACAGGGAGCCATTTATATTTAGGTCTTTATGTGTAAAATAACAAGACAGTTGATGCTATGGTTCAACTGTAAGTTCTATTGAAAAGCCCGTCATTTGATGAAATCTGCTGTCAGCTGCTTTCATAACCATGCCAAAATCCTCATCTGGCTTGACAGCTTGCCAAAAAGATTCCTCAACGCTGTAAACATTGCCTGTCTGTTTCTATTTAGCAGTATTGCAAGCTAAATTGGAACGGCTTTATAAGACACATGATATAAAATATATTTTGGGTGGGTTGATCACTCGGTGATCTACATTTCCTCTGATGTGCAGTTCATGTTATAAATGTGAGGCTTCTGTACTTGTTGTAACTTGTTAGCTATTGTGGCAGTTGTTCTCCTCAACACACAAATTCTATGAATGTTTGTAACATACCTCTTCTAACATACTACTTTACAGATATCTACAACATAACAGAATCCGAGCTGTGAGCCCTAATGCATTCAGAGGACTGTACAATCTAACAAGACTGTAAGTTCATTATATTCATCCATCCGTGCACTTGACAGTGTTATGTTGAACTTTGTTCTTGATCAAACATCTAAGTCCTTCATAATGAATGTTGTTGACTTAAGTTTTCCTTATCAAAGGCTAAAGTAATTCTTATGAATTGTTTCAGTGAACAGTGCATATTTAAAATCAGTATTTTCTGCCTCAGATATTTAAGCTACAACAAGATATCCATCCTGATGCCTGGGGTGTTCCAAGATCTACACAAACTGGAGTGGTTGTAGGTCTCCCTTACTGGCACATTCTGTATGTTCTGTGTGCCTATATAGACATACTGCTAACATAAATGGAACAAAGACATCACATTTTTAGACAGCCTTCAAAACTCTTGCACAAAGCTTGTATTGCTGCAGTTTCCTTTGAACCAATGTTCAACCAAATACTTCAGTTAATAAAAGAGTTGAAAATAACTCTACCCTCTGGTTGTAGGATCCTTGAAAACAACAGTATCCATCAGATATCCCCCACCACCTTTTCAGGCTTGCGCTCCTTGGTACTCCTGTGAGTATAATTTCTACCTATACCTTATTTAGTTGGGCTTGTTTTGCTTTTACCCTGTAAGAAATTATTTCATATGCACTTTATTGAAGTGCCCCAGTATTTTTAAGGGCTTACGTGTATTGGCAGAGTGTTGTTTTCTTTGATCGGCACAAAAATCAGACCACCCTTGTTTTGTTGTTTTTGTTCGCAGGGTTTTGTTGAACAACGCTCTGACAAAGCTGGATGACATCTGCCTGGAAATGCCAAGACTAAACTGGCTGTACGTTTGGAAGTCAGCAAATCAAAGAGCTTTGTTATCGGCATGATATGACTTTTAAATATGTTTTTGTGCACTTGTGTCTCCAGGGACATGGAGGGGAATCAAATTGAAAGTGTTGGAAACTTAACATTTTGGTCGTGCAACATGATGACTGTGCTGTAAGTGTGACTTAATACATTTCAATCTTCAGAATCGATTCTGTTTTCCCCATCTGTGTCCTTGGCTTTCTCAGTAGGCTATACCCCATTAGAATCTCAAATATCAACAAATTTGTTTCCACAAGGGGTTCTACATATTAGACCCCAAAAACAACACTCTTGTTTAATTGCTATTAGAACCAACAGAGAAGATGAGGGAAATTGCTTTCTCTGTTTTTTATCATTCTTGTTTTGACCGTCTTTCTTCAACTCTTTCTAGTGTCCTACAGAGTAACAGAATCAGTCACATACATGAACAGGCTTTTTCGTTTCTACAAAAACTCGGGGAATTGTAAGTTATTATGTTTTGTTTGCCTCAGAAATGAAATTGCATGACATCTTCCTTTATCATCCCCAGACACACATTGGTACTGCACATCTTCATCTATTCCACTGACTTTTTGAAGAATTCAGATAATACCATAGTATTAGTACAGACTGCACTATAAATATATAGTGCAGTACTAGGCTGAAATTCATTGCAACTCAAAATGTGAAAACAACATATTCCCAAGCTAAGAAGATGTTCATTATGATTGATATTTTATGCGTTTTGGTTAATCCTAGTATTTATCCTAACATGCTTTTCCACTGGTTTCCGGATTTGCAGAACAGTGGGGAGTCTTGGAGTGTCTCCAATATACACCTTCACATAACCACGTTAGTCATGGTGAACACAAAGATGTGTTGCATCTAGCTTAACACGATGCTTATCAAGTAGCCTAATGGATTCCAGGAATTTATCATTAAAATAAATAGGAACACAGCATGCATGCGTGATTAGGTGGTCATGTAAACCTTATTTTTCATATGTTTGTTTCCAATAAATAGCTTTGTCTTCACAGAGATCTGTCCAGCAACAGACTCCTGGCAATCCCTCAAAATCTCTTTGTTCATCTGGGAGATTTACTACAGCTGTGAGTCAGATCCACACTCAAATCTATGCACAAACGTTCTTTGAATATTTTATGTTTTTCTTGCACTAACGTTGAAAGAAATACACTTAGGAATTATAATACATCTATGGTGCTATAGTTGTTGTTGAATATTATGTCTAATAATTGATGCTCTTACAGGAACATCTCGTATAACCCTATAGTGGACCTGCAAGTTGACCACTTTGATAACTTGCATAAATTGAAATCATTGTAAGTAGCCTGTATGTTTTTCACTGCTTGAGAGGGGATCCATTAGTAGTAATACCATGTTTAGAAAAAAAAAATCTAGTTCTGGTTAATATGCATGGGGCCATTTAAATGAAATAACAATTTTGCAACCATAAGAACATTTTAAAGGGAATGTGTGTAGAGTTAGTACATCCTCTCTCTACATCCCTTTCTGTGGCCCTTTCAGACTAACTAGAAATCCATGATCTATTTAACTAATTCCAATTCCATATACTGCATTTATCATAGCTTGCATCATCCCCTGATGATGCACTTTTCCAATTTGCCCCCTATCATACAAGAGAATTATGTGGCAAATAACATGTCATTTGTGTATTATGTGTTCAATGTATTATCGTATTGGAACAGAGTGCACTTACTGGCCCACACATTGGGAATTCCCTCATTCACACATATCAAGAAAGAACATCAAAGCTTTTCATCAAAAGCACTTTGTGAAAGACCAACAATTTTGTGGAAAGAGGGTTGCAAAGAGGGCCTCTGAAATTCAAATATTTAGTTGTTTGTTTTTCTATGTAAGCTCCTAAGGGGAACAACTTTTGTTTGTGTTTTTTAGGAGCATAGAGGGAATCGAGATTGGGAACATACAACGAAGGATGTTTGAACCACTCAAACACTTGACCCACATGTGAGTACTTTGTTCCATCATAAAAATGTGGGAAATGTAGTTTGAAGATCAATCTGAAATTAAACTTTGAACAAAATCCTTTTTTTCCTGACTGATTTGAGATTAATGTTGTTGCGAGTTATTTAAAAAGCATTTGTACCTTTATATATTTTTTTTCGATCTTGGCTCAACGGGCTCGGGAGAGGTGAAGGTGAAGTCATGCATCCTCCAAAACATGATCCGTTTAACTGCAGTCCTTTAACACCCGCCAGCTTAACCCGGAAGCCAGCGGCACCAATGTGTTGGAGGAAACACGGTTCAACTGGCATCCGGGGTCAGCCCGCAGGCACACGGCCCGCCACAGCAAGCCACTCAAGCGCAATGAGCCAAGTAAAGCCCCACCGGTCAAACCCTCCCCTAACCCGGACGACGCTGGGCAAATTGTGCGCCGTCCCATGGGACTCCCGGTTACGGACGGTTGTGGCACAGCCCAGGATATGAACCCGGGTCTGTAGTAACGAGATGCAGTACCTCAGACTGCTGCGGCCCCATGTGTACCTTTTATTTCTGGAAGAAAATACATACTTTCCTAGTCAATCTGGCCCCTTATCTAAAGTTTGTCAGTGACCTACACACAATACCCCATGTCAAAGTGGAATTCTGTGTGCAATAATAGTGTTTAACATGGTTTTTGAATGACTACCTCATCTTTGTACCCCACACATCCAATTATCTGTAAAGTCCCTCAGTCGAGCAGTGAATTCCAAACAAAGATTCAACCACAAAACCAGTGAGGTTTTCCAATGCCTCGTAAAGAACGGCACCTATTGGTAGATGGGAAAAAAATAATAGCAGACATTGAATATCCCTTTGAGCATTGTAAAGTTTGAATTACTTACTCAGTTGCCAGAGAGGAGGGAAACCACTAAGGGATTTCACCATGAGGCCAATGGTGACTTTAAAAAAGTTAGTTGAATGGCTGTGATAGGAGAAAACTGAGGATGGATCAACAACATTGTAGCTTCTCCACAATACTAACCTAATTTACAGAGTGAAAAGAAGGAAGCCTGTACAGAATGCAAATATTTCCAAAACATGCATCCTGTTTGCAACAAGGCACTAAAGTAATACTTTAAACAATGTGGCAAACTGTCACGACTGGGTGTGTAAATAGACCAAGGCGCAGCGCAGTAGTAGTTCGACATTATATTTAATATTATAATTATACTCAATGACGAACTATACAAAACAAGAACAACGTATAACAAGAACTTACACTTCTCTCCAAGACTGACATAGACAATGAAGCACACTAAGGTCTGGGACATGACAACTAATGTAGGCTCCCCAATCAAAGACAACGCATAGCAGCTGCCTCTAATTGGGCAAAAGGCTTCTCTATGGCCAGAGCCTGACACAAACAGTGGCGTGTATTCATGGATGCCGAGGGAAGCCAAGCTTCCCCATAAAATCTACCCAGAAAAATGATCCTTCATTTCGCAAGATGCTGATTGTATCTCACCGGAGAAAGCGTCCGAGCGAGCAAAACAGCTCTTCTCTGTATGTGTAGACCATGTATCTGATGTGCCTGGTCAAAAAGAGTATGACATTGTTGCCGCCCGTAGCATTGAATGCAAAGGAAGCCAGAGAGCATTTGGCCATCCTTGATAATAAAAAGCATAAAATAATAGCCAATCATCATTGAGCTAAACTGAGTGAGCTCAACTGTGAATGGTCCTGGCGCACTAAAAAAATGTGTCAAGGGCAGCCAGTTTGGATTTGGCGTCACTCCTATCAAATCGCATCGAGAGCATACGTCATTGACAGAAACAACTTGAGTTGTTGCATCTCGTTGTGTTTTTGGCCTCCAGTGGTTAGCTAACTAGCCAAAATCGTCCCTTTCCTAAATTAGCCATGGATGGAGATAGGGATTTCGACTTGTGGTTTTACTTAATTCTCCGTACTGGCCAATGATTATAACGGCGATTCTGATCCAACCATTAATGTATACATTGTGCCACTGAGAGTATGGAAGTTCAATATGTAGCTGATGTAGAAGGCTAATGTTAACTAGCTAACTTTGCCTATGAAAGGAAGTTAGGCTAGCGAGCAAGCATTTTAGCCAGGTAGACAACAAAAAAGAAAAGCGTGTACTGTATGATAGAGTCATGTTGCATTGACAACATGGAAGAGAGAAGGATGGCATTGGCATTTCTCTACCAGTAGGCTGAGTCAACGATCGCACATGCATTCACACATACACAGAAATCAGAAATATGGGCAGCCACATCATATTTAGTATACTTTGATTGGACTAAATTGTTTTTGGTATCTTTTAGTTGTATTAGACTAAGCATAGGTGATTTGAGGATTTTTTATTTAATTTAATAAACTTTTATTTAGCTAGGCAAGTCAGTTAAGAACAAATTCTTTACAATGGCGGTCTACCCCGGCCTCCCCTAACCCGGACCACGCTGGGCCAATTGTGCGCCGCCCTATGGGACTCTTGATCACGGCCGGTTGTGATACAGCCTGGGATCGAACCAGTTCTGCAGTGACGCCTCTAGCACTATGCAGTGCCTTAGACTGCTGCGCCACTCGGGAGCAACCGAGTGATGATGTTGAAGTTGAAATGGTGCTGGAATAATGGAGGCAGCTCCTGTTTTCTTTGCGACTTGCTGTAACTCTCTGTGGTTCTAAATCAATAGTTTATGTAGGAAAAATGTACTTGCTTGACCATGCGGTAGGTCATGTAACTGTTTGTTACATGCAATATGCTTTGTGGACTTCACCGGACAGAGGTTGCTCTCCGGTTTTGTGATGAAACAAAGGTGTGGTTGAAGAGGCTAGGGGCTAAGAGCTAGAGACTATAGGCTAGGGGCTAAGGTCTAGGGACTAGACACTAGCCTAATTTCGGCTCTTCATCCAGTGGAATTCGATGCACATATTTCCACAATTCATTGGAAGAGGTGGGCTGCGAGTAAAGGGTCCTAGTTCTCCTCAAGTAGCCAACAACAAAACGAGGCTACTTAATTGAGAAGATGACTGAAGCTTCTGAGGTGGTGTTCAAATGTAGGCTAAGTCGTTGTAACTGTTTGTTACATGCAATATGCTTTGTGGACTTCACCGGACAGAGGTTGCTCTCCGGTTTTGTGATGACAGAGGTTGCTCTCCGGTTTGGGCAAGTTGGTTAGGACATCTACTTTGTGCATGACACAAGTAATTCTTCCAACAAATGTTTACAGACAGATTATTTCACTTATAATTCACTATATCACAATTCCAGTGGGTCAGAAGTTTACATACACTAAGTTGACTGTGCTGTAGAAGATGCTACATGTGTAGTTGTAAGTAATGTGGCAGAAATGCCACCTAGCCAATTAGAGCTCAAAGTAGAGAACTCCCTTGTTGCTTATACCGGTCCATTTATTGAAGATCATCAACTGCCTAGGGGCTAGAGGCTAGGGGCTAGAGACTATAGGCTAGGGGCTAGAGGTTAGAGACTAGAGATTAGGGGCTAGAGACTAGGGGCTAGTAGCTAGGGTCTAGGGGCTAGAGTCTAGGGGCTAGAGGCTAGAGACTAAGGGCTAGAGAAAACAAGCCTGGCCTACCCCACTCTTGGTGATTTCGGTTTTAATGTGAGGAATGGGTCTGGTCACCTCTCAACTGTAATGATTGAATGACATGATGTAACTGCATTATGAGGGACGTTATGCAATTATGGCCCATGACCTAAATAACTAACAGTGTCCAAATACCCATACTTGCGTGCTAAATAGTAGGCTGTTTGAGTATGTGAAAAAAATAAAGTTAAATAGTATGCAGCATTTCGAAAACAGAGTATACAGTACTTTTAATGCTCGGATGTCATACTAATTCGGCTTTGACAACAGCTGATCAATTAGATATGGGGATGCGCTACTGAAATCAACAAATAGCGGGAAACAACGCAATCACGCATGACGCAGTCTCAGTATGCAAAAATAAAATGTTTAACAGTATGCAACGTTTAGAAAATCAAATATATTTTTAATGCCAGGATTTTATTCTAATTTCGGCTCTTCATCCAGTGAAATTCGATGCACATTTTTCCACAATTCATTGGAAGAGGTGGGCTGCGAGTGAAGGGTCCTAGTTCTCTTCAAGTAGCCAACAACAAAACGAGGCTACTTAATTGAGAAGATGACTGAAGCTTCTGAGGTGGTGTTCAAATGTAGGCTAAGTCGTTTTTGTTCTCCTTAAAATTATCACGAGTATTGCATCGTAGGCTACATCTTTGAAAACAGAAGTATTTTTTTGTTATGTTTTACACTAAGTGGATTTCTGTTTTCTCACTGAAAGGTGTTTCTTGTTCTCTTGGCCTTCATCAGACCTTTTAAACTACAGTACCAGTCAAAAGTTTGGACACACCTACTCATTCCAGGGTTAAAAAACGGCAACACCTTCTTGGCATATCAGACATACCATATTAAGCACACACCATTCAAGGTCCACTTTTCTCATTTTCGCAGCACTCATTTTTAATGTCAAAAGTCCTCAAGCAATGAAGTGGCTATGATGACTGAGCGCGTTCTGAATCTGACTCTAGGCCCAAATACAGAGTGCGCTGCCAGGCTAAAGCGCCATCTATTGGAGATTATTTGTATATCATGGAATGAGTAATTTTAGGGCAAAAATCGTAACTCAAATATAATAATATTTAATACATTTAAACAATGTCTCGGGGGGGCGGATTGAAGAGGCTAGCGCTAGGGGCTAGAAGCTAGAGGCTTCCGACTAGAGGCTAGGGGCTACAGGCTAGGGGCCAGAGGCTAGGGGCCAGAGGCCAGGGGCCAGAGGCTGTTCATTGATTTCTCTCTCTTGTGTTTAGTTACTTTAAAAAGTTCCAGTACTGCGGGTACGCCCCTCATGTGCGCAGCTGCAAGCCCAACACGGACGGTATCTCCTCCTTCGAGGACCTCCTGGCCAACATCGTCCTGAGAGTCTTCGTCTGGGTGGTGTCGGCCACCACATGCTTCGGCAACATCTTTGTCATCTGCATGCGCTCCTACATCCGATCGGAGAACAAGCTCCATGCCATGTGTATAATCTCCTTGTGTTGTAAGAAACAGCTTTCAGATCAATCAACTCAGGCCCCCATTCAATTGATTTCAGATAAATGAAAACCGCACTGCAGCTTCATTCAAAATGTTTACTTTGTATCGTGAGGGAAGGTGAGGTTTCAGCTTCATTCAGAATGTTTACTCTGTATTGTGAGGGAAGGTGAGGTTTCAGTTTCATTCAGAATGTTTACTCTGTATCGTGACGGAAGGTGAGGTTTCAGCTTCATTCAGAATGTTTATTCTGTATCGTAAGGGAAGATTAGTTTTTGCTCCAATATCCAATGACAATGTCCAAGAGAGTGACAACTTCCGGGGTGTGTCGATTAAAACGTGGTGAACATCACAGATACAGAGCGAACATTCTTAGTGAACTCTCTTAGTGAACGATTGAATTGCGGTCTTTAGCTTTTAGATGTAGATTTATATATTTAATTGCAATGACCACCACTGAACCATTAGTACATACGTAGTATGCTAATGTTGTACTCCCCTAGGAGTTAGAGGGAGTCTACATTACATGTATTTATCCCTTTGCTACAAGCCAGGCCCACATTTTTGTGGAATGAGAGATGGCTTAGTCCCTTGGAAGTCAGTGGGATAGCTATATGACCTGACTTTTCCCTGTCTCTGTGACCTGCACTGTAAGACACACCTTTATTTTCAATTTAACTAAGCTTTGATACAGTATGCAAGGCTTCAGATAGACAGTATATGTTTTGGACATATCCCTGTGAAAATCAGAATGGGTTTGGCAGCCCACCATGCTTCTCACTGTAATGTGTCAGATGAAAAATGCTTTTTGATATGGGCATTTGGTACCTTTCCATATCAAAGGCAGTGCAATGACACAGTCTAGCATTATGTTATACAATGAGTCACTGAATTTTGTAATAGACAAAGCCTAGTGTCATTTACTGAGGGGAAATGTGAGCGGTAAATATGTTGTCTGTTTTGGCATCACCGTGACCAAAGTCAAACACCAGCCAGATAAATTCATATTGGACCAAAATGTCTGATGTATTTAATTTACGTCTGAAATTTCGATTTAAATGTCAGTTTGATTTTCTTGCACAACTATTTCATCTCTATGTTAATGAATGGCTTACTGAAAAAGGGGACATCTCAGCAGAGTCAAATAGACTTCAAAGTTTGCCTACAACTTACTTGCAAATATATGGAGGTGTAAGATGAAGTTAATATATTACCAGAAAAGTGTGTCATTGCTGATTTATATAATATCTATCAGTTTGTACATGACACTGCTATAAACCCTGAACAGATTCACTCTGAAATCAATTTGTCTGTCAAATTCATACCTCAGAAGCGTCTTGAAGTTGAGCTGTGCCTATATTCCACTTGTAGATCCTGTGAAGGCCTACTACTGTGACTAAAAGCTTGGCCCATTAAATTACTGAAGTTTGCATTGATCTAACTCTACAGTGACTCTTGTCTGCACATTACGACTCCCAAATGATAGTAGAATTGATTGACTATGGAGTGAGATGTCCCTTTAACCAAGGAGATAAATTGAAAAGTAGTGCACACTAACTGAACTACGATGTTTGAGATCTGTTTCACTGTAAAAAGTCCAGCAGATAGTATCAATCCATATACTGAGTTCAGTTGGATCATAGTAATTACTCTTGCAACCCCCTTCCACCACCCAGGTGCCGACGGCCTGATGGGCGTCTACCTCTTCATGATCGGCGCCTACGACCTCAAGTTCCGTGGCGAGTACAACCGCCACGCCCAGGCCTGGATGGACAGCGTCCAGTGTCAGGTGATCGGCTCCCTTGCCATGCTCTCCACTGAGGTATCCGTCCTGCTGCTCACCTACCTCACCCTGGAGAAGTACATCTGTATAGTCTACCCCTTCCGGTATCTAACCCCGGGCCGCCGGCGCACCGTCTCCATCCTCCTCAGCATTTGGTTTATTGGCTTTGTCATCGCCTTCCTCCCCCTGGTCTTCAAAGGATTGTTCCAGAACTTCTATGGTACCAACGGTGTGTGTTTTCCGTTACACTCTGAGCAGCCGGAGACGACGGGGGCGCAGGTGTATTCAATCGTAATTTTCCTGGGTGGGTGTCTTTTCTAACTTTGTCATGGTCAAATTTTCAATGTCATTCTGAAATGAGTATTGTCTATTTCCAATTTCAGTCTGAAATGACAATTGTTCCAAAGTCACTCTGACATGAGCGTTGTTCCACTGACATGAGCATTGTTCCAGTGTCACTCTGACATGAGTATTGTTCCAGTGTCACTCTGACATGAGTATTGTTCCAGTGTCACTCTGACATGAGCATTGTTCCAGTGTCACTCTGACATGAAGATGGCCTATTTCTATATATTTCCAAGTGCTGCTTATAAGATGTAGCTTCCATTTTAAAATCATGAGGCTCACTTATTAGCCCAGAGCTAATGCCAGTAGCCGAAGAGTTGCTGCCTGGTTCAAATCCCAAGTCTGCTAAATGAACTGGCAACAAGAAGGTTGCTGTTGTCAGAATCCCAACTACCATGTTTACTTCCATTGTTCCCTTGAGCAAATTGCTCTAGGGTCGCTACACTGTGGGCGGTACCGTTCTGCTTTCAGCCTCTAAATGAGGGGTACATACTCTCAGGGGGTTGAGAACAGAAGAGACATTTACATAATCGCTAGATGTTTCTATATAAGTGCTTTTCTATAATGTATCTTGTTATCCGTTACAAAGGCAGTACCACATTGGTCCCCTGAAACAAATGCATTGATTTTGGCTTATGAAAGTTGCCACACCAACCTTTCTCCCATGTGTGTCAAACTGTAATAATTGTTTGAATTGTTCTGAAAGTTTAAATATTTTTAAAAAATGTACTTTGTGTGAGTACATGGAGTTCAGAGGAGCTCACAATTAATGTCATTTCCTCAACAGGCCTGAACCTGGTTGCTTTCCTCATAATTGTATTGTCCTACGGGAGTATGTTCTACAACATCCAGAGGACAGGGACACAGACGACTAAATATAGTAACCATATCAAGAACGAGGTGACCATAGCCAAGAGGTTCTTCTCCATCGTTATCACAGACTCTCTTTGCTGGATACCCATCTTTGTCCTCAAGATTCTATCACTGTTGCAGGTGGAGATCCCAGGTAGGAGTTTCAGTACTTTCATAATCTGTGACTACTTTTATAATTTGAAACATTTTATTTGGAAACCCTAACATTGTATCCAACAGACAAGGTCAATTTGTAGGCTATAAAACATACTACTGTGCAGTGCCATCTTACATCAAACGTAAGCATTTCAATTCATCTCTTTTACGAATATCATACTTGCATGAAAGAGAGCGACTTTCCATTTGGGATGATCTGTGACCTTCTAGCACCTCCCCCGGTCAGAGGGGAATAAGGCAACCTCAGATTTATACACAAGGATACTTTATTGACACACACAGGAATTAAAAGGGCAGAAAGAAAGGTAGTGGAATGGTAGTGGTTCTGTAACGGGAGAAACGGAGGCAATGAATATACACATACCGAATGAACACACCAGGGCAAGAATGCACAGATACAGAATCTTCTAGAATAAAGCGGTAATAAATAACAAAGGACTGTATAGAAATATAAGCTGATATGCTGCTGAACAACTAGCAGTAATATACACAAACACACAACTAACTTTAAACACATGTCCAGAGATATGCCACATGTTCAGAGATATTCCACATGTTCAGATATATGGGTTTTAAGACTCTGCATCTCAGTGCAAGAGGCGTCACTAGTCCCTGGTTCGTATCCAGGCTGTATCACAGCCGTGACTGGGAGTCCCATAGGGCGGCGCACAATTGACCCAGTGTGGTCAGGGTTTGGCCGGGGTAGGCCGTCATTGTAAATATGAATTTGTTCTTAACTGACTTGCCCAGTTAAATAAAGGTTAAATAAAAAATAAAAAAATATGAGGAAGTCCAGTTGTTGTTGTGCAGTACAGAGATTAGCTTGCTGCCTTCCCTGTGACTGCTTGAAGGAGACTGAAAGGTGTGTGACCTGGAGAGCCTGAAAGAGGGGCAGATGTCAGGCCCCCTAGCAATCACCCTAGCAACTGCCCTGTCGACCAATCAGTGGCCAGGGCCCTAGGTGTGAAAGGACAGTTTATGACATTATTACCCATAGCCTAGCCTGCTAGTTACCAGTGGGGGAGTGGTGCCTACTGCAAAGGTTAGAAAGTTAGTGTTTGCCTCAGAGGACTGTGAGATGTTGTGCTAAGAGTCTCCACCAGGGAGTTTGTAACATTGCATCGTTCAGATTAGATCCATAATTAATCCTATTTTCCGGTTGTAAATTGAATAGCAAACTTCCAGACTGAGGGGTACTCTAAATGTAAATGTGTGGTTGTACTCGTAGCATGTTTACAAATGGACCAGCATCCCAGAACATCCTCCATCCATCATTGTTTATTTTCTTTCACCCCACCAACCCACCACACCTCACCCTACACCCCATGCATGTGCTGTATTTTTATTTATTTTGTTTAACCTTTATTTAACTATATATACAGGAATGGAATTTAAGGATTTTGAGCACAAGCCAGCCTGGCTTGTAGAACATGATTTCAACTAGCCTGGGTAACTTTCAGGTAAAAAAAAACGTGTGCCTTGTGAAATTTGGCCAGACTAGCTAGTTTAGTTTGGCACATTCGCTACCGTCCGTCACTGAATGTAGGCCCTATGTGTATGTCTGCCGAGAACAATGGGGTTGCAGAATACGCATTTCCATTGCTCATGTATTAAATGGATAATAATGTTATCTTCTTCTTCCCGAATAGGAACCATCAGCTCCTGGGTGGTGATCTTTATCCTGCCAATCAACAGCGCCCTCAACCCTATTCTGTACACCCTGACCACACGGCCATTCAAAGAGACCATCCTCCAGGTGTGGGCCAACTACAGGCAGAGGAGACCACTAATGAGCAGCCACCCAGCCCACCACCCCTCATTAACGTTGCAGGAGATGTGGCCGCTCCAAGAGAACAGCCAGACCCTGACTTCGCCCGGTGACTACCTGACGCATCCCTTGGAAATGTCCTGCACAATATCGTGCACGTCAGGCACGTCTCAGCTACTGCCTGTGGAAAGTACAAACGCCGAATAATTCAGGTTCAACAATTTGCCCGGCGCAAAGTGCAGAGCGGCTTGACTCCCACGCAGGACTTTTTTTTTATGCCGTTTCATGTGCATAGTGTGTTTACAGCATGTTGGTTGTTGTAGAGTTTATGAACTTTTTCCACTGAAATTTATACAAACATCAAAGGAGCTCATTTGCACACATTGGACTATGTGCCATTCTACTCTGCTGAGGATTTGTTCATGCTTTCAGTTTGATGTGATTATTGACATACTTCTATGATTTATGGTTATAAGAAAAAACGTCAATCATCATTCCCATAAGTATCAATTTCTGTGAAGTCCATCGCTCCTTATGTACAGACTAGTATTGTACAGAATAAATCAATCACTGCCATTCTCTGTTCTGGACTGGGATGTTTCATCATGTATGTTTTAATGGTTTTAATTTGATCTCTGAGAGGAGTAGTGAACTGCTGACAGATTCATGTTGTTTATTTCATGTACAGGCAGGCTATGCAGACTGCAGAGGTGACTTGTTAGTGCCATCTGCTATTGCAACATAAAGATACAGTATGTCATGTTCCAAGGGCGGTTGATCTTGGGTTTGCGACCATCTTTGATGCCCCGCTATCAACGTCAGTACAGGTGCATCAAAGCTGGGACCGAGAGATTGAAAAACAGCTTCTATCTCAAGGCCATCCGACTGTTAAATAGCCATCACTAGCTGCCTAACACCCAGTTAATCAACCCTGCACCTTAGAGGCAGCTGCCCTATGTACATAGACATGGAATCACTTGTCACTTTAATAATGGAACACTGGTCACTTTAATAATGTTTACATACTGTTTTACTCATTTCATATGTATATACTGTATTCTACTGTATTCTAGTCAATGCTACTCCCAAGTGGCGCAGTGGTCTAGAACACGGCATCTCTGTGCTAGAGGCATCACTACAGACAACCTGGTTCGAATCCAGCCTGTATCACAACAGGCCGTGATTGGGAGTCCCATAGGGCGGCGCACATTTGGTCCACGTTGTCCGAGTTTGGCCGGTGTAGGCCGTCATTGTAAATAAGAATTTGTTCTTAACTGACTTGCCTAGTTAAATTAAGGTTAATTTAATTGAATTTGCTCCGACATTGCTCATCCTAATATTTATATTTCTTAATTCCATTGTTTTACATTTAGATTTGTGTGTATTTTTGTGAATTGTTAGATACTACTGCACTGATGGAGCTAGAAACATAAGCATTTCACTACACATCTACTAAATATCTGCTAAATATGTGTATGTGACCAATCAAATTAGATTTTATTAGATTTTTTATTTGATGACCGCAGGAGGCATTTTCTCAAACGCATGACAGGATTCTTGTTCAATGGTCTCAATAAATTGCTGATAACAGTGGTAACATGTCATTGCTTCTTTAGAAGGAGGTTCTCATAACATTATTTGCACTCAGTCACTCCCATACATTACAATATGTGTGTTATAATTTATTTTATTTGTTGTAATTATATTTAATAAAATCAACAGCCAAAAAGTTTTGATTGGTCCTAAAATATTTTTGGTGTGGACATATTGTTTAATTCTTACTCATGAACTGAATGACCAAAATAAAAAGACTTATCTGCTGAATTGAAACTTGCAATGACTTCAATGATGTATAGATGAGCAGAACTGCAACATTTTGTAATCTGTTGTTTGGATATGAGCGCTTGGCTCTGTAACCTACAGTATGTCACTACTGCTGAATGTGTTTTTAGTGGAGAGTTTTGTGTCACATGTATTTGACCCTGGTGGTGGTTTCAAGACACTATTGTTTACACAGATTTGCACAACATCAAGTTTGGAAAATAAAACAAATATACATGATTTGTTTGCTTTCGAGATGTAACTTAAGCATTTTAATAGTATTGTTATATTATCCTATTTGGCTTCTAGAAGAGTAAAAACGAAGAAACTTGCATTATGAAATGTATACTCTTTACAGTGTACACGTCTCTGGGTCAATCCAGTCAGTGTGAGATCTACGTTTACGCAGGTACCGCCTCTTTTCACTCACGTCAACGTGCCAGAAAATTGCAGCGTCTGCGCAGCTACTGATCGTTTCGACGGTCTGTTATGTATGTGTTATGAGACGCATTTTATAAGGTGTCTCTGGATGACATTTGTGGTCCAAACAGACTTGCGCGACCGTTGGTGCGGCTGAGCTGCGAGAGCACCGTCTTTACCCAAAGAGGACCGCTGCTAACTGATGAACTAGGTAGTACTAGCTGACCAATTCATACGATGTTTCCAGCTAGCAGATATTCAATTCAAGGTAAGTTAGCTAGCTATGCAAACGCGTGTCAATTTCCATGTTCTCTCTCTTGCCTTTTGACACATTGGTCCCCCTAACTTTTAAATGATAGTTGACAAGTATCTAGCTATACTTTGAGAGTGTCATACACGAGTATTTTCATAGTAAGATGGGTGACATTAGCTTTGTGAAATCTTAGCTAGTTAACGTTAACTGGCGCCACTCTGGCACCGTTGTTGCCCCGTTTGCTAAGCTAGTTGGCTAGCTAAACGAAATGTAGGGCAAAGTTGAAATCAAATATAGGTCACATGAACGACTGTCCTTGGTTCCGAATGTTAGTAAGTGTAAAACGAAGATCAATTGGTAGCTACGCTTCCTCTTACAGTGTGTGTTTTGAACCACTCTTAAAATAATATCAATATATATACACTTTTGAAAGTAACGTTAATTGGCTGGCTAGCTAGCTAGCTTTGTAGCGTGCTATAGTTAGTTCAACCAATAGAGGCCAAGTCTGAGTGCATGCATCAGTTCATGGCTTGATCAGAGAAAGGTGGTCAGGGAGATGGTTGACGAAGAGTCTGTTGAGGATCATGTAGATGGCTAGTATTTGTAATGTTTAAATTTTCTACTCATTTGTTACTACAATATGTGATAGCTTACCTGGCTGATACCAGTAACGTTACTCTGCTGACAATCGCAGCAAAGAGTGCCTATTGACAAGTGCACATGCCCATAGAAATATCTCACAGGCTGTTAGGCAGAAGAATAGTGACACATTCAGTTGCAGTGTATTATACAGTTCTGCTGTATACCCCAATAAACACTCCCATAATGACATGAGTCATCAAGATAGCTGTAAACAAAGCCATGATAACTTGTTACTTCTCTCCTTGTGTAATCATCATAACCAGTGACATGAATTGCCCAGGCCACCATGAGTGTACTTTTGACTGTGTGATTGTTAGTACTGTGCATAAGATAACTTGTGTAAAGTAGGACTTAATCAGCTTCATTGCCAGTTCCAGTCGCCACTGACCGGATCTGCCTTGTTCTTTGCAGCCCGGAGGTGTATACGAGCGTTGAAAACAGTGCAAGCAGAACATGCACCTCCACAGCTCTACACATGGAGACGGAATTGCTCGTCCGCAGTAACGCCTCGCATAACATCACACTACACAATCTGCCCCAGGGACAAAGACCCGCGATGGGAAGGTACATAACATCACACTACACAATCTACTAGAGATGAAACAGTTTGAAAATTTCATTTCACGGTTATAGTGACCAACATTATCACAGTTATCAGTATTATTGCGGTATTGTTAAAATGTGCTGGAAATGTTCAGAAAGTACTGATACACACACTGAAATCATTTCACCCAAGTTTTATATTGAAAAAAATAAAATAAAATTTGCAGCACAATGCACTTTTTGTGTGCATAAACATTTAAATAAATTAACATTAAAGATGGCACCATGTGGCAATGAGAGGTAAGTTTCCCTCATAGGTTTAAATGACCACAACCATAAGTAAGCAAATAAAATAAACAAACAAATAAAGTTATCAGCACTATGCACTTTTTGTGTGCATAAACATTAACGATGGCACCATGTGGCCATGAGAGGTAAAAGTTCCCCTAGTGCAGGTTTTAATGAACATAACCTCAAGTAAGCAATGTGCAAAAAAAGCAACACAAGTAAAGCAATGTGCATGTAAGAACAATACAACCATATGTAAACAAATCCAATGAACAGCACTGACTGTATTTCCGTTCTCTCCTTCATAAAGAAATAAGGTGCTGCTGGCCTAACACCCTGTATGTATGCATCTTTGTTCACTTGAGATTGAAATGTAAAAATGTCAGCATATTTACTTTGTCCGGTTTAAGTAGTGATCTGCGAGGGGAGACAATGTGCCCACTGGCACAAAAGCTTCCAGGCAAGGTGAGGCAGCTCTGATGCATGGCCCTTCCACCACACCAGTGGATCCTCTTCTGCTGGATTGGGTGGCAGAGACAGGTAGACCTTGATCTCTTCTTTCATTCTGTCTTCTGGGGTGGTGGGAATCTGACCCTCTTTACCTCAACAAGGCAGCAGAGAGGTGATCTTTCTCAGCAACCCAGCCAGGCCTTTCCCCTGTGATGCCACTGTGGGGGTGTTTGTGGTGGAGCTGCTGCTGGTGCTTTGTGGTTCTTCCTTGACTTGTGCAGCTTCAAGGCCTCCTGGACACAGCTGTCAGTGTCAACTTTTGCAGCCTCAGGCTCATCTAAAAAGCTCCTTTTGAAGCGTGGGGTCAATGAAACAAGTCTTGTGCATGACTCTTTGCCTTCTCTGTGTATCTGTTAAGGTCTTCTCTCATTACCCTTTTCATCTCCTTGGTCAGGGATGGCTCCGTATCCTTTTCCACCAGAACATCACAGGTGATGTGGTCCAGGACAGGCTTGATGGCATCACTCATGTCTCTGAGGCAAGTGCATCTGTAAACTTGCTCAGAGGTTCAAGGAGCAGGCGCAGTTGCTCCATGACACTGATGTGGGCATCAGATGCCATGTTCCTCTTTCTCCAGCCAGTGTGGCACAGACTGGCTGCTGTTGGCTGAGGAAAAGCTCAAGCATCTTGTGTGTAGATCCCCATCGGGTCACCACAGCATGGATCAGAGCCTTCTGTGGCATGTTGAGGGCAGCTTGCTTTTCTCTCAGTTCTCTCCTTCTCTTCCAGCTCCGTGAGAGGCCTTGGACCAGATGACGACAGGCCTTGACTGCTGTGTCAACTCTTTTCAGAGCCTTTGAGATGGCCAGGTTAAAATTTTGGCCAAAGCACCCAAGCCACAGATCTGGGAACTCTTCAAAAGCCTTGATCATGTTTGTTGCGTTGTCTGTGGTTATGCAGACCAGGTCTTTCTTGTTGATCCCCCCACTCTTCCAGCATATTCTCAAAAAACTCTGTTGTGAGCCGAGTGATCTTCTGGGAAGAACTGTGTTTCCAGGCAGATTGATTCCAGTTGCCAGTCTGGGGTGAGGTAATGGATAGTGAAGCTGATGTAGGGTTGACCACCCCTGCTTTCACTGGTCCAGAGGTCAGTAATAGCAGCAAACCATGTGCCTTGAGCCAAACTTTTTCCAACATCAGCTTTAACCTGTTTGTACAGGTTTGGGATTTCAGTCTTATAAAATAATGTTTGTGGCGCCACTTTGTAGTGAGCCACGGCAACCTTCATCAGCCTCAGAAAGCCAGGCCTCTCAACAATTTGAAATGGCATCATGTCCTTTGCAATGTAATATAAAGGGCTGCAGTGAGGTCTTGAGCATTTTTTGATGTGGGTGCATAAGCATTATTATTTCTCTCTCTCTCACTCACTCACTCACTCACTCACTCACTCACTCACTCTCACACACACACACAGAGTATCTTCTGTGTTGTATTTGAGTATATGCAATGACCCCATGCACATACAAATGAGTCTTAAGAAGACAGTGATAGTAATTGCAATGAGCCCAACAATTGACATAAATATATATATAGATAGATAGATAGGTACTTTATTGATCCCCGGGGGGGAAATTTCTTTGTCAAGCAGCTACAACAAAACATAGGGCAGGTGCAAAATGTCATAACAAAAATACACAAAGACCGTTACATGATACACAGAGCGGCAGTATGAAAAAGTATAGAAATACAAGATGTCTGGAGTGCAAAAATATAAAAAGACATTGCATAGTATGGGTGGATGGCTGAATATGTACACTATACATTGTTGGATGGTTAATGGCTGAGAAATCGATGGCTGAGAAATACTTTAATAGCTAAAAATGCGTATAATAATAGTTTACTTAATAGAAAGACTGGTTAAATGAACAGGTAAGTGAATATTTTGCATGGTTAAATTAGCTGTACATGTAAATATACAGTTATATTTACAGGTAAGTGAATACTTGCATGGTTACAAACTGTACAGGTAAATGACAGGAAGAGATACTTAAATAGCTAAATGTGTGTATGGTAATAATAGTAATTCCCTTAAAATACAGTCCTTAGTGCGCAGGGTTTAATTACAGATAACTGCACGTATTGCACATTCGATATACTAAAAGTAATGAAAAAAGATACAACTGACAGGATACTAATATGCATTCCTGAGTGAATGACTACGTAAGTTAGGTCCAAGAATTACTTGCAATATTGCACGTGATATGATATAACAACTGTACATAAGTATGTATATACAGACCTGAATGAATAAATAAGTCCTGAGTGAATGAGTGATTACTGACCAGAGTTACTCACGTATGGATGCACAAATTGTTAAACTAGGTCCTAACACCCCAACAGTTCCAGGTCTGTGTTGCCGACGGCACGGCACCCTGGTGAGGCATTAAATAGTCTTAATAGCCGCCGGCAGGAAGGACCTCCTGTAGCGCTCTCTGGCACACCGTGGTGGGATCAGTCTGTGACTGAAAGTGCTCCTCTGCGTCATAACCATAGCGTGCAGAGGGTGGGTGACGTTGTCCATGATGGCCAGCAGTTTGGCCAGGATCCGTCTCTCCGCCACCTCCTCTAGAGTGTCAAGGCTCATCCCCAGGACAGAGCTAGCCTTCCTGATCCGCTTATTTACCCGAGAAGCATCACCGGCTTTGATGTTTGCTCCCCAGCACACCACTGCAAAAAAGATGGTAGAAGGTATGCAGTAGTTTACTGCACACGTTGAAGGACCTGAGCCTCCTCAGAAAGTAGAGTCGGCTGTGGCCCTTTTTGTATAGGGCCCTGGTGTTACCAGCCCATTCCAGCCTGTTGTCCATATGGACTCCCAGGAACTTGTATGACCCAACCATTTCCCCATGAGCCTCACAGAACACATCCCAGTCTGTTGTTTCAAAGCAGTCCTGTAGGGCCTCATTCACCTCCCGGGACCATCTCCTAGTGGTCGCAGGCTGCTGTTGGACCAAAGGCCTTTAGAGTGGAGTGAGGTGGACAAGGTTGTGATCCGATCTACCGAGGGGAGGGAGTGCAGTGGAGTTGTATGCATCCTTCACATTAGCATATAACAAGGAGTCTATAGTGTTTCTCCTGTTGGAACACTTTTACAACCAAGTCGACGACTGCCAGATTTTAAATGAACAAAATATATTGGTTGGTGACTAAACTACATAACGTGTTATCGTGGGCAATGGGCAAATAGAATCTGCAGACACACGACGCATACAGCAGCAGAACAACGTTTAGTGTTTTTACAAGAGTAGGTAACAAACTGAAAGCTTCACTTTACATTATTGACACTCTATTCGCAAGTTAGACAGGCAAACAAACCATGATATTTTCCCCCATTCCAAAGTCCCCACATCATGCATTGAGCTAAAAGTTAACTTACCTTGCATTCGCTATAAAGTAGTGGGTGGTGGTCACGAAGATGACTCAAGAGATTTGAAGTGTTGCCCCCTTTCACAGCGTATTTACATTTTTGTTGTATGTTCTGCAGACAGGGTGACCATCTTCGATTTAAGTTTCAGACTGTTGCTAACTTTGGTTGATGCTGGACAGTATTTACCGTGAGTTTTTAAAACCGCGGTAATCAAACACGGTTTTAATGATAATTTAAAAAAATTAACGGTAATACTAACCGTCGTGAATTGTGACCATTTCATCCCTACAATAAACCCCATAAACCGCGCTGGTGGTAATCCTCCTTATCTATGGCACACCTGATCTATGGCACACTGTTTGAAATGGATTGTATTGCGTTATGCAACACCCAAACACCTTTGTTCCAAACCCAGTTGGTGACATACCTATTTGTGTGTGATGTTTTGTCTCTGTCCAGGTGTGGATATGGAGCGGTTTGCCGACGAGGCTGATGTGGTGATAGTGGGAGGGGGTCCCGCGGGGCTGTCGGCAGCCATCCGACTGAAGCAGCTGGCCAACGAGCAGGAGAAGGAGCTGCGTGTCTGCCTTGTAGAGAAGGCCTCTCAGATCGGAGCACACATCCTCTCCGGGGCCTGCCTGGAGCCCAGCGCCCTCAACGAGCTCTTCCCAGACTGGAAGGAGAGAGGGGTATGACTTAACTTTTTCCACCAACTTTTTAAGTTGATGGCACCAGCACATGATTTGGTCGCACCAAGTCTTCAGGTCTTCAATGCTCGATAATGACCTGTGTCCCATAATGTACATGCATTCCATAAAGAACCAGGCTAATAATGACTAGCCATCTTTTAAATTAGCATGCCCTTGCAGGGCTTGACATTTGGGTAAATCTGTTAGTGGCACCCAAGTGGATGATGCGCGCATCATATAAATATTATCTGTAATTTGCATGCTGACCAAGTAGCCTATAATGACACAAATAATTACATTTTAGCTTGACAATATCATATTTACATTGATTGTTTTGGAGGACAAAAATATTTGCACAATCTCTTAAAGGGTGTTATTGTTAGCTCTTTTGAACAGTCACTCTACAGTTGTAGGGCTCTATTAAAATCAGTTTTTTATATTTAGGTAAATTCTGTTTTCCTGTTTTTATGTTTTCACAAAAATGTGATGTTCACACCAATGCTTAAACCACATCTGGAGACTACTTTTGAGGTCTTAACTGCACGCCTTGCAAGAGACCGTTGTTGGCAAGCAGTATTTTTGTACTGTACGTTGTAAGCTACATGTGATTGCAAAACAAATGTCCCGCGATTGATACAAATCATCATGATATCATTCTGCCAACTTTCTCCTCTAATTTTCGGGTAATTGAGACCGGCAACGATATCATTCATTAGGCTAACTGCCAAGCCTAAGGGCTATTAGGCAAGCTTATATGACTGTTGACATGTACTCTGGGTAAACTAGAATATTCTAATATTTGAATTCTGTTAGTTATAGCAGAGTGGGTGTCAGTTCGCCATATACATTCATGAATTGAATTACGCTCCTAGTTCCACAGAGTCAGATTTATAAATAAAATGCAGTGTTTCCCCTAGGTTTTTTTTCAGCGTTGGTGGGAGAATGTATTCTGGGGTAAGGGCTTCCATACATGTACATTATAAAATAAATAAATAAATATCTATATATACATTTTTCAGTGGCGGCCACGATTTATCAGCAGAGGTGCGCTGCTGCTAAATGCATTTAGGGGAAAAACTGAAATGCCCTCAAATCAAATAATATTGTATTCGTCACATGCGCCGAATACAACAGACCTTACCGTGAAATGCTTACTTACAAGCCCTTAACCAACAATGCAGTTCAATAAATAAAATACATATATTTACTAAATAAAGTACAAAATAAAAACGGGGGGCTACTGCAGAAGGTCTGTTGGAAATGTTACAATGTAATTCAGAGGAAAGAAGCATCTTCTCAATGAGCTTACTCGGCAGGAGTTTCTTTCCACTGAGAGAGATTAAAATGAAATCGTCCACATCTCTGCTTTCTATTATTGAAGTATTGAGCACATCAGCCTTAGAAAGGCTGGGAGGGATATGCAGCATATGCTCATGTTAGAGGGATTTACAATGATACTGCCCATTGAAATGTCTTGCAAGCAACGCAGGCTAAAGATAGCGCTTTATCTTTAGCCTGTGCTAACCTTTTGGGCTCCCGAGTGGCTCAGTGGCCTTAAGGCACTGCATCTCAGTCAAGAGGCGTCACTGCAGTCCCTGGTTCAAATCCAGGCTGCATCACATCAGGCCGTAATTGGGAGTCCCATAGGGCGGCGCACAATTGGCCCAAGAATTTGTTCTTAACTGACTTGCCTAGTTCAATAAAATAATAATGTTATTTTTGTACTCGTCCCTTAGGCACCCTTGAACACACCAGTGACTGAGGATGTGTTTAGCCTTCTAACCGAGAAATACAGAATCCCTATCCCAATGTTGCCAGGTAAAGTCATATGCATGTTTACATGAAATGACAACTCTAGCTTGTCACCTGTAAGCTCTGTCCTAAACATACAGCTATTATGGTATTACCCTTGACTGTGCAGTCTGTGTTTTTCATTCTATTTAATTTTGGGATTTTCCCATAGGTCTGCCAATGAACAACCATGGGAACTACATTGTTCGTCTTGGCCACTTTGTGCGTTGGTTGGGAGAGCAGGCTGAGGAGCTGGGAGTGGAGATATACCCCGGCTACGCTGCTGCTGAGGTGAGCCCCACCCACCCTCTACCTTTTTCACATTTAAGAAAGCACAGGCCATCTTACTAATATAGGCGTGACAATTACTGTTGACAAGCTACATTGATCTTTCCTCGAATGTCAGATTTTTCTCAGTAAACATTTACATAAATGGATGCAGTTTTCCAGAAGGGTTTTCATGCCTAAGATCGATAACTGATTTCACTGCAACGTGTTGACGGGTCGTGACTGGCTTTCATTGATCGTCTTTGCTTGAGGTGGTATTCTACTTTCAAAAGTGTTTAATTTCTGATAGTGTTTTTTAGGTCTTGTTTCATGAAGATGGAAGTGTGAAAGGAATTGCCACTAATGACGTGGGCATCGCCAAGGATGGTTCGCCAAAGGTAAACTTCTGCAGTACAGTCACTTATCCACCAATGTGAAGCATACAGTATGACTTTGGAAGTATAGAGTTGGACTGTAAAAACTGCAAGTTTGATTAAAAACAAGGAAGAATCAGCACTGAATAGAGTATTTAAATTCATGCAATTAATGAAAATGACAAGTAGCCTCATACTTGGTGTATCGGAATAGCATGCTCCTCTACATTGCCTCTGCAGGACGTGTTTGAGAGGGGGATGGAACTCCATGCTAAAGTGACCCTGTTCGGAGAGGGCTGCCACGGCCACTTGGCCAAGCAGCTCTACAGGCAGTTCAACCTCCGGGAGAACTGTGAACCACAGACCTACGCCATTGGCCTAAAAGAGGTAACTCCCCCTGTCCCCTCAAATCCCAAAGCTCCTATCGGTTGAGAAATACTCTGTATTTGTATCTGTAAACAAATACTTTATAATCTGTTTTCTGTTTTTAACCAGTCATCCATTACAGATTGAAAGAGTCCATTAATTTATTATAATTTGTAGTAGCTATTATTTCTAAATTGATCCAAATCAGAATGGCATATTGATTGCATTTTACATTTGAGTCATTTAGCAGATGCTTTCATGCAGAACGTCTTCCATGAGTGGTGTTATTTTTCTGTCTAACCAGGTGTGGCTGATTGATGAGAAGAAGTGGAGACCTGGCAGAGTGGAGCATTCGGTAGGCTGGCCGCTGAACAGGAACACTTACGGCGGCTCCTTCCTCTACCACCTGAACGAGGGCGAGCCACTAGTGGCCTTGGGCTTTGTGGTGAGTCCCTGTTATGGCAGACATTTTGGCTCCTTGATGCCATTAACGTCAACAGTCAAACTACTAGACATGCTAACACTTGGAAACGGTCTAAACTCTAAATGAAATAACCTTTGTACAACTGGGGTCAGTGTATGTCAATCTACTATACTTCTACCCTTTATCTTATTGACCTTTTTAAGGGGATGCTTTTCAGTTTATAATGTGAATCTTAATTACGCCTAAAAGAATAACTTTGCATTAGGGCTGTTAACATGACCATATTACCACCCCACCGGCAGTCATGAGTCATGGCCGCAGTCCAATTCCACGTGACCGTTTAGGTATTCTCCTTTTATTCACTCTGTACATGCATTGGTATGGTACCCAACTCGCTAACGGTCTGGTACTCAGCACTCTATTGTCCCTCTAACCACTCTGACATCAATGCAAATGCGTTCGAAAATCAAATCAAACACCTCATCAAAACAGTATCATGCTTTTAAAACTCACAGTTAGGCTACATTGTTTGACCTTACTGTGCTCGATCAATTTGAAGAAAGATGTTCAACAACAGGTTGAAACTGAGTGGAAAAACATGGTCGTCATTTGTGGATGCTGTTTCAAAGCCAAACACAACAAAACGGACATTGCTTTTTAAGGTGATGATTAATTCAAAGCGTTTAATATGTAGCATGTAGAATACACATATTAGAGCTTATGCAGACGCATAGGCCTAGACAGTGCCTTCAGAAAGTATTCATAATTTATATATATATCAGAATTAAACAACAGTTGGACGGATCCAATAGCCTTCTTAGAAGCCACTATCAGCAGACACAGAGATCTCACACAAATAAATATTAGATAATGTTAAAACATTCGCACGGAGAAAAGCAGCAGGAATGGATGGCTTTCCCATAGAATTCTATTCAACATTTTGGGACAAAGTAGCCCACCTATTTACTCAAATGACAACACACGTCATTCAATTCAGTGTTTCCTAGTTCTATGTATCAGATAGTTATTTCAGTTATATTAAAACCAGACAAATCTGGAGTCCCCTGCCGATGTCAGACCCCTAAGTTTAATAAATTGTGACAATAAAATAACAAAGCTTATAATCAGTAGAATGGCAAAAGTCTTACCAGACTTCATACATATCAATCAAACAGGGTTTATTAAAAATGGACAAACAAATACAAGAACATGTTTCAGTTTAATACAATACGCAGAAATACAAGATATACACTCACCGGCCACTTCATTAGGGTTACCTTTTCAACTGCTCGTTAAAGCTAATATCTAATCAGCCAATCATGGGGCAGCAACTCAATGCATTTAGGCATGTAGACATGGTCAAGACGATCTGCTGAAGTTCAAACCAAGCATCAGAATTGGGATGAAAGGTGATTTAAGTGACTTTGAACGTGGCATGGTTGTTGGTGCCAGACGGGCTGATCTACTGGGATTTTCCCGCACAACCATCTCTAGGGTTTACAGAGAATGGTCCGAAAATGAGAACATATCCAGTGAGCGGCAGTTCTCTGGCGCTTGTTGATGGCAGAGGTCAGAGGAGAATGGCCAGACTGGTTCGAGCTGATAGAAAGGCAACAGTAACTCAAACAACCAAGGTATGCAGAAGAGCATCTCTGAACGCACAACACGTCAAACCTTGAAGCAGATGGCCTACAGCAGCAGAAGACCACATCGGGTGCCACTCCTGTCAGCTAAGAACACGAAACTGAGGCTAAAATTTGCACGGGCCCACCAAAATTGGACAATAGAAGATTGGGAAAATGTTGCATTGTCTGATGAGTCCCGATTTCTGCTGCGACATTCAGATGGTAGGGTCAGAATTTGGCGTAAACAACATGAAAGCATGGATCCATCCTGCCTTGTATCAACAGTTCAGGCTGGTAGTGGTGTAATGGTATGGGGGATATTTTTCTTGGCACACTTTGGGCCCCTTAGTACCAATTGAGGGAATCTTATTGTAGTCAGAAATCATGTTCTTATGATAGAGGAGATATACAAAATCTTACAGAGAGCATATCCAAATGACAATCTCTTGGAAAAAAATATACAGTGGCAAGAAAAAGTATTTGAACCCTTTAGAATTACCTGGATTTCTGCATAAATTGGTCATAGAATTTGATCTGATCTTCATGTAAGTCACCACAATAGACAAACACAGTGTGCTTAAACTGATAACACACAGATTATTGTATTTTTCTTGTATATATTGAATACATCATTTAAACTTTCAGTGTAGGTTGGAAAAAGTATGTGAATCCCGAGTCAGCTGTCAATGAGACAAGGTTGGAGATGTTGGTTAGAGCTGCCCTGCCCTATAAAAAAGACTCACAAAATTTGAGTTTGCTATTCACAAGAAGCTGAAGTGAATCATGCCTCGAAAGGTTGCTGGATCGAAGATGCTGTGGCATAACCTCGAGAGCAGTTCACACCAGAAATCCCAAGAATATTGCTGAACTGAAACAATGTTGTTAAAAGGAATGGTCCAAAATTCCTCCTTACCGTTGTGCAGGTCTGATCTGCAACTACAGAAAACGTTTGATTGAGGTTATTGCTGCCAAAGGAGGGTCAACCAGTTATTAAATCCAAGGGTTAACATACTTTTTCCCACCCTGGACTGTGAATGTTTACACGGTGTGTTCAATAAAGACATGAAAACGAATAATTGTTTGTTATTAGTTTAAGCAGGCTGTGTTTGTATATTGTTGTGACTTAGCTGAAGATCAGACAATGTTGTTATTACCAATTTATGAAGAAATCCAGGTAATTCCAAAGGGTTCACATACGTTTTCTTGCCACTGTATAAACTATTGGAACCAAGACTTTAAAAGAACTGATGTTGGCACAAGATGGAGGAAGTTTGGAGCATAACTAAGGAAGTTAAAGTTAATGAAAAATGTTTGCTTAATCCAAAATAATCATAAGTATTCACACCCCTTGACTTTTTCCACATTTTTTTGTGTCCCTTTTGAGCATTGTGAAGTTATTAATTACACTTTGGATTGTATATCAATACGCCCAGTCACTACAAAGATACAGGCGTCCTTCCTAACTCAGTTGCCGGAGGGGAAGGAAACCGCCCAGGGATTTTCCCATAAGGCCAATGGTGACTTTAAAACAGTTAGAGTTTAATGGCTGCGATAAGAGAACTGAGGATGGATCAACAACATTGTAGTTTCTCCACAATACTAACCTAATTGAGTGAAAAGAAGTCTGTATAGAATAAAAATATTCTAAAACATGAATCCTGTTTGCAATAAGGCACTACAGTAAAACTGCAAAAAATGTGGCAAAGACATTATCTGTATGTCCTAAATACAAAGTGTTATGTTTGGGGCAAATCCAACACAACACATCACTGAGTACCACTCTTCATATTTCCAAGCAAAATCCTTGAGGAAATCCTGCTTCAGTCTGCTTTCCAACAGACACTGGGAGACAAATTCACCTTTCAGCAGGACAATAACCTAAATAGGGCTGACTCCATGTAGTCGACTGTTCGAGATTTCTGTAGTTGAGCAGTAGCATAAAAATATTACTACCCCATGTAGCTCAGTCGGTAGAGCATGGTGCTTGAAACGCCAAGGTTGTGGGTTCGATTCCCACGGTGTACCAGTATGAAAATGTATGCTCTCACTACTGTAAGTCGCACTGCATACGAGCGTCTGCTAAATGACTAAAATTGTAATAAAACACCTGTTTGAGTGGACTGATCCATTGTTGTGGGGATGGCACAGTCCATCAGTCAAAGACAAGCTACTGAAATTGTTTATTGTTATATTATTACAGTGCGTTAGGAAAGTATTCAGACCCATTGACCTTTTCCACATTTTGTTACGTTACAGCCTTATTCTAAAATGGAATAAATAGTTTTTTTCCCTTATCAATCTACATACAAGTCCCCATAATGACAAAGCAAAGTATTCAGACCCTTTACTCAGTACTTTGTTGAAGCACCTTTTGGCAGTGATTACAGCCTTGAGTTTTCTTGGGTATGACACTACAAGCTTGGCACACCTGTATTTGGGGAGTTTCTCCCATTTTTCTCTGCAGATCCTCTCAAGCTCTGTCAGGTTGAATAGGGAGCGTCACTGCACAGACTCAAATTCTGTTCTTCTGAAAACATTTTCTTCATAATGTTGCTTTAGACCTGCCTAAAATAAATAATGGATTTATTGTGATGCTGTATATTAAATAGATTTTTTTTAGACTTTTTAAAATGTAGATGTTCCAAAGGTGCGCTACTTGAGATGTGTATAACTAAAACCTTTATGTAGATAATACATTGAGGTCAAAAACGAATTTTGTGTATTTCCCCACTCCCAGATTGGGCTTGACTACACCAACCCCTACCTCAGCCCCTTTAGAGAGTTCCAGCGCTGGAAGCACCACCCCTTTGTTGCCAAGACCCTGGAGGGAGGGAACAGAATCGCCTACGGAGCCAGGGCGCTCAACGAGGGAGGCTATCAGGTGTGTGTGTGTGTCCATAATGTGTATATTATTTCTGAACTACTCAAAGGTATGTGTGGCTCTCTGCATGCTTGTGACAAAAAAAAAAAAATCAAAATCAATCTAGTGTCGCATAAAAATGAAGTGGTTGAAGTGTTTCCATTATTAATTTAGGCAAATTGCATTAATAATTTGGGGACAACCTGTATGCACTCCTACCTGTTTCAAGTCTCAGGTATAGCCCCCAAAAGCCAGCATGGATAGAATGCAAGATTTGACTAATATCATCCATATTCTAATAATTCTCATGTGGCAAATTGCACTCCTGTAGATCTGAAATAATTGTATGGTGAAACTTGCCAGCCAAACAGAAAAGCAAGGTGAAGCAATTCAGGCATTCTTGAAAGTCAGGACAATCCTTATCCTACAAATTGAACACTATGTTTATAGTAAAAACAGTTATGAATATTTTAGCAAGCAGTAGCATTTACAAATAAATGCGAAGTGGAGCTTTATAGTTACGTGATATCACATGCCCCACGTACCGTCATCATTTATTTAAAAAACAGTTTCCATCATTTGTCGCAATAAAGACATTTTGACAAAAGAAAAATCCATCCCTGTTGAACAGATGAAAATAGCTGCCGCAAGGTTTATTTTATATTTATTTTTTATTTTTTTGGTCTAATAAACCTGGGTCAATGGAAACCTGGCTACTGTGTCTTGGGAGAAAAAATGGAAATGCATCAATCTTATGACAGATTTTCCACTGGTTCTTATTCAGTGAAAGCATTTGAGCATTACATTTGAGATTACAATCTTTACCTGTCTGTTCCTCCATCCAGTGCCTACCTAAAGTGACATTCCCTGGGGGGATGCTTATCGGATGCAGTCCGGGCTTCATGAACGTACCAAAGATTAAAGGCACTCACACGGCCATGAAGAGTGGCATGCTGGCCGCTGAGGCCATCTTCCCCAAAGTCACAGCCGAGGACTTAGCATCTGAAACAGCAGGTAACCTAACTGCTGGGGGGAGGGGTTACTGGTTACCTGGTTACCGAGTCCTGTGACACTTTTGGGGGTCTTAGAGCAAAATGGAGAACACTATTGTGAGAGTAAATATATATATATATATATATATATATATATATATATATATATATATATATATATATATATATATAGCCCTTCTGTAAACAGCCCACACTACTACCTCATCCCCATATTTATTTTTTATTTTATTATTTTTTTGCTAATCTTGCACTCCAGTATCTCTATTTGCACATAATAATTTGCACATCCTTCATTCCTGTGTTAATGCTAATCTGTAATTTATATCACCACTACGGTCTATTTATTGTCCTACCTCTTAACCTTATTGCATTTTGCACTACATTTTGCACTCTGTATATAGATTTCTTCTATTGTGTTTTTGACTGTTTGTTTACTGTGTAACTCTGTTGTTTTTTTGTCGCACTGCTTTGCTTTGTCTTGGCCAGGTCGCAGTTGCAAATGAGAACTTGTTCTCAACTGACTTACCTGGTTAAATAAAGGTGAAATAAAAAAATAAAAATAAAAAAAGTAATCTTTCTATAGAGTGGTCATATTATTTTGTAGGCCAAACCATTCGGACGCTACAGACGTTTTTGTGAGAAGACAGGTTTTTTTTTTCCGGGATGCCTCCTGGTCTGATAAACACCACTGTAGCTCTGCCAACTTCCACCTCAGATGCAGAAGGCCGACATAAGCGGATACGGTGGATTAAGACGCAGCCCATACAAAAAAACATATCTCTAGCTTTAACAGACCTATTTTGATATTATGTTAATAAGATTGACGCATAGGGACTCTTAAGGATTAAGCCAGTCCAAAACCCTTTCCTTTGATTAAATGCTCCTTCACACACGCCTCTCGTTACTTGTGAGGTGCCTAATGCACATTTCTACACTATAAAATATGCACTGAATACACTATTAAAGATAATTGGTTGAAGAGACGCTTATCACTAATACCAATAGGAGAAAAATGATATTAATTGCTTCTTTCCAGTGTAATTGTTGTTATGTACATGAATGGAATTTTCACTCAAAGTAAATGAGCATTTTAATTTGTGGGTGAAGAAATTTCCCCCTTGGGGATCAATAAAGTATCTATCTATATTCTAACATCATCTGCTTTACAATTAGACTTAATAATAATACTAATATCCGATGTCCTCCAGGACTTCATGTACCTGAATATGAGGACAATTTGAAGAAGTCTTGGATCTGGAAAGAGCTGTACGCAGTGAGGAACATCAGGCCCTCGTTCCACAACTACTTTGGACTGTACGGTGGCATGGTCTACACCGGTGTCTTCTACTGGATACTCCGAGGGAAAGAGCCATGGACACTGAAACATGCAGGTACAACATATTGAGGTTGTTTTGTATGATTCATTCATCACATGGTTATATTGTATATCAACTCTTTAAATGTGAGCAAAAATAGTGCCCTCTCCTGGATGCTAGTCTTTCTGTTTAAGCCAAGTTATTGGACAAGGCAACAACACAATCATGCTCTCAGGCTGAGTGTATTGCCTCAGGGAACAAACCAAGGTTGTTTCATCTGGCCTGCCCTGTAAACAACTGAGGCTAAATAACTTCCAACTCTTTTACCCTAGGATTGGACTCGGCCCAGCTGAAACCGGCTAAGGAGTGCACGCCCATCGAGTACCCCAAGCCCGACGGCAAGCTGAGCTTCGACCTGCTTTCCTCTGTGGCTCTGAGTGGCACCAACCATGAGGGGGACCAGCCCCCTCACCTCACCCTGAAGGACGACAGTGTCCCTGTGGCCAACAACCTAGCCATCTACGACGGGCCCGAGCAACGCTTCTGTCCAGCAGGTACCATCCATTCTTCGCCCCATACACCATAGGAACATCACGTAGATCTTAAAGGGTTGGATAAGTTTGAGCAATGTATTAAGGGTTGTGTTCCAGGTTGTCTGAAGATTGCAGTTGTGCTTAGCATCTCTGAAGATTGCTGTGTAACCTGGTGCCTCCAGTATGTGGACACACCCCCTTCAAATAAGTGTATTCGTCAATTTCAGTCACACCCGTTGCTGACAGGTGTATAAAATCGAGCACACAGCCATGCAATCTACATAGACAAATATTGGCAGAAGATTGGCCTTTCTGAAGAGTTCACTGACTTTCAACATGGCACCATTGTAGGGTGCCATTTTTCCAACAAGTTAGTTTGTCATATTTCTGCCCTGCTAGAGCTTCCTTGGTCAACTATAAGTGCTGTTATTGTGAAGTGGAAATGTCTAGGAGCAACAACGGCTCAGCCGTGAAGTGGTAAGCCACACAAGCTCACAGAACAGGACCACCAGTGCTGAAGCATGTAAAAATCGTCAGTCATCGGTTGCAACACTCACTACCCAGTTCGTCGGGAGCTTCATAAAATGGATTTCCATGGCCGAGCAGCCGCACACAAGCCTAAGATCACCATGCGCAATGCCAAGCGTCGGCTGGAGTGGTGTAAAGCTCGCCGCCATTGTAAATGCATTCTCTGAAGTGATGAATCACGCTTCACCATCTGGCAGTCCGACGGACAAATATGGGTTTGGCGGATGCCAGGAGAATGCTTCCTGCCCCAATACATAGTGCCAACTGTAAAGTTTGGTGGAGGAGGAATAATGGTCTGGGGCTGTTTTTCATGTTTCGTGGTTAGGTCCCTTGGTTAAGATTTCCCTTTACTGGAACTAACTCCATAGTAATTCCCATGATTTTGGGATGAGATGTTTGGATGGAAGAAAGATGGAAGGCAGGCCATAGAGATGGAGGACGCATCTTTGTATCTGTGCCATTATAGCGTTTGTGGCAGCATTGTAGTCAATTTTCTTCATCATTGGCTGATTGCTCCCAACTCATAGGAATCCCCACCCAGTTGACTACTTTAAAATGGTGGAGCCCTCTATGGCAATGTCCATGCTAAAAAAGGTAATCCATGATGAGTCCTATCTTTATGACAACCGGCACAACTCCGATTATAAAGTTGTGTGTATATGTATGTGTATGTATATGTGTATATATACAGTGGGGAGAACAAGTATTTGATACACTGCCGATTTTGCAGGTTTTCCTACTTACAAAGCATGTAGAGGTCTGTAATTTTTATCATAGGTACACTTCAACTGTGAGAGACGGAAAATCACATTGTATGATTTTTAAATAATTAATTTGCATTTTATTGCATGACATAAGTATTTGATCACCTACCAACCAGGAAGAATTCCTGTTCTTACAGACCTGTTAGTTTTTCTTTAAGAAGCCCTCCTGTTCTCCACTCATTACCTGTATTAACTGCACCTATTTGAACTCGTTACCTGTATAAAAGACACCTGTCCACACACTCAAACAGACTCCAACCTCTCCACAATGGCCAAGACCAGAGAGCTGTGTAAGGACATCAGGGATAAAATAGACCTGCACAAGGCTGGGATGGGCTACAGGACAATAGGCAAGCAGCTTGGTGAGAATGCAACAACTGTTGGCGCAATTATTAGAAAATGGAAGAAGTTCAAGATGACGGTCAATCTCCCTCGGTCTAGGGCACCATGCAAGATCTCACCTCGTGGGGCATCAATGATCATGAGGAAGGTGAGGGATCAGCCCAGAACTACACGGCAGGACCTGGTCAATGACCTGAAGAGAGCTGGGACCACAGTCTCAAAGAAAACCATTAACACACTATGCCGTCATGGATTAAAATCCTGCAGCGCACGCAAGGTCCCCCTGCTCAAGCCAGCGCATGTCCAGGCCCGTCTGAAGTTTGCCAATGATCATCTGGATGATCCAGAGGAGGAATGGGAGAAGGTCATGTGGTCTAAACTCCATTCATGTTTGGAGGAAGAAGAAGGATGAGTACAACCCCAAGAACACCATCCCAACCGTGAAGCATGGAGGTGGAAACATCATTCTTTGGGGATGCTTTTCTGCAAAGGGGACAGGACGACTGCACCGTATTGAGGGGAGGATGGATGGGGCCATGTATTGCGAGATCTTGGCCAACAACCTCCTTCCCTCAGTAAGAGTATTGAAGATGGGTCGTGGCTGGGTCTTCCAGCATGACAACGACCCGAAACACACAGCCAGGGCAACTAAGGAGTGGCTCCATAAGAAGCATCTCAAGGTCCTGGAGTGGCCTAGCCAGTCTCCAGACCTGAACCCAATAGAAAATCTTTGGAGGGAGCTGAAAATCCATATTGCCTAGAGACAGCCCCGAAACCTGAAGGATCTGTATGGAGGAGTGGGCCAAAATCCCTGCTGAAGTGTATGCAAACCTGGTATAGAACTACAGGAAATGTATGATCTCTGTAATTGCACCAAATATTAATTGTACCAAATATTAAGTTCTGCTTTTCTGATGTATCAAATACTTATGTCATGCAATAAAATGCAAATTAATTACTTAAAAATCATACAATGTGATTTTCTGGATTCTGTCTCTCACAGTTGAAGTGTACCTATGATAAAAATTACAGACCTCTACATGCTTTGTAAGTAGGAAAACCTGCAAAATCGGCAGTGTATCAAATACTTGTTCTCCCCACTGTATGTATGTATGTATGTATAATTTTAAGTTGCCGAAATTCCATGTGCATCCACTTATCAGTGGATTCTTTACAACCTAACCATTACGAAACTTCTAATCAATCAAATAAGCCTCACTTAGCAAATTAGCAATACATTCTTTGTTGTCCAAATTCGTCACTCTCATTGGCCTCCATACAAAAATGCCTTACTTGGTTGGCTTATTTTCCTGCACAGATTTAAAACCTCTCGCTTCGCCACTTCCTGTGATATTGCTGTCCACTGCAAGACCTGACCCTCTATCAATAGTGTAAACCCAAGCACAGTGCACACCATTTCTGCCTCCAAGGGCTGTCATTGCCTGCACAACCAGTATGACTCAAGACATTGATATTGTTCGGCATAGCCAGGTTAATTCTCTGGAAGTCTCAATAAATTATCAGTTATTTATCTGTGAAATGAACATCAAACCCAATTCTGCTACAACCACAGAGCTGTAATAAATACAGTATGATTGATTTGATATGCAGTCAACACTGTTAGGAATCAGTCTTTTCCAGATGTCTGACCTAAATTACTGACCCAGAACCTGTGATTTTATATTTGAGTACCACCCATTTAAATACACTGAACAAAAATATAAACGCAACATGTAAAGTGTTGGTCCCATGTTTCATGATCTGAAATTGTGTACAAATTTGTTTACATCTGTGTTAGTGAGCATTTCTCCTTTGCCAAGATAATCCATCCACCTGGCAGGTGTGGCATATAAATAAACTGATTAAACAGCATTATCATTACACAGGTGCACCTTGTGCTGGGGACAATAAAAGGCCACTCTAAAATGTGCAGTTTGGTCACACAACACAATGCCAAAGATGTCTCAAATGTTGAGGGAGTGTGCTATTGGCATGCTGACTGCAGGAATGTCCAACAGAGCGGTTTCCAGATAATTGAATCTTTATTTCTCCACCATAAGCAGCCTCCCACGTTGTTTTAGATAATTTGGCAGTACATCCAACCGGCCTCACAACTGCAGACCACGTGTAACCACGCCAGCCCAGGACCTCCACATCTGGTTTCTTCACCTGCAGTGGTGTCTGAGACCAGCCACCCGGACAGCGGATGAAACTGTGTTTGTACAACCAAAGAATTTCTGCACAAACTGTCAGAAACCGTCTCAGGGAAGTTCATCTGTGTGCTTGTCGTCCTCACCAGGATCTTGACCTGACTGCAGTTCACAGATTAATCCCGGTTTCAACTGTACCGGGCAGATGTGTGGGCAAGCGGTTTGCTGATGTCAATGTTGTGAACAGAGTGCCCCCGTGGTGGTCAGGTTATGGTATGGGCAGGCATAAACTACAGACAACGAACACAATTGCATTTTGTCTATGGAAATTTGAATGCACAGAGATATCGTGACGAGATCCTGAGTTCCATTGTCGTGCTCTTCATCTGCCACCATCACCTCATGTTTCAGCAAGATAATGCATGGCCCCATATCCCAAGGATCTGTACACAATTCCTGGAAGCTGAAAATGTCCCCGTTTTTCCATGGCCTGTATACTCACCAGCCATGTCATCCATTGAGCATGTTTGGGATGCTCTGGATCAACAAATACGACAGTGTTCCAGTTCCCGACAATATCCAGCAACTTTGCACAGCCATTTAAGAGTGAGACGATATTCCACAGGCCACAATCAACAGCCTGATCCACTCTATGTGAAGGAGATGTGTCACACTGGATGAGGCAAATGGTGGTCACCAGATACTGATATTTTTTTTTTTTTTTAAAGGTATCAGTGAACAACAGATGCATATCTGTATTCCTAGTCATGTGAAATCCATAGTTTAGGGCCTAATTCATTTCAATTGACTGATTTCCTTATTGTGAAATTGTTGCTGTGTAGTACCACCCGTTGAAACCGTACCACCCATTTATTTACACTGAACAAAATTGAATATTTATTTTATGTCATGGGGGCAACACTTTTTAAATTTGTTTTATTACTGCCATTTGAAATGTCATTTAGTTATCTAATGGATAAAGAGTAGTAGTCACACATTTCTCACATCAGTCATTAGCCTATATAGGATCAGGAAAGTAAGTAGTGGCCTTGTGAAATACACGTTTCTTGATAATCATATGAGTCACTACAAGCGTAGACTTGTTAGGATTGTTGTCAATAGATTTGTCTTTCCCCTTTCACTAGGTGTATACGAGTACGTTCCCCTCGAAACTGGAGAAGGTATGAGGTTGCAGATCAACGCTCAGAACTGCGTCCACTGCAAGACGTGCGACATTAAGGACCCCAGCCAGAACATCAACTGGGTGGTGCCCGAAGGCAGCGGAGGACCAGCCTACAACGGAATGTGATATATATTTTTTTTGATTCAGGCATATCACAAGGCACCAATTGTAGCAGTGAGGTCAGAGGGTGGAAACATAGTGAGGCAAAAACACATTCAGGGCTTGCTGCCAAGACAGCTTTTATAATCTACTATACTGTATACCTAGATATGGAACTGAATCACCATTTTTCTTTCAATACGGGCATTGTAAAGTGGTATTAGAGGTAAGTGGCTTTGGTTCATGTATGGTTTTCTGAATAATGCAACAAAAAATTATATTTGTATGTAATAAGGAGAAGCTGCATTGACATGGATAGAAATCTCTTCCAAATAGACAAATTTAACCCATTCTTGAATCAGTGCCTAAATTTAGGGTTATTTCATTAGCTATTGGAGGTATCATTAGCAACAACGGCATATGGTCTGTGAGATACTGTACATAATGTCATTAGTGGGTAGAATGTATGTTGGTGATTAAACAAATATTTACCATGCCTCAGTGTCAACTTAATCCAAACATCTCTCATTGAACATACAGGTAGAATTGAATTGCGTTATATACAGATGGAGTAGGCACATTTCAGTATTTGAGTCAACTAACCAACCACATTGAATCTTTATGGCTTATATTAAAACAATCAGACAAATAAGGTGATATTACAGTAGTTATTCAGTGAAAACATGACAGAATAACCCGCCAAAGAAATGCTGACAGGGTTATGCTTCCTCAAAAAAAAAAAAAGCCTACATTTTGTTTCAGCTACCCTTGTGTGCCACTCATAACATGAAAGGAACTTAACACAGCCAATATGATTATACAGTCCTGGTTTTCAATTCGGACCTGTATTGTAGCTATCTGCCTAAACTAAATGACTCATTGGCAAGTGGACTATATCAAATGATCGTTAGATCTTCATGCAAACATTAGATTTGCTTCTCTTTCTCCTTTTTCCTCCTTCACTTTCATCTGGACTCTTCATCTCGTTTCCGTTCGCTGTCAAAGGATGCAAAAAAGGAAATTCACTTGTCAGGCAAGGAAAACAACCTATCATGATGATCTGTCAAAGGGTTTTCTGAACACGTTTCATTTGATAAACATCCTGCTGTCACTATTGACCATGTATTCTAGAGTTCGCCTTTGGGATATTCAAAGGAACACATGATCCCCTGGATTGATTGTCAACATAAAAAAGCAGTAACAACCTTTATCCTCTGGTGCAATTTCTTGAGATCACTGTAATGGAACAAGTTGAAACATTTCCGTGAGTCAACTTCACTGATTTTTAAGAAACTATTTGGCCCAACTCTTGACGGCATCCTTTTAGTGCCAATAAATGGTTCTGTTGCATGGGTTCCAGTCCAGAAAGAACACATTTTAGAAATAGGGTTGGTGTTACTTTACCATGACTTTACTGTACTCCTTCAGTCCCTGCCATGCCTGGGCCCTCCTGAACTGAGCCTTGATGTTCTTCTGGTTCAACTCAGTGCCTGAAAACAATCAGACTAAATAGTAACTGCACTGTTTTACACTTCAGTGTTTCTTTTAAAATGTTTATCTACAAACGATACGTACAGCGGGTGAAATAAATATTGAACACATCACCATTTTTCTCAGTAAATATATTTCCAAAGGTGCTATTGACATGAAAGTTTCACCAGATGTTGGTAACAACCCAAGTAATCCATACATACAAAGAAACCAAAACAAATAAATTCAGAAATTAAGTTACGTGTAATAATGTGAAATTACACAGGGATAAAGTATTGAACACATGAAGAAAGGGAGGTTCAAAAAGGCATGGAAAGCCTAGACAACAGCTGAAAACTATCAGTAATTAAAAAGCAATCCAGCCCCCTGTCAGTGCAAATTAATATCAGCTGGTTCAGTCCCAACTGATGGCCTACAAAAAGGTCTCATTGCCAAGGTGTCACACAAGACACATCTCATGATGGGTAATAGCAAAGAGCTGTTTCAAGACATTCGCAACCTAATTGTTGCAAAACATAATGATGGCATTGGTTATAGGCGCATTTCTAAGCTTCTGAATGTTCCAGTGAGCACTGTTGGGGCCATAATACGGAAGTGGAAAGACAATCATTTCACCATAAAATTGCCTCGACCAGGTGCTCCTCGCAAGATTTCTGTCAGAGTGAAAATAATAATCAGAAGAGTTGTCCAAGAGCCAAGGACCACTTGTGGAGAGCTTCAAAAAGACCTGCAATTAGCAGGTACTGTTGTCTCAAAGAAAACAGTAAGTAATGCACTCCATGGCCTGTATGCACGCTCATCACGCAAGACTCCATTGCTGAAAAAAAGCATGTTGAAGCTCGTTTAAAGTTTACTGCACAACATTTGGAAAAGCCAGTGAAATACTGGGAGAATATAGTGTGGTCAGATGAGAGCAAAATTGAACTGTTTGGATGTCATAATACACACCATGTTTGGAGGAGAAATGGCACTGCACATCACCCTAAAAACACCATCCCAACAGTGAAGTTTGGAGGTGGGAACATGGTGTGGGGCTGCTTTTCAGCAAATGGTACTGGCAAACTTCACATAATTGAATGGGCAAATTTACGAGGAGCACCTGGTCGAGGCAAATTTATGGTGAAATGATTGTCTTTCCACTTCCGTATTATGGCCCCAACAGTGCTCACTGGAACATTCAGAAGCTTAGAAATGTGCCTATAACCAATACCATCATTATGTTTTGCAACAATTAGGTTGCGAAGGTCTTGAGACAGCTCTTTGCTTTTATTCATCATGAGATGTGTCTTGTGTGACACCTTGGCAATGAGACCTTTTTGTAGGCCATCAGTTGGGACTGAACCAGCTGATATTAATTTGCACTGACGGGGCTGGATTGCTTTTTAATTACTGATAGTTTTCAGCTGTTGTCTTGGCTTTCCATGCCTTTTTGAACCTCCCTTCATGTGTTCAATACTTTTTCCCTGTGTCATTTCACATAACTTAATTTCTGAACTTTATTTGTTTTGGTTTCTTTGTATGTATGGATTACTTGGGTTGCTACCAACATCTGGTGATAGATGTCAATAGCACCTTTGGAAATATATTTACTGAGAAAAATGGTGGCGTGTTCAATACTTATTTCACCCACTGTATCTCAAGTTGCACTCACAATCTGTTCCATAAAGACTTACAGTACTGACCACGAATGGCCTTTTGAATCTTTGCCATTAATAAATAGTTGTACTGAGCCATTGGTGGCGGGTCCAGAATTGGCCATACTCAGCAAGCCCTTTTTGTCGTGCTGAAGAGGAGAGACACATCCACATGTTTACTTAGAGATGACGAAGAAATCTGAAATGACATGTTATGATTAGGGCCAGGAGTTTTTCCTATAACTAAGTCCCAGACTTTATATTGGTCCGGATAATCTCCTGGTCCCAGTTATATCTTATTCCATGCCATTATGAAAATCCTTAACTTGTAATGGAAGTTCTCATCTTCAAACTTCTCCCCATAGATGCTCTCTCCTCCAGTGCCATTATGGTTAGATAAATCCCCTCCCTGGATCATGAATTGCTTGTTGATTAAAGGTCTTTATCATACTGCAGTTTGTTAATATAAAAAAAGGTTTTATTACTGCATTATACAGTATTCCACATTTTGTTACGTTACAGGCTTATTCAAAACTGTATTACATTGATGGCAAAAAAATACACCATAATGACAAAGCAAAAACGTTTTATTTTAGCTAATTTATAAAAAATATATATATATAAATTATTGGAAATATCACATTTACATAAGTATTCAGACCCTTTACTCAGTATTTGTTGATCCTTTGGCAGCGATTACAGCACTGAGTCTTCTTGGATATGACGCTACAAGCTTGGCACACCTTTATTTGGGGAGTTTCTCCCATTCTTCTCTGAAGATCCTCTCAAGCTGTCAGGTTGGATGGGGGTCTCTTCAATTTTCAGGTCTCTCCAGAGATGTTCGATGGGGTTCAAGTCCAGGGTCTGGCTGGGCCACTCATGGACATTTAGGGTTGTCTTGGCTGTGTCTTTAGGGTCATTGTCCTCTGGAGCAGGTTTTCATCAAGGACCTCTCTGTACTTTGCTCCGTTCATCTTTGCCTTGATCCTGACTAGTCTCCCAGTCCCTGCCACTGAAAAACATCCCCACAGCATGATGCTGCCACCACCATGCTTCACCATAGGGATGGTGCCAGGTTTCCTCCAGACAGGATGCTTGGCATTCAGGCCAAAGAGTTCAATCTTGGTTTCATCAGACCAAAGAATCTTGTTTCTCATGGTCTGAGAGTCTTTAGGTGCCTTTTGACAAACTCCAAGTGAACTGTCATGTGCCTTTTTACTGAAGAGTGGCTTCCGTCTGGCCACTCTACCATAAAGGCCTGATTGGTGGAGTGCTGCAGAGATGGTTGTCCTTCTGGAAGGTTCTCCCATCGCCACATAGGAACTCTAGAGCTCTGTCAGTGACCATCGGGTTCTTGGTCACCTCCCTGGCCAAGGCCCTTCTCCCCCGATTGCCCAGTGTGGTGGTTCCAAAATCCTTTAATTTAAGAATGAGGGAGGCCACTGTGTTCTTGGGGACCTTCAATGCTGCAGACATTATTTTGTACCCTTCACCAGATCTATGCCTCGACACAATCCTGTCTCTTCGCTCTACGGCCAATTCCTTCGACCTCATGGCTTGGTTTTTGCTCTGACATGCACTGTCAATAGTGGGACCTTATATAGATGTGTGTGCCTTCCAAATCATGTCCAATTAATTGAATTTACCACAGGTGGACTCCAATCAAGTTGTAGAAACATAAAGATGATCAATGGAAAGAGGATGCACCTGAGCTCAACGTTGAGTGTCATAGCAAAGGGTCTGAATACTTATGTAAATAAGGAATGTGTTTTATTTGTAATCCATTTGCAAAAATGTCTAAACCTGTTTTCACTTTGTCATTATGGGGTATTGTGTGTAGATTGCTAAGGATTGTTTTTTTTTTTTTTTATACATTTAGAATAAGGCTGTAACTTAACAAAATATGGAAAAAGTCAAGGGGTTTAAATACTTTCTGAAGGCACTGTAGATGTGATCTATGATAGCTATGCATCAGTAAAAGAGGTTTCAAGGTAGTAATTTAGAACACAATGAGAGGGGTAGTACAGTGCCCCTGGAGCAAATTAGGGTTAAGTGCCTTGCTTAAGGACACAGACAGGTTTTCACCTTGTCGGCTCGGGGATTCGATCCACCAACCTTCGGGTTACTGGCCCAATGCTCTGACCACTAGGCTACATAGCTATAAACATTACATAGCTATAAACAGAAGTGGAAAGCCATATTTACTTACTCCTGTGGAAAGGACATCCTTTGAAATGGAGTGGTTTCCCTGTGGTTTTGCCAGTTCCCTTCTCACCAGTACAGAGTGCGCAAAAGTTGAGGACAACACCAGCAAACAGTTCGAACACAATTCGGCCAACTGGTGACAACAATGCAAAATGTATGGATAGCTGGTCTTGATAAATGCAATTTCAAAGTAGATGTGGTAATTAAGTCATCAAATAAGGTGTTTACAGAGAGTAGTGCGTACGGCCCAGTACATCACCAGGGCCAAGTTGGCCAAGCTTCCTGCCATCCAGGACCTCTATACCAGGCGGTGTCAGAGGAAGGCCCTAAAAATGGTCAGACTCCAGTCACCCTAGTCATAGACTATTCTCTCTGCTACCGCCCGACAAGCGGTACCGGAGCGCCAAATCTAGGTCCAAAAGGATTCTTAACAGCTTCTACCCCCAAGCCATAAGACTCCTGAACAGCTAATCAAAGGGCCACCAGCCCCCTTTTGTCAGTGCTGCTACTCTTTTTATTATCTATGCATAGTCACTTCTTCGTTGGGTTTTATCGGCGGTTGGCATCCAACGTTGTGATGCATTACCGCCAACTACTGTACTGGAGTGTGGGCCAGAGACAGGCAGAAACTAAATGCTCTTAAAAAATATAACAAAGTATTTGAGACTATATCTAATGACGTTCTACTCAATATACTTTTTAAACAAATGTCCTGTATCCCCTTCTCCCTCATATTAGATCACATCCTCTTTCTTTCCCTCCAATAATGCCCACACTGTATCAATTTATGCATGCTCAACTGTCTCTGTTTCCTGGCAATATTCACATTTTCCTGTTGGATGCTTTCCTATCACATGTAAGGTCTTATTCAACTGGCTGTGTCCCACCCTTAATCTTGTAAAAATAGCCTCCTCTCTTCTGTCCCTTCCTGCCGCCCTCCCCAACTTTCCTCTGTACTTGAAGTAATGCCTGCCCTTAGTATCTCTATTCCAAAGCTCCTGCCATTTCTCCACCATCACTGTCCATATGCTTTTTGCCTCTGCCTCATGTAAATATTATCTGCATACCATTTGTTTACTCCTGCCATGGGTTTGTAGTACCTCATAAAGCAGGTCTTGTCTGCTACGTGATAAAAAGGACTGGAGACTCTTTAACACTGCACATGAATCAGAGCAAATGACTACTCTTTCTGGCTTAACATCCTCCACCCACTGCAAGGCCAACAGTACGGCCATCATCTCCGCCGTTTATACAGCCAGATTATCTCTAACACATTTCCTGACTTTCACCCCCACATTCTTGCACTACAAATGCTGACCCAGTACGTCCTGTCCTTTGATCTTTTGAAACCATCTGTGTATATGGCCACAAAATCCTGATACACAGTATCAAGACGTCTCTTAAACAAAGCAGATGGATCAACACCCTCCCTATCTTTCTGTAGTCTCTCCAATACTTCTAGATCTACTACTGGAGGTGGGAGAAGCCATGGTGGATTTACAGGAATAGCTACCGTTGGACTAAACTCCCTTCCATACATTCCCATCACCTTTGCCTGGGTATTAACCACCCACCCAAAGCTTATGTTCTGTCTTCGCTCATGTTCCCAGCATGCCTGTAAAATCCCTTTTGCAGGATGAGATACCCCATGTCCCTCTAGGTTGACCCATTAATTAATTGCCAGCTGCTGTCTCCTAATCTGCAGTGGCATGAGATTTTACTTCCTCTAGTTCACCCGATCAGACTACAATCACCTGTCTAGTCTGATGCATTGATTCAGAAGTTGCAAAACATGGATCACTGCCATCTACTGAGTTGGATGTGCAACTACAAGAATCTGTGAATTTTGAAGATGGCGAAACTACACCCAAAAGTAGTAGCTTTTCCAAACTTTTAACTAAAATATTTTCTATTCCCAGTGTTCTGTCCCCAATCCTAAAGCAGTGAACCCTTCGCCTAATCCCATTCGATTCAAACACTGCTATACCCTACCTGGATATGTTCCAAAGTTGTACATGTGAATATGTTGACCATGTATTGGTTGAAAATACTGTACTATAATAGTCATGCTTAAAGGTATTGGAAAGGGTCAGCCATTAACTGGAGGCAAGATTACCACCAAATTGAAGTTGAGCCAACAACAAGTTGTAATTATCTAGTGCGATAAAGGCTCCTCTCCCAATCTATTTCAGTCAGCAATATAGCTATCTGAGCTAGACTTTGGGGATTGTAATGGCTTTTGCTCAGGGGATGGATTATCTTCTTCACACTTGTTATCAAAAGTTTGAATCTATTTCACAAGATAGGAAAGACCTGGACCCCAGACCTGTGATTTCCGATACTGGTGTCCGAGTCATCCTTGGTGAATTCACTTTTTTATTCTCTTAGTTCCCCATGTACAGCTATCAATATTTGAGTACTTTTAGATAAGTTATCTCCTAGTGGTTTGGCAAAACTTGAGATTTTAAAGTGAGGCCAAATATGAATGATTTACTTAAGCTTGTTTACATAAACTATACTTTAACTCTAACTGTAAGTCACTCTGCATCAAATTCCTCTAATGCTGTGGATATAGTTTCTAGATAGATACTTTATTGATCCCTGAGGGGAAATTACTTTGTCAAGCAGCAACGAAAAACATAGGGCAGGTGCAAAATGCCAGAACGAAATACACAAAAGACAGATACATGATTCATAGTGTGGCGGTATGAAAAAGTATAAAAATACAAGAAGTCTGGAGTGCAAAAAGCTATAAAAAGGTATTGCATAGTATGAGTGAATGGCTAAATATGTACACTATACATTGTAACTTAGGATTTATGGATTTATGTACAGAGAGGTCTCTGGAAACCTTTGTTTTCCAGGTTTACTGTCCAGAGACCTCTCTGGAAGTCTGTTTTGTTTTGGAATTGGTCCCCAATTAGAGGCAGCTGCTGCTGCATTGCCTCTAATTGGGGAGCCTATTTAAGTTAATTTTTCGTGTGTGTTCCTTTTTCTTTCACGCCGGTTCATGGTCGCCGTCTCTCATTTGTTTGTGTTTGGGATTACTCTTATCGGAATAAATCAATGTTTTTGCACCACAGCTCTGCGCCTCGGGTCCTGTCTCATAGCGATCGTGACAGTTACCGAGTGGTAGGTGAAAAAATTATACAAATATTGCAAGTTGATATAAATAAATATATATTTGCATGGTTAACAATACTATGCAGAGATACTTAAATAGCTAAATGTGCGTATGATATAAGTCAGGGTAATAATAATAATTCCCTAAAAAATAGTCCTTAGTATAGGGTTTAATTACAGATAAATGCACGTATTGCACATTCGATATACTAACTGCAAGGAAAAAAGATACTAATGACAGGATACTAATATACAGTCCTGAGTGAATGACTACGTAAGTTCAGTCTAAGAATGACTTACAATATTGCACGTGATATAACTACATGAATATGTATATACAGTCCTGAATGAATGAGTGATTACAGACCAGAGAGTTACTCACGGATGGATGGATGCTTAATTGTTAAACTAGGTCCTAACACCCCAACAGTTCCAGGTTGAGTTTAGTGAGTCAAACATACACTACATGACAAAAATATGTGGACGTCAGACATCTTATTCCAAAATCCCCCCTTTGCTGCTATAACAGCCTCCACTTTTCTGTGAAGGCTTTCCACTAGATGTTGGAACATTGCTGCAGGGACTTTCTTCCAGCTGCAGGGACTTGCTCCTATTCAGCAACAAGAGCATTAGTGAGGTCGGGCACTGATGTTGGGTGATTAGGCCTGGCTCGCAGTCGGAGTTCCAATCATCCCAAAGGTATTCGGTGGGGTTAAGGGCAGGGCTCTGTGTAGGCCAGTCAAGTTCTTCCTCACAGATCTCGACAAACCATTTCTGTATGGACCTCGCTTTGTGCACGGGGGCATTGTCATGCTGAAACAGGAAAGGGCCTTCCCAAACTGTTTCCACAAAGTTGCAAGCACAGAATCGTCTAGAATGTCATTGCATGCTGTAGCGTTAAGATTTCCCTTCCCTTCACTGGAACTAAGGGGCCTAGCCCGAACCATTCTTCCTCCTCCACCAAACTTGACAGATGACACTATGCATTCGGGCAGGTAGCATTGTCCTGGCATCGGCCAAACCCATCGTGAAGTGTGATTCATCACTCCAGAGAATGCGTTTCCACTGTGACAGGCTTTACACCACTCCAGCCAATGCTTGGCATTGCGCATGGTGATCTTAGGCTTGTGTACGGCTGCTCGGCCATAAAAACCCATTTCTTGAAGCTCCCCACGAACAGTTATCGTGCTGACGTTGCTTCGAGATGCAATACTCAGTAGTGAGTGCTGCAAACAAGGACAGACTATGTTTACGCGCTATGCACTTCAGCGGTCCCATTCTGTGAGCTTGTGTGGCCTACCACTTCGCGGCTGAGCCGTTGTTGCTCCTAGATCTTTCCACTTCACAATAACAGCACTTACAGTTGACTGGGGAAGTTCTAGCAGGGCAGAAACTTGACAAACTGACTTGTTGGAAAGGTGGCATCCTATGATGGTGCCACGTGTAAAGTCACTGAGCTCTTGAGTAAGGCCATTCAACTGCCAAAATGTGTCTATAGAGATTACATGGCTGTGTGCTCGATTTCATACACCTGTCAGCAACAGGTGTGGCTAAAATAGCCTAATCCACTAATTTGAAGGGGTCTCCTCATACTTTTGTATATATAGTGTATATCCAGCTATGCAATGTGTCCTACATACTGGTCTTTGAAGGGAGGAAACTTCACATTCCTAGAGTTAATGATTTACTGTTGAGGAAAAGATTTGTTGTTGTCTTGGCTGTAATTGTCATACTTGTGTGCCCTGGCGAGTTTGCTGCGCGCTCCAACATTTCTTATCTAGAAAGTGGGGCGGTGCGTGCCTGCAAAAGGGGAAGTGGTGAAAAATGGATGAGAACAATGCGCCTACATTCACTCAACAAGCCTGCTGTGGTGCTACATTGCGCAGGTAAAGTGATTCTTACTGGATGAAAACAAAATATATTCAATAAAAATATTCATGGTAGGCCCCACATGGGTTACCACATGTGGGGCCTACCATTGGTTTTGATATCTGTTGGTGACTGTCCTCAAGGGCGAGAGGAATTCAGCTCTGTAAAGGAACAGCATGGTCTGAGTCACTTCAAAAAATGTTTCTCACGAGGGTGCAGAGAGAGACCAAGGCGCAGCGCAGTGATAGTTCGACATGATTTTAATGAAAGCTTACAGTACGAACTACCAAACACAATATGACAAACGTAATGGAATTGCACCCCCAAACAAAAACGAAACACACTACTTTACCCGTGACTGGAGGAATAACAACCCACACTTTTGTGTGGGACATACAAACATATATAGAATCCCTAATTAGAGACAATGCGGTGCAGCTGCCTCTAATTAGGGATCCAACCCAAACCCCACGCAGAAGATAGATAGATAGATAGATAGATAGATAGATAGATAGATAGATAGATAGATAGGTACTTTATTGATCCCCCGGGGGGGAAATGTCATAAAAAAAATAAGAAACAGAAAGAATAGAAACTGTCAGACTCTGACCATAGCTACATAGCGAAGCAAATAGGCTTCTCTATGGCCAGAGCCTGACAATGTTATAACAGTTAAATTAATGTCTGAATAAAAATGCCACAATTGAAGTGGCTATGTCTTAATACCAAATGTAATGCTGTCATCAGAATGAGGGTCATGAGTCATGAACTTTGGGACTCCTGATTAGAGTATTGTCTTCTGACAACATTTCTGAGCATTGTGACATGGGACCATTGTGAAATAACTTGTTGAGAATTATATGATTACAGTTTTGCCTTATGATAACTTTTGAGCATTGTGGCAGGTGAGCATTATGACATCATCACTACAGTATTCTCTTATGACAACATTCTGACCATTGTGAGAGGGCAGCATTATGACAACATGATTATAGTATTGTTTTATGACAACATTCTTACAATTGTGGCAGGTCAAATCAATAATGTTACCATGAGCCATTTAAACATGCTGCATGACTTTTCAATACAATACTCATATAGGTCTAGATAAGACAAGCTTACATTCACATATGTTGCATTCCCTTTATGTCATACCACAATAAAATAAATGATGCGGCTAATCTACTAAATGTTCATCAAGGTCGCCTGACTCCCTCCTTTATTAATAATCTAATTAAAATCCAGCTCACAGGCTTCATTTGAGCCTCACTGTCATTTGCATATTGCTGAGAAGCGTTCTACTGTTCAGCATCTGGTGATGTTGCATGCCCTATCACACCCCTCCAATGTAGCACTTTTTGGGCATGGGGGGGTGGAAGGCCCAGCACAGGTAATTCAAGGGCCAACCCCAATGTAGCGGGGAAAGTCAATAAATCTTGCCCTGTAGTCTCCAATTCCATCTGGACCTTGTTAGAATCAATATAGTGAAATGTGAGAACCATTCACAAAATAGTGAGGAACACAGAGCCTTAGTCTAAAGCAGTGCACTTTAATTCAAGGGAATAGGCTGGTACCATTTCACACACAGAGTGCCTTTGCCAATGAAAGGGCTGTGTCAAGAATCTCTCAACCACTCAACCCCACAGTTTCTTGTCCTGATCTATCTACATGTCATTGAAATCCCAACATGCATATCATGAAACACCTCCCAAAATAGGTCTAATTATAATTGCACCGTGAATAAAATGGAACATACTGTAGGTTACACATGACAGCCTATGTAACATTCTACATTAATCCCAATAATTATGTTACACATAGCGATAAAAATCATTATTTGACTATAGGCTGGGGACACATGAACGTGGCATTACACGCACTGAAGTCGTAGATTTCCCAGCTGTTTTGAACTTCTCCAATTTTACGAAATGTAAATATACCATTGGCAACCATTTTTTTGTAAATAGAAGAGCTTGAACAGCACTGAAGCACGTCAAATTTAACACATGGTTAGAATATAATATAAGGAATTTAATACACTTGATATTTTCCTCCATCAATCAAAGCAGAATGAAATTCCAGTCAAATAGAGCTTCATGTGGTCAATAAATACACCTTTAAAAAATCTAATTGACATCGCTATGGTCCATAACAATTAATTGTTCCCAAATTCGGTAGCCTATTTGTGTTTTATTCCAGGTTCTGTCATTGGATGGCGACAAAGGATAGCTTTGTAGGCCACAATGTATTGTCCCCCGGCTCCATTTTTGTAAATGGACTCGCCCATGAGCCTCCCCTTGTGTCAGTCACCATGGTCGCATACAGCAGAAAGCTGTGGCTGTGGACCCATCGTCACTCTTAAACCTATCATAATGGTTTTTTAAAGGGTTGCATTTGTACACGTATAGGTTTATTATAAAAAAAAAAATGGAAAACCGGTTATTGTCAGGATAGATTCGTACTTTTTCTTTGAAGGCGGATACATGGAATTGTGGCAAACGCAACAATGCTGAAGATCCATGGAATGGCATTTAGTGTCGGTTTAGATAAAGGAACCGTTTTTCCATAATACAAGTTGTACAGAAACACATCTACTGTGAGTTGGATTCTGGATTCTACGAGCCGCACCTTGATAGCAAGTATTTTAGTTGGGACCGGTGGCAGCCTTCTGTTATCGGTTTGGGGACAGAAGAAACCCCGAGGCTCACATTGTGGCCTGGCCGGGGGGGGGACTAATTATCCATCTTTAGGCCAGTGGAGTTCTCTTCGTGGATAACAAAGTGGAAACAAAGATTGTGGCTTGGTCTGTGAATATCCAGACCGCGAATAATTGACAATTGTCAACAGGATAAGTAATTTAATTGTTTTTAAACTCGTTTTCAAAACAATGGCGTCCTATGTGGATAACAGTTTTCGTCAAGCTGTGATGATGAATCCCGTAGAAAGAACGCAACAGGTCAGTGGAAATATTTGATTAGCCTAAAGTGATGCTAATCTCGAGATGTTGTAATTTGTGAAACCTCTTTGCTACTGTCACACCGAGTTCTATCATTTCCCGCTGCCACTCCTTCCTACATTGTTACATTGTTTCTTTCTGCGTTACTGTTGCCATGCGGCTACAGTGTTACGTATCCTGAATACATCCCGGTAAAGCTCGATCATTGGGAGATAATCTCCAGCTACTTTACATAACAGTAAATAATAGTAACCCTGCGGCTTATGTCACGAACGTATTCAGACTTCAAAGCACATCAGAGCCAACGTTTCCTGTATTTGACAGACGACAATGTCAACATAAGCTACATTGTTTCCCAGACAGCTTCGAATTTGCGAAATTCTTGTTTTTAAACAACAAAGACAAAATATAAACCTACACTAATGCTATTGTCCAAAACCAATTCCAAACAAACCTTAAATGTGTGTTATTAGGCATATTGAGCTTGTATGGGCATTTTTGATTAATAGACATACTGTTTCAGATGTAAAGGTCCCGGGTGCCTCAGTTGGTAGAGAATGGCGCTTGCGACGCCAGGGTGGAGGGTTCGATTCCCAATGGGGGACCAGTATGGAAAAAAGTATGCAAATGTATGCACTCACAATTGTACATCGCTCTGGTTAAGCATCTGCTAAATGACTAAAATGTACACTTTAGGACTCTCCTTGAAGTGACTTGAACAATCAGGATTCCTCATCTGTAGCCCCTTGTAGGCAATATCAGGAATTGGCTTGTAATGCATTGTTCAAGATACTGAATAGCCTAATCTCCTGCATGGGACAGTTGACAATAATCTAGTTCAAACAGACTTGGTTAAATTTACACATGCAATTGTTTATTATTGTGTAATTATTTCCAGTATATTTAGACCATTAGGCAATGGGCCCTGGCACCCTGCGGTTTGTTAGCAGCAAGGGATACGCTCAACAATAGCCTAGAGAATCGATAGCCCACCACTTAAAATAGTGGGCGAGGCGATAGTGACACTGTCACATGCTGATGTATCTGACATTGAGGAAACAATTAAACATCTGTCACGTGTTGTCATTGATGGCTTGTTAACCATGTGCTAGTAGGTCAACACATTTCATTAAGTTTCATAGTGGAGAAATGCCATTCTAGTCATCTGTGGTTGCACTAAATTAGTACTAGGTAACAATAATACTTGAATATGGCATCATGCCTGTCGTACTCATCTCCATAGTTCTCCAGTAAACAATTGGTTTTATAGCCATGTCACACTACACATCTTTGTGTGTCAATATCTCTGATGTTGTTTACATAAGCCATCAATCAAGCCACCATATTCTATCCGCATACTGTCCATAATGTCTATAACATCCCATCATCTTATATATACACATACAGTGCATTCGGAAAGTATTCAGACCCCTTGACTTTTTCCACATTTTGTTTGATTACAGCCTTATTCTAAAATGGATTAAATAAAATCAATCTACACAATGCCCCGTAATGACAAAGCAAAAACAGGTTTTTAGAAATGTTTGCACAAATATATATATTACATTATTTACATAAGTATTCAGACTTTGCTATGAGACTTGAAATTGAGCTCCGGTGCATCCTGTTTCCATTGATCATCCATGATGTTTCTACAACTTGATTAGAGTCCACCTGTGGTAAATTCAATTGATTGGACATGATTTGGAAAGGCACACACCTGTCTATATAAGGCCCCACAGTTGACAGTGCATGTCAGAGCAAAAACCAAGCTGTAGAAGGAATTGTCCGTAGCGCTCTGAGACAGGATTGTGTCGAGGCAGAGATCTGGGGAAGGGTACCAAAAAAGTTCTGCAGCATTGACGGTTCCCAAGAACACAGTGGCCTCCATCATTCTTTAATGGAAGAAGTTTGGAACTAGACTCTTCCAAGAGCTGGCCACCTGGCCAAAACTGAGCAATCGGGTTAAGCGTTCATCACCAAGTGCGGCTTGGTGGGTTGTGTTTCGGAGGACGCACGGCTCTCAACCTTCGCCTCTCCCGAGTCCGCACGGGAGTTGTAGCGATGGGACAAGACTGTAACTACCAATTGGATATGACGAAATTTCAGTTGAATGCATTGTTGTACAACTGACTAGTTTTCCCCTTTCCCTAACATCTGTGTGTAAATGGAAGACAAACGTGTTGTCACTGAAATACTATCTGCTGCAACTGTTAAAACAGTGCACAGTAAGTGTGTATTTAGCATTCATGAAAAATATTTTGATGTGATATGAAAGTAGAGGGACTTCTAGAACCGTACCGCAATTTTGCATTTACATTTGACTAATTTAGCAGACACTCTTATCCAGAGCAACGTCGGTGCATTCATCTTAAGATATCGAGGTGGGATAAGTACATGTTTTTCCCTCAAATAGCTGTCAGCAAAGTCAAAGCTAGTTAGAAGGGGGTAAAAAAGTAAAGTGCGAGTGTTAATTCACTAAAGGCAATTGAGAATCGTTTCACGTTTAGATGGAGTATTTGGCTGTTTTGGCTTTCAGAGCCAATTCACCCTTTAAACAGAACATGTAAGGTCCTTGGACTAAGGAGTAACGTTAGGCTCCTTTAGTCCAATATTGGGTTAGGTGGTATCCTACTGCTACACACTGCTGTTTTCCATGCCACTGTTGCCTAGGTTTCTGGGGGAATGTATTAGACAAATCACCATGTACAGGACAGAGAATGATTGTTTGACAATGCAGTATTTTGATTGGGGATTTATTTAGATTCAGGAAATGGAGAGGAAAGCACTCACCAGGAACTCTAGTTTGTTGGTAAACACAGGCTTGGGAGATCTTCTAAGTTTCTATGAGAATCTTCAAAACTTTTCGGGAATATCATGTATAAAGATCATGTTAACTGACTGATTTTCTCATAGAACAAAACGTATCCCCAAATCCTATTATTTCCCCATTCATTTTCCCCATAGGAAGGGCTGAAAGAACCAGAGGTAACTCATCTCCGTTTTTGAGGACTACAAGCTGGCGAGCTCTATAGAAAAGTAGCCTGGTTAATTTAAGTGAAAAAAGTACCCGGCTGAAAATGAGTCTCTAATCGGCTGGTCAGCCGGCACTAGTGTCTAAGATGCAGCAGCCATCCAAGAAGGGGCAATGAGTCAGACTTGTCAGCTTCTTGGAATTGTTTAGGCAGGTGCAAAAAGGCAAAGGCCATGAACACAGTCATCAAGACCTCTGGCTGCCAGTGAATCACATAGCTCAAATGCCAGGCCTACCTACGAGCTCAGACAGTGTCTTTGTGTGCTGGACTTGGGATTAGCATAGTAGTCAGACAGTGGCTAGGAATATCCAAGTGAAAAGGTGGTGAAGACAGGAGTCCGGGAGGTCCAGAGAAACAGAGGGTGGAAGCTCTATAGTCAGGATGCTTTTTGAACCAAGCCAGCAGGAAGGAAGGGTTGATGGCAAGTGACTCAGAGGAGAAGACCGTTTTGACGTGACTGTTTTAATCTTGCTTGTTTGTGTGTGGCTTCTGGTTTGTGACCTCTGGCCTATTTTGGTCAAACAGTCAGAACAGAAGCATGCGAGACGGGCTTGAATGAGAAATATAACGTATTGTGACGATCTCATACTTTTGCAAGCAGGAACCTTCTAGTTTGTCCATTATAAAATGTGCTAATATAGGCTAAATGCTTCAAACTCCCAGTCCATAAGCACAAAAGCAACTTTCCTTGGCCTCTCCTCACGCCGCTAACCCTGTGGAACTTAAGTGATGTCACATGTTATTCTTGTATTGGAAGTGGAGGCCGAGCTCTGGCTTAACTGTTTACACACATGGCGGTTACAGTTACGTATTCATCACATTTTTAATACAGAAGCTACGTATTTCAAATGGAAAAGGGAAGAAAAGCACAAACTGAACCAATGAATAATGCCCACACTAGCGCAGAGCACAATGCCCACACAATATTTAGGCAAAGCCCTTGATTAGTTATTTTATTTTTTCTAGTCCCACATTTGGTTACTGTATTTCAGCTTATAATGACAAATGAGACATTGATTGGGGTGGTGGGAGGGGAACAATTCATTATTATTGACAGGTTGCATTGGGCCACAGTATATTATCAATATAGGTATTGTAGTGTACCAGAGGCTTCTAGTTAAAGTTAATGATTGCTGTTAGAAATATGTGAAATCCGTGACCTAGTGGGCAGTCATTAGTTTTCTGTAACGGACCGTAGCAATGGAGGACGGGGGGAAAAAATACGGCTGAATTCCTCACATTGCCTGGTTTGAATTGTGGCCTGCATTTGAATTCCAGACACTGGAACACCTCATTTGAAAACCAGGATGTTGTGTGCTAGTGTTTGTCTGTTAGTAAGCATATCTAATAATGAGAAGGCCGATGAGGTAAACCTATTCTCTATATTCAAATCCGATACTGAGACTACAAAATCAAATCGTCACAAGCCGTTGCACTTTGGTAAACAATTTGACCACACTGGACTGTCTGCTAGAAACAAATCTGATTGTGTCACTACCTTGCTCCATAGTGTACAGCGGGTGAAATAAGTATTGAACACGTCACCATTTTTCTCAGTAAATATATTTCCAAAGGTGCTATTGACATGAAAGTTTCACCAGATGTTGGTAACAACCCAAGAAATCCATACATACAAAGAAAGAAAAACAAATAAGTTCATAAATTAAGTTATATGTAATAATGTGAAATGGCACAGGGAAAAAGTATTGAACACATGAAGAAAGGGAGGTTCAAAAAGGCATGGGAAGCCAAGACAACAGCTGAAAACTATCAGAAATTAAAAAGCAATCCAGCACCCTGGCAGTGCAAATTAATATTAGCTGGTTCAATCCCAACTGATGGCCTACAAAAAGGTCTCATTGCCAAGGTGTCACACAAGACACATCTCATGATGGGTAAAAGCAAAGAGCTGTCTCAAGACATTCGCAACCTAATTGTTGCAAAACATAATGATGGTATTGGTTATAGGCGCATTTCTAAGCTTCTGAATGTTCCAGTGAGCACTGTTGGGGCCATAATACGGAAGTGGAAAGACAATCATTTTACCATAAATGTGCCTCGACCAGGTGCTCCTCGTAAATTTGCCCATTCATCCTTCCTTAAATTATGTGAAGTTTGCCAGTACCATTTGCTGAAAAGCAGCCCCACACCATGATGTTCCCACCTCCAAACTTCACTGTTGGTATGGTGTTTTTAGGGTGATGTGCAGTGCCACTTCTCCTCCAAACATGGTGTGTATTATGACATCCAAACAGTTCAATTTTGCTCTCATCTGACCACACTATATTCTCCCAGTATTTCACTGGCTTTTCCAAATGTTGTGCAGCAAACTTTAAACAAGCTTCAAAACGCTTTTTTTTCAGCAATGGAGTCTTGCGTGGTGAGCGTGCATACAGGCCATGGCGGTGGAGTGCATTACTTAATGTTTTCTTTGAGACAACAGTACCTGCTAATTGCAGGTCTTTTTGAGGCTCTCCACAAGTGGTCCTTGGCTCTTGGACAACTCTTCTGATTATTCTTTTCACTCCTCTGTCAGAAATCTTGCGAGGAGCACCTGGTCGTGGCAATTTTATGGTGAAATGATTGTCTTTCCACTTCCGTATTATGGCCCCAACAGTGCTCACTGGAACATTCAGAAGCTTAGAAATGCGCCTATAACCAATGCCACCATTATGTTTTGCAACAATTAGGTTGCGAATGTCTTGAGACAGCTCTTTGCTTTTACCCATCATGAGATGTGTCTTGTGTGACACCTTGGCAATGAGACCTTTTTGTAGGCCATCAGTTGGGACTGAACCAGCTGATATTAATTTGCACTGACAGGGGGCTGGATTGCTTTTTAATTACTGATAGTTTTCAGCTGTTGTCTTGGCTTTCCATGCCTTTTTGAACCTCCCTTTCTTCATGTGTTCAATACTTTTTCCCTGTGTCATTTCACATTATTACACATAACTTAATTTCTGAACTTATTTGTTTTGCTTTCTTTGTATGTATGGATTACTTGGGTTGTTACCAACATCTGGTGAACATTTCATGTCAATAGCACCTTTGGAAATATATTTACTGAGAAAAATGGTGACGTGTTCAATACTTATTTCACCCGCTGTATGTACCTCTCTTATAACTGTGTTCTGTATTGTTCCATCTCTGCATTACAATCTGAATTGTTTCTACTCGGTCTATAACAAAGGTAAGATCCTAATCCATTGGTTTCATTTTAAGGCTGGAAAATCTAATTCTGGTGAATTATGAAATATCTAGGCTACCTACAGTTGGCTAAATAAATACTACATTTAAAGAATACATAGGCCTATCTCTTACTAATACCACTTGCTCTCTGTGTTTCACAGATATCTTTCAGATACAGTCATGTTTTTGGAGAAGGAAAAGTGCAAATCAAGCAGGAATATTCAACATTCATACAATGGACTGGAGGCTGACCAATAAGCAGTTAGCATCCAGTGCTCTTCATCTTGTGGTCTAATGCTACGCTCTGGGTAATGCCCCTCCACACAGTAGCTGCTTTGAAGTGTTCTCTGAGGGAAAACAGCTTTCCTCGCGCTACACGTTTTCTCAAGGTACATTTGCTCTTTCGCCCTATATCTGTCAGCGCTCGAAAGGACACCAATAGGAAGAAGAGACTTGCTTGGGCCAAGAAACACAAGCAATGGACATTCGACCATTGGAAATATGTCCTTTGGTCTGATGAGATGCAGAGTAGGTGAGCAGATGATCTCCGCATGTGTGGTTCCCACCATGAAGCAAGGAGGATGAGGTGTGTGGGTGCTTTGCTGGTGACACTGATTTATTTAGAATTCAAGGCACACTTAACCAGCATGGCTACCACAGCATTCTGCAGCAATACGCCATCCCTTCTGGTTTGCACTTAGTGGGACTATTATTTGTTTTTCAACAGGACAATGACTCAAAACACACCTACAGGCTATGTAAGGGATATTTGACCAAGAAGGAGCGTGATTGAGTGCTGCATCAGACTACCTTGCCTCCACAATCCACCGACCTCAACCCAGTTGAGATGGTTTGGGATGAGTTGGACCGCAGAGTGAAGGAAAAGCAGCCAACAAGTGCTCTGAATATTTGGGAACTTCTTCAAGACTGTTGGAAAAGCATTTCAGATGAAGCTGGTTGAGAGAATGCCAAAAGTGTGCAAAGCTGTCATATAATCACAGAATGGGGCCGTCGAGTGCTGAATCGTGTTGCGCGCAACAATCGTCTGTCCTCTATTGCAACACTCACTACAGAGTTCCAAAGTGCCTCTGGAAGCAACGCCAGCACAATAACTGTTCGTCAAGAGCTTCATGAAATGGGTTTCCAATGGCTGAGCAGCCGCACACAAGCCTAAGATCACCATGTGCAATGCCAAGCGTCAGCTGGAGTGGTGTATAACTCGCCGCCATTGGACCCTGGAGCAGTGGAAATGCGTTCTCTGATAGATAGGTACTTTATTGATCCCCCGGGGGGGAAATTTCATTGTCAAGCAGCTACAACAAAACACAGGGCAGGTGCAAAATGCCACAACGAAAGTACACAAAAGACAGATACACGGTACATGATACATAGAGCGGCAGTATGAAAAAGTATAGAAATACAAGATATCTGGAGTGCAAAAAAAAGCTATAAAAAGACATTGCGTAGTATGAGTGGTTGGCTGAATATGTACACTATACATTGGTGGATGTTGGATGGTTAACTATACTATACAGGTCGATGGCAGAGAAACACTTCAGTAGCTAAAAATGCGTATGATATGAGCGAGGGTAATAATAGTTTACTTAATAGACGGACTGGGTAAATGAACAGGTAAGTGAAAATTTTGCATGGTTAAATTAGCTGTACAGTTAGGTATACAGTTATATTTACAGATAAGTGAATACTTGCATGGTTACACAAACTGTACAGGTAAATGACAGGAAGAGAAACTTTAATAGCTAAATGTGTGTATGATATCATTTTGGGTAATAATAGTAATTCCCTTAAAATACAGTCCTTAGTGCGCAGGGTTTAATTACAGACAACTGCACGTATTGCACATTCGATATACTAAAAGCAATGAGAAAAGGTGCAACTGGCAGGATACTAATATGCATTCCTGAGTGAATGCCTACGTAAGTTAAGTCCAAGAATTACTTGCAATATTGCACGTGATATGATATAACAACTGTACATGAGTATGTATATACAGACCTGTATGAATAAATAGGTCCTGAGTGGATGAGTGCTGACGGACCAGAGTTACTCACGGATGGATGCATAATTGTTAAACTAGGTCCTAGCACCCCAACTGTTCCAGATCTATGTTGCCGACGGCACGGCACCCCGGTGAGGCATTATATAGTCTAATAGCCGCCGGCAGGAAGGACCTCCTGTAGCGCTCTCTGGCACACCGTGGTGGGATCAGTCTGTGACTGAAAGTGCTCCTCTGCGTCATAACCATAGAGTGCAGAGGGTGGGTGACGTTGTCCATGATGGCCAGCAATTTGGCCAGGATCCGTCTCTCCGCCACCTCCTCTAGAGTGTCAAGGCTCATCCCCAGGACAGAGCTAGCCTTCCTGATCAGCTTATTTACCCGAGAAGCATCACCAGCTTTGATGTTTGCTCCCCAGCACACCACTGCAAAAAAGATGGCACTGGCCACCACAGACTGGTAGAAGGTATGCAGTAGTTTACTGCACACGTTGAAGGACCTGAGCCTCCTCAGAAAGTAGAGTCGGCTCTGGCCCCTTTTGTACAGGGCCCCGGTGTTACCGGCCCATTCCAGCCTGTTGTCCATATGGACTCCCAGGAACTTGTATGACCCAACCATTTCCACATCCATCCCCTGTATAGGGACTGCAGTCAGTTGTGCCTTGGTTCTCCTGAAGACAACAACCATCTCCTTTGTTTTGCTGATGTTGAGCTGAAGGTGGTTCTGCTCACACCACAACACAAAGTCACTGATTGTGCTCCTGTACTCCTCCTCCTGCCCACCCCTGATGCACCCTACAATAGCAGAGTCATCCGAGAACTTCTGTAGGTGGCATGTTTCAGAGTAATATCTGAAGTCTGAGGTGTAGAGGGTGAACAGGAAGGGGAACAGGACCGTTCCCTGGGGGGCCCCTGTGTTGCTAACTGCCCGTTCTGACACACAGCTCTGTAGTCGCACAAATTGTGGCCTACCGGTCAGGTAGTCCGTGACCCAGGAGACTAAGGGTGCTTTCCACTTTCATCCTCCTCATCTTCTCACCCAGTAGCGGGGGCTGAATGGTATTGAAGGCACTGGAGAAGTCAAAAAACATAACCCTCACAGTGTAACCTGCGTTGTCCAGGTGAGAGTAGGCCCTCTGCAGAAGGTAGATGATTGCATCATCCACCCCGATGTTGCGCTGGTATGCAAACTGCAGGGGGTCCATTGATGAACACACCAGGGGTCTGAGGTGAGCGAGGACTAACCTTTCCAGGGTCTTCATGATGTGGGATGTTAGCGCTACAGGTCTGAAGTCATTCAGGACAGTGGGGTGTGCCTACTTGGGCACTGGGACGAGGCAGGATGTTTTCCACAGCACAGGGACCCTTTCTAGGCTCAGGCTAAGGTTGAAAAGACGCTGGAGTATTCCACACAGTTGGTCAGCACAGACCCTCAGCACCCTTGGGCTGATGCCATCAGGGCCCGCCGCTTTCCACTGGTGTAGTCTCTCCAGCTCTCTCTTCACTTGGTTGGTGGTGAAAGCCAGCCCAGGTGGGGAGGTGGGGGGAAGGGGGGTGTTGAGGATCAGTCCAGGGGGAGTAGGGGCGGAGGTGGGGTCACTGATTGTCTCAGCAGAGGTGCTGTGAGCAAAGTGGGGGTGGGACAGCCGTGAGGGTGTGTGGTCTGGGGAGCTGGAGGGGAGGTGGACAGGGCCAGTATCAAACCTGTTAAAAAATTGGTTCAGCTCATTGGCTCTGTCCTGGGTCCCCTCCGTCTGCCCACTGTTTGACTTTTTGAAGCCAGTGATATTTCTCATACCCTTCCACACCTCTCTCACCTGGCTCTGCCTCAGCTTGTCATCCATCTTCTCCTTATACACTCTCTTCCCCTCAGCAATCCGCAACTTCAGCTCCCTCTGGATGCATTTCAATTTGTCCTTGTCCTTGTCCCTCTCCTTGAGTGGAGTGATGAATCACACTTCTGGCAGTCTGACGGACAAATCAGTGTTTGGCGGATGCCAGGAGAACGCCACCTGCCCCAATACATAGTGCCAACTGTAAAGTTTGGTGGAGGAGGATAATGTTCTGAGACTGTTTTTCATGTTTTGGGCCAGACCCCTTAGTTCCATTAAAGGGAAATCTTAACACTACAGGATGCAATGAAATTCTAGACGATTCTGTGCTTCCAACTTTGTGGCAACATTTTGGGAAGGCCCTTTCCTGTTTCAGTATGACAATGCCCCCGTGCACAAAGCGAGGTCCATACAGAAATGGTTTGTCGAGATCGGTTTGGAAGAACTTGACGGGCTTGCACAGAGCCCTGACCTCAACCCCATCGAACACCTTTGTAATGAATTGGAACGCTGACTGCGTGCCAGGCCTAATCGCCAGACATCAGTGCCGACCTCAGTAATGCTATTGTGGCTAAATGAAAGCAAGTCCCTGCAGCAATTTTCCAATATCTAGTGGAAAGCCTTCCCAGAAGAGTGGAGGCTGTTATAGCAGCAAAGGGGGCACCAACTTCATATTAATGCCTCTGATTTTTGAATGAGATGTTTGACGAGCAGGTGTCCACATACATACATACTTTTGGTTATATAGTGTGTGTACATGTAGGTAGAGGTAAAGTGACTATACACAGTGAGTAGCAGCTGCGTAACAAAGGGGGTCAATGCAGTCTTATGGCTTGGGGGTAGAAGCTGTTAAAGAGCCTTTTGGACCTAGACTTGGCGCTCCGGTACCGCTTGCCATCCGGTAACAGAGAGAACAGTCTATGACTTGGGTGGCTGGAGTTTGACCATTTTTAGGGCCTTCCTCTGACACCGCCTGGTATAGAGGTCTTGGATGGCAGGTAGCATTGCCCCAGTGATATACTGGACCGTATGCACTATCCTCTGTAGTGGATACAGAGCAGTTGCCATACCAGGCAGATGTGATCTCTAAACATTGTTGGTGTGAGTGGCAGGAGAAGGGGCTTGGTGGGTGTGTGTGTGTGTGTAAACCATAGAGTAAGAGGCAAAGCAAGAGGCATCACTCTCGCTAAAATCTGTCCAAAATAAGCTCAATGCGCTTTTGTGGGTTTACATTGAATCTAAGCTTGTCACCTGCCTTCCCGCCTTTGGGACAACAAATCCCATTTGTTAGGGTGGAGACATGCACATTGTCATTATATACAGACCTCTGGTGTAAATGGGAAGTTGCACAGAAGGAGCGAAGGAGATGAGACCAAAAACACATAAGAACAAGCGGACATAAACATAAATAAAAATGTGATTCTTGTGAAACAGGCATTTTTGCATCTCACACAGAAACATTTATTCGAATTACAGTGAACAAAAATATAAACAAGATGCAACAATTAAGATTTTACTGAGTTATAGGTATAGTCATATAAGGAAGTCAGTCAATTGAAAGTAATTACGCCCTAATCTATGGATTTCACATGACTGGGAATACAGATATGCATCTGTTGGTCAGATACCTTACAAACAAGGTAGGGGTGTGGATCAGAAAACCAGTCAGTATCTGGTGTGACCACCATTTGCCTCATGCAGTGTGACACATCTCCTTCGCATAGTTGACCAAGCTGTTGATTGTGGCATGTAAAAGGTTGTTCCACTCCTCTTCAATGGCTGTGCGAAGTTGCTGGAGATTGACTGGAACAAGCTGTCGTACACATCGATCCAGAGTGTGTGATTATTGTAATCTCTACCTTCTTTCCCTTTGTGCTGTTGTCTTTGCCCAATAATGTTTGTACCATGTTTTGTGCTGCTACCATGTTGTGTTTCTTCCATGTTGTTTTCATGTTACGCTGCTACCATGCTGTGTTATCATGTGTTGCTGCCTTGCTATGTTGTCTTAAGTACTTCTTTTGGTAGTGTTTTGTCTCTCTTGTTTGCAACGCGTCTGCCATCTGCCCGGTACAGTTGAAACCGGGATTCATCCGTGAAGAGCACACTTCTCCAGCTTGCCAGTAGCCTGTTAGGGTGAGCGTTTGCCCACTGTAGTCGGTTACGACACCAAACTGCAGTCAGGTCAAGAACCTGGTGAGGACAACGAGCACGCAGATAAGTTTCTCTGAGACAGTTTCTGACAGTTTGTGTAGAAATTCTTCGGTTGTGCAAACCCACAGTTTCATCAGCTGCCCGGGTGGCTGGTCTCAGACGATCCCTCAGGTGAAGAAGCCGGATGTGGAGGTACTGGGCTGGCGTGCTAACACGTCCTATGCCGCACCTGTCAGGTCGATGGATTATCTTGGCAAATAAGAAATGCTCATTAACAGGGATGTAAACACATTTGTGCACAATTTGAGAAATAAGCGTTTTGTGCATATGGAACATTATTTTTTATTTTATTTCAGATCATTAAACATGGGATCAACACTTTACATGTTGCATTTATATTTTAGTTCAGTGTAATTCAATGTTGCGAAGCCCATGGCTACTGTAGACCTTCATTGCAAAAAGTTTTTTAATCAGTTATTTGGTGAATATATTTAAAATTGTTTTGTCTAAAAAGGATGAAAACTATCTTTTTATGTTTCAAACCATCCTCTTGCCCAGACACACAATATTTACATCTATGATATTGTTTTACACAGCTCACACTGTGCTTGGCATTTAATCTGAAGCAGAACAGTATGGGGCTAGAAAACAAAAGCACCAGAATTGCTTATGAGTGAACATTGCCTTTTGGCCTCGATCCCTCGATGCACAGGGTAATCCTTCCTATTCTTGAACTGGCCAGACATGAGGTGGATAAAACGGTGAACAGATTATAAATCTGTTAATCCAACAGTGCTGTAGTCCACTATACAGACCTAATGCTTGTTTGCAAAGTTCTACGTCTTAGTGTTAGTGGGCTGGGTGTCTGGTGCAACAATGGGTCATCGTCTGGGCTTTGCATTGTATTAGCCCATTTTTTTGTCTCTACTTTTGCCCTTTTATGACCACATTGGCCATATTCCACTTTCCAGTTGTTGGACTCCCAGAAACTTTTGCCAGATGTCCACTCATCACTTATTTAGATTAGCTTTCCTAGCAATAGATAGATAGATAGGTAGGTAGGTACTTTATTGATCCCCCGGGGGGGAAATTTCATAAATGGCGACTGGATACATGTTGACAGTATATCTCCTCTCACTCTCAAACGCCTTTTAGTGTCTTTTGAATGATCAATGTCTATACAAACACTGAGCCAAAACTCTTGCTCTTCCTTCATCCCTCTGCCTGCTTGCTTAAAGATTTCAATTTGTATTCTGGTTTCATGCACAACTAGAGCATAGATTGCCTCAAAAAGCAGACTTTATTATAGAAAGTAATGAAACGCAGACCGTATTATAGAAAGTAAGGAAGAGTTTGTCAGTTTTTGCTTCCCGTTGACAATCTCTCCAAAGTGGTGATGTTAACCATCCAATTATCCCAAGCTTGAAATGAACACAGTCATTCATCATCCATCTACCTTCATAGCCAATGTGTGGTGAGGATTCTGTCGCAAGATGGCTACAGTGAATCACCCAGGGAGTCGCTAGACATCAGTGTTGGCTTGTCCCAGACAATGTAAAGGGCTTTGAGACCTTGTCTAAATTAATGAATTTGGCTTGTCATACCATATGCTAACATAGGAAAAGTGTTGTAGCTGCTGTGCTGGGGAAGCTGTTACTGCTTGACATGTGAACAGAAATAGCTGATTCATATCCCTTTCTTTATGACAAAAGCACTAGCAAGAACAGCTGTCTTTTATTTATGGAGGCCATTGTCAAACAAACAATCTCAAAATGTGGCCAAAGGGTAATTGTGACTGGCTTGAGTCTCATGCAGGAAAAATCTAAAGAGGTTTTGATTTTTTATTGAAGTAGACAACTGGATAATGAAAATGATATGCCTACATTGCTTATTGTTGTTTGCGTTATGCATGCTCCTTTGCAAAATGTAAAACTGTGAAGTCCACTTCTGAGTAATGTGCCTTTTTTAGCATTTGATTTCCAATTGTCTTGTTATTAAGGCTCCAGTTGCCGTAGTAAAACGGTAACCAAGCACAACATTGTTATTTAATTAGCAATGACCAATCCTCAGTTGTTCCTGCGGTCTTGATGATTTCATGTGCCCTGCACAGCAGATTGGAATTGAGGTGCAGTGTGTCCCTCTATTTGAAACCCTATCTGTGTTATTGGTCCCCGAGGGATCGTCTGACCTGTGGCTGGTCACGTTTCCAAGACCCTATCCCTCTTCTATCCATCCGAGAAAATGTCTGTTTCTTTCCAGGCCTAATCCAATTCTGCCTTAAATGTCCGTCCAGGTTTTTTATTTTAAAACTTCTTCCCCTTTCGCTCTTTGGGGAAAAAGGGTAATTATCTCTGGTAGAGCCTTGCCTCAGCTGAACTTCCGGCTAGATTATCTCTAAACGGCTCAAACCTCGGCTACCAGACTGGCAAGATTAGCCGGCCACTCTTTCCTCTTACCGTGCGCCATTGTACCTTTTTACAAGCCAGCATCTACTTCTCTTACTGACTTGCTTGAACCCTTGGCAGTATGATATTGCTACTCTCTGACAGGTTACTTGTATCTGTCAGATAATGTGCCATATTCTTGTAATGACACCATCTCCAAGGCAACATGGATTTTGAGTGCCTCTGACATCGCTCAAGCATGCCCTCCCACTGTACTTTCAGGACAAAGGTGAGGAAGCATATTCCTCAGTGTGATGTATTACAGAGCATCATTTATAATTGTCATCACCTCATACAGTATATCCATGGTAGACCTAGACCTGGCTAATTGACTGGCTTGACCTCAAACTGCCATCTACCGCCATAGGTTTCTCCCGTATGGCCTGGAATTTCCTTTGCATTTGAACTGTTCCTGCTGAGAACAAATGCTTTGTATAAATCCTCTTGTATTCATATTGCCTATGTGGTATGTCCATTGTTGATGCAATACGGCCCAACAGCCAAGAATGTTGTCTTTCTTGCATAATACCATATTAGTGGTGCTTTTTCCTGGTAGATGTTTGTGCTCTACTTCAGAATAACATTGAATGTTGTTTTTTGTTCTATTATTGAACTAGACAGAGAGACCGGGTGTTGCTGGCTGGCTCTGCCTTAAGGGCAACGTGTACTACAGAGCAGCTGCTCCAATATTATGACCCCCGCTGTTGAGCTGAGCAGTAAACCATATTTATTTTTTTCGATTTACCGGTATTGATGCGTGGACTGGTTTGGGTTTTTACTTGAACTTCTATAATGGTATTTCAATGTTTGGTTTGTTAAATGTGATAGGCCACTCCTCCTGTGTGTACCGTCGGTTTTTATAGTTTTCTACGCTTTCTCAACACACCAAGCCCCGCCCACTCTCACTAAAGTAGTGCAGTTGTTGCTTGACCACGAGAGCACTTGCCGTTCACTCTTCAGTCTGCATGGTCAATGCAGCAGATGCAACAGGATGTTGATGACAACGATCCTGCTATCCTGCAAGGGTTTTTCTTTATTTGCACTATTTCTTACGTTGTAGAATAAAAGTGAAGACATCAAAACTATAACATAACACATATGGGTTCATGTAGTAACCAAAAAAAGTGTTTAACAAATCAAAATATATTTTAAAATTTTGCATGCTTCAAGTAGCCACCCTTTGCCTTGATGACTGCATTGCACACTCTTGGCATTCTCTCAACCAGCTTCACCTGGAATGCTTTTCCATCAGTCTTGAAGGAGTTCCCACATATGCTGAGCACTTGTTGGCTGCTTTTCCATCACTGCGGTCCGACTCATCCCAAACCATCTAAATTTGGACTACAGCCCAAAGGACAAATTTCCACCGGTCTAATGTCCATTGCTCGTATTTCTTGGCCCAAGGAAGTAAATTCTCATTGGTGTCCTTTAGTAGTGGTGTCTTTGAATGAATTCGACCATGAAGGCCTGATTCACACAGTCTCCTCTGAACAGTTGATGTCTGTTACTTGAACTCTGAAGCATTTATTTGGGCTGCAATCTGAGGCTGGTAACTCTAATCCTATGCAGCAGAGGTAACTCTGGGTCTTCCTTTCCTGTGGCGGTCCTCATGAGAGCCAGTTTTATCATAGTGCTTGATGCTTTTTGCAACTGCACTTGAAGATGCTTTCTAAGTTCTTGAAATGTTCCGGATTAACTGACCTTCATGTCTTAAAGTAATGATGGACTGTGATTTCTCTTTGCTTATTTGAGCTGTTCTTGCCATAACATATATATATATATATATATATATATATATATATATATATATATATATATATATATATATATATATATATATATATATATATATATATATATATATCCCTATATCCCTATTTGGTCAAATATATACAGTGGGGAGAACAAGTATTTGATACACTGCCGATTTTGCAGGTTTTCCTACTTACAAAGCATGTAGAGGACTGTAATTTTTATCATAGGTACACTTCAACTGTGAATCAATCACATTGTATGATTTTTAAATAATTTATTTGCATTTTATTGCATGACATAAGTATTTGATCACCTACCAACCAGTAAGAATTCCGGCTCTCACAGACCTGTTAGTTTTTCTTTAAGAAGCCCTCCTGTTCTCCACTCATTACCTGTATTAACTGCACCTGTTTGAACTCGTTACCTGTATAAAAGACACCTGTCACACACTCAATCAAACAGACTCCAACCTCTCCACATTGGCCAAGACCAGAGAGCTGTGTAAGGACATCAGGGATAAAATTGTAGACCTGCACAAGGCTGGGATGGGCTACAGGACAATAGGCAAGCAGCTTGGTGAGAAGGCAACAACTGTTGGCGCAATTATTAGAAAATGGAAGAAGTTTAAGATGACGTTCAATCATGCAAGATCTCACCTCGTGGGGCATCAATGATCATGAGGAAGGTGAGGGATCAGCCCAGAACTACACGGCAGGACCTGGTCAATGACCTGAAGAGAGCTGGGACCACAGTCTCAAAGAAAACCATTAGTAACACACTACGCCGTCATGGAGTAAAATCCTGCAGCGCACGCAAGGTCCCCCTGCTCAAGCCAGCGCATGTCCAGGCCCGTCTGAAGTTTGCCAATGACCATCTGGATGATCCAGAGGAGGAATGGGAGAAGGTCATGTGGTCTGATGAGACAAAAATAGAGCTTTTTGGTCTAAACTCCACTCGCTGTGTTTGGAGGAAGAAAAAGGATGAGTACAACCCCAAGAACACCATCCCAACCGTGAAGCATGGAGGTGGAAACATCATTCTTTGGGGATGCTTTTCTGCAAAGGGGACAGGACGACTGCACCGTATTGAGGGGAGGATGGATGGGGCCATGTATCGCGAGATCTTGGCCAACAACCTCCTTCCCTCAGTAAGAGCATTGAAGATGGGTCGTGGCTGGGTCTTCCAGCATGACAACGACCCAAAACACACAGCCAGGGCAACTAAGGAGTGGCTCCGTAAGAAGCATCTCAAGGTCCTGGAGTGGCCTAGCCAGTCTCCAGACCTGAACCCAATAGAAAATCTTTGGAGGGAGCTGAAAGTCCGTATTGCCCAGCGACAGCCCCGAAATCTGAAGGATCTGGAGAAGGTCTGTATGGAGGAGTGGCCCAAAATCCCGCTGCAGTGTGTGCAAACCTGGTCAAGAACTACAGGAAACGTATGATCTCTGTAATTGCAAACAAAGGTTTCTGTACCAAATATTAAGTTCTGCTTTTCTGATGTATCAAATACTTATGTCATGCAATAAAATGCAAATTAATTACTTAAAAATCATACAATGTGATTTTCTGGATTTTTATTTTTGAATCCGTCACTCACAGTTGAAGAGTACCTATGATAAAAATTATAGACTTCTACATGCTTTGTAAGTGGGAAAACCTGCAAAATCGGCAGTGTATCAAATACTTGTTCTCCCCACTGTATGTGTGTGTCCTTTAGTAGTGGTTTTATATATATAATTAAACAGTACAGAACAAATATTAAGGTATTTCTGTAAAACTTTTTAAAAATGCTTCTTATTTATGCCTTGGAGAGGTGTGTTGTCGTTTAACAAGGAACCGTTTTTTTTAAAATAAATTCACTTCACTAGCTGCAGCAGCAGGGAGAGGCCTGAGAGGCTAGAGCAGAAACTAGAGCAGAAACTAGAGCAGAGACGGGCGGGGAAGGGGCCCAAGTGACCGGTACACACACACACACACACACACACACACACACACACACACACACACACAGAGCAGCTGGCGAAGCCATGGAGAGGGAGCAGACTGCAGAGCAGCACAGCTGAGCTGGCACACAAGCAGGGAAGTCGCTAAAGGCAACCTTAAGTAGCTAAATTTCGTTGCTGTATTATTTTACCAATTAAAGTCCTTGATTGAGCAGTGTAAAAGTGGTCACCAACCATTATTTATTATTATTAATGAATACATTATAGTTTAATCCCTCACTGGTATTTTTTTTTTATTTTTTTATTTTTTATTTTTACCTTTATTTTACTAGGCAAGTCAGTTAAGAACATATTCTTATTTTCAATGACGGCCTAGGAACAGTGGGTTAACTGCCTTGTTCAGGGGCAGAACGACAGATTTTTACCTTGTCAGCTCGGGGATTTGATCCAGCAACCTTTCGGTTATGGGCCCAACACTCTAACCACTGGGCTACCTGCCGCCCAAAACATTGCATCAGTCTGTTCTGAAATCATGACATTCATCATCTCCCAGCTCATGTTCCATATTTCTTGTGCAATTTCACTATTTTATGATTCACATCCAATAATGTGATTGGTTGATATTAGGCTAATTTGTGGACAATTTGTAAATGTCAATTTTAGATGCCTGTATAATTCTCAAATAAGACCCAAAAAGGGGTTAAGACCAAAGAGGGGGTTTAGTAATAAAATAGACTAGAGGTAAGATATACTTATTATGCAATTGCCTATTTAATTAATAAATAAATAAATGAAATGCCCTCTTTAGTGTTGGGATAAAGACGAAATGCTGAGTAGGAGAGGAATGACTTGCAGTGCATTCGGAAATTATATTTAAAAAAAAAATAGAATTTTTAGCAAATGTATTAAAAATAAGAAACATTTACATAATTATTCAGACCCTTTGCTATGAGACTCGGAAGTTGAGCTCAGGTGCATCCTGTTTCCATTGATCATCCTTGATGTTTCTACAAATTGATTGGATTTCACCTGTGGTAAATTCAATTGATTGGACAACCTGTGATCTCCCCAGATGAGTCCACCAGATATGCTATAATTGTATTGTTTTTATTAATGTGGCTGTATTCATGTTTACCATCATTACCATCATTATCAGGTTGAAGGAATTGTCCGTAGAGCTCAGAGACAGAGAGCTCTACCTAGAGCTGGCCGCACAGCCAAACTCCGCAATCGGGGGGGAGAAGGGACTTGGTCAGGGAGGTTACCAAGAACCCAATGGTCACTCTGACAGAGTTCTAGAGTTCCTCTGTGGAGACGGGAGAACCTTCCAGAAGGACATCTCTACAGCACTCAACCAATCAAGCCTTTATGTTAGTGTGTCCAGATGGAAGCCACTCCTCAGTAAGACACATGACTGCCCGCTTGGAGTTTGCCAAAAGGCACCTAAAGGACTCTCAGACCAAGATTCTCTGGTCTGATGAAACCAAGATTGAACTATTTTGCCTGAATGCCAAGCGTCACGTCTGGAGGAAACCTGTTACCATCCCTATGGTGAAGCATTGTGGTGGCAGCATCATGATGTGGGGATGTTTTTCAGCGGCAGTGACTGGGAGACTAGTCAGGATCAAAGATAAACTGAGCAAAGTACAGAGCGAGATCCTTGATGTAAACCTGCTACAGAGCGCTCAGGACCTGACTGGGGCGCAGGTTCACCTTCCAACTGGACAACGACCCTAAGCACACAGCCAAGATCACGCAAGAGTGGCTTCGGGACAAGTCTCTGAGTGGCCCAGCCAGAGCCAGGACTTGAACCCCATCAAACATCTCTGCAGAGATCTGAAAATAGCTGTGCAGTGACACTCCCTTTCCAACCAGACAGAGCTTGAGAGGATCTTCTGAGAAGAATGGGAGAAACTCCCCAAATACAGGTGTGCCAAGCTTGTAGCGTCATACCCAAGAAGACTCAAGGCTGTAATTGCTGCCAAAGGTCCTTCAACAAAGTACTGACTTCAGTGTCTGAATACCTGTGTAAATATTTTGTTTTTTTTAGATTAATAACATTTGCAAAAAATTCTAAAAACCAGTTTTTGCTTTGTCATTATGGGGTATTGTGTGTAGATTAGGGGGGAAAAAACAATTTAATACATTTTAGAAAAAGGCTATAATGTAACAAATTGTGGAAAAAGTCAAAGGATTTGAATACTTTCTGAATGCACTGTAATTCCAAAAGGAAGGAGGCTGCTGAACTTTGGTGTTGTGGTATTTAGCTGGCATTCCTTCAGCTCTCTAACTGTGCTGCAATCTGTTACCAGATTTGGAGGCTATCTTTGGTGTGCCTAATCTGGTCTGCCAGGCTTTGCCCTGTCACATTAGGTACCATTGTGTAGACCTATTTCAGGCCTAATCCCCTAATATGTTATGAACTTAATTAACCTAAGCTAGTTTTCATCAGGTCATTTCCATATTACCCAGGTCAGGCACAGACTAGTGGTCAGTCTAGTGAATTAGTAATTACATAGGAGTGACCCAATTTGCAAACGAGGAGGGGGCCCATTTTTGTACTTTGTCAAGCTCCTTTAAGTGAGACATGATACAATGGGACAATTCTGTGGCGTCAGTTGGTTGTAGTCCTGGGGGCTTTACTTAGTATTAGCACACTTAAGCAGCAGTTGGTGGTTAGTGGTAGTCCTGGGGACTTTATTCAGTGTTAGTATGTTGAAGCAGCATTTACCATGTGGTCTCTAAGACATTTGTTTAATTGATTTAATGTCAATTATTTGGGATTGACATCCGTGTCTCTCCTTGTATTGTTTTCATGCTGGTGCACATGGGTAGCCTATTACCAAGGCCACGTTGCGTTTTGTCTATGCCTTACCTAAGGTTAATTAAAGCGCTATAAGTCACTCGGCTTGCTGACGTGTGTCCCAGTAATTAATTAACTTGTTGCCACACTGGGAGTAACTGTTTTACCTAAAGTTTTAATTTTCTTACAGCTCTAACCCCAACAACGCAGTAATCAATAACAATGTAATACTAAAATTAACAAGGTAGAACTGAAACACTCCATATATAAAATAAGACAATTATTAAGTAAGCATACTATATACAGGGTCAGTTCCAGTGCATATTTACAATGTGCAGGGCTACTGGACATGCATACATAAAACTGTAGTTGTACCCATGCCAAACATCATTAAAAAAAAAAACTATATAGCCTAGGTCTGCTCAACTTGTAAAGCTTAGCCTCGTTGGAAAAACCTTTTTTTTCAAGTAGGCTACATTTGCACCAACACCCAGTGAAATAGATGCCTCTCCACACCACACAAGCAGAATTGCCCAATATCCAGGGTCTTCATTTTTCAAATCCTCTAAGCTCTTGAGAATTACAGTCAAATGAAAAATCCACCTTTTTCATTTTTGTTACAAGATTAGGCTTGGTGAGTAGTGCCCTGAAGAAGCCTACAAGTGTGACGTGGGGCCCGCCAGTTAACAATAGTGAAATTAGTCCTCCATGTTTCTTTGTTAAACAACATCCTCAGGATATAGCTTGAAATACCATCGTCTGTAGTTGGAACAGTTTTTTTTTCACTTAGTGAGGAGCTAGGTCCTTGGGTGGGATCATAAGGCTTCTTTGTAAACAGGAAGTGCAGGAACATTGAAAGGCTCTCTGATAAACACTGATTTCCTATTTTCCAAGAGCAAGGCTTTTTGTAAACAGTTGCATAATGATTAAAATAGTATTTTGTCCAATGTACTGTAAATTCACCAGCTAATCATTAATACTGTTGATTTTGTAGTAGACAACATACTAAGTAATTGCACTAATTAACTGATGCCCTCATTTTATATGCCTTGATTCATTGTGGCACTAGAATGGACCATTACCTGTGCCAGGATGTCACACTGACACAATCTAGGAGACCTAGTATTAAATGTCTCTTGTTCATGGGAGCTCCTGTATCCACTGCAACCCAATGACACGCATACTTTAACCAAATTCGGCATACAATGAGGAACGTTTTTTAACCCCCTAGAATCATTGTCCGTGGCCCCTGCGGAAATCAAATTGGCATAATAGAAAATCCCCACACAAATGTCAGGTTAAGGTAGAGATGTATTTTCTCTATGCATTGGATGCGTCTCAATCCACCGCATCTGCCGATATCTCACTTCCACTGTGTTTGTCAGACCATGTGATATCCTGAAAATCGGTCTTCTCACAAAATAATGTGTAGCGTCAAACGGTTTTGCCTAAAAACTATTATTACCGCTTTATGTTCCATGTAATGAATCTGTTATTCAATGCATTTGTATGGACTAATAGCAGTAAGGCCCAAAACATGTTATTTTTTTAATACAGTACTTAAAGGGGTCTTAAAAATAAATCTAACTAAATGATCCTTGGTATGACCTTCTTAAAACAATTCCATATAGCTTGGTAAAACCCCCCTCCACCTGCTAAGACGGGGCTTAGAGACTCTGGGTTAAAGACTCTGAGAACAGCAACAATTATACCCTCAGGTAGAGAGGAGAAAGAGACGGGTGACTGGTGAGAGATCTGTCTCCGTTGTCACTGGAACATTGAAGCAATGTTAGTAACTCACAGCTCCATTACCGCTGAAACGTTGAAGGAACGTTAGTGACTCTGTCATCTGGTTACTAACCAAGGCGTCTCGCCTCTGGCCTGCTCCCAGATCACTGGGGACATGTGACCCCCAGATATCAAAGCCCCTACTGAAACATACTAAACACATGGCTAGTGATGAGGGAAAGTAACCTTGACTCAGAAGATGGAGCCCCCCCCCCCAAAGTCCATGCCCATCTGGCAAGGGGGGGAAGAGTTCACGCCTTTGGAGTCTAAAATATTCCCCACTAATGAAAGCCATGCTCGTAGCAAAGCCGTTTTGACTGGTTGTTCCCTAGCAACCGGGGCACGATATCTTCATAGCCCATGGCTGGAATTGCATTTCAGAGAATGCTGAGGGGAGAAATTGCACGGAGTAAGGAGATTTGATTATTGGATTCCATAAATACCCAAGTGGAGGCCTGAAAATATGCGCTGGCGGATAGGTTGAGGATTAATGGCCATAGGAGCGGAGACACTGGCTGGTGTACAGTCGTGGCCAAAAGTGTTGAGAATGACACAAGTATTGGTCTCCACAAGTATTGCTTCAGTGTTCTTAGATCTTTATGACAGTAGTTACTATGGTACACTGAAGTATAATTACAAATATTCCATACGTGTCAAAGGCTTTCATTGACAATGACATTCGTTTTATGCAAAGAGTCAATATTTGCAGTGTTGACCCTTCTTTTTCAAGACCTCTGCAATCTGCCCTGGCATGCTGTCAATTGACTTCTGGGCCACATCCTGACTGATGGCAGGCCATTCTTGCATAATCAATGCTTGGAGTTTGTCAGAAGTTGTGGGTTTTTGTTTGTCCACCCGCCTCTTGAGGATCGACCACAAGTTCTCAATGGGATTAAGGTCTGGGGAGTTTCCTGGCCATGGACCCAAAATATAGATGTTTTGTTCCCAAAGCCACTTAGTTATCACTTTTGCCTTATGGCAAGGTGCTCCATCGTGCTGGAAAAGGCATTGGTCGTCACCAAACTGTTCTTGGATGGTTGGGAGAAGTTGCTCTCGGAGGATGTATTGGTACCCTTCTTTATTCATGGCTGTGTTCTTAGGCAAAATTGGGAGTGAGCCCACTCCCTTGGCTGAGAAGCCACCCCACACATGAATGGTCTGAGGATGCTTTACTGTTGGCATGACACAGGACTGATGGTAGCGCTCACCTTGTCTTCTCCGGAGAAGTTGTTTTCCGGATGGCCCAAACAATCGGAAAGGGGATTCATCAGCCTTCTTCACAACAATTGAACCTCTCTCCTTGAAGTTCTTGATGATCCGATAAATGGTTGATTTAGGTGCAATCTTACCAGCAGCAATATCCTTGCCTGTGAAGCCCTTTTTGTGCAAAGCAATGATGATGGCATGTGTTTCCTTGCAGGTAACCATGGTTGACAGAGGAAGAACAATGATTTCAAGCACCACCCTCCTTTTAAAGCTTCCAGTCTGTTATTCTGACTCGATCAACATGACAGAGTGATCTCCAGCCTTGTCCTCGTCAACACTCCTACTTGTGTTAACGAGACAATCACTGACATGATGGCAGCTGGTCCTTTTGTGGCAGGGCTGAAATGCAGTGGTGATGTTTTTTGGGGATTAAGTTCATTTTCATGGCAAAGAGGGACTTTGCAATTCACCTGATCACTCTTCATGACATTCTGGAGTATATGCAAATTGCCATCAACACTGAGGCAGCTAACTTTGTGGAGACCAATACTTGTGTCATTCTCAACTTTTGGCCACGACTGTACAGCAGCACTGTATCGAAGCCCAGCAGAGCCCAGACCTTACTTGACTGAGCCCAGACCTTACTTGACTGAGCCCAGACCTTACTTGACTGAGCCCAGACCTTACTTGACTGAGCCCAGACCTTACTTGACTGAGCCCAGACCTTACTTGACTGAGCCCAGACCTTACTTGACTGAGCCCAGACCTTACTTGACTGAGCCCAGACCTTACTTGACTGAGCCCAGACCTTACTTGACTGAGCCCAGACCTTACTTGACTGAGCCCAGACCTTACTTGACTGAGCCCAGACCTTACTTGACTGAGCCCAGACCTTACTTGACTGAGCCCAGACCTTACTTGACTGAGCCCAGACCTTGCTTGACTGAGCCCAGATCTTGCTTGACTGAGCCCAGACCTTGCTTGACTGAGCCCAGACCTTGCTTGACTGAGCCCAGACCTTGCTTGACTGAGCCCAGACCTTGCTTGACTGAGCCCAGACCTTGCTTGACTGAGCCCAGACCTGACTGGATCGAAGCCCAGCTGAGCCCAGACCTGACTTGCTATTACCATCCCAACTACTTCTGATTCATGACCTTGCCCTGCCTTGCTTGTTTATTTAATTGGACAGAAAAACAATACAATACATTGTGGCATATTTGACCCAATACAGCAAATCTATTTGTTTGGTCAAATTCACCTTAGTTAATATATCAATCTACCCAGTTTGCTTCATTTTGGGGTGGATTGAATTGATATTTATGGGATGTTCTATAACTTTGATTACCCCGCACCTCTTTGAAGGCTTTGTTTGGGCAAGATGGAGCCTGTTTTATTTTGCCCGACAGTTGGCTTTGTTGCCGGCTGGGACCTCCTACACAACTTGGTTGAAGGACAGTGCTGAATTATCAGTATCTGTGGTCAGAGAAGTTGTGGCTAGAAGCTGTGGTGAGAAGTTGCTAAGAAGAGTCATGGGGATTATTTGATTGTGAGTCAGTTTGCTGCTAGGCAAGGTGATTGTGGTCAGAGTGATTGAACTTAGAGGCTGTGTGGTGATTTCATTGGGATTTGGGCAACACTTATAGATAGATAGATAGGTACTTTATTGATCCCCCGGGGGGGAAATTTCTTTGTCAAGCAGCTACAACAAAACACAGGGCAGGTGCAAAATGCCACAACGAAAGTACACAAAAGACAGATACACGGTACATGATACATATACACAAGGATATACACATATCCTTGTGTATATCCTTGTGTAGCACCTTCTTGTACCGGTAATGTTTGAATAGCCTGCTGTTGGTTATACTTTGAGGTATTGCCATTTCTAACCGTGTTTGCATAATTGTGATCTATAGTTACACACAACTCACGCCCTGCTCAGAGCATAATATGCAGTGCTAATTAGATGACTGTGGAGATCCTGTATCGATGTCGCTTGACTAATGTTGTGTGGATAACGTTAAAATAACACCAGACTGAAGGCCTGCAAGCAAGCTAATGCTCATTTAGCGTGGACAGATTGGCTCTTTCGCACCTAGAGGCATAGCAGGGTTACAGTGTCGTGTCCTCACAATGCATAATCTGATATTCAGAGATGGATCCACATGCTGCATTATTCAACATGGACACACTTTTTGCTGGCATTATACCTCGTTGCTTGCTCCATCTTTCTCATCCCAAATGAAAAGCTGTTTCAGTCATTATTTATTTCCTTCACATTTTCAGTTTTTCCCCCCAAACATTCATACCTACTTCCCCCTCCAGTCCCCATAATTCCATTGTCTATACAGTCTTAGGCCCAACATTGCCGTTTCCCCACATTCCCCCAAAATAACATTGTTAAATGTTTGCGTACAAACGAGACTGCTGCTGCCATCTTGATTACCTCTCTGAGGATCCACCCTGAGGAAAGGTAAACATACTCAATTATTCAGAAGATATCAGTTGCTTGGTTTTTGCCAGGGGGTTGCAGTTTGTGGAGAAAAAACCCACCAATAACATTGGCTGAATTTGGCTTCCTGAACAAGAAACAATGGCACATTTGAGTTTTGTCAATACCTCATGGAATTGTCTTGGCTGTTTTCAATAAGAATAAATCAGTAATATAGTTCTTACAAAAAGAACTAGCCTACTTATGAAGAATATTCCTCTATGCTGACGACAACTTTTGAAAATATGCAACTATCCCCAATAGAAGGTTTCTGCGGTATAAAATGTGCCAATTTCCCCACCATGAAGCCTAAGGAATGTTTCTTCAGAAAGTTATTACAGTTATGCCAGCACAGGCAGAACTCCGGTCTCATTTAAAGTTCCTATCCCCTAGTTGTCTGCCTGAGGGTATGACTGGTTAACAGTGGAAGCCATCTTACCATCAGATTCTTACACATTAACAAGTGATGAGCCGTGTTGATAACTGAAGCTCCTCTGATTTTAATTGACCTCAGACATGTTTCAAGCTAGCAGCTTATTGCTATCTTGTTATGAGATCATGTTCTTTAAGACTGTGAGAGATGAGTTAAGTCCCATTTAGGTAGTATTGACTACAGCCAGGTAATACTACTATAGCTGCTATACTGTAGTTAATGAGGTTACCTTAGAAATGGGCCCCATTTATTGTTCACTCACTTGGCTTTGGAGATAATGATTAGTAACGAAGCATAGTGAGGGCACAATTTTGTTTTACTCTGCACTTTAACTCTGCACCCCCTCACCCTGCTCATAACCAACAATAATGACCTCCGCATGTGACGAGGCCTGAAAGACTCCTCCCTATAGTTAATAAGAATATTCATAAGGTCCAGATCGCCAGTGCTTCCAAACTTGTTTATTTTTAGTACTTTTTTACCTCGCTGGTTTTCCATACTCTGATGAATGAATGAGTGTAGTGTAACGGTGAAATGGACCAGTCCTGGGCCTTTTGTAATGCTAACATACATAATATTAGCAGTGTGTCAGCATCATCGCTAGTGCAGTGGTCACCAATGGTCATAGGTCAAGGCCTGCACACCCTATTGATCCCATGTATCTTTATCTTATAAATAAATGCATTGAAGTTTCCTACTTGTAAATTGCAATTTAAAACGCAGGGTTGCCAATTATGATTTACAGCTCATCTGAAATATTCTAATCCAAAGTGTGCATACACCAGCTCATTTTAGCCTAGCACGCATCCTATTTGCATGCTTAAGCAATCTCACTGCGCTATTGTTCTTGAAGTCTTTATCCTGCCAACTCAAGTGGAGGGTGCTAATCTCATTCACATGCTTCCTAGATTCCTGTTACCGAAAGTCACCATGTCCCCTCCCATAATTCACACAAACAGGGTGTGAAGCACTGCTAGAGATTGGGTTTCAATTAGCATTAGTAAATGTTTTCTAGTTCCATTGCACCGCATAGTTTTCTTCCCTCCAATTTCCAGTATGTTTGTGTGCTGTGTTGCCTTAGCTTCTTAGAGTTAGCTAGCACAGCAATACTAATTCTGCTACTAGCTACTTAGCTTTGTGTAATGTGTGTTGGTGCCAGCCTTCAACGAATTAGCTAATCATTTTAAGGTAGCACCAGGGGGACACAAGTGTTGCCCCACACCAACATTCCTGTCATAGTGTAGCACACATGGAGTTTTGAAAACAAGACTGTTGGCCTTCTCTTTGCCAGCAGTCAGGACAACCACTGATACCATGTGTAGTGCCCAGCTACTCTGTGACCTTGCTCTCCTACATAAAGGTTTCACCTGCTGTCTGGGCGCATCGGGCGATTGATAAAAATACCCCTCAGACCCCACACTCTTTGTCAATAGAGATTCAAGGACAGCAGTCAATGTCCTCTCACTCACAGGCATACACACACCACTGCACACATTATTCATCTTACTTCTACAATGACACATGGCATCCTGCATCATGCACCTGTCCGCCCGCCTGCCTGAGTTATATGTGTCTCCTACAACATTTTCGATGAACTGTTATTCTTGCTATTTTGAATGGGCTGGGGGCCTCATGAGTCCCGCTTGGCACACTATCACCGATGGGGGCTGGGGCGTGTTTGTGCTGAGCCGACACTATAAACCTACTATGTGCCATTTGCACATACTTGACAGTAGACAACACTGACCTGGTGACCTTCACCACTGTCTGTCCGTCCTATGTCTCTATCTCATTGTACACTAATACCCTCGTCCCAGTCAGCTACCCTACCTAAATACGGATTCCAATAAAGCCACAATTTGAATTATATGTTTCAGCCCAATGGCATTAATATAAATTATCATTGTACAGCATGACGTATTGCATAATATGCCTTTTAAAAATATGTATGTGGAGCATATGGGCGTTTGGGCATGTTGTTCTTCTCACTGATGTGTGCATGAGCTAATAACAGCTCACTGTAAGACTTGACAGTGAGCCGTCTCTGGCTAGCCCCAGAATGTAACCAGATGCCTCTTCTTCCTGGCATGTCATACCTGCCATAGGTTAGGGAGCAGCGGAGGGAATAGCATAGGCCTTGTGTGTTATTTGTGTGGACACGGAGACATTATCTCGGCAGTGTCTTCTGAAGAATGCAGTCCTCACCCCTGGCTGACACACAAAATGGCCCCTCTACTGTCACGGTAAGGGGATCCATTGACACCGGGACTCTGCTTGGTGGGAGGAACGACCAGATTGAGGCCCATCCTCGTTAAGGATTAAGGTCGGAATTCAAAATGGCGACAAGGTTGAGCTATGAACTTGCTGCCACGTTTCATTGCCCTCTGAAGATCTGGTGAGATCATCACCCTCAGCCGGTGACAAGTGAGCGATTGTTGTGAATCTAGGACGGCTCGGGTCTGAGTCGCGGGGGATTAATTTGCTTTTCACAGCTTTTCCCCGAAACAGAACCACAATCTCTCTGTGCAAAGCGTCCCCGATTTTTAAAGTCCCAGTTCTTGACGTGCCTGCCTGCCAGGGATCGGGGACACCGCCGTCTTAAGGCGGAGACATGCTAATGAGCTGAGCTAAATGGTAGATGACACATTGTTTTGATGAAGCTGAGAACCAGTCTAGTTACATAGGTGTCGTCCAGGTTTGGCCGGGGTAGGCCGTCATATAAAAATAAGACCGATTTTTTTTTTTTTTTTTTTTTTCTTTTTCTTAACTGACTTGCCTAGTTAAATAAAGGTTTTAAAAAAGAATAATACTAATGCCAACAGGTTGCGGCTCACTGTAAACTTGATGTTGGCAACAACTTCTCATTATTGACAGACCCATGCCTCCCCATACGTGGCCTCACTGTTGGTCTACATCTCACGTATCACGTGACTGTCTCCTGATATACTTTTAAAATACATCCTTACTTTGTTATTTCCTTCAAGGTGATCACTGATCTGCTATAGAGACGAATCGCATTGACTGTCAGATCTTTAAAATCTATATTTTACGATGTATTTGAGCAGGGCCTACCGCAGAGGCTGCTACTGTTGACTGAATGATGGAGGTTATGATGTTAGCACTGTCTTACATAATGTCCACAGAGCTCCTGTCATTGGTTTACTTTCTTTTGTGAGGTCAATGCACCCAATGAAATGAAAATTACACTCATCCCATGTCAAGTTTTATGGCCAATCACATGACATATAATTTTAATATCCTGTTCAAACCAAAAACCACATTCCCCACTACCGCCCATCTCAATGCACCAAACTGTCACGTCCGTGCCGACTACCTCGACGGTGCTCCTCCCGCCCCGGTGCTACGGCTCGCCGGTGTACTAACCACCGGCATGAGGACGATGGCAGCCCTATCCAAGCGGCCATCACCTGCTTCACATTCCCCTGATTTCACACACACACACACACACACACACACACACACACACACACACACCGGTTCCCATTCACCCCATTACTCTCTATTAAGGTTTCACTTCCCCGTGTGTGGGTGTGAATTATTGTCTTTGTATCACGCATGCTATACTTTATTAAATATATCGCCTTACGCAATTCCTTTTGTTTCACCTCCTTTTTTACGCCTTGCATTCGTTACACAAACAGAAAATCTAACATGTCACATATTACAAATTCTCACAGCAATCTCACAGATATTGTATCGTTATAGTATATAGGCTAATATATCACAACATTAGAGGCCTCTTAAGCTAAGCCAATGAGGTTTAAAATAGTAATACATCATAATAATTTGGTGGGTGCTTGTATTATCAATGGCGACCCTGGAGCGATTAGGGTTAAGTGCCTTGCTTAAGGGCACATTGACAAATTTTTCACCTTGTCTGCTTGGGGATTGGAACTAGCGACCTTTCGGTTACAGGCCCAACACTAACTACTAGACCACCTGCCGTCCTCTTTGTAGGTGATGTCCACGTTTATCTTCCTCACAGGTCTTTAAGGTTGTGACCCCACATTTGATGTCTCGCCTACAGTATCAGTGTGATAAGATGCAGGGGGGTTTGCATTCACGCTGACACAAATTAATAAACCAAATGGTTATTCAAACCAATGAAAGGAGCGGACAATGGAAGCTCCCTATCTTGTTTGCAGACACATCAGGGGTTTCAAGATAAGCTGCCATTTTAGAATTTAAACAAGGCTCTGTTGTTTGTGTCCCTTCCCATTTTTAATGAAAGTGAAAGGGAGCGATTTGAGGTCAAGTGGATGACTGTTGACTGGAATCTCTGTGTTATGATAATGTTGTATGTATATACTAAATGATTATGTTATAGGCCTAGATCTCGTCATAACTTGAATCTAGATGATAATGTAATAAGTCTTCTCCTAACTTTTAATCCAGGATGTCAGTGGATGTGCACGGTTTAGCTAAACATTGTCACTTCCTCCTTGAACTCTCTTTGCTCAACTGATTGTCATGTCACTCAACACGTTGGCCCAGCGCCCTGTTCTGGACCCTACTGCCCATGGAGATATACAACAAACCATAGATAATGGAGACTGGAGAGGCAGCCTTGGTCATTGTGTTTGGCCCCCAAAACAGGGAACACAAGGCTATCATTGTTGGCTAATGTCCTGGGAGGAAATACCTCTGATAGTTTGCCTACAGTATGGAATGCTACGCTACACTACTACTGTCTGGCTCCGATCCAGAGGTGTGGTGAAACATTAGATCTCCCTGATCTAAGGAAATAAGCAGGAAGTCTATGGTAACGGAGCAAAATGTCCCAGACCACATGAAGACTAACATATCTGGTATTTCAAAAATGCGATGGGTAGAATTTACAATTCGTGTCAGCGGTAGGATGTTATGGTGTTGGAGCTCTGGTAGCCTAGTAGATTGGGGCATCTTGTCCCACCTCCTTTAGATCTGACTTATAACCCTGTCATTGTCTTTTGTATTCAGTGGAGAAATGAATATGAGATGGATGTCATTTCCACAACACCAAGGCCTTGATGAAACATGGTGTGATTTTTAGTAGCCTACTCTCAGGGTAAAATCACAAGCTGGACAGTAGTGGTGTTATTGAAAAACTGGATTTATAATGGCAAGTAAGATTTAAGTCCTTAACCCCATCACATGCTTGCTCTCTTTCTCTTTCTCTCGGTCAAACACCCACACATATCTAACTTGACATTGCCTGACTCTTATCCCACTCCCCTACCTTGAGTCTATACAGTCATTGCCTTCAATATGCAACACCAGATGAACTTGGACATATCCCTCCTCCAGTGTTTTGCGGTTGGCCCCAACATATCACACAAAACCGGAAAATGAAAGAGGCAATGGTTGCAAGAGGCAGTGGAAAAATGGAGTGCCTCGCATTCTTTCCATGGAGCTAATCTCAAGAGTCAATCTGCATTATTTAAGACCCAAGCCACAATTGATGGTTCTGCATATTTGTCTCTCACTGGAGCTCCTGAGTGGCGTAGGGGTGGCGCTGTTTCCCACACTGTGATATCGCAGAGCTATAGCAGGCCTATGGGAAAACAGACAGTAGTAGCACGCCACCTAGTGGTCGTTCTTGGTAAGGTCTGCTTCCATGTATGGCAATGGGCAATTAGTCTTTTGCTCTGGTGTTTTGAATCCTCCTTACAACCCTTCCTTGAGGTTATAGTCTCTGTTACTGTAGGTGATTGGATAAGTCAAAGAAAAGTTCCCACCTACCCAACCTCTCAAATATGTGATTAGGCCTACTTTAGGGAAGACTGAAATATGTCATAAGCTTTCAACAGGGCCTTGTTGTCCTGTGTGAATCGGCATGTTCACTGTTCCTTCTACTCAAGCAACGTTGAGGCTTAATGAGTCCAGATTATCCCTCCCAACGATGTGGTTGGCTGTATTTGTCTTGCTTAAAACCATTGTATTCCACCTTTTCAGTCACGTTCTCATATTCAAGACCATAGATCAAACACTGTAAGAATGACAATATGTCATACTTTGGTGTTGTCTATTTCTATTCATGTCAGTTTGCTGGATAATTTGTTTCAATGTACTGTGCCATTTTATTATGGTAAATCCCAAATGAATTGGCCTGTCCTGTCCAGTAGATGGAGCCAGAGGTCAGCCAGTCTCCACTGCGTGATGTAAGATGGGGTGAGGTAGTCCAGTCTATAGAGCTTTGAAGGCCAACCTAGTTTAGTTTTTTTTTGTTCTAATTCAACCAACAGCCAACGTGTTTTGTATTGCATGCATATAGTGTATTTTGAGGGCATATAGGGCATGATATTCTATTCGCAATTCCAACTTTGCATAATAGCCTACAGACCTTGTCTGTTCAATGTGCACACATTCAAATGTGTGATTTTGTTCCAGTAATAACTTGCAAAAGATTTGATTTCAGCTTTGATCTGTACAACATCTTGTGTTTTGATCTATGGTCTTGTATTTGTAGTAACTCATGCTTTGGTACAACCCGTGGGTCATTTTAACCAAACACTCTCCCCATTTTTCAATCTTTGACCTCTAACCTGAGGTGCTTTAAACCGGTTGACCTCTTCATACATTTCCCCCTGGGTGTCAGACAGTCTCAAATCTCAGAGCTTGGTGTCAGCTGACAAAGTCTAGACAAATGAAGGGAAGCACCACCCGTCCTGTTTTCTTTTTGGTCTCTAAAATAAATCTTTCTTAGATTAGGTGCTTTACACAGACGTTTTCTTTGGGGCTCTGTGAGGGTGTAGTATGTTGCCAGAATGGCAGAGAAGGTGTGTCTAAGTGTCTGTACGTCTGTCTGTACATCCAGTCAAAAGTTTGGACACTTACTCATTCCAGGGATTTCTTTATTTTTACTATTTTCTACATTGTAGAATAATAGTGAAGGAATCAAAACTATGAAATAACACACATGGAATCATGTAGTAACCAAAAAAGTGTTAAACAAAGCAAAATATATTTGAGATTCTTCAAAGTAGCCACCTTTTGCCTTGATGACAGCTTTGCACACTCTTGGCATTCTCTCAACCAGCTTCATGAGGTAGTCACCTGGAATGCATTTAAATTAACAGGTGTGCTTTGTTAAAAGTTAATTTGTGGAATTTCTTTCCTTAATGCGTTTGAGCCAATCATTTGTGTTGTAACAAGGTAGGGGTAGTATACAGAAGATAGCCCTATTTGGTAAAAGTCCATATTATGCAACAGACCCATCTCAACATCCTGTTCAGAGGAGACTTCGTGAATCAGGCCTTCATGGTCGAATTGCTGCAAAGAAACCACTACTAAAGGACACTAATAAGAAGAAGAGACTTGCTTGGGCCAAGAAACACGAGCAATGGACATTAGACCGGTGGAAATTTGTCCAAATTTGATATTTTTGGTTCCAACTGCAGTGTCTTTGTAAGACGCAGAGTAGGTGAACGGATGATCTCCGCATGTATATTTTGATTTGTTTAACACTTTTTTTAGTTACTACATGATTCCATGTGTGTTACTTCATAGTTTTGATGTCTTCATTACTATTCTACAATGTAGAAAATAGTAAAAAAAAATAAAGGGAAAAACCCTTGAATGAGTAGGTGTGTCCAAACCTTTTTGACTGGTACTGTGTGTGTATATACACAGACTGGCTCAGTACCCGCTGCAGTGTCACTGCTCCAGTGTGCACTCACAGACAGTGGCTGTGCTGTGCTGACTGCATGGACACTTTGTTTCACCTCCATCTTGGATGAGTGCCACCGACCAAAGCACAACCTGAGACTGCAATCGGTCACTTGATGAAGGGAGGCACTGAATAGGGAGTTTGTAGTGGTACCTCCTGTCTTTTCCCCCCGGCAATAGGCTACGATTCATCATGCGTTTCCATTCACACTCTTACATTTTAGTCCATAGACCTATGTGTTCGGGACAGCACTGGACATTTTAGAAGGGTTGTTTGGCTCTTAGAACTGCTGATTTCTTCATGCCTGTCTATTGTTGTTTAACACGCTGACCTTTTTTCTCGTGATATTCCAACACCCTGCGCCCGGTAAAATCTGCTAGACACTCGTAGCTTATCTTGAATGTTAAAATGCTAATAAACTGACTGTCTCCTCTGTTCCCACAGGACCTGGAGATAGTCTACTCCTATCTGCATGGGATGGAGGCCCTGTCTAACCTCAGAGAACACCAGCTGAGGTGAGAGCTCTCACATTGAGCACATGAATTGCACATGAATATATACTTGTTAATGACATGGATGATCTGTGATTTAGCAGTTGTACAAAACCCTGATGAGACTAAAACTATTATTAGACGGTGACACCTTATATCTTATCTTGAAATACATATACAGAAATTCCCACTCCAAATGTCCCCAGTGACATTAGTGATTCAGCCAGTTTGACCAGGGCTTGCCCGTCACCAGTAAGGAGTAAGCGCAGTGTCTGGTCAGTTCTTAGTCTGGGGTTAATTCCCATCAGGCCATGTATGCATACATGTGGATTACACTGCTGGGGAACAATACCAGAGCACATGACCCTGGCCTGCTAGAACATTCCACATCTTGACCCCTTCACTTCCACTTTCTTCACACACAGAGGCAGGCAGGCAGGCACGCACACACACACACACACACACACACACACACACACACACACACACACACACACAAGCGTGTACTCATACACATGAGTGTACGTACACATACACACCACGAGCCCCCCCCCATCTGATTCACAGAGAATGTTCCCAAAGCCTGATGGCCCAAAAGAATGTTAGCACTTTAGCAACAATCCCACTACCTATGGGTTAGGCCATAGCTTTTTATTTTTATATTAAAGGAATGTTTTCCTCTGCGGTAGCTAGTTCTCAGGGACTTGTTTTTCTCCTGCTTGTTTTGAATCCTTCAGCAACAAGAACATGCATGACAAACGCTCTGGGCTGTTTTTGGAGTTTGTTTTTTGATATCGCTGTTTACTGCGATAAAGTTACACAAACTGCAAGAGGTTACTTTTTAAAATACTTTTATTGGAATGACATTTCCTTCCTCTGAAAAAGTTAAACTCAGAGGGCTTCTATAAACTAAACTTAGTGAACCCAGCCATCCATCTGTTCTATTGTATTTGCTAACTGATATCACTGTTGTCTCCTCTCCTCCCTCCACCCGTCTCGCTCCTCCCCTCTCTCTCCTACAGGATCATGTGTGAGACAGTGCGCTATGAAAGACACGAAGCCAATGAAGTGCTCTACTAGTAAGTACCCTTGTGTATGTAGGTGCACATATTATTAATACATCGATTCTTAATAAATCATATCTAGATATTTGCCTTTACACTAGATATGGTCAGAGTCCAACTTATTGACAAGCGGCGATTATGCCCCCTTAATGACGCACAGCGAGATTAATGATTTAATCGACACTAATGAAAACAAATGGCTGTGAGCATCGACGCGGTCACCCTCTATGTGCTACCTAGCATTGAATCCAAACCACTGAAGCAGAGAGACCTGGCATTGAGTTGTGGTTGATAACAAAATTAAGCTTTAATGGCTACCAAAACCTTGTCTATGATGGTTAGCTCCTGGCTAGCTAGGCCATTTTGAGGTAAAACTCTGTATGGTTAGCTCCTGGCTAGCTATGCCATTTGAGGTAATCCTCTGCATGGTTAGCTCCTGGCTAGCTAGACAGTCCTCTGCATGGTTAGCTCCTGGCTAGCTAGGCCATTTGAGGTAATCCTCTGCATGGTTAGCGCCTGGCTAGCTAGGCCATTTGAGGTAATCCTCTGCATGCTGTCTTCCAATTCAGACCAATAAAAAGATAGTGGTGTGTCTTGAGAGGGTTGAAAACGCGACTGTGTGTGTGTGCGCGACTGTGTGTGAGTGATGTATGCGACTGTGTGTGTGTGTGTGGTGTGCGCGACTGTGTGTGTGTGTGCACTTTGTATATAACTGCCTTAATGTTACTGGACCCCAGGAAGAGTAGCTGCTGCCTTGGAAGGAACCTATGGGGACCCCTAATAAATACAAATACTGTGCAGTGACCTTTTTGGGGTGGTGCGTCAGAAGAAAGGGGCGCAGTTTAGTTCTCCTGTTGGCACCGTCCGCTCCATTGTTCTGCCCCAAGACATCCTGTTATGATGCTAAGAGCCAGAGACCCTCCTGGATACACACACACACACACACACACACACACACACACTGGAAGACACACACACTTGACAAGAGGTTTAGCTGCTGTCATCCATCTCTGAAGAGAAATAATTACCTTTATAAAAAACCGTGTGCACACGCACATACAGGTGCAGGAGACTGGGGTTCATCTCATTAAGAGGGAACTGATTAGAGGACCTGCCTCATTTAGATGAGAGCAGGGCTGTCCCAGAATGCCACACAGTTTTACACACACACACACACAGTTGCTCCCATTGGCCAAAAGTAGTAGTGGAGAGAAGAGAGAGGGGGCGTCTGGTACCCTGCTGGTAGCTTGGGGCCAGTGTGACGACATTTTCAGCAGTCTCTCTCTACCCACTCTGCGTGTGTGTGTTACTGTGTGTAAGTGTGCTTGCGTGTGGACGCGTCGGCCTGTGGTCATGTGTAATGTATACATAGTATGCATGCATGAATATTATTGAGCCGGTTAGGGGATTCCTCTTGAATGGAAGATGGGGATCTTCCTGGATAAGTGCTGGGAGCAGACAGTGGGGAAAATCAGATGTGGTCTCCCCCTGTGGAGAGTCTAATTAAGGATTTTCAGCTGTAGTGCTGCCCTTTATCGTTTCTGTTTAACTATCTGTCTACCTGGGGACTATGAGGCATAAAAGCCACACTGTTAGATAGAAATGCTGATTGCCCCTTTTTAAGGTAAACACAGTTCCTGAGATGGAGGCATAGCCGGCACATTATGCATAGGGAGGTGGACTGTCAATCATAGACGGCACATTATGGATAGGGAGGTGAAGGACTGTCAATCATAGACGGCACATTATGGATAGGGAGGTGAAGGACTGTCAATCATAGACGGCACATTATGGATAGGGAGGTGAAGGACTGTCAATCATAGACGGCACTTTATGGATAGGGAGGTGAAGGACTGTCAATCATAGACGGCACATTATGGATAGGGAGGTGAAGGACTGTCAATCATAGACGGCACATTATGGATAGGGAGGTGAAGGACTGTCAATCATAGACGGCACTTTATGGATAGGGAGGTGAAGGACTGTCAATCATAGACAGCACATTATGGATAGGGAGGTTAAGGACTGTCAATTGTTACAAGGCTAAGGAACTCTTATCTCACATCTACCTCAATTCTGTCCAAACCTGAAGCCCCACAGTGAGGTTGATAGTGTGTTTGCTACAGGCAATACACCTCCATCTTAGTACATCAGGTTATAAACCCAGAGTATTTCACTTGACAGGAATTGATTATACCCCCCAGCAGTCCTCATCGCTGGGTTTCCCTCTTCCCTGATGTGTGTGTCTGTTTGTCTTCCTCTCTGTGTGTGTGTGTGTGTGTGTGTGCAGCGATTGCACCAGTTGTGTGTGTGTGTAACTTCCCCTGTGTGTGTGTCTTCCTCTGTGTACGTGTCCAACTTCGTGTGTGTGTCTATCTTCCTCGTGTGTGTGTGTGTGTGCGTGCGTGCGCGCAGTGGTCGCACGCAGCTGATGGAAAGTTTTCACTTCACCAGCTCCTACTCCCACCAAGGTCCTACTGTAATCAGCTGGGAACGTGCCCGCTCGATTCAGGAAACAAGGTCATCTGATCTGGGATGATAACTGGGAGAAATAACTTGTCCCAATCAGAGAAAGCTCAGGCAACATTGCATTTACGTCCTTCTGAATGTGCAGATCAAGATTGAGAAGTTTCTTTATTATGAGAAACACCACTGTGAAGGACAAAATGCACTGTAAAGATGGTTGGACAAAGACTGTTGATTCAGTGTGTCAGCTGAAGCTTTACTGACTGATTGTAATGAGAGGGCGTGTCATGTCAGTATTGGGGTTATCAATATTCTGTAGTAAGAATTGTCATATAAAACACTGCAAACAGTGGAGGCTCCTCAGTGTAGGAAGGGGAGGACCATCCTACTCAGTGAATTTTATTAAAAGAGTGAAACATTACAAACATTTTCTTTTCTAGATATTAATATATTTAGTATAGTTTTATGTCACCAAATAACTGATTTTAAACAGTTTTTCAATTAAGGTCTACAGTAGCCTCAACAGCACTCTGTAGGGTAGCACCATGGTGTAGCTATTTTCCGTCCTCTGGGTACATTGACTTCAGTACAGAACTTAGGAGGCTCAGACTTAAACACAATAATTATGACTTCTGGAGGACATTCTTCAACCAATCAGAGCTCTTGCAGTATGAACTGACATGTTTTCCAGCCAATAGAAAGAGACTCAAGAGTGAGATATAGTTGAACAGTTTTGAACAAATTAATTTCTTCCAAAATGTATTAACTGTGTGTGGGTTATTGGGGGTGTATTCATTCCGCCAGTTCTGTTTTGCGAAACCGTTTCTTAAATGGAAGCAAACGGAATGAAACGGGGATGGACCTACTTAAATTTGTCCAATAAACTCCTGTTTTAGTTGCAACTCTTTGGACAAATGAATTCCCCTTAGATCTTTTTATTTATTTTATTTTTATTTTTTTTATTTCACCTTTATTTAACCAGGTAGGTCAGTTGAGAACAAGTTCTCATTTGCAACTGCGACCTGGCCAAGACAAAGCAAAGCAGTGCGACAAAAAAAAACACAACAACACAGAGTTACACATTAAACAAACAGTCAAAAACACAATAGAAAATCTATAAACAGAGTGCAAAATGTAGTGCAAAAATGCAGTAAGGTTGGGAGGTAGGACAATAAATAGACTATAGAGTAGAAATAAATTACAGAATTATCATCATTAACACAGGAATGAAGGATGTGCAAATTATGATGTGCAAATAGAGATACTGGAGTGCAAGATTAGTGAAAAATAAACAAAAATAAATATGGGGATGAGGTAGTAGAGTGGGCTATTTACAGAAGGGCTATATACAGGTGCAGTGATCGATAAGCAGCTTTGACAGCTGATGCTTAAAGTTATTGAGGGAGATAGGAACCTCCAGCTTCAATGATTTTTGCAATTCGTTCCAGTCATTGGCAGCAGCGAACTGGAAGGAATGGCGGCCAAAGGAGGTGTTGGCTTTGGGGGTGACCAGTGAGATATACCTGCTGGAGCGCATGCTACGGGTGGGTGTTGCTATGGTGACCAGTGAGCTGAGATAGGGCGGGGATTTACCTAATAAAGACTTATAGATGACCTGGAGCCAGTGGGTTTGGCGACGAATATATAGTGAAGGCCAGCCAACGAGAGCATACAGGTCGCAGTGGTGGGTAGTGTAAGGGGCTTTGGTGACAAAACGGATGGCACTATGATAGACTACATCCAATTTGCTAAGTAGAGTGTTGGAGGCTAGTTTGTAAATGACATCGCCGAAATCAAGGATCGGTAGGATAGTCAGTTTTACAAGGGCATGTTTGGCAGCATGAGTGAAGGAGGCTCTGTTGCGAAATAGGAAGCCAATTCTGGATTTAATTTTGGATTGGAGATGGTTGATGTGAGTCTGGAAGTTGAGTTTATAGTCTAACCAGATGCCTAGGTATTTGTAGGTGTCCACGTATTCTAATTCGGATCCGTCGAGAGTAGTGATGATAGTCCGGTGGGCGGGTGCTGGCATTGTTCGATAGAAAAGCATGCACTTAGTTTTACTAGCGTTTAAGAGCAGTTGTAGGCCACGGAAGGAGTGTTGTATGGCATTGAAGCTTGATTGAAGGTTAGTAAACACAGTATCCAAAGAGGGGCCAGATGTATACAGAATGGTGTCATCTGCGTAGAGATGGATCAGAGAGTCACCAGCAGCGAGAGCGACATCGTTGATGTATATAGAGAAAAGGGTTGGCCCAAGAATTGAACCCTGTGGCACCCCCATAGAGACTGCCAGAGGATCGGACAATAGGCCCTCCGATTTGACACACTGAACTCTGTCTGCAAAGTAGTTAGAGAACCAAGCAAGGCAGTCACTTGAGAAACCAAGGCTGTTGAGTCTGCCAATAAGAATGCGGTGATTGACAGAGTCGAAGGCCTTGGCCAGGTCGATGAAAACGGCTGCACAGTACTGTCTTTTATCGATGGCGGTTATGATATCGTTCAGTACCTTGAGCGTAGCTGAGGTGCACCCATGACCAGCTCGGAAACCAGATTGCATAGCAGAGAAGGTACGGTGGGATTCGAAGTGGTCAGTTATCTGTTTGTTAACTTGGCTTTCGAAAACTTTAGAAAGGCAGGGCAGGATGGATATTGGTCTATAACAGTTTGGGTCTAGAGTGTCTCCTCCTTTGAAGAGGGGGATGACCGCGGCAGCTTTCCAATCTCTAGGGATCTCAGACGATATGAAAGAGAGGTTGAACAAGCTAGTGATAGGTGTTGCAACAATTTTGGCTGATAATTTCAGAAAGAGAGGGTCCAGATTATCTAGCCCAGCAGATTTGTAGGGGTCCAGACTTAGCAGCTCTTTCAGAACATCAGCTGTCAGGATTTGGGTGAAGGAGAAGCGGGGGGGGCTTGGGCAAGTAGCTGCCGGGGGTGCAGAGCTGTTGACCGGGGTAGGGGTAGCCAGATGGAAAGCATGGCCAGCCATAGCAAAATGCTTATTGAAATTTTCAATAATCGTGGATTTATCAGTGGTAACAGTGTTTCCGAGCCTCAGTGCAGTGGGCAACTGGGAGGAGGTGCTCTTATTCTCCATGGACTTTACAGTGTCCCAGAACTTTTTGGAGTTAGTACTACAGGAAGCAAATTTCTGTTTGAAAAAGCTGGCCTTTGCTTTTCTAACTGACTGGGTGTACTTGTTCCTGACTTCCCTGAATAGCTGCATATCGCGGGGGCTATTTGATGCTAATGCAGTGCGCCACAGGATGTTTTTGTGTTGGTCTAGTGCAGTCAAGTCTGGGGTGAACCAAGGGCTATATCTATTCTTAGTTCTACGTTTTTTGAAAGGGGCATGCTTATTTAGGATGGTGAGGAAAGCACTTTTAAAGAACAACCAGGCGTCCTCTACTGACGGGATGAGGTCAATATCCTTCCAGGATACCTGGGCCAGATCGAATAGAAAGGCCTGCTCGCAAAAGTGTTTTAGGGAGCGTTTGACAGTGATAAGGGGTGGTCGTTTGGCCGCTGACCCATTGCGAACACAGGCGATGAGGCAGTGATCGCTGAGATCCTGGTTGAAAACAGAGGAGGTGTATTTGGAGGGCAAGTTAGTCAGGATGATATCAATAATGGTACCCATGTTTACGGATTTTGGGTTGTACCTGGTGGGTTCCTTGATAATTTGTGTGAGATTGAGGGCATCTATCTTAGATTGAAAGACAGCCGGGGTGTTAAGCATATCCCAGTTTAAATCACCTAACAGTACAAACTCTGAAGATAGATGGGGGGCAATCAATTCACATATGGAGTCCAGGGCACAGCTGGGGGCTGAGGGGGGTCTGTAACAGGCGGCAACAGTGAGAGACTTATTTCTGGATAGGTGGATTTTTAAAAGTAGAAGCTCAAACTGTTTGGGCACAGACCTGGACAGTATGACAGAACTCTGCAGGTTATCTCTGCAGTAGATTGCAACTCCACCTCCTTTGGCAGTTCTATCTTGACGGGAAATGTTGTAGTTGGGGATGGAAATTTCCGAATTTTTGGTGGCCTTCCTAAGCCAGGATTCAGACACAGCTAGGACATCCGGGTTGGCGGAGTGTGCTAATGCTGTGAATAAATCAAACTTAGGGAGGAGGCTTCTAATGTTAACATGCATGAAACCAAGGCTTTTACGGTTACAGAAATCAACAAATGAGAGCGCCTGGGGAATAGGTGTAGTACTGGGGGTTACAGGACCTGGGTTTACCTCAACATCACCAGAGGAACAGAGGAGTAATAGAATTAGTATTCGACTAAGGACTTTAAGAACTGGACGTCTAGTACGTTGGGTACATAGAATAAAAGGAGCAGATTTCTGGGCGTGGTGGAATAGATTCAGGGCATAGTTTATAGTCAAGGATATAGAAGGGTGTGAGTTCAGTGGAGGTAAACCTAGGCGTTGGGTAATGAAGAGAGAGGTTGCATCTCTGGAGACACCAGTTAAGCCAGGTGAAGTCTCCGCATGTGTGGGGGGAGGGACAAAAAAGCTATCAGAGGCCAGTTGAGCAGGACTGGGGGCTCTACAATGAAATAAAACAATAATAGCTAACCTAAACAACAACAGACAAGGCATATTGAAATAAGAAAGGGGCAGAACATAAAATAAATAAAATGACAGTTAATTAAGAGGGCTAAGACAACGACGGGTAATGGCGATGAATGGACAAAGAGGGTCAGTTAGAAAGAAGTGATGTACTACACACAGGACCTGAGGCCTGATAGTTAAACAGAAATAAATACCATAAAACCAAACAGTCCTGCTTAGATCTGCTAGGAGTGTGCAAGGTGGTATTGAATATGTCGCTGTCTGTCACCTTGATTACTCCAATTTGTCTCTTAACCTGTGCACCTTTGTTATAAACTTGCATTTGAAGGCTAGGTTTTTAGCAACCTCGTGATGGGTATAGGGAAAATGTGAGTAGCATGTAGTAGCCTAAACCTATCGATGTTACATCATCCAATCTGCTGTAATAGAAATAAGGCCATGCCATTAAAATAAATCGTCATCACTATCTTAAACGGCACCGACTGCCACTGATGTTTGCCTTGCAAAATTATTCAGACCCCTTGGATTTCTTCACATTTTGTTACAAAGTGGGATTACAGTTGATTTATTGTCATGGCATACTTTAAGTATCCAGCACCTTTGTTTAGGCAAACCTAAAATTTGACTTAACAAATCACAAAGTTACATGGACTAATAGGGGAGGACTAACCCTTCTTCTGTCCCCCATACATACAACACCTGTAAGGTCCCTCTGTCAAGTATTGATTTTCAAGCACAGATTCAACTACAAAGACCAGGGAGCTTTTAGAAAATATCAAATATCATAAAGGGCAGTGATTTGGAAGATGTGTAACAATAACAAGTCAGACATTGAATATCTCTTTAAGCATGGTCAGGTTACTTACGTTGTTAAACCACCCAAACACCTCAAAGATACAGTTGTCTTTCTGAACAGAGCTGCAGGACCGGAATGAAACCGCTCAGGGATGTCACCATGAGGCAATTGGAGATTTTAAAACAGCTTCAGAGTTCAATGGCTGTGAAGGGAGAACTGAGGATGGATCAACAACATTGTAGTGACTCCACAAGTGACCTAAATGACAGAATGAAAAGAAGAATATACATATTCCAAAACATGCATCTAGGCACTAAAGTAATATGGCAAAAAAAACATGGCAAAGGAATACACTTTTTGGCTTGCATCATGGTATGAGTATGCTTGACATCGGCAAATACCCTTTCAGGATAAAAAGATACAGGATGGAGGGAAGCACAGGCAAAATCCTAGTGGAAAACCTGTTTGTCTGCTTTACACCAGACACTGGGAGAGGAATTCTCCTTTCAGCAGGACAATAACCTACAACACAAAGCCACATCTAAACTGCATATGCTTACCAAGAAAAGTGAGTGGCCAAGTTAGTTTTGACTGTTTGCCATGACCCCCAGCTTGACGAATTTAACAGAATAATGGGCTAATATTGCACAATCCAGGTGTGCAAAGCTCTTATAGACTTACCCAAGAAGACTCACAGCTGTAATTGATGCCAAAGGTTTTCCTAAAATGTATTGACTCAGGGAGCTGAGTACTTATGGAACGACTATTTTATTTATAAAATTGTATTTTTTGATTGTTGACAGAAAATTACAATTATATCTATTTTAATCCCACTTTGTAACACAATAAAATCTGAAGAAATCCAATGGGTCTGAATACTTTTGCAAGGCACTGTATACAGTGCACGTTTTCCACATTTTGTTACGTTACAGCCTTATTCTAAAATGGATAAAAAATATAAACAATCTACACTAATACCCCATAATGACAAAGCGAAACAGGTTTTTAGGAATTTTAACAAATTAAAATAAATGACAGAAGGGGTCTGAATACTTTGCGAATGCACTGTATACTAGTTTATCAGACACGTCACTTTACAACTAGGCTTGGGCTGTCCCCCCCCCTCACTCCAACATCATTTGGTCATCATAATTTCATAAAGGGTCTCGTGAAAAAATATTTGTTTAAAAAAACTAAACATTTCCTCTTCAGCTTCTAACACCCAGAGACCCTCAGCTCATCTCCTACCTTACATCCTGTCTCTAGATGTGGTGTTCGGGCTTGTCATAGCTGAGCCCTTCTCAGACTATCATTTCGCCCAAAATGCTCATGACCCAGTTCAGTCAAGCTGTCGTGGCGCATATCGTCTACTACTTTGTTTTCTGTGCTCCTCTTTTCCTTAGCAATGTGCAAGCGAGCGAGCGCCTCTGCGTGCCAGAGATTAATAATTGAACATTTCATTTGCGACTGCGGGGGACGGGAGGAGGACGATAAAGGGGAAAGGAGGGAAAACTGAGAAGGAGACAGAGATGGGAAGTGATGGAGGGAGGGAGGGAGGGAAGAAGGATTCCCACTGCATCAGTAAGGTGTGCTATAATCAGCCTCGTTAGCTCCAGAATGAAGGTGTGGAGAGGAGGAGGAGGGTGGTGGGGGACTACTTTGTTCTCTGTGATGAGAAACTCTCTCTCTGTATAATCTCTCGCTCCATCTCTGTCTTTATACGTGTGTGTGTGTGTGTGTGTGTGTGTGTGTGTGTGTGTGTGTGTGTGTGTGTGTGTGTATACATGTGCATGTGCAATGTGCATGTTCGCTTGTCTGTTTGGGTGTGCATTCATCCCCATCCATCCCTCTCTAAATGTGAGTGGGACACAAACTACCTTTCAGCGCTCTACCCTGGTGGGACTCTATAAACACGCTGACCAATAATTACACACAACTGGCTGATGAGCACTAGATTTAAAGGGAACCCAATGGCATGACAAGCATTTTAATAGCACATGCAGCTATTAAGTATGTACAGGGGAGTGTGCAGCAACAGCAATATGCTCTGTAGTTGTGTAAGACTATGATGATGAAGCAGTCTATTCCTTGTTAAAGCCTCATCTGGCAGAGACTAGAGGAGTAAACCCATAGCAAAGTGAAACACTTGTCCATTGAATTCATACAGGTATTGCATCTTAATTTGTTCACTCTGTTGTAGCAAAGAATTTTCCTGCGCCACAGGATTTACATCAGTTCACTTCAGTTCTTTCTCTCTCGCTCGCTCAAACACATAAGCACCAGACATAATAAATGTCCTACTACTGTAGGTCCTATCAAAACTGATTTCCCGTTAGAAGGTATTTATTTTTTAATAATCAAATCCTCCTGCTGCAGGATTATTTTACGCCTGCGACAAAGGTTCTCCCATCTCCACAGAGGAACTCTGGCGCTCTGTCAGAGTGACTATCGGGTTCTTTGTCACCTCCCTGACCAAGGTCCTTCTCACCCGATTGCTCAGTTTGGCTGGGTAGACAGCTCTAGGAAGAGTCTTGGTGGTTCCAAACTTCTTCAATTTAAGGATAATTGAGGCCTCTGTATTCTTGTGGACATTCAATGCTGCAGACATTTTTTGGTACCCTTCCCCAGATCTGTGTCTCGACACAATCATGTCTCGGAGCTCTACGGACAATTTCTTCAACCTCATGGCTTTGTTTTTGCTCTGACATGCACTGTCAACTGTGGGACCTTATATAGATGAGGGAATTGTCCGTAGAGCTCCGAGACAGGATTATGTCGCTGCACGATTCTGGGGAAGGTTACCAAAACCTTTCTGCATGTGGAAGTATATATACTTGTATATGTATATAAACACAATATGAACGATTTTACAGAGTTACAGTTCATATAAGGAAATCAGTCAATTTAAATAAATCATTAGACCCTAATCTATTGGGTGGGGGGGGAGTGGTGTAAACCTCACTGCCATTGGACTCTGGAGCAGTGGAAATGCGTTCTAATTCCGCTTCATCATCTTGCAGTCCGATGGACAAATCTGGGTTTGGCGGATGCCAGGAGAACGCTACCTGCCCGAATGCATAGTGCCAACTGTAAAGTTTGTTGGAGGAATAATAATGGTCTGCGGGCTGTCTTTCATGGTTCGGGCTAGGCCCCTTAGTTTCAATGAAGGGAAATCTTAACGCTACAGCATACAAAGACATTCTAGACGATTCTGTTCTTCCAACTTTATGGCAACTGTTTGGCGAAGGCCCTTTCCTGTTTCAACATGACCATGGTCCCGTGCACAAAGCGAGGTCCATACAGAAATGGTTTGTCGAGATCGGTGTGGAAGAACTTGACAGGCCTGCACAGAGCCCTGACCTCAACCCCATCGTACACCTTTGGGATGAGCCAGGCCTAATTGACCAACATCAGTGAGCGACTTCACTAATGCGATTGTTTCTGAAGGGAAACAAGTCTTGGCAGCCATGTTCCAACATCTAGTGAAAAGTCTTCTCAGAAGAGTGGAGGCTTTTCTAGCAGAAAAAGGGGAACCAACGCCATATTATGCCCATGATTTTTGAATGAGATTTTGGACGAGCAGGTATCCACTTCCATTTGTCATGTAGTGTACATATAAAGTGGGTAAAACAGTATTTAAACATTATTAAAGTGTTCAATGACTATGTACATAGGACAACTGTCTCCGCCTTCTTGATGGTAGCGTAGTGAATAGGCCTTGGCTCGGGTGGCTGAGGTCATTGATGATCTTCTTGGCCTTCCTGTGACACCGGGTGCTGTAGATGTCCTAGATGACTGCACCACATTCTGGAGATCCCTGCGGTTGCGGATGGTGCAATTAACATACCAGGCCGTGATGCAGCCCGACAGTATGCTCTCAATGGTACATCTCTAAACGTGTAGTGGGTGTATGGGAAGGTGAAGGTGAAGGTGAAATGTTCCTTAACTAGCCTCTCGAAGCACTACATGATGACAGAAGTGCTACGGTGCAATAGTCATTGAGTAGAGTTACTTTCGCTTTCTTGGGTACAGGAACAATGGTGGACGTCTTGAAGTAAGTTGAGACAACCAATTGGGATAAGGAGAGATTGAATATGTCCGTAAACACTCCAGCCAGCTGGTCTGCACATGCTATGAGGACGTGGCTAGGGATGCCTTCTGGCCTGGAAACCTTGCAAGGGTTAACACGCTTAAATGTCTTACTCAGATCAGCCACAGAACGAGAGCTCACAGTCCTCATGAGCAGCGGTGGCCCTTGTCAGTGGCTCTGTGTTTTCCTTGAAGCGGGCAAAGGTGTTTTTAGCTCGTCTGGGAGCGAGGCGTCTGTGTCCATGGCGTGGGTGGCTTTCCCTTTAAAATCCGTGATTGTATGGAGTCCCTGCCACATAGGTCTTGTGTCAGAGCCGTTGAATTGCGACTCCACTTTGTCCCGGTACTGTTGTTTTCCCTCTGATTGCCTTAGAGGGTGTAGCTGGTTTGTTTGTACACATACATATTCCCAGTCACCTTACCATGGTTAAATGCAGCGGTTTGTGCTTTCAGTTTTGCTTGAATGCTGCCATCTATGTTTTTTGGGTTGTAATCATCACAGTGCGAACAACATCCTCAATGCTCTTCCTGATGAACTCAGTCACGAGTCAGTGTATACATCGATGCTATTCTCGGGGGCAACCCAGAACATTTCCCAGTCCGTGTGATTGTAACAATCTTGATGGATAGATTCTGATTGGTCTGACCAACTTTAAACATTCTGTACAGTCCTTACCACGAGTGCTTCCTTTTTAAGTTTCTGCCTGTAGGAGGGGAGGTGGGGAAGGGCCTTAACACCCTCCTGGAAGGGGGAGTAGCAATGGTCAAGAGTGCTTGATGAGCAAGTAGCACAGGAGATATGTTGATAGAACTTTGATGAAGTCCCGAGCTACAATATAAATGCGTCCTCAGGATATGCGGTTTCCAGTTTGCACAAAGTCCAGGTTAGTTCCTTGCTTGAGGGGCAATATACACGGCCGTAATGATGACCGAAGAAAATGATGGTGAGATATTCCAGATCGGGAGAACAAAAATACTTTAGTGCCTGTACGTTACCATAATCACACTTCGGTTTTCCAGGAGAGTTCTTTCTGTCCCCACTGGCTGAATGGACGGAGACAGTATATCCTAAGAGAGCCATAATTCCATAAAACTGAGTATGTTACAGCCCACTCTTTATTCCTCTTCTCCGGCGGTGGCGGCTTGGAGCAGCCCCCGGGATGAATGGAACTGCCTTGGGGAAATCGAACAAAGGATCTGATTTGGGAAAATCACATTTCTGGTTGAAATGCTGTTGAGTGATTGCCGATCTAATAGCCACAAGTAATAATGCAACAAATACTTGTAAGTAGAAACAGGGCGACCATGTCTGTCGGTGCCATCTTGTGCTATGAGTACAGACACCGTTATGTGTCTGTACTGGTATTTCCTCCTAGATCTGCGCTTTATCAATGGGCTGTTTTTATGTTAGATCTATTTGAGTAGTTTTCTTGGCAAGCTGTGGTTCTCTGTCAGAAAACCCTCTCAATGGACTATTGGATCCTCCCTCATATGTACTGAAGTCCTCTGCTGCTGCTTCTGGCTACTTTAAACTGCAAATCTGACATCTTCACTGGAATTGCCAACTAGACAGTTTTAATTTGGAATCTGGACAACTTTGTGTGTGTGTGTGTGTGTGTGTGTGTGTGTGTGTGTGTGTGTGTGTGTGTGTGTGTGTGTGTGTGTGTGTGTGTGTGTGTGTGTGTGTGTGTGTGTGTGTGTGTGTGTGTGTCATCCACTCTGTTGTACTGCTCAGGGTCAGTGTGAGTTTTTGGGTGTTTGTGAGTTTGAATTTGTGATTCACCGGTTCAATTCTCTGTTTTCTCTTTCACAGCCCGGATGACGTCGGAAGCTGCTGGTATATCCTACTGTCCGGGTCTGTCTTCATCAAGGAGTCCATGTTCCTGCCAAGAAGCAGGTACGAACAATAGCAAGTTAGGACTGGATTTGATCAAATTGTTGTTTTTGACCTAAGGGTGTCTTATATCAGAGTAGGGCTACTGTATATGTACATCAGACTACAGACACTACAGGTGCAGACAAGTGACTAAAACTATGATGGTCACTGACTGAAATGTTAGTCTCAATTAATAAATGCATTGATGAGCTCCAGTCTTGCACGCGGGATTCGCTTTCCCGACTGTGGATGTCTTGAAACAATGCTCCTTTATGTAACAGACTGGCAATACGAACCACAGTGACTTTAGAAGCCTAGCTCTAATTATTCTGTCATATCTCAGGGTCAGTAACACTCATAGCTCATATGCATGTCTGGAGCATCGCCGCCACAGAGCGGAACAGCGTGGGCCAATCTGAAAAATGCCAAGACTCAGACAGCCGCTCCCCACGCTCAAATTTAACCTTTTCTGTTTTCCAAGGTGAAGTGTGTCTCCTTGAGGGATTTGAATATATTGGCAGATTAGACTTTAATGCTTCAGAGGCAACCACTAGGGAGAAGGGGGTCTGAAAACGTTTACTAAGCGCATGTTGCAGACGCACAGGGAGGCACTTAGTTGTGCAGGAGGAGCTATATGGGTTCAATATTAGCCCACTTAGTTGTACAGGAGGAGCTATATGGGTTAAATACTGTTTTCAGATAATCATATCACCTGTGCTGTTTCAGCCCAAACTTTACAAAAGATGAAGGGAAAGATGATGTGTGTACATTTGGGTTCTTTGAATTACTTGTGATTGAGTTTGTATGTATGCACTTTTATAATGTGTACATCTATATGTTGTGCTTGGTCAGCATGCATTGTGTGCAAGCAACCCCCATACAGGCCCACATATATAGATGTGAAGAACCTATACATTTTCATAACAACCAACATGTGGCTCACTTCCAAAGCGAGAGTGACTGATAACATTTTGATTAAATCATTCTCTGTTGCACTGTTTGCCTCGCGATGTAAAAAAAATCAATCTGATTGGAGGCCTCTAGAGGTCATGGCGCGGTAAATCATCGCCACGATTACCGTGTGACCTTTTACACCGTGTCTAGACCAGCAGCCAGTCAATCAGAGCGCTCGGCACTGCATTAAGCCAGTCCATAAACGAGGTACAGGCGAGCGTGTCAACACGCCCCGGCGAGGGAAATTGGTTGTGACACAAGAACTTGAATAGACCCCCCGATGGGAGTTCCTGGAGGTTTTAGTTTCAGACAGGGCTCTTTTACCGAACGGGGAACAAGCCACACTCTTCACTTCAACAACACCAGCAGTCTGGAGAATCTGATACACCTTCCATCTCTCCGTCTCTCGCTCTCTTGCTCTTTCTCACTCTATCACTTACTCTATCTATCACCATCTCTCACTCATTCAATCACTCACTTCATCTATCCCTCTCACTCATTCAATTACTCACTATATCTATCCCCCTCTCACTCGCTCTCATTTCCATTTTTATTTCGCGAACTCTTTCATGTACTCTTCTGTCTTCACTCTCTGCTCTATCGCTCTCTTCTCTCTCTCTCGCTCTCTCTCTCCATCGCTCTCTCCATCGCTCTCTCCATCGTATTCAGAGAGGGAAGTATGACTCAGACTGTTATTCAATTAAGAATCACAAGAGCAGTGTGCCCTATTTAAACGAGGGTCGGCGGGAAAACAAAAACAAGACCTTATTTGTTTGGGTATACTGTATATAACACATTCTAAATGTTTCAGGCAGGTGCATATGTCAAAAGCCTCACGGTCCAAATTAAGAGTGCAATCATTCTGCTTGCCTTTTTTGGTTTAGAATAAGTATGCACAAAATATGTACACATTTTTTGTGTTTTCAATCATTGTTTTCAATGTAGCTAAAGGTTTTATGTTTTCCTGATGTCCACTCCTGTCCAAATCTTAAATATTTCTGCCAAATCTCTCATTCCTTAAATTTATTTGAGGAGGTTTGAGCATCTCCATTTAGAATGAACTTATACATCTTCATTAATATAACACAGTTAGTCCCAGCTAACAGAGCTCGAACGGGTTAATGGAGGCAGCGCCCTATATTAACCCTTTATTGTTCCCACTTTCCCTTTTGATTTGTCATCATCACCCATATTCTCACCATTACGCTGAACCTAGCAGGTCGCCCACACTTCGCCTGAAGAAAACGCCCTGATCTTCTTACGCTGTCTTCCCTAATGTTAACCACAACCATGCGTCAGCTGTTGCCAGCAAGCTTGAGTCCAGTTTTATAGGAATATAAACCTTATTTCCGTGTGAAAACGAACTCCACCCTTTGTCCCAAATGGCACCCTATTCCCTACAGTATGTAGTGCACTACTTTTGACCAGGGCCCTTAGGGCTCTGATCAAATGTAGTGCAATCTATAAGGAAAAGGAAGCCATTTGGGTTACAACCCTTTACGAACTGTAACCGGTATTATTTCCTGATGAAAACAAGTTGCTCTGTTGTCTAATTAACTGCTGTAAAGCCTCTGTTAGGATTTTTGCTGTTGTGTGAGTTGTAGAGCTGTCCCCGACCCAACAAAAATATTGAACATGGAAAAAAATAGAAACGGGCGAATGTTTACTGGTTGCTCAGGAGGGAAAGGGGAAGTCAGATCTGTGGAAGAAATTTGACTTAGTTTTGGAAACTACTGGAGATCAAGAAAAAGGAGGATATAGGAGCAAGCGTTGCATGAGTATTGTGTGCTAAACAGTTGCTGTTAGATTACAATATTTAAAAAACTTCTGACCATTTGGAACAGTGTAAACAACACTAAATAAATAATTGTAACAGAGTTTGTTGTAACGGGGGGGCGGGGATATATTAAGCCTTTATTACAGCAGACTAGAAACAGTTGCATGCATTCGTGAATTGTGGTTTGCTTTTATTGTTTAGGCAAATTATTCAAAGCTCCCTTTTTGTTATTTAATTTGAAAACAAACGCTGTATTGCATTTCAAAGCATGAATGTCTCGTGAGCTGTGTGATGGTATGAACATATAAATGGTAAGTTGATTGATACAATAGCCTATATATTGTATCTTTATAGTCCTAAGTACGTTACGGTATTAAGACTAAACAGGACGCCCTTTAAGGCCTACAGCTCGATGGTGGTTATTAGGTTACTATACAAAGCCTACTAATGATAACAACATTACTTATTATTATGATGATAATAATAATAACAATAAGGAGATCAAGAAAAAGCGGGGTATAGGAGTGAGAGCTGCGTGCATATTATGTGACTAAGAGGTGCTGTTAGATTACAGTATTATTTTTCTGCCTGTTTGGAACAGTGTAAACAACAATACGAAAACAAATTGTAATGCTTTTTATTACAGCATAGTAAAGTTTGAAAACCGCTGAATCTGTGAAATTGCTTTAGCCGCCATTTTGCCGTTGCATGAGGCTTGGTGCTCACAGAATCAGTATGCTGTTAAACAAACACTCAAACAGGCAACAGACGCAATATCTTTCTTATTTCTGTAGATATATATGGATGATTTATAAAGCCAGGCACATTTAACAGTTAGGCTGTTGATTATAGATATGATTAAGTTTGCGTTTGCGCTCTTTAATTTTCTTAGAAAATTAGGCTAAAGCAAGGGCTGTTTCCTTTTCTCTGCTGCTGCTGCCTCCGCCGCATTGTTCTCAATCCCAATATGCTGGTTAACTTTGCTACTATGCACATAGCAACATAGGGAAAGGCACCAATTCTACGGCGCACTGAAGATTGTTTCAGAACCGTAGAAAGCGACCATATCCAACGCGGGAGAAAGCGCATTTGTTATAAAATAATATTAGATTTATTAGTGTTGCACCATTTATTTTTACATAATATAACCATATACAATTTCAGTATCACATGTCTTACAGTAATGGACTGTGCCACCCCGGGGGCCTCTGTAATGAATTAGTCCCCTGAGACAGGCACGAATCAGACAGGTGTCTTGTGCACCATAAAAAAATGTATTGCGACTTTGAGACTAAAGAAATCTTGGGCGACCAACAGCCTATTGACCAAACAATCGACCAGTCGACTAAATGGGGTCAGCCATAGTGAGTTGCATATGGCTGACCCCATGAGCTTGCCAACCCTTGTTTTGAGACGCAATTTAAGCCAAGCTCAAACTCACAATTATAAGAAGGTTTGTAGAATTTAACCTGTAAATCAAGCGCTGTTTGTGGGTTGAATACTTCGATAAGACTAAAAACAGCACCAAAACAGTACTGTATTGCACAAGATACTTAGACAGCAAATTCAGACACTCCCCACTAGTCAAAATAGTAGCCTGTTGCGTCATAGAGCTCATGTATATGGTTTTCAGGGAAGGACTGGTAGAAGTAAGGGTCACCCTCACCCTCTCGCTAACATCACCCCACCCCACCACTGGCCTGTCCGCTCCCAGGCCTGCAGGAAGTGAGCCGTGCACTGGAATGTTGGCCAGAGTCCTCACAGTGTAGCGAGAGACAGAGACGCACACACCCCCTCGGACACACTCCCTCACTCAAACACCAGCACAAGGGTGCAACTATGAGCGGAGTGAAATGCTGCTATTGTTCATAACTTTCCCCAACTAGATGTACTCTTCTATGACTAGTTCTAGGTAGTTGTAGACTGAGTAAGGACTTTGAGAGGATATACATACCAGATGACAGACCTCTGACAGGTACGAGTCCAATGAGCTTTTCTTAAATTCCATGCACTGGGCGTGAGTCTGTGAGAGCATGTTTTCCCTAAGAGGACCAGCGTATGGTAGCACAGTAGTAGGTTATAGCTGAAATTGACTTTTCTCCAGCAAAGGAGCTGGTAGCTATACAACAATAGAGTATATGAAGTATGTCAGGGATGCAAGGCATATCTTTGATTATTATTTTGGTATTGTTAGAGAGCACACTGTGCCTCCAGTTCCGCTCAGCAGAGAGAATTGTTTGTTCGAGGAGGTTTTATACATCCGTTTGGAAACTGAACTAACACAAAATGTACCTTTTTTTTTGTACTTTTGAATTTGTGGGAGAAATTTATGAAAAGAGTAGGCACTAGGCATGATCAATGTTTTGTGAAGTTTCTGAGATCCACTCCACCCAAAATGGCTGCACACTACCCTATTTCAGCGTCATTGAAGCATCATTCTATTTCGGGAAGCAAAATGTATGAGTCATCACTTGTGAATTCTTTGCTTGGATGTCTGTTTCTATTTACAGTTCAGGAAGGCTACCATGTGCCCGAACGGCATTTGTTTGTGTTTGTGTTGGATTGGCGAGAAGACATCACACTCTTTTGATGCCCTCTAACCATCTGACTCTGTCTGTTTTAGCCTTTGGTCGGTTGGAGACATTAAACCATTCCTTTCCCGGTCATGTTTTCATTGACTTTCATCACCCCTAAGGCGCTCTCTCCGCCCACCTCCTTGTGGCTTTACCACCTCCAAGCACCAAAAGTGTTTGCCGAGCGCATAACCTATGCAGTTTTGGTTTATTTCATTCCATTTACAATTTAGTAATTGTCTTTTGTTTAGAGCGCTCCTGTCAATGTTGAGTATGGAAGAAAACTACTGTAAGTCACGCTGGATAAGAGCATCTGCTAAATGACTAAAATATAAATGAGTTAGGACACGCTCTTGATTACGCATAGAAGTAGGCCTATAGGCTACCTGGCCTGCACGCAAATGTAGGCATATACATGTGCCCATTTGGGGATCTGGTAGTATTTCTGATTGGCTTAACGCACCACCACTAATGACCTGTGGAGCTTATCAAAGTAATGTTTTCTTCACCTCAAACAGCAAACAAACAGTCTCCACTGAGATTAAGAATAGTTCCTCATTGTATTTGAGAAATCTTTCCAGGTTTTTCCCTTTCGATAACCGCTCAGTGTGAAAAGGAAAAATGTAATGCTCTGATCTAGTGGAAACGTCATAAAATAAGCCTACCTGATTACTTCTTATCCCTTGTGCAAATAGCCTACAGCTGTGTCTGTCCCAAGCTCACTGGCGGGGGAAACTGAGGGCCCAGAATATTTTATACAATGTTGCAAGTTTTGTTATCTCAAGCTTCAGGCCTGATAGCTGATGCACTGTTTCAAGTTTATTGCAGACAGGCCATTTATAGCCAATATCATTTATAAGATGTTTGTTTTTATCAGACTATTTTCTACCTGCAGGCTGCAAATGTTTTATTTGTTTGCTTTATGTAGGTTATTTTTACATACTTCAATGACAATATAAGTAACTTTTTAGGTTTATCATTTTCATTAGGTTTGGATAGAATGTTGAGATACGAAGATGGTATTATAAATTCAATAAAAATGTTTGAATCGATGAAAATCGTAACTGGCACACAGATCATTAGAAATGGTGAGATAAATTGACGTTCCACATAAGAAAGGTTGCCGACTCCTTGTGTAGCCTATTACCGGAAACTTCGAAAGTCAGTAGGAGTGGAAGGAAGATGGTCAGGTTAAGGTTTTCTTCTGGTTATCTTGATCTCTAGCTTCCTCTTGAGTCATGTGTCTTATTTAATCAAACAGTGCGCTTAAAGCATCAAACAATCTCAATGCATATAGTTGATTTTATTAAGACACATAGGGTGTGTCTATATGGGAAAAATACACGTTTTAAAATTTGAAAGAACAGACTGTTGACAAATATTTTTTTTAGTTGTGGACAGCCCTAGTTCACACAGTCCAAGACAGGGGAATTGAGGTCTCAACCAGCCAAGGAGTCTTTATGTAGCTTGGGGGGATGTGGGGGCCACAGACCGGGGGGGGGGGGGGGGACAATAAGTGCGAAATGGCATGGAATGACATTCCAGATGCCCAGGCTGTTGTTTAACGCGGAAATGCTGGACGGAGGCTGCAGGAACAAGGGAAATAAGGTCTGTCAATGACCAGGAGAATTCCTACGCACCAAGGCTAATAAAGGGACTCGTAGCGCTCTGGCATGCAGGGATTGATCATGATAGCCAAAGCACAATGGAGTCCTCTGTGATTTACATTGCGTCACAGAAATTTGTTAGCCAAAAGAAATCAGCCAAGGCCTCAGAAAAAGAATTGTAATCCTCCACAAGTCTGGTTCATCCTTGGGAGCAATTTCCAAACGCCTGAAGGTACCACGTTCATCTGTACAAACAATAGTACGCAAGTATAAACACCATGGAACCACGCAGCCGTCATACCACTCAGTAAAGAGACGCGTTCTCCTAGAGGTGAACGTACTTTGGTGCGAAAAGTGCAAATCAATCTAGAACAACAGCAAAGGACTTCTAAAGATGCTGGAGGAAACAGGTACAAAAGTATCTATATCCACAGTAAAACGAGTCCTATATCAACATAACCTGAAGGCCGCTCAGCAGGGAAGAAGCAACGGCTCCAAAACCGCCATATAAAAAGCCAGACTACGGTTTGCAACTGCACATGGGGACAAAGATCGTACTTTTTGGAGAAATGTCCTCTAGTCTGATGAAACAAAAATAGAACTGTTTGGCCATAATGACCATCGTTATGTTTGGAGGAAAAAGGTGAAGGCTTGCAAGCCAAAGAACACTATCATGTTGCGCATCATGTTGCGGGGGTGCTTTGCTGCAGGAGGGGCTGGTGCACTTCACAAAATAGATGGCGTCATGAGGAAGGAAAATGATGTGGATATTGAAGGAACATCTCAAGACATCAGTCAGGAAGTTAAAGCTTGGTCGCAAATGGGTCTTCCAAATGGACAATGACCCCAAGCATACTTCCAAAGTGGCTTAAGGACAACAAAGTCAATGTATTGGAGTGGCCATCACAAAGCCCTGACCTCAATCCCATAGAACATTTGTGGGCAGAACTGAGAAAGCGTATGCGAGCAAGGAGGCCTACAAACCTGACTGTTACACCAGTTCTGTTAGGAGGAAAGGGCCAAAATTAACCCAACTTATTGTGGGAAGCTTGTGGAAGGCTACCCTAAACGTTTGACCCAAGTTAAACAATTTAAAGGCAATGCTACCGAATACTAATTGAGTGTATGTGAACATCTGATCCATTGGGAATGTGATGAATTAAATAAAATCTGAAATAAATCATTCTCTCTACAATTATTCTGACATTTCACATTCTTAAAATATAGTCGTGATCCTAACTGACCTAAGACAGGGAATTTTACTAGGAATAAATGTCAGAAAAAACTGTTGTAAAAATTGTTGTAGCTCTGTTATGACTGGTCTAGCCAGGTGGGGAAAGTTGTAGTGGATTTGACGCCTAAACAAGTTTCACGTGTGTTTTAAAGTCAAGTTTTGACATGTTTGAAACCCATTCTTGTCACTCATCAACTGTAACCTTGAACTACTAGGATTTAGGACTAATGGGAACAAACAGGTTTGTGAAAGGAGTATTAATAGGGTCATGCGTGTGTAACAGTATTTCTTCCGTCCTGCTCCTTTCGCCAAACTGGGCTTGAATCAGTGACCCTCTGAACACATCAACTGCCTCCCATGAAGCATCATTACCTATCGCTTCACAAAAGATGCGGGGGTTACAACTGCTTCAAGGTCTCAGCCCAAGTGACATCAAAGAATTGAAACACTCAGGAGAGCGAAAGACGACACATTATAAAATCCATGTACACAAAGTGTGCGGTTAAAATATGAAAAAGAAACACTCACCCCATGGGGTGAGACAGGGATGCAGGGATTCTGCAAAAATATCCTCAGTGTACAAAGTAAAACACCAAATAATTCATGCAGAGCAGAATTAGGCCGATACCCGCTAATTATCAAAATACAGAAAATAGTTAAATTCACAAACCATCTAATAGGAAGCATTCCAGAACCTCTCATAACAAAGCTATCACTTACAGAGAGATGGAGAAGAGTCCCCTAAGCAAGCTGGTCCTGGGGCTCTGTTCACAAACCCAAACAGAGCCCCAGGACAGCAACACAATTAGACTCAACCAAATCATGAGAAATCTAAAAGATAATTACTTGACACATTGGAAATAATTAACTAAGAAACAGGGCAAACTTGAAAGCTATTTGGCCCTAAACCAAGAGTACACAGTGGCAGAATACTGACCACTGTGACTAATCGAAAATGAAGGAACGCTTTGAATATGTACAGACTCAGTGAGCATAGCCTTGCTATTGAGAGAGGCCGCCATAGGCAGACCTGGCTCTCAAGAGAAGACGGGCTATGTGCACACTGCCCTCAAAATGAGGTGCAAACTGAGGTACCCTCCTACAAAATGTGTGACCATGGGCCTCCCGAGTGGTGCAGTGGTCTAAGGCATTACTACAGAAGCGGGTTCGAGCCCCGTCTGTGTCGCAGCCGGCCGCGACCGGGAGACCCATGAGGCGACGAACAATTGGCCCAGCGTCGTCCGGGTAAGGGGAGGGTTTGGCCGGCCGGGTTGTCCTTGTCCCATCGCGCTCTAGCATCTCCTGTGGCGGGCCGGGCGCATGCACGTTGACTCAGTCGCCAGGTGGGCGGTGGTTCCTCCGACACATTGGTGCGGCTGGCTTCCGGGTTCAGCGTTCATTGTGTCAAGAAGCAGTGCGGCTTGGTGGGTTGTGTTTCGGAGGACGCACGACTCTCAACCTTCGCCTCTCCCGAGTCCGCACGGGAGTTGTAGCGATGGGACAAGACTGTAACTACCAATTGGATATGATGAAATTGTGGAGAAAAATTGAAAATAAAAATAGAATGTGTGACAATATTAGAGACACATATTTCCCTTGTGACCTGTTGCCACAAGAAAAGGGCAACCAGTGAAGAACAAACACCATTGTAAATACAACACATTTTTTTGTTTATTTATTTTTCCCTTTTGTTTTTTAACTACTTGTACATCGTTACAACACTGTATATAGACCTATGACATTTGAAATGTCTATTCTTTTGGAACTTTTTGTTCAATGTAATTGACAAGTATCTGTACCATTTAAGAGGTTGGATTAGCTGGGAAGGTGAATCATCTGTCGAGGCACTTAACCCTAATTGCTGCAGGGTTGCCGTTGATAACACATTTCAATTTTACATGTGCGTATAATACTTACATGTACTTACAATGGTACCAGCACATCCTCCGAGAGCAACTTCTCCCAACCATCCAAGAACAGTTTGGTGACGACCAATGCCTTTTTCAGCATGATGGAGCACCTTGCCATAAGGCAATAGTGATAACTAAGTGGCTCGGGGAACAAAACATCTACATTTTGGGTCCATGGCCAGGAAACTCCCCAGACCTTAATCCCATTGAGAACTTGTGGTCGATCCTCAAGAGGCGGGTGGACAAACAAAAACCCACAACTTCTGACAAACTCCAAGCATTGATTATGCAAGAATGGCCTGCCATCAGTCAGGATGTGGCCCGGATTGCAGAGGTCTCCAAAGCACACACAGTCACATTCTGTTAAAGGTCTCCAAAGCACACACATCCCTGGTTTGCTCGTCTTTTCAGTTGGCTGCAGCTAGCGACTGGAACGAGCTGCAACAAACACTCAAACTGGACAGTTTTATCTCAATCTCTTCGTTCAAAGACTCAATCATGGACACTTACTGACACTTGTGGCTGCTTTGCGTGATGTATTGTTGTCTCTACCTTCTTGCCCTTTGTGCTGTTGTCTGTGCCGAATAATGTTTATACCATGTTTTGTGCTGCTACCATGTTGTTGTCATGTTACGTTGCTACCATACTGTGTTGTCATGTGTTGCTGCCTTGCTATGTTGTCTTAGGTATCTCTTTTGGTAGTGTTGTTTTATTTCTCTTGTTGTGATGTGTGTTTGGTCCTATATTTATATTTTATTTATTTGTATTTATTTACATTTTTAATCCCAGCCCCCGTCCCCGCAGGTTTTTTGCCTTTTGGTAGGCCTTCATTGTAAATAAGAATTTGTTCTTAACTGACTTGCCTAGTTAAATAAAGGTAAAAAGAACCTACATTTAAATGGTATTATTATTAATTTGCATATATTTCTGTTAATTCCCATATATTCCCGTTAATTCCCATGGAAAGTTTCCACCTCTGAATATTCCCCAAAATGTGCATACCCTACCGAGGACAGACAATTTTTACATGCTACACACTTCAGCACTTGGTGGTCCTGTTCTGTGCTCTTGTGTGGCCTACCACTGAACTGTTGTTGCTCCTAGACGTTGACCCTTCACAATAACAGCACTTACAGTTGACCGCTGCAGCTCTAGCATGGCAGAAATTTGACAAACTGACTTGTTGGAAAGGTGACATCCTATGACAGTGCCATGTTGAAAGTCACTGAGCTCATCAGTATGGGCAATTCTACTGTCAATATTTGTCTATGGAGATTGCATGGATGTGTGCTCGATATTATACACCTGAAATAGACAAATCTACTAACTTGAAGGGAAGTCCACATACTTTTGTATGTATAGTTTATGTACACCGGGGGAATTGACACAAGATAAACTAAGAATGATATGTACATATGTGACTCTCATATAGTATATGTGGGAGTCACATCGACACACATTTTGGTGTTGATGATTTCGTAAATAATGTACAAGGGAACCCTTGTCTCAAATTGTGGATGAATGAATCATACAACGCTTGCAGTCTTCACTCTTCATCCAGCCCTGAGTGTTTTTTTTTATTTTTATATTACTCTACTCATGATTTCCATGGCTGCCGCCCCATTTGTCCACTTCAATATTCTACAGACCACACCCCTCCTCATTGGAGAGAACACATACAGCCTGTGATGTCACCAAGTGGACTTTTCCACTTGAAGTGTATCTTTACTCTGACGTCTTACCCAACTTCAGATTTGATTTGTCACATGCACTGAATACAACCGGTTTAGACCTTACCTTGGAATGCTTACTTACATGCCTTAATGCTTACTTACAAGCCCTTCAGTGAGGAATGTTTGTTGTATCACTGGAACAGGAATAACAGGAATTCCACATTGAATCCCAACGACGTCAAGCAAAATTTCCCCTCAACTCTTATTTCTTCTTGGTTTGTTCTCTCTCACCAGTTTTGGAAAGCGTTCTGCAGGGAGCCTGAGACGTGGATGTGAGTGCATCGTTCTGGAACCTTCGGAGATGATTGTGGTGAGTCCCGCCGCCGTTGCTAACTTTACCACAGTGTCACATCAGGCAACAACACGCCGCTTCATACTCTGATGTACTAGGACGGGGGTTTACAAAGGCTACTTTGGCGTAGCTTATGGCGACATGACTTAGCAACGACCTAACATGTTTTATGAGGACTTTTACAGCCCATCTAATTTAGATGATGCGCCCACAATATCAGTTCTACTTAATGGCCTTTGTTTTTCTTTTTGTTTGCGGTGTAACATAAACTAATGCTAGTGCTTCTGTTGACATGCATACAGCTGTAGTACGTATAGCAGTTTTCTTGTTCACTGCTCGATCACATACTTAAATGTAATTATTTCCTGTTATTTTTAACTCTCTCCGTTTCGAAGGCTACAGTCAGTGATGTGAAGTTTGATCCAGTTTTATGACATCAGATGTTGACAAAGACCTTGTAAAAAGCGTCGTTGACATCGAAGCAGTCCAACTTTACCTGGACATAAAAGTAGAGTCACATTGCAGTCTGCTGTGGAACAGGAGGCCTTGGAAGCTTGCTAGCCCACTTATTTTCTCCCTCTGAAGTGTGCAGGCACACACCACATACATAATCACACGCACACGCGTAATCGCGCGCGCACACATAATCAAGCGCACACACACACACTACTAATCAAGTGCGCACGCAGACACACACAAATCACTACACACTACAGTTTGACACCAATTTAATCACACAGAAATCTCCTATCGCGCCGTTTGAATAGAGCAGTCATACTTAACCTGTATGTGTTAACCACCATCTCCCATACAGTATGGTTTCTACATAGATCTCTTCTCTGTAATCAGTGAATTTCTATAATAAGTCATATTTTGTTCAATGTGTTTCCAACGGCTAAAGTCCAGCTCTTCTAATAGCCTTCGCTCCTCCTCTCTGTCCTGCTGTTGATCATTACCCCTTCCTGGCATGGCCTTTGGCTATTATGGGAGCAACAGAAACCGAACCGATACTCGTACACGCGCTCACATACAAACCGATTTGACGCACTCGAACCAAATCAACACACACACATGCACTTTCTCTTGTTCTCTCTCCTATCGTACTCAACGCTCTGTCATCCACCACAGCCGTTGCCATAGCAGCAGTTGGTACGGCAGAGAGATTTGGGTGTGTAATCCCGACGGCTAAGTGCTATGAAATGTGAAGCCGCTGTAAAGAATCTGGTGATGGAGGAGAGCGTGCCAACTGTAAATAACTACAATGTGTCATTCTAGCACCAGGCCTATGTCACTAGGCTACTGCACACCACTGTTATCTTTCAAGTTGTTAAAATGCTTTTCGTCATCAGAGAAAATATGTTGCTGCAATATTTTGTACATGTGTTTTTGTCTTCCAATAGCCGATGGCTCGTGAAAGTAGCTCTCTTTCTCCTCAAGCGCAAGTTGTATTCATAATTTATCAGGCCAATTGTGCCATTATCCCTTATGTGCCAGTTCACAGGGCTGTGACTCTGGAAGGTGCTAGACAGCCAGAGCAGAGCCAGGTAGTCAGTGTGATCATAAGGGACGGAGGGCAGCAGCTGACTGAGGCTGAGACTATCTGACTGACTATCTGACTGACTATCTGACTGACTATCTGACTGACTGACTGGCTCTTAAGAAATTTCCCCCTCAGATCAATAAAGTACCTATCTATCATCTATCTATGACTGACTGACTTTCACTGATAGACTGACTGACTGAGGCTGAGAGACTGACTGACTGAGGCTGAGAGACTGACTGACTGAGGCTGAGAGACTGACTGACTGAGGCTGAGAGACTGACTGACTGACTGACTGAGGCTGAGAGACTGACTGACTGACTGAGGCTGAGAGACTGACTGGCTGAGACTGACTCTGACTAAGAGACTGACTGACTCTGACTGAGAGACTGACTGACTCTGACTGAGAGACTGACTGACTCTGACTGAGAGACTGACTGAGAGACTGACTGAGAGACTGACTCAGAGACTGGCTGAGAGACTGGCTGAGAGACTGGCTCTGGCTGAGGCTGACTGGCTCTGGCTGAGGCTGACTGGCTCTGGCTGACTGGCTCTGGCTGAGACTGACTGGCTCTGGCAGAGACTGACTGGCTCTGGCAGAGACTGGCTGAGGCTGAGAGACTGGCTGAGGCTGAGAGACTGGCTGAGGCTGAGAGACTGGCTGAGGCTGAGAGACTGGCTGAGGCTGAGAGACTGGCTGTGGCTGAGAGACTGGCTGTGGCTGAGACTTACTGTGGCTGTGGCTGAGACTTACTGTGGCTGAGGCTGAGACTTACTGTGGCTGAGGCTGAGACTTACTGTGGCTGAGGCTGAGACTGACTGTGGCTGTGGCTGAGACTGAGACTGGTTGGGGCCGGGGCTGACTGGTTGGGGCTGACTGACTGGGGCTGACTGTCTGAGACCGGTGCTGATTGGAGCTGACTGTCTGAGGCCGGTGCTGACTGTCTGGGGCTGACTGGCGGAGGCTGACTGTCTCTCTCTCTCTCTCTCTCTCTCTTTCTCTTTCTCTTTCTCTTTCTCTTTCTCTTTCTCTTTCTATTTATTTATTTAACCAGGTAGGCCAGTTGAGAACAAGTTCTCATTTACAACTGCGGCCTGGCCAAGATAAAGCAAAGCAGTGCGACAACAACACAGGGTTACACATGAGATAAACAAACGTACAGTCATCAAACTTAACATACAGGTTAAGTTTCATTGTATGAATTTTTATAACCCATTACTGTGTGTATCCTGTATTATCATTTATTAAGTAAATAAATCATTAAACCAATTTGTGTATTAAGGAAGGATTAGTTTGAGCTACAACATTTAGAACGAGATTGATTAGGCAACAGACATTAAATAAGGGACTGCTATATATATATATCAAAAGATAGGACAAAACACTTGAGTTAAGTTCAGAGAGGGGCAATAATTAGACGTATTAGGTAATCATTAAATAAATAGTAGTCACCACTTCAGTCTCTCCTTCCATTTCCCTCTTTCTCTCTCCCTTTATTTTCTCTGTCCCTCTCCATTCCTTCTATCTTTTCTTCCTCTCTCACTATCCCTCTTTTGATCTCTTCCTCTTTTTTATCCCTCTTCTTTCGTTCACACCCTTGCCCATTTTTTCTATATCTCTCTCTCACACACACATCCTTTTCTCTTCCCCCTCTCCTGGAGTTGTGAGAGCTCCCATTGATGTCGGAGTGGAGGGTTGAGGTGCAGCCCACACGCTGTTTTTTTTACGCAGAGAGAGGGGCGGGAAGAGGAGGGAGGAGGGGGCAAGGAAAAGAAGAGCCAGTCACTCCTTTCTTCCCCCCTCCCTTTTCCCCAGGTGGACTATATGGAGGAAAATGAGGAGTACTTCCAGAGGCAAGCATCACACCGACAGTCCCGCCGTAGGTTCCGCAAGATCAACCAGAAGGGAGAGCGGCAGACCATCATCGACACAGTGGACCCGTACCCCACCGGCAAGCCACCCATAGTCAGGGGATACCACACGGTGAGTCACGTTTATCTACCCGGCTCTTCCTCTGTTTAGTTAGTAACTAGGGTGTTGTGTGCTGCTAGACACTCATGTGGCGTGAAGATGGAGCGTCCAGTACTGTGTTGGCTTAACTTAGTCTTTGCCTTAGCTTGTCGGACGGTAACTTGTGTAGCCTACTAGTTAGGACATTATAGCCTGGTCTGTGTAGCCTACTAGTTAGTACCTTATACCCTGGTCTGTGTAGCCTACTAGTTAGTACCTTATAGCCTGGTCTGTGTAGCCTACTAGTTAGTACCTTATACCCTGGTCTGTGTAGCCTACTAGTTAGTACCTTATACCCTGGTCTGTGTATACCCTTGTTACTGCTTTTCTGTGGTCTGTAGTTATGTTGTTGTCAATTTACTGTGTTTGCTGTAGGCTTGCTGTGCCTTGTTTCACCTTGGTATTATAATTCTACCCTCCTGGCTATCTGTTCTCAAAACGCATTGTTCAATGCTGTGCACCTTTTTTTTTGCTGTCCTCCTTGCTGTAGGCTACCTTGTATACCTTTCTCTGCACCCTCACTGTTAGACCTTATAAAGGCTATACCCTCCTTTGTAGTCATCTTTGGATCCTTTTTCTCTAGAACTAATGTCCCTTTGCAACACCCCCTATACCCCCCCCTTTACTCACTGTGCATATTTACCCCAAGTGCATATTTACTTTGTCCCCTATTGCTCAAGTCTGTTTCAGAGTGGTTGTTATTCTACACAGTCTGTCAGGGTGGTTGTTATTCTACACAGTCTGTCAGGGTGGTTGTTATTCAACACAGTTTTTCAGGTGGTTGTTACTCTACGCAGTCTGTCAAGGTGGTTTGTTGTTATTTTACACAGTGTCAGGGTGGTTGTTATTCTACGCAGTCTGTCAGGGTGGTTGTTATTCTGCGCAGTCTGTCAGGCTGGTTGTTATTCTGCGCAGTCTGTCAGGCTGGTTGTTATTCTACGGAGACTGTCAGGGTGGTTGTTATTCTACACAGTGTAGCTCAAGGAGTTCCCTGCATGTAGTTGAAGTGTCAAGCTGTGTTGAGTCACCCACCAGCAGTTGATGTGGATGGTTATTGTAGAACCAGTTAGTTTCTCCAGGAAGAGGACTGGAAAGGAGGGAAGAGGAGAGTGAAGGGAGAAAAGAGCAGTCATGTGGTCCCAAAGCTAAAGTACTCTAAAAGGGCAGCATGTGTGGAGACAGAGATTCACTTATTTTCCAATGGAGCAGTCCACAGTCCACTGAGGAGGCCACAGCAGTGCCTGAGAGGGGTCCTAAAGTGTGCTATGTACATGGGAATTCATATTAACTATAATGAAGTGCTCACTTACAAAACATTAGGAACCTGCTTTTTCCATGACAGACTGACCAGGTGAATCCAGGTGAAAGCTATGATCAGTTTTTGATGTCACTTGTTAAATCCACTTCAATCAGTGTAGATGAAGAGGAAGAGGCAGGTTAAAGAAGTATTTTTAAACCTTGAGGCAATTGAGACATGGATTGTGTATGTGTGCCATTCAGAGGGTGAATGGGAAATACAAAATATTTAAGAGCCTTTGAACAGGGTATGGTAGTAGTTGCCAAGCGCACAGGTTTGTGTCAAGAACTGCCCCAACTAATGAGACTATGAGTCTGTTCTGAGGGCAAAAAGGGGTGCAACTCAATATTAGGAATGTGTTCCATATTGCTGTTCATGGGAACCCATGAGAGAATTGGTATTGTCTATTGTTTTCTTGGGATATCACGTTAATGCAAGGGGCCTTTCATTCAAGGTTTCTATCTTTCCTAATCAATCTGCTGTGTCACTACTTTTACATTTTCTTCTTGATCCTTTTTGCCATCTATGTTTGATAGGAATTTGCTTTATAATGTGCAATATACAGTGTCATCCCTTTAAGTGTGGGCCTTCCCTCAGTGTGGTCCATCCCTATTGAAGTCCCTCCAGGCAAAGAGTGCCAAGCCTTTGTCCCCCCCCAACAGGACCTGATGTGATTGGATGTGACCAACATCTACTGTGTCCTACAAAATTATAACTGGGATACTGCCAATGGCATGCTATCCTAGCACTGGTGGTCCCCTTGAGTTTCTGATTCTGTGTGTAGCCCAATGTCCTGGACTTCCCTTGAAAAAGACACTACCAAGGGCAAGTACCTGAATAAATAAAGGATAGTTACCACTTGCTAGACATCTATTTTACCTCAGAAATTCCAGAAAGCAAAAATGCTCCAAATGAAAAGCCTAGAGTCCTGGCAGTAACGTGAGGTCAAGGCTAATAGCTACTGAGGAAAAAGCCATGCTACTGAAACACTAGCCATGATAAAGGACAAATTCCAAATGAAGATGCAGTAAAACAGCCTTAAAAATGGTCGTCAAATCAGCCATTGTGGCTTAGGCTAACTGTGACATCTTAGAATACATTGCATGCGCTCAGAAGAGGTCGACCACACTGACTTAACCCTCTTGTTCTGTCCTCAGAATGGTCAACTCCTATTCAGTCTGGCTCTCTCATTATCCTATTTCTCTCTGTCTCGCTCTCTGTCTCGCTCTCTGTCTCGCTCTCTGTCTCGCTCTCTGTCTCGCTCTCTGTCTCGCTCTCTTCTGTGATGGTGTTTCTCTCTTTCCCTCAATTTTTATTTATCACTCTCGATCTTACCATCTTTCCATCTCCACCAGAATGTATGAGTAATCTCTGTCTTCAGGGTCTGCCCAGTGGCCGCCAGGGTTTTGCAGAGGCCCTGAGCAGCTGTTCCCTAATTACCATGGCGCAATGCACGTGGCCTGCAGCGGCCTCATCGAATCAATGCCCCTCAGTTCCATCTTAGTATCCAACCAACCACGTGCTCATTTGCGTCTATGATTGGTGCTAATTGTTTCGAAATAAACTGTAAACCCCCTAGAGGGGACCGAAGTTATTGCGTTTAATGTTACATTCGGAAACCTTTTTGTCTCACAATATGGGCACTCGCTGAACGCAATAAGGGCTTTCTTTTGTTTTTCTCTAATGGTTTAGTCTGTGTGTCTGTGTGTATTGAGGCTGAGTGAGTCTTCTTGGTGTATACAGTCTCTTTTATGCCCAACGAGTGAATGAGTTTCTTCAGCTAGCTCCTCAGTTGTCATGTGAAACAGGAAAAGGAGGATGGGAGTGTTTGGCTCAATGAATAATGTACATGTTTGTGTTTCTAACCCTTCCCTGCCCAGCTGGTGCAGAGTAAGGCTTATTTAACAGCCGCCCGTTGCAGCTGCTGAAGCTTCAGGCCTAATTCTCGCTCTTCATCCCTGACTGACGTGTGGCATGTTTGATAACACTCATCTTCCTCTGCTTCTCCTTTTCATGCTTTTCATTTCATCCCGAACGCTCCCAGGAATGCATTAAAGCTCAGGTACTGTATCTGTTAACTCAGTGTGGGGGTGTGTGTCTGTGTGTCTGTCTCACTCGTGTCCGTAGGTAGTTTTACCTTTAGATATAGACACTCAGGCGGACCTTTTATGTGATGGCGTCTGAAATGATAAAGGTGTTTTTCCTTTTTACTGCTGACAGGAGAAAATGCATTGTGCTAAAAAAAAAAAATGTACCTCAAGCTATATTGTTGGGGCATGAATTGAAAAGCTATTGTGGTTGTATAGAGATTCACAAAGTCACATCTGAAAATAACTCTCAACTAGCCAAGTGTAAATATGTTCCATTAGAGTAGTGGTTCCTAAACTGAACTCAGTCCGGCTTTCAACGTACTTTCGAAAGATGTAATGGTAGAATGCAATTTCGAAATTGGGTAGAGCATCATCAGGTTTCCTCTTGTCATGTTAGTCATTGCATACCTTAGAGCTATTTAGAACTTAATTTCCAGATAAACTAGCCCATGTCAGCTAACGTTATTTAGTTATGTTTTTAGCCCATAGATGATGTTGTAATGTTCAAGTCACTCAAATATCATTTGAATACACGTTAGACATGGCAACATGTATAGAGATGTTCCCCAATGCTGGAAGGGGGGCCTGAGTGAAAGTTTGGGAAGCCCTGAGTTGGAGATATAAAGCGGAAATGGAACTTGGTTGTAATCACGTAGCCTACAGTGCAGTGAACTTGATAACCATGATTGCCGTAGCTCCTTAAGGACTATGAAATGATATAATGGAGGAACATCTAATCTCATCTGCTGAACAACGTCATTAGAGAGGGTTTGGACAACAACCCCCCCCCCACAAAACCCCATGTTTTGTGGTCACATACAAGCTCCTGAGTCAATCCAAACAAATAATTGGGTTTGTGAAGTTCAACAAAAAATATATTTTTTCTTGTGCACTGTCCGAACAGTTTTGTGTGAAAATTGCTGTATTGATTACATGCATGAACCCAAGTCATGAGTTGAATAGTCTAGAAGACTATTCATTCTTGAGAACAATGCTTTTGTGAATAAGTGTTTTTGTGATAACCCTATAAGTTAGATTGTGTATCACTCCTTCAATATAATATCCTCAGAGACTTTATCGATCACATATTCCGATACTCCAATATTCTCATATTCCGATTTGGGGCCAGGAGGCTGCTGGTGCCGGACGGAATCGGATTAGAGAGTGTGAAAAATAGGAAAGCTAGGTGAGCATTCGGAGAGGGGGAGAGAGAGAGAGGAGTGAGACAAACCTGTCAGACAGACGGGGTCCTATTTTTAGAGCTGTCTTTTGTGAAGGCCTTTTCTGCTGTGCCTAGATACAGCTGCATACACATATACAAGAGCCTCAGGTTTAAAGGATTTACACAATATCATAGAGACAGATCCAAGGACTACTGTAATGACCGACCAGGGACACACAGACAGATCCAAGGACTACTGTAATGACCGACCAGGGACACACTGAGACAGATCCAAGGACTACTGTAATGACCGACCAGGGACACACAGACAGATCCAAGGACTACTGTAATGACAAACCAGGGACACAGACAGATCCAAGGACTACTGTAATGACCGACCAGGGACACACTGAGACAGATCCAAGGACTACTGTAATGACAAACCAGGGACACACAGACAGATCCAAGGACTACTGTAATGACCGACCAGGGACACACTGAGACAGATCCAAGGACTACTGTAATGACCGACCAGGGACAGACAGACAGATCCAAGGACTACTGTAATGACAAACCAGGGACACAGACAGATCCAAGGACTACTGTAATGACCGACCAGGGACACACTGAGACAGATCCAAGGACTACTGTAATGACCGACCAGGGACACACAGACAGATCCAAGGACTACTGTAATGACCGACCAGGGACACACTGAGACAGATCCAAGGACTACTGTAATGACCGACCAGGGACACACTGAGACAGATCCAAGGACTACTGTAATGACAAACCAGGGACACACAGACAGATCCAAGGACTACTGTAATGACAAACCAGGGACACACAGACAGATCCAAGGACTACTGTAATGACCGACCAGGGACACACTGAGACAGATCCAAGGACTACTGTAATGACCAACCAGAGACACACAGAGACAGATCCAAGGACTACCGACCATGGACAATGAGACAAGGCTTTTCTTTTCCGCTGGCTATGTAAGCAGGTTATGACAGATGATGAGGGGTGGATGTTCTGATTTCCCTCATGAAATCAGAACAGTTTTTAACATGTTAAGCATGTATAGACTGACATGTAGCCTACATTTTGTAACTATTAATTTGTGTAAAATCTGTTGTCCTAAACATGGACTGATTTAGCATATCGCTGACTGTTGGGAAGAGTTTGAACTTCCAAAACAACTGTGTTGAGTACTATACTTAAACATTTGAAGAATTATAGAAAGAAAAGTAGGCCTGTGGAGGGAGATGGGCTCTAGTGGGGGTCATATCAGGCCATCTAATCTCTCTCACATTCCCCGTCACTGTCAACATTGGACGATGACATCATGGCTGTCCTGTTGTCACAAGCAGGGTATGCCTGGCTGGGACAGGGTGTACGCTTTCCCTCCTCCCTCTTTCCTGTTCCTCTTTCCTATCAGGGAGACTGGGGGAAGGTGGAGACATTGTGCCTGGCTTACATTAAGATTAGTCGGTGACAGGGTGTTATCAAGTCATAGTTGGTGACCTTCCATAGTAATCATTTAACCCGATCTGGAACTGTCTCGGTACTCTTCATCTCCTTACTCAATCTCATGTAGTCAGTGGGTCGGACACACAGTCTCACATTTTTGGCAGCAAAGATAAAATGTTTTGTAGCTGAGGTCTAGAATTTGGCGGTCTTCACCAAGTCCTGTTCATTTGTAGGGTTAAACACAAGTTACTGTTGGTCTTATTTTATATTGCACAATGCTCAGACCCACTTTCACATTTTGCAACGGCCATCAAGCATAAATTTTGCAGACGAAGTGTATCTGTTCAAAGTCCAAACACCTCAGTGTGTCCCTGACACACATCTTCGTAAAGACAGGGGTGTCTACTCCTTCTGGATGTTTTGCCCCCGCTAACTTGCCCTACATCTTGGGAGGAGTCTTGGACTATTGTTTCAAAAGCCTCTTCCTCTTCCTATCCTCCCCTCATATCCTAGTGGGCCTCTCCTTTCCATGTTTGGCTAGGAAATCCTCTCCATTTTCCTGCCCGGAAAAGGAAACGCACCCGCGCCAACACATGCCAACGCGTGCCAACAGCCGCACAATACCCTGACACCTCCTGAACTGGCACAGGTGGCGTGGGAACAGCAGTCAGGAAAGAGACATGAGCCTCTTGTGTTCTCCCACAGGAAGTCAACCCTAGATGAGCAGACGGTAGCGGTGTATTCATTATTTTTTTGATATAAGTCACAGGCCTGGCCCCTTATTGATATGCACAGTCTGCTATTTAACAAGGCTCAAGACTGTCTCTCATGCATGCTAATTAGCTACAGTAGCTATGAAGGTAATGCACCGTCTAGATCGATACTGGCAGTGTGGTAGTATCCGTTCTATCCGCTTTTGTTAGTTTGACGGATGCTAATCGCTAATCGGTTGTTAGCGATGTATTATATTTAGTTTTTAAATTAGTGGAATAATCAACCATTTTGCAAAACTAGAGTCAAGCAGAGCCTTTGATTTAAAGCCAGCCATTACAGATCTAGACTTATATGCTATTGGTCCATTTCTTAAGTAGCCAATGATATTCAGTGATGAGTGTTTGCATTGGTTAACCTTTTTGTCATTTTAATGTTTAACCTGGCGGTGTGTGTCAGTACCAGCTTTGACTTGTACTTGACTTGTAGAAAAGATGCTGACTGGGTAGAAAGGAGAGTTTTAGCTGCGGAGCCTTGCCTTTTTATTGGTAGTATGACCAGCTACTGTACTGTTTGAATGGGGAAGTAAAAGTCTATAAAACATTTTACTCATCATAAAGAGAAAAGGTAAAGGCTACTTTTCCCCAAAAATGTTGGTCATTATGTACATTGTTAATGATACAACTGACTGTAAATGCTTCAATTGAAAAAGCCACATTAAGGGACAAAATCTTGTATGTGCTTCGTATGTCCCTCTACAGCATGTCTCGGTACATACAGTATGAGAGAGTGTCTGTGTGCTTTTATCTTCCCTACCGTGGTAATTCGCTTTTTACGACCCGAATGCTATGCATCAGCAGGCGAACAGCATCACGTGACCCAAGGCCATAATGCGTGGAACATACTTATAGCCAAAGTGGTTAGCAGGGAACATTACAAATGGCTGATGTCGAAAGGCTCACCGGCTCCCTCAACTGAATCTGTGACTGCATTAATGTTATGCTCCGTCACATCAGTGTCGCAATCAACTCAAATCAATGCGCTCCTGCCTTTCCTTTCCTTTACATTGAGATTGTTCAGCAGAATGTTGAACCCCATAGTCTACGTCCCAAACGGCACCCAATTCCCTACATAGTGCGCTGAAAGTAGTAGTGGTCATAAGGGAATAGGATGCCATTTGGGGAACCGTTAAAGGGTGACCCTGAGTGTCTGGGTGTTGTCCCCGGACTCGACCCCCTCCCCCGCCGTTGTGATGTAATGATATAATGGCGCCCTGGTGCCCCTGACGATTGTTGCCAACAACGCTAATGACCGAGTCATCAGCACCTGAGCTTGGGGATGCATTACATCATCGCCCCGGGGCTGGAGAGGGGGATGGGATTAATGTCATAGTGGGTCTTCGTGTCCTAGTGGTTGGCTGGAGGCCGGCCAATAATAAATACAACTGCTTTCAAGGCATTCTCTTAACGTACTAACTATACAGTGTGTACCTGAACAAATAGCCCTTTCAAGAACGACTCAATACACTCAACATGCAAATGTAGCGTTTACTATTCTGTTGACCCTAGATTGATCTGTATCAGAGCCATATATAGACATACTGTATATCTGTCTGTTCTCTATATATAGTTTGGATCAGAATTTATTTTCCTATCCAACCCTGCAATAACAATTACCACCGTAGATCACTTTGCCACACCACATCCTAGGTTAATGGAAGGAAATCTGATGTTGAAGAAAGGCAGCAACGGTGGCAACACACATTTTGTTTGTGTAAGAAAGCTCTTTGTTTTTGACGGTCATTTTATGAACACTGCTGGGTTTTTCTATTTGCCCATTGGGGCTTTGATTCAAGCTTGGCCCACTGGCTTCATATCTGACTGTGGCTTTTTGTGTTTCCAATAACCAGAAGCCTTCCTAGGGGTATGGGCGTTCCCTGTACACACACACTTCTACACACCATGCACATACTGTACGTGCATGCATACAGTATACACACACACACACCGCACACGTGTGTTTTCATTTGATGGCTCTATCAGTCCTGTCTGTAATATGAGGAGGGGGGCAGGAGTTGGTGACCAGACGGCTACTATCTCTGGCACAAATGCGTGCCCCCTTATCTCGCTCTCACTCTCTCCCTGAATCTTGTCAAGTCCCTATGCTTCTGTCGCCACAGCCATCAACAAACGCCCTGTGGGGCAGGCCATGCTCAGTCGCCGTGGTTACTATACTCCAGCGGTGAAATCATTGTCATACTGATTCAAGGCATCACCATTTTGTCTCCAAATCCATATTCCTCTTTCGTTTTATTACCTGCTGTCTAAGTTATCAGGCCCTCGCTCTCGCTCTCTGCCCAGGAAATGGCTTTCCCTGGTTCCGTTGCCATGCCAACTGGCTGCAGCCGCGGTCGACAGTTGAAGTGAGAGTGATAATGACAATACTTTCTCTGGGCTCCTCTCTCTCCTCTCTCGCTCCTCTCACGCCCTTCTCTCTCTCTCCTCTCTCTCTCCCCTCTCTCTCTCCTCTCTCTCTCCTCTCTCTCTCCTCTCTCTCCCCTCTCTTCTTCTCTTCATCGATGAATTTTGATTTCCCTGTGTTTTGCTCTCCTTTGCATCTTCTATCTTTCTAGCTAGCCTATTCATCCTCCTTCTCCCTACATCCACCTCTCCCTCAGTCCCTCTCCTTTTCTCTCTTTCTCTATCCCTCTCTCCTTCTCTTTTTAAGCTGTGTACACTGTGAGTGTGTAGAACAGCAGGCACCAGCGGCTGCGCTCTCAGCCTCAGTGAGGAAGGGAGGTCCCTATTCAAGCCCCCCACCCCCCTTATCCCTCCCCAATTCACACACTGACATCCACATCCCCCTGCTCTGGTCGACAAAATGAACCAGGAGTAGTGTTAACAAAGCATCGTGGAGGCTGTGGGTCCGACGTCTCAGACTAATCTAATGGTGCGTAAAGCCTACTGAGCGAGGCGGTGCGCGCGTGTGTACAGCCAGCCTACCAGCGAGAGAGAGCAGAGCAGAGCAGGGAGGGGAGGGAGAAAAGGAGGGAACGAACGTGAGTGAAAGTGCTGTCAGCCATTTTAGCCAGATTTATTTTAAATATTCTGCCTTCTGGGCAGGCTAGGCTGTCCTCTCAGACTATCGTGGGGGCTGGGCAGGCTAGGCTGTCCTCTCGCTGGAGTTAACCCCCCCCCGACACAGGGCTGTTGGTGCGTCTGAAACTGAGGCCAGCTTCAGCGGATACTCCTTGAGCATCACCCCCTCTCTTCCCAGAGAGAGAGAGAGACAGCACGGTGGAGGAGGAGGAGGAAGATGCGGGAGAGGCGCGCTGCAGTATAGAGAGCTGGATAAAGGATGTTACATTTTAGCCCAGCTTATATTGTATCATTATGAAACCATTAGTAGCAGCCAGCCATGGAGTCCCGAGCCAGCAAGATAAAAACCCGGTAAGTATCGACTTGCGCATTTATTTTGCTCTATGACCCACTCTCTGGATATGATTAGCTACCCTATAATGGCTGCGCATTGGGTTTCTCTCGAGCCGTGCCGAGATGAATGAATATGCAGGGCCCAGCCCACTATATCCCAGTGCCAGACCGGAGCGTGGACACCTTTAAATCACAACCTTATTTATCAGCAGTAGTGTTGTAGGCTAGTCAACATGGCCATGTGCTAGCTGTCACACACTCTCCTTGCAAGGCAGTGTGGAATGATTTAAGACCATGCCTCCAGAGGGTCTGGGTTCCTCGTAAATTTTTACGATGCACTTAGGAGACAATACTTTGATTGCATCTTTCTGCGTGATGTGCTCCTAGAAAAAGAAAGGTTAGCCAACATCTTGTGCAAATGCAGTGGCCTACAGGTATCATAGATTAGTTTTTGCAAGGCTGTGACGTACTGGTTGATGGGGCAGCCTTCGTGTGGGCTGCTGTCCAAGGTGCTAGTAGTGACAGCCAGACTAGACAGCGATCAGGCAGACATTTGTAGGCTACTGAGTGATCTGCACTTGAGCTGTAGGTGAATTGATCGCCTGTCAGCAACCGCTGGCATCACTCAACCCTCCGAGGCCTCCTGCCTAGCTGTAAATCACAGCGATAGACAGATTGGGGAGGGTAAGTTACATCTATCTAGCACACAGATTTAGCCTTCTCTCTTTAATCTTTCTCTCGCTCTCTCTCTCTCTCGCTCTCTCTCTCCCTCCCCCTCGCCCTTTTATCTATTCCTAAGCAAGCAAGAAGTAGGCTAGTTTGTAATATTAATATAATGCAAATATTAATTAGTGAAACAGTGGGAGACAACAAACATAAGAGTGTCATATTTCTGGAGTAGTGACATCATGCCCATGACTAATATGCGGAAACTGCATGTCTATTTAGTGAGAGTAGGTGGTTGTCATAGTAGCATGGCTGCATCTATTTGCTTCTCTCTGTCTCTCTCTCTCCCTCCCTCTGCCGCTCTCTCTGTTTCTGTCTCTCTGTGTGTGTGTCTCTCTCTCTCTACCTCTCTCTCTCTCTACCTCTCTCTACCTCTTTCTCTCTCTCTACCTCTTTCTCTCTCTCTCTCTACCTCTCTCTCTCTCTCTCTACCTCTCTCTCTCTCTCTCTACCTCTCTCTCTCTCTCTCTCTACCTCTCTCTACCTCTCTCTCTCTCTCTCTCTCTCTCTCTCTACCTCTCTCTCTCTCTCTCTCTCTCTCTGCCTCTCTCTCTCTCTCTCTCTACCTCTCTCTCTCTCTACCTCTCTCTCTCTCTCTCTACCTCTCTCTCTCTCTCTCTCTCTCTCTACCTCTCTCTCTCTACCTCTCTCTCTCTCTCTCTCTCTCTCTACCTCTCTCTCTACCTCTTTCTCTCTCTCTCTCTCTTTCTCTCTCTACCTCTTTCTCTCTCTCTCTCTTTCTCTCTCTACCTCTTTCTCTCTCTCTCTCTCTCTCTCTCTCTCTCTACCTCTTTCTCTCTCTCTCTCTCTCTCTACCTCTCTCTCTATCTCTCTCTCTACCTCTCTCTACCTCTCTCTCTATCTCTCTCTCTACCTCTCTCTCTATCTCTCTCTATCTCTCTCTCTACCTCTCTCTCTCTACCTCTCTCTCTCTACCTCTCTCTCTCTACCTCTCTCTCTCCCTCTCTCTCTACCTCTCTCTCTCTACCTCTCTCTCTCTACCTCTCTCTACCTCTCTCTCTCTACCTCTCTCTCTACCTCTCTACCTCTACCTCTCTCTCTCTACCTCTCTCTCTCTCTCTACCTCTACCTCTACCTCTCTACCTCTACCTCTCTCTCTCTACCTCTCTCTCTCTCTCTCTACCTCTACCTCTCTCTACCTCTCTCTACCTCTACCTCTCTCTACCTCTACCTCTCTCTCTCTCTACCTCTCTCTACCTCTACCTCTCTCTACCTCTACCTCTCTCTCTCTCTACCTCTCTCTACCTCTACCTCTCTCTACCTCTACCTCTCTCTACCTCTACCTCTCTCTACCTCTACCTCTCTCTACCTCTACCTCTCTCTACCTCTACCTCTACCTCTCCGTCGCTCTCTCCGTCGCTCTCTCCGTCGCTCTCTCTCTCTCTCTCTCTCTCTCTCTCTCTCTCTCTGTGTAATATACACTGAACAAAAATAGAAATGCAACATCTAAAGTGTTGGTCCCATGTTTCATGAGCTGAAATAAAAGATCCCAGAAATGTGACAGGTGTGGCATATCAAGGAGCTGATTAAACCGCATTATCATTACACAAGTTCCCCTTGTGCTGGGGACAATTAAAGGCCACTCTAAAATTTGTAGTTTTGTCACACAACACAATGCCACAGATGTCTCAAGTTTTGAGGGAGAGCGGAATTGGCATGCTGACTGCAGGAATGCCCACCAGAGCTGTTGCCAGAGAATTTAATGTTCATTTCTCCAACGTTGTTTTAGAGAATTTCGCAGTACGTCCAACCAGCCTCACAACTGCAGACCACTTGTATGGCGTCATGTGGGTGAGCGGATTGCTGATATCAAAGTTGTGAACAGACTGCCCCATGGTGGCGGTGGGGTTATGGTATGGGCAGGCATAAGCTACGGACAACGAACTCTATTGCATTTTATTGATGGCAATTTGAATGCACAGAAATACTGTGACGAGATCCTGAAGTCCATTGTGAGGCCCTTTTTGTTTTTTCTATTTAAGGTATCAGTGAACAACATGCATATTTGTATTACCAGTCGTGAAATCCATATATTAAGGCCTAATTAATTTATTTCAATTGACTGATTTCCTCATATGAACTGTAACGCAGTAAAATCTTTGAAATTCTTGCATGGTGCGCTGATATTTTTATTCAGTATAATTCCTGTCCATTTAAAAGCTCTGGACAATGCCCCAGTTTTTATTGATATTGGATAACATTATGCGTATTAGGTGATTGTCAGCAGCAAAGATATATTATAATAGATGTCTTATGTGTTGCTTGGTAAAGACTGTTTCTGTCTAACTATCTCTCTCCCATCTCTGTGCCATGCCAGCCATGTTGTGTGTATGGAAATGTGCTCAGGCTGTGTGGAGTAGAGCGGTATCACAGGGCAGGGTGGGTAAGCCTCAGCAGAGAGAATATCAGGCCTGTTTAATCGGACACCTAGCCCAAACAGTTTTAATCTCTTGACCCGCCTGGCTCAAGAAAGCGAAGCCCCCACCGCCAAGGTCTTTGGCCACGGGGAACTCTGGGATAGCGCCCGCCATATCTAGTCCTCCAACGTCAGCATTTTACTACACTCTCTTCAAAACTCCCTTTTCCATCTACCTTGGCTAAGCCTCTTCATACAGTCTCCAAGTTGAAGGAATAGCCTCCCAAGCTAGTTCATCCAAGTCAGACAGTACTAGTTTCACGGTTCCACGGTTCACCCTGCATAATCGGGTTGAGTCGCGGCCAGCCCGGAACTTCTATCCATATCCACGGGGCTGCCGCCAGTGTGGCAATCTAGGTCATTAGGTCTACAGTGTAATTTGAGGAGCGAGCGCCACATCTGCTCACCATGGAAGGCACACATGGAATGCAGTATTATGGCTCGAGCATTAGATGATGCTACTGCTTTAATCCCCCGATGAGCATCTGATTGTAAATATTTTGGGCTCGGCCCGGAAAGCTGATTTCATTATTTAGATTTGTCCCCAGAATATCTAGATCAGAGGGGAGGGTCACACAAGGCCTAGATATAAATTAATTGTGTTTTTGGATGCTTTTTTGGTTTGTGGATGTTTTTGTCGTTGGCGTCCATTTTCTCACAACTGGCCATGCCAATGAACAGAAGGCCCTTTAACCCTCATGCTCCTGGGATGAGTTGCGCGCTGCCTTGACTGACTGACTGACTGACTGACTGACCGATGGATGAATGATGACCTTAATTAGAAGAGCGGAGAGAAGGAGAGAGAGGAGGAAGTCTGTGTTATCCGTGTTATGAGAGGGGATAGAGGGGACAGCAGGGTGGAAGTGAAGAGAAGAGGAGAGGAGGTGGACCAGCCAGGTTGAGGGTAGGTAGGGATACAGCCAGGATATTGCTATCAACCATTTTTACTACTCCCAACGTCTGGTCGCACACGGGAATATTGATAAACCTCCCATCAGTACTAGTGGTGTGACCATACCAGTATTGCAATATACAGTATTTTCCATGGCAAAAATGAAAACATGAAGCAAAAAAACCTGCTGAATGTACTGTACAATATTATGGATGACAACATAAGGATGTTTGTTTCCAACATTAGGGCTGGTTTGTTTCCTTGCCACGATACTACGGAGTATGGTGATACTGCTATCGTCCCGGCCCTAATTGCTACGTTTGTTTCCTTTGTGATGTTTGTCCACCGTGCTCCACCATACATGTGAAATGCGGTCCATCTCAGACTACTCTATAGGTATCATTGATTTTTGCACCCGGCATTCTTATCAAATAGGGCAATAACGTTGTGCCCCAGTTTATAGGCAACATTGATTTTTGTTTTCATGAAATGAAAGAATGCAATAACATTGCACTTTGTTCTATAGTGCCATTGAATAGCAATGATGTCCAATACAGAGTGCAGTTGTGGTCAATGTGTACCAATTTAGAGTCCAGTCATGTAAGATAATAACATTTTCACTTTTAATACATTGTGCCAAGGAATGCCATTCAGTTTGTTCAATGCAGACTGCAGTCGTATAAGATCTTCATCATTGTAACACCATTCAGGGTCCACTAATGTATTTCTACTCTGTCCAAGGGGGTTCAGAGGGGTTGTGGTCAGATGAGCGGCTCTACCAGCCTGAAGGGCTTGTGGCCTGGTCCTGGCTCTAGCCCCCCTGGTAAACCGTTTGGTTCTGTGCACTGAGCCGGTTAATGAAATGTGACGACCATCTTTGATATACTGTAATGACATCGCATTCACAATGGTATTGGGGTGTGAATGTATTGAGGGTGAGAGCTACACACTTGCATGTATACACACAAAAATGCATACAAACCCACACACACCACAGCATCTGCTTTGATTGAGAAGACCAATTTAGGCTGTTTTGAGTTTGTCTGTTGAGTAACGTGTCACTGTTTCGAAGTGCTACAACAACTTTTTAAATTCCTTGACCTAGTGTGCTCTCTACTACTACGCCTAATCTACAATTCTGCGGTGGTTCCTGTTTAAACATTTCTATAAACTACTGTAACTGATGAATATTGAGGAGTGATTTAGTAACCTAATTCCAGGAGCAGAACAAAGTCGTCACTTTTCCCACCTTAAAAAGATGTTGATTGTGTCATTACAACCAATGTTAATACCACTCCTCCTCAGCCTCTCTCTACCCCTCCACATGGAGTCTGAGATTTACTATGAACACGAATTACTATGAGCTAGAATCTGCATTTTAAACAATAACAACGGCCACCCCACCTCTGTTTTGGTAAAAAGCTGAGGGATGGGGCTGGAGAAATGTAACCACACTCAAATGTATAGACCGAGCTATGGATGCAAAGACTGCATCCATTAAAATCAAAATGATAGCTTTAACCAGGTTGAGCCCATACAATGTTTGTTTATATTTACTTTGTTTACAAACATTGGAGTAAAAAAAGCTTCTATTTGGCGTTCTGATGGGGTACGACAGTTGAACTAAGCTCATGAGGCATTTATAAGTTATATTCTTCAAGAATCAATGGGTGAAAATCATTAATTTACAAGTTAAAAAATGGATGTAGCAACTGCGGATTCTGCCTTTTTTTTTTTTAAATGCTAACGCTGCCTGGGACTTGTGGTGGTGGTGTCTCTAAGTCATCTTCATTTAGCTAGAACATAGATCGTATTCATTTGAGGCTACTACAGGCTTCCATATTAAACACACAGCATGATAGGCCTCCTGATGAGTCTAACACCACAGTGTTTCTTGGAGTCTGGTAATCATACATGCTTGTTGCCTTATCAAGGTTTTAGCTCAACGGGCTAACACAATCTTGTGACATGCTGGAGACCTGGGTTTGAACCCCAGTCGGTCACATCAGCGTGCAATACCCAGTACCCAACTTCCATTGCTGCTTGGTTTATGGCTACCCAACTACCCATGCTGCTTGGCCTCTGACTACCCAACTTCCCCTGCTGCTTGGCCTATGGCTACCCAACTACCCCTGCTGCTTGGCCCATGACTACCCCTGCTGCTTGGCCCATGGCTACCCAACTACCCCTGCTGCTTGGCCCATGGCTACCCAACTACCCCTGCTGCTTGGCCCATGGCTACCCAACTGCCCCTGCTGCTTGGCCCATGGCTACCCAACTGCCCCTGCTGCTTGGCCCATGGCTACCCAACTGCCCCTGCTGCTTGGCCCATGGCTACCCAACTGCCCCTGCTGCTTGGCCCATGGCTACCCAACTGCCCCTGCTGCTTGGCCCATGGCTACCCAACTGCCCCTGCTGCTTGGCCCATGGCTACCCAACTGCCCCTGCTGCTTGGCCCATGGCTACCCAACTGCCCCTGCTGCTTGGCCCATGGCTACCCCTGCTGCTTGGCCCATGGCTACCCCTGCTGCTTGGTCTATGGCTACCCCTGCTACTTGGCCCATGGCTACCCCTGCTGCTTGGCCCATGGCTACCCCTGCTGCTTGGCCCATGGCTACCCAACTGCCCCTGCTGCTTGGCCTATGGCTACCCAACTGCCCCTGCTGCTTGGCCTATGGCTACCCAACTACCCCTGCTGCTTGGCCCATGGCTACCCAACTGCCCCTGCTGCTTGGCCCATGGCTACCCAATTGCCCCTGCTGCTTGGCCTATGGCTACCCCTGCTGCTTGGCCCATGGCTACCCAACTACCCCTGCTGCTTGTCCCATGGTTACCCAACTGCCCCTGCTGCTTGGCCTATGGCTACACCTGCTGCTTGGCCCATGGTTACCCAACTGCCCCTGCTGCTTGGCCTATGGCTACCCCTGCTGCTTGGCCCATGGTTACCCAACTACCCCTGCTGCTTGGCCCATGGTTACCCAACTACCCCTGCTGCTTGTCCCATGGTTACCCAACTACCCCTGCTGCTTGTCCCATGGTTACCCAACTACCCCTGCTGCTTGTCCCATGGTTACCCAACTGCCCCTGCTGCTTGGCCCATGGCTTCTTTGAATATTCCCCATGGATACCAAGTGGGAATTTAATTAACATCTGCTTGTTTGATGATTAATTATTTGGAAGTAGTTTTAGCTTTACCGCGCAGGCTTAATTTAATATTTGTTCACATATGTTCTATTAAGATGGCTATGTAATCATAGGAGAATGAGATGGTTTAGGTTTTCAGGTTTTAATTTAAATTAATGTAGAGGGATATCAAATGAACTGAAGAAGATTAATAAATTACATCTAGAATTAAGAATCACTCTGGGAACACAGAACTCACCCAATGTCACGTCGCAGTGCATTCGGCTCCATGTAATAATTTCAACATGTCAAATAATTTCAAAATGTCCACTTGGAAACTCGTTCCCATAACTCAACCTGTGCCCTGGCCTACACAGAGGCAAATGGCTACACCTGCCATGCAAACATCTAGGCAACGCTAACATCTAATAAAGACATTACACTAATTTGATTGCAATGTTTTGGTCAGGGCTAAACAAGTGTTGCACCCACCATGTAGCCAAGTGCCTTTTTAAACGACCGACAGCCGTGTGTGGGTTGTGTGAGTGGGTTGAGACTGGTGAAACTGACCATCTGTCTGTTTGTGTGTGTGTGGTGTGTGGTGTGTGGTGTGTGTGTGTGTGTGTGTGTGTGTGTGTAGCTCCCCGCAGACTTCAGCCGACTCCACCTGGCCGATGGCTTGCACCCACAGGTGACCCACTCAGGATGTAGTATCACCAGCGACTCTGGAAGCAGCAGCCTGTCAGACATATACCAGGTAAGCACAGGCCTCGTCCCCACAACGTACCTCCAACGTCCCCATAACGCCCTCTAAATGCCCATAGAGAACCCCCCCTCCCCCTCCCCCAAATGTCCCCATAACCTCCCAACAACGTCCCAGCAACATCTCCCTCCCCCAACCCCCTTTAAACGCCAATAAACAGAACAGTCCCCCCCAACACCCCCCATTTCATGACTGTAGTCGGGCCCCATAGCCAATCACACCTAATCCTCTTACCACAAGCAGGCACCCCATTGGCTCCCGACGTCGTAACCTGCTGTCTATCTGTGAGTGCAGTGTGTGTATGTGTGCAATAGTCGGTGTCAGTCTGTTGCCGTTTGTGTGTGTGTGTGCGCGCGCACGTATGTACATGTGGAGGGGTGGGGACAGGTTGTGAACAAGCTCTACGGTGCTCAGGCCCTGCTCCAGTCTTAGGACCATCTGCTAGATCCTCATTAACAGGTCTGCTGTAGCGGCTCCGTTAAATCCCTCATCTATTCTCCTCTCTCTCGCTCTTTCTTCTTTCACTTCCTTTCTCTTTCCCTCCATAACCCCTTTCCTTCACCAGTCATTCTGTCTCTTTGAGATCTATCTGTCCATAGCCTCATCTCTCTCTCCCTCCCCAGTTCTATTCAGTCATACTATCTCACTAATGGAGATGACCCAGACCCACCATCACTTCGTCTGAGAGTGTTAGATTTGCAGTCTTCAAAGCGTAGAGAAAATGGCTGAACCAGTAGTAGTTCAGGACAAGCATTTCTGTCATCAGGGCTGGAGCATAGAGGGAAGGAGGGTTGGTACAGCGTACAAACACAGGAACACGTAAAAAAAAAAAGAGCTTGTAGTCTGTGAATAACAATATCAATGGGCTCAATCAGTTGTTTTAGCAGCTGGATCTGTATTTGTTGTGCCAGCATCATATATGTATATTTAACAATATTAAGGACAACCCAAATGACAGTACTGTATGTGTAAGATCTATTCAAAGACGGATGTCTACCAGGGTAAAGCCCTTGGCGATGATGCCCCTTGTTCGTCAGAGTCCTCTCATCCACGAGCCATGTCGGCTGGAGTGCCCCATTGTCCCCCCCCCCAGAGAGAAGAATAGAGCTGCATCCTCTCTGTCACTGCCTGGCAAACATGGCAGACTGTTTTGCCTCTGAATAAATCATGAAATTGGTTCTTCAGAGGGAGGCTTGAAAGCATTGATCCGAGAATAGCCCTGTTGAAATATTAACTACCCCCCCTTTCTGCCTTTCTGTTTTCGCTCACCACACATTTATGGATCACACACACACAAAGGGGTTCTGACTTGCTCATTGACGTCTTTAACGGTTCAGCATTCCCACTGGACTGTCTAACATTGTGTAAATGATGTCTGAATCAAATCCGAAGGTGTTTCAACCTCCCGAGGCACACACTTCTAAATTATGATCGGCACACCACTTACAAGTATTTAGTATATTATGGCTAATATGGAATTGACATACACAGCAATATTGAATAAATGAATGCTACCGTGAGAGGACTAGCCTAGCTCCTACTGTAGCTGTCCAGTGGCTTACATCTCTGCTATTTTAGGATTTTTTTTTGAGAATGCCAACAATGTTTGTTCATGTGGAATATAGCTGTGTTTTCTACCGAGTTTCGCATCAGTAGACATTGACTTTCACATCAAGGTGAGGCTGAAGACCGATAGCAGTGAAAACAAGAACAGCCATCGAGATTTCCAGATGAGTTCAAAGACAGTTTTCTAGGATTTTCCATCTGTTATTCCCTGTTGTATAGGGAACCGACATACCTCGATCTTCAGAGTTTATGCTGTTTCACTCCACAAGCCCACACCTTACCACCCCTTCCCCAACGGAATAACCCCGCCCCCTTTGCTCTCTTGCCCCATCAGGCCCCTCCCCTGCCCCTCCCTCTTCGCTGACCTCCTGATGCCTGAGTGGCTAGTCAGACAGCACCCTGAATCATTAATGAGATATTTGCACATGGGGGGTTAAGGAGAAATGACATAGGGCTACATTCGGTGAGAGACAGGGACTCTTTGAATCTCTGAAAAATTTTAACACGACTGGCAGCCCGGGCAGTAAAGATGCGTCTTGGACTAGGCTGCTGCAGGCAGTTTGCGAAGGCAACGTTGTTTTCGTCTCTCTCATTAAAAAGGCAGGAATTTAGGCACCTTATTCAGGTAAGAGGAGTCTGTTAGCACTCAACACATCTGGGCCAGGAGGGTTTTTAGTTTATCTCCCTGTGTTTCGTGCCTGGTTTTCGTTCCAAGGAGGGGCTTGTGTTGAGCGCATGAACACACAATATGGCCTCTCAGCGATATTTATAGCATGTGAGAAGTCTTGATGGATGCACAGTGCCAAGCTCTCTATTCATATCATTGTGACATTGTCAATTGCGTTACTTTTGCTCCCCGTCTATGTTCATTTTTCTCTCTCTTTCCTCCATATTTTATATCACTCTTTCAAAGAGGTAGTCAGGCTCTATGTGGAAAGAGGGAGAGAGAGGGAGAGGGAGAGAGGGAGGGAGAGGGGAGCCTGGAGAGAGAAAGGTGGAGAGAGATGGAGGGAGAGAGATGTGAGGTAATTAGCTGGGTTTTTTTATGCATAGCGGGGTGCTTTGGTATGCAGTGTTGATGTCTCTCACTTACACCAAGACCTATCAGTCTGACTAAACAAGCTAGATGTTCAGACATTGTTGTCGACTTTGAAGCATTGAATTGAAACAGGTTCTGCTTCCTGCCTTTGTTTTGTTTGGTTTTTGCACCAAACCCCTGATTTTAGATTTACTGCACCAACCTCTCATCTCAGCCCACCAGTGTGGAGCAAATAGATGGAGCTGACATGCTTAGTATGGACCAGTGACCATTTTCCTGCCCTCATGTTACTAAAACTAAGATTGATGGTTGTTGTTATGATGGAGAAAGCCTTAGTGTTTAGGTTTATCCTGGATGACTTGATCCATGATGACTGACCGACATCCATCCTCTCCTCTGACCCTCAGGCCACGGAGAGCGAGCCGGGCGACATGGACCTCAGTGGTCTGCCCGAGACCGCCGTCGACTCAGAGGAGGACGACGACGAGGAGGATATTGAGCGAGCGTCGGACCCCCTCATGAGCCGCGACATCGTGCGGGACTGCCTGGAGAAGGACCCCATGGACCGCACCGATGACGACATAGGTGAGTCCATGCTAGCACACAATGTTCCCCTAACATTCCCTAAATGTTCCCCTTTGATTGATTGAGAAGCAACTAATGTTCTGGGAACCAAAATGTATTTATCTGGGGTGTGCCAGTGTTTCCCCTACCATTGTGTAGGCACTAGGCAGGGTGCCACCCCCTCCCTCTCCTGCTTTGCTATGTTGCTTCCTGGCTCCTATTACACAGAAAGAGATGACTAATTCCACATCACCATTAAACCCTTCAGTGAAATCTAGAAACAACTGTTATTATGCCTATTTCATTACAGTACTACTGCTAAAAAGCCTTGTAAGTGCTTGTTATTTTCTGGCAAGACATTTGGAAAAGCAATGGGAGCCAATTAGATTTGGCTTTAATCCTACTCGGAGTCCCCATTGTAGGCTCTTCAGAGTTTAATCAAGCAATCCACAGTGAAGCCCCCTCTCCCAGTGCCCCGCCCTTAGTGTATCTCAACCCTGCACCTCAGTATTCGCTAGGTACCGTGAATTATGTGTCAATCTGCAGGCCTTGGTGCTTCACTGCTTTCATTAGGTGAATTTATTTTAGGCCTCTTTCTGTTCCACATGAAGCCTGTGATATCATAGGCCTGTTAGCAGCAGTACAGCTACAGTTGGAGTCGGTTTACATACACCTTAGCCAAATACATTTAAACTCAGTTTTTCACAATTCCTGAAGTTTAATCCTAGTAAAAATTCCCTGTCTTAGGTCAGTTAGGATCACTACTTTATTTTAAGAATGTGAAATGTCAGAATAATATTAGAGAGAATTATTTATTTCAGCTTTTATTTCTTTCATCACATTCCCAGTGGGTCAGAAGTTTACATTCACTCAATTAGTATTTGGTAGCATTGCCTTAAAATTGTTTCACTTGAGTCAAACGTTGAGCCTTCCACAAGCTTCCCACAATAAGTTGGGTGAATTTTGGCCCATTCCTCTTGACAGAACTGGTGTAACTGAGTCAGGTTTCTAGGCCTCCTTGCTCGCACTTTCAGTTCTGCCCACAAATGTTCTATAGGATTGAGGTCAGGGCTTTGTGATGGCCACTCCAATACCTTGACTTTGTTGTCCTTAAGCCATTTTGCCACAACTTTGGAAGTATGCTTGTAGACATTGTCCATTTGGAAGACCCATTTGCGACCAAGCTTTAACTTCCTGATGTCTTGAGATGTTGCTTCAATATATCCACATAATTTTCCTTCCTCCTGATGCCATCTATTTTGGGAAGTGCACATATCATAGGCCTGTTAGCAGCAGTACAGCTACAGTGATAGGGATCCAAAATAACAGATTAGTTCACATGTACTCATATTTAAAGCTTAGCTGTGGATGCTGTAGTGGATACAAATGGAGAAAGAGTGTTAGTACCCCGAACCCTCTCTCCTCCTCTCGATGAACCCCACAACCTCCCTGCCGCCCCTCCCCTTCCTGCTCTCTTTGCCGACAGGCTTTTCTAGGTCAACGCCGCACACCCTCGCCTCGCCTCGCCTCTCCCAGCGCATTAAAGTTTCAGTGCTTCCGCAGGCTTCCCACACGGCACTTGCCATGCCAAGCACAGGTCAGCCCGCACCCCAGACTTACTTTAGGTGCCTAGCACAGGGATGGAGTCCTTCCCTGGCTCCTGCAGCAAGCTATTTCAAGGAGCCCAAAAAATGCATGGGGCAGGAATCAGGACAGGCAATACTGCCAAGCTGAAAGCCCCAGATGAGATTTGATTTAAGGTTGACACACTTAGAAGTGAATGCAAAAGGTCGCTTTTCCTTTTATGCTCATGCTTTTTTTTCTTCTGTCTATGAAAATTAAATAGCTAGTTTGCCTTAGTGTACTTCAAATAATAATCTCATTGTAGGGTACTTGTGGGGTTGAATTTAATGCACTTTCTCTTGCAATAGCTGGGCCCTTTTTCCGTCCACAGCCACATAGAGGGTGAAGGAAGAGTGAAGGACCTCCTACACTCTTCCTCTCTCTCCTCTGTGTGTCGAGACCTTCCTAACCTCCTCTCCCCCTCTAATCCCCCTCTCCAAGAGCAATTACTGGAGTTCATGCATCAGCTGCCGGCATTTGCCAACATGACCATGTCTGTGAGGAGGGAGCTGTGTGCCGTCATGGTGTTTGCCGTGGTCGAGCGGGCCGGCACCATCGTACTCAATGACGGGGAAGAGGTGTGTTTGTATGGGGAGGGGTGTGTGTGTGTGTGTGTGTGTGTGTGTGATGAACGTGTCTGTCTTAAATGAAAACTCCAACCCAAAACTATCTTTTGTTATTTGTCTCTTTAATCCAGTGTTGATATGCTGTAGTCCCAAAATGTTTTGCATGTCAGCAATCAAGATATCACTTTTAAAATACAGAAATGCAGCCAGTATGTTGAATTTTGCATTAAATATCAACAATGGACTATAGAAACAAATAACAAAAGACAGTTTTGGGGTGGAATGTCCTTGATCTCTTATGTTGGTCTTGTGACGTATATAGCCTGGGACATACAGTTTGCCCTTGGTTTCTCTTCTTCCATTGTATGGTTTTTTTCTGCTCTATTAAACACGAATGACTGCCATCTCTTAGCGTCTCGGGATCATAAGATTCATCAGGGGGACCTGAAGCGAGTTTACTTGTACTGTCTCTACAGTCTGGACAGGCTCTGGCTTTTGAATTAAGCCAATTTGGTCATTTTTTCGCTACAATGCACCCAAACAATAGAGTGCAGAGCCATACGCTTAAGGCCAGTTCACTTCAATGGCAGTCCAGTCTATGTGAAATAACATCCTATTGACCTGGTGTGTGTTAGTTATACAGTATATCCACTACTGCCTCAGTGCATTGTCAGATGTGTTGTTGATAATGCTATAAGGGAGAAATCAATCCCTTGCTATAAAATGTGTTGCTATCTTTTACTACCATAATAAAAGTGTAAAAGCTTACAGTTATAATTATAGTGTTAAAACGGGGGTATTATATACTATTGAACCATTTGTGACCAATAATAAAAAAATATCACCTGTTAAATAATGTGAAAGAAAAAATTGCAATAAAACATTAATCCAAGCCCCATTCTGATGACTAACTAATCGCTAATTGCTAACTAATTGCTAATGGCTTATTGTGATGTGTTTAAAGGATAATTGCGGTCTTCATTTTCCTTTAACATTGATCCTAGACTGATATTAAACCAGGGAGGGGCAACTCCAGTCCTCGGGGGCCTGATTGGTGTCACACTTTTGCCCCAGTCCCAGCTAACCAACTAATCATGATCTTTAGATTGCATCACCACTCCGGCCACCAAGGACTGCACTTGCCTATCCCTGTATTAAACCATTGTCCACTGAATAATCACAGAGTATTTCTGAATGTTAACTGTTTGTGGTTGTGGTCTTGCCCCACTCAGCTGGACTCGTGGTCAGTGATCCTGAACGGCTCGGTGGAGGTGACGTACCCTGAAGGCAGGCCTGAGATCCTGTGTATGGGCAACAGCTTCGGGGTCTCCCCCACCATAGAGAAGGAGTACATGAAGGGAGTGATGAAGACTAAGGTTGACGACTGTCAGGTAAGGCCCAGCACTGAGACAGACTATTATGATGGACTATCGGTTGATTGGCCCGTCAAACGGGCCTTCTCTCTGATAGATTGAACATTGTTATATACTCCACACCTGTTACCTACTCAATTAGTCTTTTGCGTTTTAAAGCGGGCTTGAATTCAGTATCTACAATGAACAAAAATATAAACAACAATTTCAAATATTTTAGTTACAGTTCATGTAAGGAAATCAGTCAATTTAAATAAATTCATTAGGCCCTAATCTATGGATTTCACATGACTGGGAATACAGATATGCATCTTTTGGTCACATATACCTTAAAGTTAGTGGCGTGGATCAGAAAACTAGTCAGTATCTGGTGTGACCACCATTTTCCTCATGCAGCGTAACACATCTCCTTCACATAGAGTTGATCAGGCTGTTTATTGTGGCCTGTAGAATGTTGTCCCACTCCTATTCAATGGCTGTGCGAAAGTTGCTGGATATTGGTGGGAACTGGAACACGCTGTCGTACACATCGATCCAGAGAATCCCAAACATGCTCAATGGGTGAGATGTCTGGTGAGTATGCAGGACATGGAAGAACTGGGCCATTCTCAGCTTCCAAGAATTGTGTACAGATCCTTGCGACATAGGGCCGTGCATTATCATGCTGAAACATGAGGTGATGGCGGCGGATGAATGGCACGACAATGGGCCTCAGGATCTCGTTACGATATCGCTGTGCATTCAAGTTGTCATCGATAAAATGCCATTGTGTTCATTGTCCGTAGCTTATGCCTGCCCATACCATAACCCCATCGCCACCATGGGGCACTCTGTTCACAACGTTGACATCAGCAAACCGCTCGCCCACATGACGCCATACACGCTGTCTGCCATCTTCCCGGTACAGTTGAAAACAGGATTTATCTGTGAAGAGCACACTTCTCCAGCGTGCCAGTGGGCATCAAAGGTGAGCATTTGCCCACTGAAGTCGGTTAACACGGCAAACTGCAGTCAGGTCAAGACCCTGGTGAGGACGACGAGCACGCAGATGAGCTTCCCTGAGACCATTTCTGACAGTTTATGCAGAAATTATTCGGTTGTGCAAACCCATAGTTTCATCAGCTGTCCTGTGCTGGCGTGGTTACACGTGGTCTGCGGTTGTGAGGCCGGTTGGAGGTATTGCTAAATTCTCTAAAACAATGTTGGAGTAGGTTTATGGTAGCAAAATTAACATTACATTCTCTGGCAACAGCTCTGGTGGACATTTCTGCAGTCAGGATGCCAATTACACGCTCCTTCAAAACTTGAGACATCTGTGGCATTGTGTTGTGTGACAAAACTGCCTTTTACTGTCCCCAGCAGAACATGGGACCAACACTTTACATGTTGCGTTTATATTTTTGTTCAATATAGTTATAGTTTTAACCATTTACCAACCGTTCAAATGAAGACACTGGGGTTAATTCACTAAGAGAGAGTGTGCTTATTTCAATGGTATTATAAAATAGATTTACTCAATTTCTCTCAGCCATGTTGGTCTAAAAAGCAGTGTGTCCCCAAGCTAACTACTCCTCCTCCTCTCACTTTCTCTTCCCTCTTTCACTTTCTCCTCTTTCACTTTCTCTATCCCTCTTTCACTTTCTTCTCTTTCACTTTCTCTATCCCTCTCTCTCTCTCCTTCCCTCCCTCCACCTCTGCTCCAGTTTGTGTGCATAGCGCAGCAGGACTACTGCTGCATCCTCAACCAGGTGGAGAAGAACATGCAGAAGGTGGAGGAGGAGGGCGAGATCGTCATGGTCAAGGAGCACCGCGAGCTGGACCGCACCGGCACTCGGAAGGGACACATCGTCATCAAGGTAAGTTAATTCATTATTGAATAAGCCTTTAGGTTCCAAACCACGTCATAAAGGCCTAAATAACATAAATAACTCATGAAGGTGTCATGACATTAGGTGTTATGAATGCCTATGTATGTGACGTTTAGTGTTACCTTAAAGGATTATACACCATCTCCTATAGGGCACGACGGAGCGTCTGACCATGCACCTGGTAGAGGAGCACTCTGTGGTGGACCCCACCTACATCGAGGACTTCCTGCTGACCTACAGGACTTTCCTAGCCAGCCCCATGGTCGTGGGCAACAAGCTCCTCGAGTGGTTCCATGACCCAAGCCTCAGGGACAAGGTCAGCTCCCAGTTCAAACACTTTACTATCCATTTCAGAGAAGTATTTCAGTCATTTTAATGGAAGCTAGACAGTACTTATCAGTAATAGCTAAAGCATAGATAATACCACATAGATCACGTATGCATGCATGCTTACATACACACAGATTAATATATACAGATTAATACACACACACAAAGAACTATGAGTGAGGAAATGCATCTAACTAGCTAACATTCAATCCAATCCCATGCTCACACGCTTTTTTACTGTGAGTGAATCTGAATCTTCTTGCATCCCCAGGTTACACGGGTAGTCTTGCTGTGGGTGAACAATCACTTCAATGACTTTGAAGGCGACCCCGCAATGACTCACTTTCTTGAAGAGTTTGAGAACAATCTGGAGAGAGAGGTTCGTGTCTCAGTTAAGCATAGCATGTTTCATATGCAATTCCAACCTTACAGCATGTTTCATATCCAGTTCCAACGTTACAGCATGTTTCATATCCAGTTCCAACATTACTCCTCCTTTGCCCTCATTGTATATTTAGTCAAAACATTCAAATTGGCTAAATGTTTGCCTTGCATAAGCCTCTTATTTCACAGTTTAAAATGCTAAAGATGATTTAATTTATAATTTTAATTGTTTTCCACATAGTAACTTAGTTGGGATAAAAACAATGAGCACAAACCCTGAATTGAGCAATATACCGGTACTAAACCGGTACTAAACATCAGTTTCCTTTACAGAAAATGTACGGCCATCTTAGACTGTTAAACATTGCCTGCGCTGCTAAAGCCAAACTGCGTCTAGTGACGCTGACCAAGCCGTCGAGGGAGGCCCCGCTATCCTTCACCCTGCTGGGGGGCTCCGAGAAGGGGTTCCGCATCTTCATCGACAGCGTGGAGCCCGGGAGCAAGGCCGCAGAAGCCGGCCTTAAACGAGGAGACCAGGTGGAGTAACGAGAATTATATTCTTTATATAGCGTTTTTTCATATGTTCATAATGCATTACATGGAAGGGATGGGAAACGTCCTTATCTACTAGCAGTGTAGCACCCACCTAATTGATGCCAGGGCACTGTTTTGCATCAGAAAGCTCACCACACATCAGACAGCTATCACAGTGTGCTTATTCACTAGACTAGATTGCGCACTAGTGATTTTTTCATACTTTGCCCCCAGGGTTCTAAAGATCCTGGGTTAAATCCAGGATGCCAGCTTGATAACCCTGCTTGGATGTGCTTTGTTTTGGCTTAAACTTAAACTCTTTCCTGCAGCTGCTTCCCAAAGAAAATGTGACATCCTGCAAAGCATGTTTACTCTTGCAATTCGCCTGTCAAACCTTCTCATTGAGTGGCTCTAACGTGAGAGATAAAATACCCTTATATATCTCACTCCCGTTTATCTGCCCATTAACGAGACCTCTTTTACCAAACCTATGACCAGGGTTTCTTTAATAAGTGCTGACCCAGAAACCACCATTAGACCTGGTTTGATCCATCAGCACTGTGGTAATGACTACAGAGGAAGGCCCCTCACTCACAGAGGGATCGCCAGTCACTTCCTGGTTTACCCAGAGGTCACTTCCTGGTTTACCCAGAGGGCACTTCTTGGTTTACTCAGAGGAAAGGAGGAAAACTCAGTGGCAGACTCATGTGTAAACAAGAAGTTCTTCTCCTCTCATGACAAGTCAGCAGCTGTCGTAAGGCAGCTAACAGGAAATGGAGACCAGTAATGTAGAGGTTAGGGAGAAGAGAAGGGAAGAGAAGGGGTGTGGAGACCAGTAATGTAGAGGTTAGGGAGAAGAGAAGGGGTGTGGAGACCAGTAATGTAGAGGTTAGGGAGATGAGAATAGAAGGGGGGTGGAGATCAGTAATGTAGAGGTTAGGGAGAAGGAGGATGGAGACCAGTAATGTAGAGGTTAGGGAGAAGGAGGATGGTGACCAGTAATGTAGAGGTTAGGGAGAAGGAGGATGGTGACCAGTAATGTAGAGGTTAGGGAGAAGGAGGATGGAGACCAGTAATGTAGAGGTTAGGGAGAAGGAGGATGGTGACCAGTAATGTAGAGGTTAGGGAGAAGGGAGATGGATACCAGTAATGTAGAGGTTAGGGAGATGGATACCAGTAATGTAGAGGTTAGGGAGAAGGGAGATGGATACCAGTAATGTAGAGGTTAGGGAGAACGGAGATGGATACCAGTAATGTAGAGGTTAGGGAGACCAGTAATGTAGAGGTTAGGGAGAATAGAAGTGGAGGTGGTATGAGTGTCATGTCATAGATTAGTTCACATGGCTCAGTAGGCTGGAGTTTGGTGCTTACGTCATCAGAGTTGTGGATTTGACTCCCTCATTAATCAACAGGAATGTGGATGATACTGAATGTAATGTTGTGGTATCTTTGTCTTTGAACAGATTCTGGAGGTGAACGGGCAGAACTTTGAGAATGTTCAGCTCACCAAAGCCAATGAGATCCTGAGGAACAACACCCACTTGTCAATTTCTGTGAAAACCAATCTTTTAGGTAAGAGTTATGAGGGCTAACTATGAAGTTAATACTAATAGAACAATATAAGTAACAGTAACACTATCATGTTCACACAGTATTTGTATTTATTAAGGATACCCATTAGTTCATGCCAAGGCAGCAGCTACTCTTCCTGGGGTCCAAACCCATTAAGACACTTACAGTACATTACACATAATATACAATTATTACACCACTACACATTTACAATACAACATGTATAATACCACCATACAACAATATTACAATGTGTGTGTGTATAGTGCGTATGTATGTCTGTACCTGTGTGTGTCTCTTCACAGTCCCCGCTGTTCCATAAGGGGAATTTTTTATGATTCTACTGCTTGCTTCAGTTACCTGATGTGGAATAGAGTCTGTTCTGGACCTCTGGTGGCATATCTTGTGGCGTATGCATGGGTGGCCGAGCTGTGCGGATGTAGTTTAGACAGACAGCTCGGCGCATTCAGCTCGTCAACACTTCTTACAAAAACAAGTAGTGATGAAGTCAATCTCTCTTCCACTTTGAGCCATGAGAGATTGACATGCATATCATTAATATTAACTCTCTGTGTACATTTAAGGGCCAGCTGTGCTGCCCTGTTCTGAGCCAATTGTACTAAATGTCCCTCTATTCGTGGCACCTGACCACACGACTGAACAGTTGTCTAGATGCCACAAATCTAGGGCCTGTAGGACCTGCCTTGTTGATAGTGTTTTGATATGGACAGAAGTTGATAGTGCTTTATTATGGACAGACTACTCCCATCTTAGCTACTGTTGTATGTAAGAAATACTAATGCGTTTCTCCCCCCTTTCATCAACCCAGTGTTCAAGGAGCTCCTAGCCCGGCCAGAGCACGACCATGAGGCGGAGGGTGAGGAGCCACCAGAGGTAGACCGCAAGAATGGCGCACCAGCACACCTGCCCAAGATCGGAGACATCAAGAAGGGCTCGCGCTACTCTATCCCTGACCTGGCGGTGGATGTTGAACAGGTGATGTGTTTTGATAGACTACAGTACCCATAATGATTTGTGTATGTTATCAGGGACGTATTCATTAGCCACAAAACAGAAGAAAACAGACTGAAACAGGAAGGGACTGGCTGACATTGTCCAATCAGTAAAACATTTTGCTATGGTGTGCCCTAAATAATATGTCCCCGGTTTTATCTTAGTAAAGACGTTCCTAACGCCTAACCTAATTGTGTTCCGTCTTGTTCAAAATGCAGGTGATGGGCCTGGAGAAGGCCAGCAAGAAGGCCAAGGCCAACACGGTGGGAGGAAGGAACAAGCTCAAGAAGATCTTTGACAAGACGCTCACCAGCATCCTGCCCCCAAAACCATACAAGTAAGAGATGCCAGAGGTCGAGGGAAAAGGTTGCTTCTAAGTTAGAAGAGAGGAGTGTGGAACAAACGATGACACAACACATATGGAATCATGTAGTAACCAAAAAAGTGTTAAACAAATCAAAATATATTTTATATTTGAGATTCTTCAAAGTAGCCACCCTTTGCCTTGATGACAGCTTTGCACACTCATGGCATTTTCTCAACCAGCTTCATAAATGGAAGACCCAGAAATACCTCTGCTGCAGAGGATAAGTTCATTAGAGTTACCAGCCTCAGATTGCAGCCCAAATAAATGTTTCTCAGAGTTCAAGTAACAGACACATCTCAACATAAACTGTTCAGAGGAGACTGTGTGAATCAGGCCTTCTTGGTCGAATTTCTGCAAAGAAACCACTACTAAAGGACACCAATATGAAGAAGAGACTTGATTGGGCCAAGAAACACGAGCAATGGACATTAGACCAGTGGAAATGTGTCCTTTGGTCTGGAGTCCAAATTTGAGATTTTTGGTTCCAACCACAACCAGATTTAGATGGTTTGGGATGAGTCGGGCCGCAGTGAAGGAAAAGCAGCCAACAAGTGCTCAGAATATGTGGGAACTCCTTCTAGACTGATGGAAAAGCATTCAGTTGAAGCTGATTGAGAGAATGCCAAGAGTGTGCCAAGCTGTCATCAAGGCAAAGGGTGGCTATTTGAAGAATCTCAAATATAAAATATATTTTGATTTGTTTAACACTTTTTTGGTTACTACATGATTCCATATGTGTTATGTCATAGTTTTGATGTCTTCACTTTTATTCTACAATGTAAAAAATTGTGCCAATTAAGAAAAACTCTTGAATGAGTAATATTCCAAAGGTTTGGCCTCCAGTGTGTGTGTATATATAAACAAAAAAAACAAAACATATTGAGCAGTGTAACCACTATTACTGATATACTTTACTGTGCGCCCTCTATCGTCTGAAAGTGGAACTGCTCGCAACCTCTCCCTCCCTCTGTGTTTCTGTAGCGACGTGGGCGTGGGCCAGTCGCAGGATGACAGCATTGTGGGCCTGAAGCAGTCCAAACAGATTCCGGCCGCACTGCCAGTCAGCGGCAGCCTGTCGTCCAGCAACCCTGACCTGCTGCAGTCCCACCACCGCATCCTGGACTTCAACAACCAGCCTGGTGAGGACATTGCCAGATGTTTGACACACCCTTTAATGTTCTCCCACACATACTCTTTGTGTTCCTTCAGCCCCAGTTGTGACAAGTGAGTATCTGTCTGCTTTTGCTCTGCCCACGCAACGCTTGTCCTCTTTGCAAGCCAACTACTGTTTGTTTCACAAGCTTCCTATGGCCTTTCTAAGTCTGTGGTCTTAAGGGTTTACATTTTCTAACTGTGGTTATGGTCTGAGCTTGTTGGTCTTGGTAACAGCAGACTGCAGATCAGTGTGTTTTAATGGTTTACTTAGGCCTAAATCTAACTGGGCTGTAGAAAGCAGAATCATGTCCTTGCCAATGCGGTCAGTCAGCCCCTCTGTCATTCAATGTTTTAGTCAGCGAAATGAGTAGCACAAACTCGCCGTAGATCATTGAGCATGTCAGCGTGGCTTCTAGCAGACATCAGTTGTCCTTTTGTTGAAACGTTTGGATAACAGTTTGAATCTAACCGATCCTGTAGACTTTTGACAGAGGGTGAGCGTCTAGCATTGACTGATTCATTCTCATATTGGTGTGTTTTCACTCGTAATTGGGGTGGCATGGTGAATTCAATACATTCTTTGTGGAGATACCAGGATTTTGTAACCTTGGGTGAAAAAAAGCGATGGTACTTGAATGAAGTGACAGTCCGTGACGAAATTGCTGAATTCTGACATGAGATAATTGTGTGGGTAATTCCTATTTAATTAAGTGATCTCCATATCCAGAATGAGGGTTCCGACCTTAATGTTTGTCCAATGTTTTGTTGACGTTGGACCTCTACCCCCACCCCCCATCCAGACATGTCAGACCAGGTGCTGCGGGTGTTCAAGGCAGACCAGCAGAGTCGATACATCATGATTGGTAAGGACACCACGGCCAAAGAGGTGGTGGCCCAGGCCATCCGGGAGTTCGCCCTGACCGCAGCGCCCGAAGCCTATTCGCTGTGCGAGGTGTCCATCACGCCGGAGGGCGTCATCAAGCAACGCCGCCTCCCGGAGCAGCTGTCCAAACTGGCTGACAGGATACAGCTCAGTGGCAGGTAAGGACTGGTTTTATTGATCACGTTTGTATACAGGTTAGTCCCAAATACTCTCAAGTCCCCCTCTCCTTTTGTGCTGACGTTCTCTTGACCATTCCTATCTTAATCACCCGCTCTTATTATTTCAAGTCACAGTACATCAGGTGTTTGTTAATATTTACTCAACTTGAATAACTCCAACAACAAAGACACTTATTTTGAATATGTGCTTTGTGGAGATCATTCATTTATGTATTGTAGAATACCTGTGTGTATGTGAGTGAATACTAAAGGTGCATCTCTGCTCTTCCCCTCTCTCTAGATACTACCTGAAGAGCAACATGGAGACAGAGACCCTCTGTTCAGACGAGGATGCCCAGGACCTCCTTCGTGAAGGCCAGATCTCCCTCCTCCAGCTGTCCACTGTAGAAGTAGCCACGCAGCTCTCCATGCGTGCCTTCGAACTCTTCTGCGCCATCGAGCCCACTGAGTACATCGACGACCTTTTCAAGCTCAAGTCCAAAACAGGCTCGTTTTGCCTCAAGCGCTTCGAGGAGATCATCAACCAAGAGACCTTCTGGGTGGCGTCGGAGGTGACCCGGGAGCCCAACCAGCTCAAGCGCATGAAGACGGTCAAGCATTTTATCAAGATAGCTCTCCATTGTAGAGAGTGCAAGAACTTCAACTCCATGTTCTCCATCATAAGGTGAGGTGGGAGAGGAGTATTGTTGTGATGTAGATAGGTTAAACCGATTTGGAAGAGTTTTATGCCAAATCCAAGCAGTTAGGCATGCAGGCTTTCACTCCAAACATAATAATATGTTTGTGTTGGGTAGGAACAAAAGCCTGGAACCATAGTTAGCCCCCTTCTCTGCAGTATCAGTATTCTAACTTCACTGTCTTTCTGTGGTCCTTCCTCCAACAGTGGTCTGAACCTGGCCCCAGTATCTAGACTCCGGGGCACATGGGAGAAGCTGCCCAGTAAGTACGAGAAGCTGTTTGGGGACCTGCAAGACCTGTTTGATCCATCCAGGAACATGGCCAAGTACCGCAACGTGCTCAACAACCAGAACCTCCAGCCACCCATCATCCCCCTCTTCCCCGTCATCAAGAAGGACCTCACCTTCCTGCACGAAGGTATGCAGCCACACACCTAGTCATTTTGCATCACAAAATGTGTTCTAATCATTAATCTTAGAACCCAGAACCAAAATGACTAGGTGTGTGGCTTCCCCCTTACTTGAGGAACAATAGAGGAAAGCAATAGAGGAAAGGCCCACCGTATTGAGATGTGCCTTTTTGTTATGTAAATCCGTTGTTAACCGAGGTGAAAAGAGAATTGAGTAGGATTTTAAGGAAGATAAAGCTTTACTTTTCTCAAAGCATTTCACGGTAAGGTCTACACCTGTTGTATTTGGCGCATGTGACAATAAAATTGGATTTGATTTGACAAGAGACCAACAAAATATTGGCTGGGTCTACCGTTTTGGTATACGATGTTGTACTAAATTAAATTGTATGCCAATATTGTACTATAAGGCATGTTAATCATCCTGTTATAACTAATATTCTCTCGTCTTTCCCCAGGGAATGACTCTAAAGTGGATGGCCTTGTGAACTTTGAGAAGCTGCGGATGATTGCCAAAGAGATCCGCCACGTGGGTCGCATGGCCTCCGTCAACATGGACCCAGCGCTCATGTTCAGAACCAGGTAACATCTGGAAAAACACTGAAATCCAATATTCCCAGAAGACTAACAGCGCTTCACCATCCCCTTTAGGTCCAATCAAATCACTGTAGATTGTCGATTGATTGTTCACATGTAGGTTGTCGATATTACCCGCTTCCACGCTTTTCTCTTGAGCAGCCGTTTCTCCGGGCAACCCAGCTGTTTCCTGTACTGTCTACTTATTGTTGGAGTAGAAACCGCACAGTGCTCATGTGAAAGTGTGTGTGACTTTGCATGTCCACCATCCTGCCATGTGACTTTTGGGTGTCTGTGGTTGTTATCAATGTTGTCTCTCTTTCTCTCTATTGTGGGCCTCTGGTAACCTTGCTGTTCTTGGTGGCTCTTAGTGGTCTATCCTGTCTAAGCTTGTCTCTCTCTTTCTTTCTCTCTCTCCGTCCATTCTTTGACCTCCACACTTCACTGTTCATGGCTATCCCTTCTAGGAAGAAGAAATGGAGGAGTTTAGGGTAAGTTTTGGTGACCTACGATCTTTCCATTCTTTTTTATTCTGCCTAATTTATGCGCTCTCTCTCTCCCTCATTTCTGACTCCTCATTTGGTTTAGGGCTGATTTTACTAACCTGTTATTTAGTGCTGATTTTACTAACCCGTTTGGTTTGATATCCTTCTAACACTGCTTGGCTCTGGTAAAACTTTCTTTAGAAATGGAAATGAACATGACTTTTGCTAGTTTCAAGTCACACTTTTTTTTATTCTGGCCAAAATATTTCGCAATAACTCATTTAAAACGGATATAGCGATTTGCATCCCATTTAATTCAAAATGCAATTCACAATCCATGAACTAGCAAAAGTGATTACTTTCTGTCTTCCCACCCTACTTACCAAAAACAGCATGCCAACTTCCATCAGTTTGTTGTTTGAAAGCTGTGTAGTGCTAGGGTAAAACTCAAAACGTGCACCCGGGGGGAGATTGTTCTATATACTGTCATTGTGTTCAATTCCACCACACTATACAGGTGCTCTGGATGTACCATGGGTTCTGAAAAGGCATTTCACTACAACCCTCAACACACACACACACACACACACTCACCCCTCCCCTGCTTCCTGACTGATTGACCCCCTGGCCCCTATTCCCTCCCCTTCTTCCTGGGAATGCATGGAATGTTCTGGAGCTGAGAGGAATGCCCCCAAAGCCTCAGTCTCTACATGGCTGCCTCTCAAACAATCCTCCTCTCAACTACCTTCCGGGAATAGTACCCACACACACCGTCCGTTACCTAATAGTACCCACACACACAGTTACCTAATAGTACCCACACACACCGTCCGTTACCTAAATAGTACCCACACACACAGTTACCTAAATAGTACCCACACACCGTCCGTTACCTAAATAGTACCCACACACACCGTCCGTTACCTAATAGTACCCACACACACAGTTACCTAATAGTACCCACACACACCGTCCGTTACCTAAATAGTACCCACACACACAGTCCGTTACCTAATAGTACCCACACACACAGTTACCTAATAGTACCCACACACACCGTCCGTTACCTAAATAGTACCCACACACACAGTTACCTAAATAGTCCCCACACCCACACAGTTACCTAAATAGTCCCCACACCCACACAGTTACCTAAATAGTCCCCACACCCACACAGTTACCTAAATAGTACCCACACAGTTACCTAAATAGTACCCACACACACAGTTACCAAGATAGTAGGACCCACACACACAAAGTTACCTAAATAGTAGGACCCACACACACACACAGTTACCTAAATAGTAGGACCCACACACACAGTTACCTAAATAGTAGAACCCACACACAGTTACCTAAATAGTAGAACCCACACACACAGTTACCTAGATAGTAGGACCCCCACACACACACAGTTACCTAGATAGTAGTACCCACACACAGTTACCTAAATAGTAGAACCGACACAGTTACCTAGATAGTACTGTAGTATCACACACACAGTTATCTAAATAGTAGAACCCACACACACAGTTATCTAAATAGTAGAACCCACACACACAGTTATCTAAATAGTAGAACCCACACACAGTTACCTAGATAGTAGGACCCACACACACACAGTTACCTAAATAGTACTGTAGTACCACACACACAGTTGCCTAAATAGTAGTACCCACACATGGTCATAGTCTGATGGTGGTCTATGTGTGTGTCTATGTGTGTGTCTATGTGTGTGTCTCTGTGTGTGCGTGGCCAGTTCTCTTAGCCAGGGCAGTGCCAACGCGGCGGTTCTAGACGTCACCCAGACGGGCGGGCACAAGAAGCGGGTGAGGCGCAGCTCCTTCCTGAACGCCAAGAAGCTGTATGAGGATGCCCAGATGGCTCGCAGGGTCAAGCAGTTCCTGTCCAACCTCAGCCTGGAGACCAACGAAGAGGCTCTGCAGACCCTCTCACTGCAGTGTGAGCCCTCCATCAACACACGTAAGTGATGGAGAGAGTACATGCTGTGGACATTCTGTCTCGCATTCTGCATTCTGTCTCGCACTTAGTGTGGGCTAGAATAGAGTACATATATGCTGTGTACACACACACTTGCGATCTCTAACTGCAAGATGAGCCCTCTATTAACACTTGTGATGATCCAGGTGGCCATTTTGACTCACTGGTAGTATTGATTGTTAACGTACAACATTCTCCTTCAACCATTTCTCAGTGCCCAAGAATGCTGGTGGCAGTAAGAGGCCAGACACATCTCCGGTAGTGTCCAGGGCTGCCAGCCAGCAGAGGGGCCAGCTGCAGAAGGGCAACCAGGCCCTCCAGGTGCCCGCTGTGGCCCTCTACCCTTCCCGCAAGAAAGTACCCGTCAAGGACCTGCCACCATTCGGTAAGAACTTGCACAAGTTAAGGGGGAAAATATACTTGATGCATATATGCACGTTTTAGAACATTGTTTCTTTCTGACATCATACAATCTATGTGTTTCCTTTCAGGAAAACACATTCATTTCAATTTCAGGTAAAAACGTACCTCATCACAATGTTTCTTCTAGTGTGGCATTATGCTATTTTAGATACTATGATCCGGTTTCCGAAAGACCCAGATTAAGTTTATTCCTGAACTAAAAAACACTGTCAATGGAGATTCTTAAGGATTAATCTGCATCTGGGAAACCGGCCTTTGCTGAAGTTTTTATCCTACTCCAAACATGGGTTAGGTTGAGGGTTAAAGCTGGAATCCTTAATGGTGAATCAGCCACGTCCGATGTGATATTACAACAACAAAGAAGTTACTACAAACAACTAACACAGTTTTTTTCCCCCTCAGGCATTATTGCACGCACGGTAGAAGAGCACAATATGTACTGCACATTTTTTACCGTGCTGCAAGACGCTCCTCAGCTCAACAACAAAAACTATAACAATAGTGGTGGGGTGGCTACTGAGGATTCCATCTTTAAGTGTAGTTCAGATGGGATTAAAGAAAACTGTGGGAACTATTTCTTAAGCAACCTCCAGTGGAGGGAGACATTAGCTCATGTAGCTGTGCTTCACTGTGTTGATACAGTTGTATCCACTCTGCCAAGTTTGCTTTTCTCCATCCATTTAAATTCTCAGACAATAGATAAAACCTCTAGTACTAAATCTCCTTTCACTGTGACTTGAGCACCACCTAGAGGCCGTCTGGCCAAGTGAAGATGAAAAACTCACCAGACAATGTAGGCTATGGCTACATTTAAACCCCCGCAGTTGACATTCACTCCACATAGCTAATTTTGGCTATCATTTTGTTTTGAAGGCACGAGTTCCCCTCAGTCGTTGAAGAAGATCCTGTCACTGTCGGAGGAGGCCAGCGAGCGTCACAAGCGTCAGACGGAGGACACAGTATCCAACACCTCCTCGCAGCTCTCCTCCCCGCCCACCTCCCCACAGAGCTCTCCCAAGAAGGGTAAGCTAATAATCCCATCAGTCCAACTAGCCCAGTGCCCCCCTGACTCACACAGAGACTCAGCTGGTTACTGCTGACACCTGGTGGTTATAGTGGAACTACCAGTTCAGCCTTCTGTCATAATAATACTGATGTAGCAACGGTTACTCAAGGTTTATAGGGCCATGGAACACTGAAAGTGTGAGCTGACAGCTGTTTTGCACCGTTTCGCTATGGTTTTAGTCATCAATCTAGCAAGAGGGTAAAATTGCATAAATGTAGTAGTGCTGTCCTGTGTCCTATCTGTGTGTGATGCCTCTTTGCCTTGCTGCACGCAGGGCTCGGGACACTGAAGGGCCAAAGTGTCCGGAAGGTTCGCTTTACCAGGTAAACGGGGACTGGCCCAGACCGGCCCTAGACCTAGACAGACGCTGCTGGCCTAGAACACATTTTGGGGCCCCCCTAAACATGCAGGGTATTAGTTGTTAAATTCCAACCAAGTCTTAAATTATGATGACTAATATTACATTATTGATTAAGCAACAAATCAGGGTCAAGTTCATTAGGCATCAAATGGAGTGAAACCGATTGATAGCGATTGATTGGGCTCCCGAGTGGCGCAGTGGTCTTAGGCACTGCATCTCAGTGCAAGAGGTGTCACCACAGTCCCTGGTTTGAGTCTGGGCTGTATCACATCCGGCCATGATTGGGAGTCCATTAGGGTGGCGCACAATTGGCCCAGCGTCGTCCGAGTTTGGCCGGGGTAGCTGGTCATTGTAAATAAGAATTTGTTCATAACTGACTTGCCTAGTTAAATAAAGGTTAAATAAATAAAAAAATATAGGAACTACCTAGACCTGTCCAATAAGAAAAGAAGGCCTGGAAGATCGTCAAAGACCCCAACCTTATTCAAAATTAAACTTAAATAGCTTATTTACATAAGTATTCAGACCCATTGCTGTGAGACTAAAAATGTATCCAAGGTGCATCCTGTTTCCATTTATCATTCCACCTGTGGTAAATTAAATTGACTGGACATGATTTGGAAAGTCACCTACATTTCTATGTAAGTTTTAAATATGTATATATTTTTTAATTAGGCAAGTCGGGTAAGAACCAATTCTTATTTACATTAACGGCCTACCAAAAGGCAAAAAGCCTCCTGCGAAGATGGGGGCTGGGATTAAAAAAAAGAAATATATATAAATATAGGACCAAACACACATCACAACACTACATAAAGAGAGACCCAAGACAACATGTCATGGCAGCAACACACGAGAACACAGCAAGGTAGCAACACAACATGGTAGCAACACATGGCAGCAGTACAACATGGTAGCAGCACAAGACATGGTACAAACATTATTGGGCACAGAAAACAACACAAAGGGCAAGAAGGTAAAGACAACAATACATAAGGTCCCACAGTTGACACCTGCATGTCAGAGCAAAAACCAAGCCATGAGGTCGAAGGAATTGTCCTTTGAACTCCGGGACAGGATTGTGTCAAGACACAGCTCTGGGGAAGGGTATCAAAACATTTCTGCAGCATTGAATGTCCAAGAACACAGTGGCCTCCATCATTCTTAAATGGAAAAACAATGTTGAACCACCAAGACTCTTCCTAGAGCTGGCCGCCCTGCCAAACTGAGCAATGGGGGGAGAAGGGCCTTGGTCAGGGAGGTGACCAAGAACCCGATAGTCATTCTGATAGAGCAGCAGAGTTCCTCTGTGGAGGTGGAAGAACCTTTCGGAAGGACAACAATCTCTGCAGCACTACACCAATATCAGGCCTTTATGGTAGAGTGGCCAGATGGAAGCCACTCCTCAGTAAATGGCACATGACAGCCCGCTTGGAGTTTGCCAAAAGCCACTTAAAGGACTGACCATGAGAAACAAGATTCTCTGGTCTGGTGAAACTAAGATTGAACTCTTTGGCCTGAATGGGAAAAGTCACGTCTGGAGGAAACCTGGCACCATCCCTACGGTGAAGCATGGTGGTGGCAGCATCATGTTGTGGGGATGTTTTTCAGCAGCAGGGACTGGGAAACTAGTCAGGATCGAGGGAAATATGAACGGAGCAAAATACAGAGAGAGATCCTTGATGAAAACCTGCTCCAGAGCGCTCAGATTCACCGTCCAACAGGCCAACAACCCTAAGCACACAGCCAAGACAATGCAGGAGTGGCTTTGAGACAAGTCTCTAAATGTCCTTGAGTGGCCCAGCCAGAGCACGGTCTTGAACCCAATCGAACAGCCTATGCTCCCCATCCAACCTGACAGAGCTTGAGAGGACCTGCAGAGAAGAATGGGAGAAACTCCCCAAATACAGGTGTTCCAAGCTTGTTGCGTCACACCCAAGAAATCGCTGCGAAGGTGCTATAAAAAAAGTACTGAATAAAGGGTCTGAATCCTTATGTAAATGTGTTAACTGAATGATCAATCTTTATTAATTAACAGACCACCCTCGTACTCTCTCCAGGCTACCCCAGAACAGGAGACACCTACTCAGACTCAGGTCACAGCGAGATCTCGTCGCGCTCCAGTCTGGTCAGCAACTCCTCCTTCGACATGGCCCAGGAGGAGAGGAGGGGCCTCAGGCACTCCGGAGGGGTGGGAGACCCCCACGCTGGAGGGGTGCGTCTGGAGAGGAGGGCTACGACAGACCCGGACCAGTACAGCCTCGGGTATAAACCAACACTGCCCATTTCAAATTATCATCATCCCAAAAACTTTGTTTAAAGGGATAGTTTACCCAAGTTCTTAAATTGTTAAGTGGTGTTTAACCTGAAAATGTAGTACTTGGTACACATCCTGTTTTAAAAGCTAATTACAGTGTTGAGCTTTAATTTAATCCCAACCCTTTATTTTTCCACTTTAGTGGTATAGCTTGTCTCTAATCTCTAACCCTCATTGTAAAGGTATAGCTTGTCTCTAATCTCTAACCCTCATTGTAAAGGTATAGTTTGTCTCTAACCCTCATTGTAAAGGTATAGCTTGTCTTTAATCTCTAACCCTCTGCCCTCTCCCCGCACAAACAGTTCCTACTCGTCCATGCAGGACTGCCGGGGCCTGTATAACTGCGCCACGGTGCTCTCTCCCAGCTCTGAGGAGCTGACCCAGGACCAAGGGGACCGTGTCTCCCTGGACGCCGCCGACAGTGGTCGCGGCTCCTGGACCTCGTGCTCCTCAGGCTCCCATGACAACATCCAGACCATGCAGCAGGGACGCAGCTGGGAGACCCTGGCCTTCGGACCGGGCGGTGTGGTCAGCGTGGGTGTCCACCCTCCCGGGGGGCCTGAAGCGTTACTAGGGGGCCCCTCTGGACTGTGGGCGTCTCAAGCTAGAGGGAGCTGGGCATCGGCCTCTTCTTCATCTTCCTCTGCGGCATACTGGGGAGAGGACTCAGAGGGTGACACAGGCACGATTAAACGGCGAGGCGGGAAGGACGTGAACGCTGACCCGGAGACGAGTAGTATCACATCCATGGGATCTGATGAGGCCAAGCAGCACGGGAGGCCATCGCCGTCGCCCATCACCGCCGGCAACAAGGGGCTTATCAGTGAGTTGACCTCTGAAATGTTTGTCTGTTGTGTTGATGGAAGGGTTTAGCTGTCCTCATAGGCTAATGTTATGGTGTCCATACCTGTTCCTAATGTTATGGTGTCATACCTGTTCCTAATGTTATGGTGTCCATACCTGTACCTAATGTTAGCGTGTCCATACCTGTTCCTCAACAAATAAACAGGGTTTTGAAAATGCCAAACCCTTCTCACATGCATAGGCATTTTTGCACTCATGCTTTTTACGATTTGCATACATCCTTGGAGAGAAGTGCATGTCAGCTGAATTATGTCTGCATGTAGATCTCTACACCAACACTTTTTCTGGATGGAGTGTGTGGCGCAGACGCGTAAAGTATTCATTGCGTTTTACCCCACCATCTTTCATCCCCCTTAGCACGAAAGGAGAGCCGGTACCGCGAGCCCCCTCCCACCCCGCCGGGCTACACCGCCCTAACAATCTCTGACTTCAGTGAGGGCCAGAAGCAGTCGCCACCCCCACCCACGGCACTGTCCCATTCTGGCCGCCGCCCACCCGACTACACCACGGCCCTGCAGCGCTCGCGCATGGTCACCCAGTCTCCCGACTCCCAGCACCATCACCAGGCCCAACAACACCCAGGTTGCGGAACCACAAAGCGCCATGGGCTCCACCGCACACGCTCGCCAGGCGAGGACGAAGAGCCGGAGGAGGAAGAGGAGGGTGAGTCCTTGTCTCCCAAACTAGTCACTCTGAGGAAGACAGTGGCACACACAACACCAGAGACAACCAGGCCCTGAGATGAGTGTACGGGTTAAAGGGCAGCCCCTCCCCCCCACTCCCCAAAGGCTGAGGTAAATTACTGATTTATACCAACAATAACCTGCATGCCCACCAGGAACAACAGACTACCTAGCCTGGTCCCAGATCTGTTTGTACTTTCTTGCCAACTCCTATGGGGAATGGGCATTGAGGAGATGACAAGAAGGCACAAACAGATCTGGGACCAGGCTAGCACAAACCCACACTGGCATCTCATGTGCATGCTTGGACCAAAGCTCACCAAGGTCATCAGGCGTTAGTTCCTCACTCATCTGGGGGCACAAGTTGTTAGGTTTTTGCGCACCCGTTTTATTAATTTTTTGACAATGCTCGCACACATGCTCCTCCATCTCCAGCAGTGTTTCTCTCACTTTTAACGTTGATTTTTGTCACTAATATGCTTATTGTTCAGTTTTGATAGTAGATCAAGGTATGGTAAGTTCACATAGAGGCCAGTTAGTGATATTGTGGGGGCTTTCTACCTCTGTAATTCTTTCACAGGATTCTACCATCTTGGTAACCAACATTGCAATTTTTTTCCCCTTTCTTTCTCTCTCCAGAGGATGAACAGGTATCAGCAGTCTGAGAGAGAACGACCTTCTGCTGGATGATTTGAAGTCTCTTCCATGGAGCCGTAACACAAGACACTGACTGGTTGATTGATAGACAAATCAATCCAGTACATACGTGCCTGCCTCCTCCGCTGGACTGGTGGACTCCTCTGTTTATCTCCCTCCCTGCCTTAAAGCATTATGGGGGGTTGAATAACCCTGCTTGAAAAAATACTGTGAAGAAGAAGTAGAAGAATAAGAGATGGAAAAATAAAGACATGCCTGGCACTTTGGAAAAAAAGAAAAACAAGTCAAACTGTTTTGCTGAAAAAACACACGGCGACTGTTGACAACCACGCTCACACAGCTGTCCTGGAACATTATCCCCGTATCCCAACCACACCTCGCTTTACACACAGCATCATGACGTGTTGAGCTTTGTCTGCACTTTTTCTTTTTCTACATTATAAAACATGAACAAAACGGACAATGATGAATATAAAAAAACATTGATGGAATTTGAACTAAGGATTTTCAAATTCCTGCTAGGTTTTTGGGGGAACTTTTGCACTCTGGGGGTAAAAGACTATACCCAAGTCTCATATCTCTGGACTCGGAATAACAAATCTGTCAAAAGGGTGTTTCATTCCACAATTACAGTATTATCTGGTCCTTCACATATTAGACCTATGGTAGTGGTGGCTCCACCCCACTGCTAACTGGACAGTTACAATGAGAGAAATCAGTTGGGGTAACAAACATGTCATTTGGGGTAACCAACATGTCATTTGGGGTGACCAAAGTGCACCTTCATAATCTAATGTACTGACACACTGGCAGTTTGGCTTCAGCACTTTTCAGTACAACCTTAAGTTTTTGTACAATCCTCCATTCCCAACCCTGGCCTGGATATCGTTCTCTTTCCGATACGGCCAGCCACATCTTCAGTTCTAGGTCATATACAGTAATGTACAGTTTTAAAAGGTGTGGGGCATAACAGTGACGCAAATAACGAGGCAACGGCCAGGCCTACCTACCTGGCCGGCCGGTCCCATCTCCGATTGTAAAACCTCTTCTATTTTTAGTCATAGATATGGCTGCCTATAGTTGTTTAGCTAACTTTGCTAGCTAGCTACCTACCTAGCTACCTAAGTTAGCAAACAGAACAACTATAGTATGTTAGCCAGCAATACACAATATGGGTTTCAGTAGATAAACTAAAGTTGCTAGCGCTAATAACTAACCAACTTGGCTAGCTACCGTATTTGTCATCTGCCCTCTTGGTGCTGGCATCGGCTGTAGCTGAGCTTCTAGCTAAATCCAATTCTTTGTTTGGAATCCTCTTTGCTATATTCCGGTTGAAACATGTATGGTTGAATGTCATTATGTAGCTAAAAAAAATGCTCCATCTTCGATTTCGTGTTGATGAGAGGAATCACTTGAAGCCATTGTGGTCTGGTCAGTTCTTTCACTTTTGCCCAAAGGATTATGTTAGTGTCCGCCTCCCTTTCAAAAAAAGCCTGCCTTGGGGGAGGGACGGAGCCAGAGCAGGAAGCACCGCCACACACAAGTTGTAGTCTTTCAGAGACTGGAAACAAAATTCAGCTTGTATATTTAGCAATGTATCTGCTGATAGGAACATCCAGGTTTTTAACCTGGAAGGTCACCTGGTGACTTATATTAATTCTATATTTAGACAGTACTGTTTTGGACAACTACTGGAGATTTATATTGGCTTAGTCTTGTCCTTAATGGGTTGTGATGTTGAAAGATAAGTACAGAGGTGATTTATACCTGATTTTAAAATGAACCAACTCAGGGGACGTGTTTTAATTATGCACCCCAAAGGCAGGACAAGGCTTGAATCCTATACAGGTGAATGGAGTCTCAGGTCTTTCAGTGGAGCTGCATAAACAAACTCTTTCCCAGGGGCAATCTGCTGTTTCTACGTCAATTTTTGGACTTATAAATTAATGATATATATATATATATATATATATATATATATATATATATATATATATATATACATATAAATATATATATATATCCATTGATTCTTGAAGAATATAACTTATAAATGCCTCATGAGCTTAGTTCAACTGTCAAACCCCATTATACCCCAAAATAGAAACTTGTTTTACTTCCAATGTTTGTAAATGTAAACATATATTGTATAGCCTCAAAAACATGCTTAAAACTATTTTTTAAATCTTGAATGGTCAGTCATTGCATACATAGCTCCGTCTATGAATTTGAGAGTGGTTAAATTTCTCCAGGCCCACAACTCAGCTTTTTACCAAAACATATGCATGGTGAACACTTTGTTTCAACTAAGGATTGCCCTTTAAGAATTAACTACAATATACAAGATTTAACTAAAATACACCTTCTTGCTGTTGCATACATCCCTTCCTCTTCATTGCAAAGCCAGTTGGAGAAGTCCTCCACTGTTACAGGCATCAAGATCAGTGGATGTGTATATGACTAGGCAGTGCTAGCATAGAACAACCTGTTTTCCACATCATTGGAATTGACTGAAGAAAATTATTGAATATGTTTGTTTTTTGACTCCAGTGGGGAAGTTACCTAGATTAAATAATTAACTTTGAAGGCTGCTAACCAGAATTATTAGTAATCAAATTGTGAAAGTGTCACTTGACTTAAGTTTCTTTTATCACTGAGTTGTGCTGATCACATTGATTAGTAGTTAGAAACCATAGATTGAGAAGTAGAACTAAACGAGTGCAGTGTTTTTCACTGTGATCTGTCACATTTTTTGTTTTATTTTATTTTTTCCTATGGCTGCCGATAGATTGTCTAATGCGTTTGTAATTCAGTGGTGACATGCATAATCATCATCATTCACTTTCCTTCAACTCTTTAGCAGGCCATGACCTATTTTGAAAAACAAAACGTTGCACAACAATGTACAAGCATAAAGATAATTGTAGTAGGTAGAACTGCTACTCGGTTTGATGTGATGTCAAGTGAGAAGTGTATATTTAACTGGTGATGATTTCTCATACTTTCTTGTACTACTTTGACCTGTATGTCTTTTAAAAAGACAATTGGTGGAGTAAGTATTGGTTGTTCTTTTGTATTTTTAATACAATAATTGTAAATATTGGTTATATTTTTGTTGAAATGTACTATGTTTATGCCTCAACATCCAGTTTGTATGAAGCTGGGAAATCAATAAATACTACAAAAGTTATCAACTCATAGGTTTAAATGCACTTATTTGTTTCCTGCATTTGGAAGTTTCCTCTATTGAATATTGTTCCTTTCCAAGACCTCTCCTACACACCATCTAGTGTTTGCACAAGAAAAGACATGAAAGTAACTTGAACTGTGTAACCCTGATACTTTTCTCACAGACAGCCGTGTACGTCAGAATTAATAAAAAATATAAGTCTCCACTTGTTTCTTTTTAACTTTTTGTCATTTTTGTTTGGAATAATAATTACTCAAAGGTGATACATACAGCAATGTAAGGTATAGTTAACCATGTTTTCTACCAGAAGAAAGAATGTGTTTTATGTTGAACTTTTCATAACTAAAACTGTTCATAGACATTGACTGGAGCCTGCCCTTTTATCAATTTAATATGTGAAAGGCTTCTTGAAACACCCTTGTTTCTTTGAATTAGAGTACATTCAGACCCTGCGTTAGACATTGGTTAAATGCTATCCACTGTGAATGAGGAAACTCTTTAAAAAATACAACTATTTATTCAAATCAGTTCACATAAATAGCTGATTTTCATTTATTTCAGTCATACATCAATGATACGTTTTTAGGCTGCGGTGAGAGCCAAGTAGACAGCCTCCCACGTCTCTGATGTACAAGGTGATCCAGTGTCCAGGTCTGGTTTACGTAGGTCTCCATTTAAGATAACGTGGTGATCTGTCCATACTGTCTCTTGGGGTAGGCCCACGCTCAATCCCTCTTTGAAACTCTTTACCTTGGGGACTGGACCAGAAACCGGTAGGACCAGGGCAGAACAGCACCAGGGTTGAAGAGATCCAGGAGCAGCTATGAGGTATGAGTTGACTTCAGACAGCCCAAGTCTAAATGGAAGGGCTCAGAGCCCCTCATGCAGTAGGAAGGAAGGCTCCAACATGCCCATCCTTGCTCTCTGTGTGACCTAAGTGTATCTAATGCAGCCACTGAGTGAAAAAACTACACAACACGGTCCAGGCTAGGTAGGTAGGTAGGTAGGTCAGGCCGGTCAGGTAGGTAGGTAGGTAGGTCAGTTAGGTAGATACAATAGATGTCCGATTTGTAATTTTTGGTCATAGATATGGCTACCTGTCTTTGTTTAGCCAACTTAGCCAGCTTGTCTAGCTAGCTACCTAAGTTACCAAACAGAAAAATATTTTCTGTTTCTAGCTAAATCCAATTCTTTGTTTGGACTTCTCTTCGCTATATTCCAGTTGAAACATGTATGGTTGAATGTCACCATGTATAGTTCATCGGGAAAGTATTCAGACTCCTTGACTTTTTCCGCATTTTGTTACGTTACAGCTTTATTGTAAAATGGATCGAATGAAAAAAGTAAATCTACACACAATACCACATAATGACAAAGCAAAAACAGGTTTTTAGAAATTTTAGCAAATGTATTAAAAATAAAAACCATACCTTATTTACATAAGTATTCAGACCCTTTGCTATGAGACTCGGAATTGAGCTCCACTTCATCCTGTTTCCATTGATCATCCTTGATGTTTCTACAACTTGATTGGAGTCCACCTGTGGTAAATTCAATTGATTAGTCATGGTTTGGAAAGGCACACACATCTATATAAGGTCCCACAGTTGACAGTACGTCAGAGAAAAAAAAGCCATGATGTCGAATTAGTTGTCTGTAGAGCTCAGAGACAGGATTGTGTCAAAGCACAGATCTGGGGAAGGGTACTTAAACATGTCTGCAGCATTGAAGGTCCACAAGAACACAGTGGCCTCCATCATTCTTAAATGGAAGAAGTTTAGAACCACCAAGACTCTTCCTAGAGATGGACGCCCTACCAAACTGAGCAATCGGGAGAAGGGCCTTGGACAGGGAGGTGAACCAAGAACCCGATGGTTGCTCTGACAGATCTCCAGAGTTCCTCTGTGGAGATGGGAGAACCTTCCAAATGGACAACCATCTCTGCAGCACTCCACCGATCAGGCCTTTATGGTAGAGTGGCCAGACGGAAGCCACTCCTCAGTAAAAGGCACATGGCAGCCCGCTTGGAATTTGCCAAAAGGCACCTAAAGGACTCTGACCATGAGAAACAAGATTCTCTGATCTGATGAAACGAAGATTGAACTATTTAGCCTGAATGCAAAGCGTCACTTCTGGAGGAAACCTGGCACCATTTATACTGTGAAGCATGGTGGTGGCAGCATCATGCTGTGGTTTTTTTTTTCTCCCAGTGGCAGGGACTGGTAAACTAGTCAGGATCAATGAAAAGATGAACGGCGCAAAGTACAGTGAAATCCTTGATGAAAACCTGCTCCAGAGTGCTCAGGACCTCAGGTAGCCTACATCTCATTTCAGATAGTCTACAGTAGCCTAGGCAGCTTGCTTAGTTCAAATTAACAGACTAATTCATTCAACATGAATACTTTGGCGATTTTGAGGTAAGAAGTGCTTGTTTCCCAATTGCCTTCTGGAATAGGCTGTAGCCAATCACTGAATTAAATATTAATAATATGTACAGTACCAGTCAAAAGTTTAGACACACCTACTCATTCAAGAGTTTTTCTTTATTTTTTCTATTTTCTACATTGTAGAATAATCAAATAATCAAAACTATGAAATAACACATGTAGTAACCAAAACATTTTTAAACAAAGTAGCCACCGTTTGCCTTCATGACCGATTGGCACACTCTTGGCATTCTCTCAACCAGCTTCACCTGGAATGCTTTTCCAAGAGTCTTGAAAATGTTCCCACATATGCTGAGCACTTGTTGGCTGTGTTTCCTTCACTCTGAGGTCCAACTCATCCAAAACCATCTCAATTGGGTTGAGGTCAGGGGATTGTGGAGGCCAGGTCATTTGATGCAGCACTCCATCACTCTCCTTCTTGATCAAATAGCCCTTACACAGCCTGGAGGTGTGTTGGGTCATTCTCCTGTTGATAAACAAATGATAGTCCCAATAAGTCGAAGAAGACTCATGAGAGTACGCTGGCAAGAGTTGGATGCCGCTTCTCCGGGGGAAGAATTCACCTGGATCAACTCCCTACCGGCCCCTCCCTTGCCTGATTGAGCTTCTCAGTCTCTCCGTGGCCCGCAGTTACCATCCTAGCGGGCCCTGACAGATCTACTACACCTGTCGGAACCAGTAGGACTCCTTCAACCACGGTCGGTCTGCTCATTTTAATCATGGTTACCTTCTCGAAGCCTTCCGCCTCCCGACACATGAACTGCAACGTAGAGGGAAACCAATGTTTTAATAATCGGAACTCTTCCAAAAGAAAGTATATGCACAGGGGCTCTGTCCGAGGTTACAACATTAACCCAAGTTGCAATAATAACATCATCAACTCCATAACGTCTCATAGACGCTTGCATCATTATAATTACATTGAAAAAGCGTGTGCTTGTGGCCACGGAGGTGGCATTGCTGTCCTGTACAAAGACTCTATACTCCTCCAACCACTGACTGTTTTTGAAACCCAGTCTTTTGAGTGCCTCGCTTTTAAATGTTATCCACCAAAAACGGTTATACTCGTTTACCGCCCTTCAAAATCCAACTCATCCTTCAGCCCAGAGTTTTTTAACTTTCTTATCTCAGTTTGTCCCACTCTCTCTAATATTGTGATGATTGGGTGATTTTAATATACATCTGGATTCCCCCAAATGTAGGTGTGTCCAAACTTTTGACTGGTACTGTATATGAACTGAATATGCTTGTCAACAACAGCCAGTGTTTATATTTATTTATTTACCTGATCGTTCTAACAACTGATTGGCAATTGCGATAGTTTATATGTCCCGTGCCAATTTTATAGTAAGAAGAATATAATTGAAGTTAGCTGAATAAAATAAAAATGATAATATAAGAAGAATATAATTTAGCCTAAAAGTTATCATTTTAAACTGGTCCTATATGCTAAATGTAGAGTTATCTGCCAACTTTAGTTATAGTTGTGAATTATACAAACCTTAGAATGTCTTAGAAATCAAAACATATATGGGCTGCATGGTGCGACTAGGCTATTGACGATTTGAGAAAGTAGCAAAACAAGCTTGTGCTCTGTTCCTTGCCTTAGGCTGCACAGCTGTTCTCTCATCAAGTGATCATATTTGTCACCCATCAGACTATTCTCAATTTATTCTTGTCTTTACTAATATGTAAAAATAGTTATGATTTAGAACGTCCCATTATCAAATGGGCAGGACCAGGCGCAGGGGAAAAATACATGTCATCTGTCTGCACTCCAACAGTGAATGGAGGCTGTGCACTTACCCACCGGTAGGCTACTTCGGTTTTATAGCGTAGCATGTGCTGAATATGAGCAGCTGAAAAAGAAATATAACAACACCTACTTCCCTCCACGCATCAGCAATTGTTTGAGGAGCATGTTCTCACTGCCCAACTGCTGATATTCCAACCAAACTCTTTAGGTTATACCATGGGCACTCCAACCTTGTTCCTGCAGCTACCCAGTGCTTAATTTGGGAAACAAGTGAAATGTTTCACTAAACTGTTGACAGCCCCTCTTTCTGCCTGCCTGAAAAAGGAAGGAAGGAAGGAGAGAGGGGAGGAGATGGAAACGCACGGCTGTGAGATATTCTGTAGCTAAAGGTAATGTCACCCAATTAATTATGAAAGTAGTGTGGCATAATTTGTATGAAAATAAACACTTTTGTGTGACGGGAGCTATTGGTGCAATGCATTTTTGGCACTGGTGTTCTACTGCCATCCCACATTTATGAAATTTCCCCCCCGGGGGATCAATAAAGTACCTATCTATCTATCTATCTATCTATCTATCTATCTATCTATTTAGATAAAAAACGAATGTGTTAACAACCCAATATTGATAATCAACCAGGTTTTCACCCAAATACTTATAATATAATAGTAGCCTTAAGTTTATCTATTTTTTTAATTATCTATGCCAATGCTGTTTTCTGTGCTTGTTTTGGCTTAATACTTTGGGATACTGGTGCTATGTCGGATTTTATGAGGGTTGCCAGATTGGAATAAAAAGCTGTATTTGTTTTTTTTGTTGTTGTATTGATTAAGGTATTTGATTGGGGAATGGGGATACATTTTCATGATGGGAAATTAATTAATCAATAAATGTGGGGAAACAGAAGGCCTGCAAAAAAAAATCAATTAAGCTATATCAATGCAGTTAAACAGGTTAATGTAAAATAATGAATTACGTTGGCTTACACTTATGGCACTTCCAAGGCTGTTTCATGATGATTATTACGGTCGTGTCAATCATGTTATATACTTAGGCTATTGTAACAAGGCATATGCCAGCAGGGCCGGCCCAAGCCTTTATTGGGCCCTAAGCAGAATTGATTTGGGGGCCCCTCGGTGCCGCCAATACGATTGATTATTGTCAATGATTGATTAGTCGCACACTATAAATCTAACAAACCAATTAGCAGTTTTATTAGTTGTAGCTGTGTTGCCTACTTTAAATATTCAGTCTTACAGTACTAAGTGGCATAGTTAATGTGGTGTACTGAAAAAGTAGCAAAATAAACCAGATGCATTTACTGTAAACAAGTTAACCAGTTTATTTGCTTTTGGTTAAAACTAATTAGCAACATGCAAAAGTGCAGAACAATCAACTACAAATAAAATAATAAAACAGTATCTTCTTATATAAAAATGCAAATGTAAAAAAACAGACAATATTAAATAAATTAAACAGATACTTAATGGCATGAATTGAACATAGGAACCTGTAACAAGATAACAATAATGGTTCAAGAATACAACTATTTACAGATGTGCAAAAGGTTAGGAAAATAATGCAATAAACAATTACAAAATAAACAATAAACAAACAAAGTCGTTGATTACATCACTATAAGAGATCTGGCGGCCAATTTTAATATTTCGTTTTTGTATAATTACAATCAGAAGCTAGTTACCACGGGCCCCAGTGCACGTAATTATGACAGGCCCTAATATACGCTTGTTAGTTAGTTATGAAACACACACACACACACCATTAGGCGTATATATATTTTACCAACAATGTGTTGAATTTTACAGTTGAATGAGTTACTTAGACTATTATATTGGTAAAGTAGAGAGGTCAAAGAGAACTATCAGGCCCATGGATTGCGCTTTGACACGCGTTAACGTAAACAGACGGTCAATGTGCTGCAGCACACACATTGGAATTGCGCAGATCGTAAAAACACATACTATGAAACAGGTGCTGAAATAACAACCTATTAAATAGGGGCTACGGTAGCCCATCAGATACCCCAAATCCTCTTGAAAAAGCACTTGTACTCACCTATTTGAATGGCATTCGACAAGCTTTGCGTTGAGCAAAATCCTCGACAATGTCCTTAATGTTAATCTCCCTGGCTCTGATGCGTTCAATGGACAGGATAGCCAACCCATTCAACGTGGGCTGGAGAAAAGAAACCAAATGAATCCAATTTAGGAACCTTTGCTACCTCCTCCTCCTGTACTTTTCGCTCAATTCTTTTCTTGCTGCGGCTTTTATGTTTGTAAGGCATGATTGCTGCTCGCTCGGCTTGCATATGTGCTCAGCTTGTCAGTCTTGACCTTAAGATTTGGCGCCTAAACTAGCTATATCTCATCATGATCAAATAGAGACTTTGCATTAGACAACATACATATTACTCAGAATTCAATGCATTTCTTTAAATGAAAAAATAAAATAAGAAATTATTCATCTAGTTGAATAGTATTCCTAGTTTATGTAGTATAAGCATATCGTTTTGTTATAGATAGCTATTTTACCCCAGAAAATGAAAACCATTACGGAGAAGTGTTTGAGTTTTCAAGGGTATAAATAACAAGTGGCACACTTCTGATGTCACGTTTAACTCGCATATTTCCAAAGTAGACAATTAAAGCGAAGGTGTATCATCCCAACTCCCAGCTGGAGGCCCCGCTCTCCACGGGCCCCCGGATCCCAGTTCGACTGTGCTACCTGCACTGTCTATATTTACACCTCTGACTACAATTGACATAATATATTTAAAAAATGCAAGTTGTCATTTCATGTGCTCTTGGGGGCCCCCTGGTGGCCACGGTGTCCTATTGATATATCTAGTGAACAATGGATAAGCAACAATGGGAGTGACGGATAGAAGTAGTCACAACAGGTGTGATCAAGCCTTACATCAAAGTCAAAGTTGCCTGAAGCTGAATGGAAAGTGCTATGCCCTAACCAGTTATTCAGAAGAAAATCCTCTGTGACTGTCTAGTTTACATAAACTTAACAGTGTGGACCCAAAACAAACACATTGTACACATTTACAACTACCTGTTTAAGAGTTATTACAACCATGGTGTTATTTTGTTACTGAAGCTTATATATCAAATAACCTGACAATGATCCACATCATATGGATAGGCAAATAGACGTCCTGGGGCAGGCTGCGACGAATTCAGACAATGGGCGAGGCAGAACGGACTCCAGCCGTTAATGGCCCCCGTGGCCCAGTTGATGAGGTGATTGTGACGTTGGAGCCCGGAGAATCCCAACACCACGGGAATCTGGGGGGATCTGATCAGCAGGAACGGCATCATCTCGCTGTGATTCCCAGACACCCGTAGGTTGATGGGAGGGGTGTTATGGGTGACCCGCCCTATAGAGTGCCCGTCCAGGGCTCTAACCTCCTTGGGTATGTAGAGGGGCTGAGTGGGGATGTTCAGCTCGGCAGCCAGGGTGACGTCCAGGAAGCTCTCGTCAGCCCCAGAGTCAATGAGGACCCGAAGCGATATGGACTGGTCTCCACATCGGAGAATAACATGAAAAGGAGTGCGAGCACGGGAATTGTATGAAAAAAGTATGAAAATGTACGCACTCACTACTGTAAATGTAAATGTAATTGGACAAAGTCTCCATATGGCCCACCAGAGTGCTCGCTCCTACTAGTGGGCCGGGTCTTTTACCGGGCCAGCGGACACAAAATGACCAAAAGTCCCGCAGTACAGACACCTCTTAGTACTGCTCCTGTACTGCATCAGCTCGGGAAGCGGTGACTCGGCCGTCTTCGGTGACACTCGGGGAAGGTCGGGAACTCTCGGGTCCTCTCGGCTAAGGGACCATCGGGGACTTCCGGGATGACTCGGAGTCCGAGTAGAATCCCTGGACGTGTGCGAGAACTGAAATTCCCTCTCCTACCCGTAGTTCCCGTAATCGCCCATCGATGCGAATCATCAGGTCGATGAGGGAATCAAGGTCCGTTAGTAACTCCCGAGCGGCAAGCTCATCCTTGACCTCCGAAACGTCGTGCAAAAACATGCCAAACTGCGGTAGCCCTGCCGAAGCTGGATAAGCCTCCGGGCAGCTTCTCTTTTCCGGAAAATGGAGCATCAAACTCTCCTCACCTCTCCCACGAACCCCTCCAGACTCACGCATATGGCCGGCTGGCGTTTCCATATCACGGTAGCCCAGGTGAGAGCCCTCCAGGACATCAGTGTGATGAGGTAGGCTATCTTGGAGCACTCTGAGGGGAAGGAGGAGGGCTGAAGCTAAAAAATGAGGGCACACGGAGCCAAAAACGCCTGACAGGTGCTCGGCTCTCCATTGAAGCGTTCCGGTAATCGGGGCTCCCGGGACCGGTGGGGCAGTGCTGCTAGCCGCCGTGTTGCTGTGGAGCTGCCACCGTGGCAGGCTGCCTCCCCACCAACCTGCGGCATTGATCCATCAGCATGTCCAGCGTACCGGCTTGGCTATAGGGCATAGTCATTCTGACTGGCCTCCCCTTGTTTCAGTCAATCTGTAGTTCTGAACTGGACATTCCTATTCTACATTAATAAAACATGCCATCTTACTCACTCACTCACACACACACACACACACACACACACACACACACACACACACACACACACACACACACACACACACACACACACACACACACACACACTCAGCTACTGCTACTACTATGACTACTACTACTCCTCCTGCTGCTACTACTTACTACTACTACCACTACTACTTACTGCTACTCTTACTATTAGGCTTAGTAGTATTAGTAGTAGCTACTATTACTACAACTACTACCACTACTACTCATACTATTACTAAGCCTAATACTACTACTACTACTACTTCTACTAATGCTACTACTATTACTGTTACTACTGCTACCACTACTGCTACTATTACTACTGCTACTACTACTACTAATACTACAAGGCCTTCCACTACTACTATTACTACTTCTATTACTTTGACTACTAGGCCTACTTCTACTATTACTATTACTACTACTACTACTATTACTATGACTACTACTACTACTAGGCCTACTGCTGCTATTACCACTACCACTATTACTACTACAACTCATACTATTACTAAGCCTACTACTACTACTACTTCTACTAATGCTACTACTACTACTACTACTACTAATACTGTTAATACTGCTACCAATACTGCTACTACTACTACTGCTACTACTAATATTACTAGGCCTTATACTACTAATATTACTAGTACTACTATTATTATGACTACTACTACTATGCCTACTGCTGCTATTACTACTACTACTACTACTAGGCCTACTGCTACTACTACAACTACCACCACCACTACTACTACTACTACTACTGCTACTAGGCCTACTGCTACTACTACAACTACCACTACTACTACTACTACTACTACTACTAGGCCTACTGCTACTACTACCACTACTACTGCTGCTAATGTGAACTGTAAGAATAATAGTAGAGAGAATGATAGATAGATAGATAGATAGATAGATAGATAGATAGATAGATAGATAGATAGATAGATAGATAGATAGATAGATAGATAGATAGATACTTTATTGATCCCCTGGGGGGGAAATTTCAAATGATCTCAATTAGCCTATCAGAAGCTTCTATAATTTTCTGGAATTTTCCAAGTTGTTTAAAGGCACAGTCAACTTAGTGTGTGTAAACTTCTGACCCACTGGAATTGTGATATAGTGAATTATATGTGAAATAATTTGTCTGTAAACAATTGTTGGAAGAATTACTTGTTTCATGCACAAAGTAGATGTCCTAAACGCCTTGCCAAAACTATAGTTTGTTAACATGATATCTGTGGAGTGGGTTTTAATGACTTCAACCTAAGTGCATGTAAACTTCCGACTTCAACTGTAGCTGTGGTTCCCCATCTGACACACACACACACACACACACACACACCTGCCATGTTAAATGAGTTGCTGTTATACCACTAATGAGAGTCGGTGGGCCTTTTTGGCCTTCTGTACCCACAGAACTGGTGGAGATGTCAGTTCAGGAAATGTGGATAGTCTATGTGGGAGTCTAGTGTAAGCGGATAGCATCAACCCTTTGACCTGGAATATGAGCACACATATCAGCAGCAACATATCATTACAGCAGAAACTGCAGCAACTGATTTTGGTGAATGGACCTTTCAGTGAGTGACAGCAAGAGAAAACTATTTTGAGTTTGTACTCATTATCCTTGAACTTAACCTCCAGTGTGTTTTGATATTGTGGTAAACCATAATCATTCAGTTCCCTTAAACCAGAGCTGCTCAATGTTGGTCCCGGAGGGCCGAAAAGTTTCAGTTCTCTCCTTCTAATAAGGGGCTATTTTAGACCTGGGACACTAGGTGAGTGCAATTAACTACCAGATAGAAACAAAAAACAGAACTGTTTCGGCCCTCAATTAACGGAATTGAACAGCCCTGCTTTAAACCTTGTTGTATAAGCCTCTTTGTTGTTTCTAGAGAACCTTTTTCCGGTTACAGTAAATGCAAACTTCATCAACATTCTTCTCTATCCAATTGAATAGCTGCCTTGACATAAAATGTACAATGTACAAAAGAATACTTGAGCTACATTTGTTGTAATTCTGTTCTGTATTGTAATTCTGTTCTGTATTGTAATGCTGTTCTGTATTGTAATGCTGTTCTGTATTGTAATTATGTTCTGTATTGTAATGCTTTTCTGTATTGTAATGCTGTTCTGTATTGTAATGCTGTTCTGTATTGTAATGCTGTTCTGTATTGTAATGCTGTTCTGTATTGTAATTCCATTCTGTATTGTAATTCTGTTCTGTATTGTAATTATGTTCTGTATTGTAATTCCATTCTGTATTGTTATGCTGTTCTGTATTGCTGTTTTGTATTGTAATGTGAAACCCAGTGTATAATAGTACCTTCATTCTTCAATTGTCAATACAAGGCAAAATCTTTAACACAAGAAATGCAGTTCTCAAATGCAAAGCTTAACATGTATAGTCCCCTTGTGTTTTGTTTCTAAAGCCTTATATTACCATCTCCATAATAACACTGGCTGTAGCCGCTAGTTGCTAGTTATTATGTGTCCAACTGACTATTTGGCTCCGTCACATCTTCGAAGGGGAAGTGATTCCATGACACTAATAAACATGATATCCTCCCTAAGATCTTGCTTCAAACCCAGCCTTTGACGTTTGTGACACACATGTTGCCAAACAACTTGTTTTCGTCCCCATCCCTCTGTCTTTGTTGACGCACGTCCGGCCCATTTCATTTTAACCATGGTTGTGCCAGGAGGCCATGGCATTGAGTGAGTGCGTTGATTGTGGGCCTTTGTGTGCAGGGGTGCATGCGTGGGTGTGTAATTTTGAATGTGGGTAGCTGTTGTAATTGTATCGGATAGTGGGGCGTGTTGGAGGAGAGTGTGTGCGGAGTGTGTTGGAGTGGGTACATAATGGGAGCTAATCAGGATGGGGGTGTGTTGGGAGTAGACAGTGAATAGCAGGAGCCAGATGAAGAGAGGGAGTTGAAGGAGAAACTGTGGGAGAGAGAACTATGTGTGTTGTGTGTCTGTGTGTGTGTGTCTACGTGTATGTGTGCGCTAGAGTGAGACAGAACCAATCTGGCAAAGTCTATTTAGTCAGTAATTAAAAACGTTCTCCACTCCTCCAACCTCTGTGTAGAGTTCAAGGAAACATTCTGAATATACTGTAGATAGAACTCTTTTGTTTCAGACTGTTGGAAGTTAATAACGGAAGACGAAGTGTAGATAGAGCCATTTATACAAGATTGCCTGTTTCAATGAGTCCTTTCAATGGTGCTTAGCACTGAACTATCGGTGGCCTATTTTATAACAGCACTGCTTTCAGACCCCTGCGTATGATACAATGTGAAATAATATAAATGAAGAGCTTACTCGTTCTGTCAGTTTCTATTACATGTCCTAACCTGATATGTGAGTCTCACATGTATTTTGACAGAATATTTTGCAACACCAACCATTGTTTCCTAGGCAACATGTAGACCTTTGAATACCAGTGCCAACTATTGCACACAAACCATGCACGTGGACACATGTTTTAACAGTGTCATTCAATATGAACCCATTGCAATTCAGTTTTAATCTTATTTGGGTACAAGGCCTGATGTATTCAGAAAGACACTGCATAAACCTACTTATTTTACAAATGTAGTGTGTACTCCCCACCACATGGAGGCACTGTTCCCCAGTAAATATTGTCTGGGTGAATAACCTCTCCCTCTCCCAGCAGGCCTTATCATGAAGCACCAGACATCCACATTACTCTGCAGCGCAATGACCAGTTATGTGTGTAAAGCCCGGGCTCTAGCATTGTCGACTGTATTCAATAGGCATACTCTGGGCAGTATAATGGGATGTCTGGGAGCCGTTCATGCTAAATTTGATTAAGATGGCAGCACTGGGACTGAGAGCTGAGGAGAGTGGAGATGTCACGTCCTTTCACCAGGCTCTGTCTGAAGGCCTAACAGAGAAGAAATGCAGAGCTGAGGAGAGTGGAGATGTCACGTCCTTTCACCAGGCTCTGTCTGAAGGCCTAACAGAGAAGAAATGCAGAGCTGAGGAGAGTGGAGATGTCACGTCCTTTCACCAGGCTCTGTCTGAAGGCCTAACAGAGAAGAAATGCAGAGCTGAGGAGAGTGGAGATGTCACGTCCTTTCACCAGGCTCTGTCTGAAGGCCTAACAGAGAAGAAATGCAGAGCTGAGGAGAGTGGAGGTGTCACGTCCTTTCACCAGGCTCTGTCTGAAAGCCTAACAGAGAAGGATGACAAAGCGTTATATTGATAGGTGTCATAATTCTCCAGCTTGAGCATTCTAAATGTAACGAGTACCTTTAGGTGTCGGGGAAAATGTAAGTAAAAAGTACATTATTTTCTTTAGGAATGTAGTAAAGTAAAAGTTGTCAAACATATAAATAGTAAAGTAAAGTACAGATACTCAAAAAAACTACTTAAGTAATGCTTAAAATAATTTTTACCACTGTTGTACTTTACACCACTGTTGATAATATCCTCAAAGCTAGTATCTCCTGGTCCATTTGTCTGAAGGTACTGACAAGAAGAAGACAGCAGGCTGATTAATTCCCATTCTCCCCACCCCGCTCTCTGACTGAAGTGTACTGTAGTCCCTCTGACAAAGCACCTGAAAATGCTGAGATAAGACAGGGAGCCGGGGGCGGGGCAAAAACAGATGACAAAACCCATCCTCATATATCCTCATATAGCATCCATGTTACTTACAGCCAGGAACTGTAGACCTCCCTTTCTCTCTCCCTCTCTCTCCCTCTCCCACAGGTTACACAAAGTGCTGACTTTGTGTAACCTGTCATCTGTCGTAGTGGCCTCATAATGTGTCTTGTCTTCAATGACACTTGACACTTATCGATATGCACTGGAGGTGAACTGTGAACGTTCAAATTCAACAAATACTAATCTCAGTATACTTTCCCTGACCATGTCATTAAAACCTGCAACAAGGGAGGATCCTCTTTGATCAACAGCTAAGCAGAGAATGTACCTCATCCTGTACGGCAACAATGCTTTGAATGGTTCTGTTCTTGAAATAGCATAGCTGTTTACTTTTTCATGTGAGAAGTCGGTAACACATGTCTAAGCAGTATAACAGCTGCCTCAGGTAGCAGATGGACAGGCCTGAATACAATGACTAGATGCAGCTGCCTCAGGTAGCAGATGGACAGGCCTGAATACAATGACTAGATGCAGCTGCCTCAGGTAGCAGATGGACAGGCCTGAATACAATGACTAGATGCAGCTGCCTCAGGTAGCAGATGGACAGGCCTGAATACAATGACTCGATGCAGCTGCCTCAGGTAGTCTTAATTGCCTATTAAGTCTTGACTGTGGTCCAGGAGTTACTGTGTCTCCCCCTCTGTCCTCTATTTGATCAATTTACAAGAGGGGTGACAGCCCCCATATGACCCTGCCAAGCACTGGCTAACACTGCCAAGCACTGGCTAAAGTGCCAGTTTTCCAGACACAGATAAAGCCTAGTCATGGAGATTCTCCATTGAGCATGCTTTGTATTCCAGGAGTAGATTTAGGTCCGGGAAACTGGCCCTATATCTTTACCAAGTTTTGAACACTTAAAAAGACTGCTGAACATTCCCTGCTACTTATTTAGGGGCCAAAATATCCCTGACCAAGTCTGTAATACCTACATGTTTCAAGCAGACCACCATAGTCCCTGTGCCCAAGAATGCGAAGGTAACCTGCCTAAATGACTTCCGCCCGTAGTACGTCGGTAGCCATGAAGTGCTCACATCAACACCATCATCCCGGAAACCCTAGACACAGGGGTGCGTGCGTAGTCCCCTTCTGTACTCCCTGCTCACCAACGACTGCATGGCCAAGCACGACTCCAACACCATCATTAAGTTTGCTGATGACACAACAGTGGTAGGCCTGATCACTGACAACGATGAGACAGCCTATAGGGAGGAGGTCAGAGACCTGGCAGTGCGGTGCCAGGACAACAACCTCTCCCTCAACGTGAGAAAGACAAAGGAGATGATCGTGGACTACAGGGAAATGAGGGCCGAACACGCCCTAATTCAGAGGAAGGCCCAAAAAATTGTCAAAGACTCCAGTCACCCTAGTCATAGACTGTTCTCTCTGCTACCGCACGGCAAGCAGTATCAGAGCACCAAGTTTAGGTCCAAAAGGCTCCTTAACAGCTTCTACCCCCAAACCATAAGACTGCTGAAGAATTAATCAATCAATCAAATGGCCACCTGGACCATTTGCCTCTATATCCAGGTAGTGTGCAACAACTGAGAGCTGAAACCGAACAACCAAGTATCTAAATAAATATATTGGAAATGTACACATAAATAAATATGTAAACATAAATAAACAACTTTAAATAACAACAGTTTAAAGAAGTTTGACTAATCCTTTATTGGTGTCATACCCAGAAGGAATATGGAGTAAATACAGGAAGTCTTCTGCCGGATATAAAATGATGGACAGCTTTTCTTATCTTTCGTGAAAATGCTGTTTTACCCTTCAAAAGCTTTGCATAATGAATATTCAGCATGTCATTTTATGCAAGGTTGAGCTTAAAACAGAGTGTACTTGTGAAACTGGGCTACATTACAGTGATAGTGTCAATGCCATGATTTCATACTTCAAAAGGCCCACTTGGTCAATAATTTGTGACGGTATTAACTGTGGCATAACTTACAGTATGTGGATTCAATTATATCCACATTTGACACCAGGGGAAAAGAGGGGAAAAGTCATCTATACCAGGTGGTGTCAGAGGAAGGCCCAAAGAATTTTCAAAGACTCCAGTTACTCTAGTCATAGACTGTTCTCTCTGCTACCGCACGGCAAGCGGTACCGGAGCGCCAAGTCTAGGTCCAAAAGACTCCTGAACAGCTAATCAAAGGGCCACCAGGCCCCTCTTTTACGCTGCTGCTACTCTCTGTTTATTATCTATGCATAGTCACTTTAACTTTACCTACATGTACATATTAGCTCAATTACCTCGACTAACCGGTTCCCCCACCTATTGACTCTGTACTGGTACCCCCTGTTTATAGCCTTGCTATTGTTATTTTATTGTTGCTGTTTAATTATTTGTTACTTTTATTTTCAATTTTTTACTTAACACTTATTTTTTTCTTAAAACTTCTTAAAGCATTGTTGGTTAAGGGCTTGTAAGTAAGCATTTCTACTGTAAGGTCTACACCCGTTGTATTCGGTGCATGTGACAAATACAATTTGATTTGATTTGAATATCACCCTCCTGTCCTTCATTATTTACAGTACAGTTTAATCTTCACAATGCACCCCTTCTAGTTGAACGTCTGCTATTACTCAGTACAATGAAAAATGTTCTGAAGGAAATGATTTATCAGTTGTCTTCAAGCAGACTGAACCTGTCTTTCAGCCATCAATCTTCGGTGTGTGCTTTTTTCTTTTTTTACCCCTTTTTGTCCCCAATTTCGTGATATCCAATTGGTAGTTACAGTCTTGTCCCATCGCTGTTACTCCCGTATGGACTCGGGAGAGACGAAGGTCGAGAGCCGTGCGTCCTCCGGAACACGACTCCACCAAGCCGCACTGCTTCTTGATACAATGCTTGCTTAACCCGGAAGCCACCTGCACCTTTTTATCTAGCCCTGCACTTCAATCAGGCTTCTGCCTAACTCCTACTGGGATACCTCAAAGATAACTTCTGGACGCTCCGAAGAAAGAGGAAGAGGAGGAGAAGGAGCAGGAGCTATGAAAGCACCCTGCGGTAGCCGGCGTCTCAGGAGAGTTGATGCCAACTCCTAGCGTATCATAGTTTGAAATTCTGCTCTAACACTTGTTTTTTTAAAAGCCCCTCCGAGTTACAGGTCAACTTCCCCTTAGAACCATCTTCTCTGGTTTTAAATGGCATATGTGGCATCGATATGATTCAGAAGCATTCATTCTAGTTTCAAATTGTCTACAAAGTGTAAATAGTATAATTTTGGTCATGTCAGTCTTGTCCAGAACTGAGTTTTGTAAGTGAGTTCGTCACGACTTACTGGAGGGTTGGGTATGGATTACTTACATGCCCACATATGCCAATGATGTCCAATTGCCAAGAGACAACACGTTGTGGTCCTCCCTCAGGTTCCATGTGGACATTTGTTTTCAAGTCTGCATATGAGTGCAACGCATACACATTTTGCAAATAGGAGTGAAAATGGGCTTCCATAAAGTTGGTTCAAACCCCCAATGCATTTCAACAATATTATCAGAGAGCCAGGAATGGATTACAACAGACACGGTCACTTCTGCTGCCTCAACTATCAAACCACTGGTGTTGGGGAGTATTTTAGCTAAGTAGATAGCTGGTATTAGCTAGCTAGTAGCTACCTTTGGTTATACACCATTATTTGATCATTCGGAAGAAAAATTTAGGTTGAATACATTCAGTTGTGCAACTGACTACGTAATCCCCTTTCACAACATGCAGTTGTATTTACATGATGTGTCGAAACGTTGAAACAAAGTTGCAAGTTACTTTCGTAGCAAGGTGTTGTAGCACGAGTGTCTTATGAAAAACATTCCAGACACTGGCTCTTGCTATCTTGCTATAACTGATTTGACAGAAATATCAGCTAGATAGGTTAGCCAGCTGCAGCTATCACCAAGCTATGCTAGCTAGCTGCTGTCAGCTTGGCTAAACACAAGGTCTGCGCAGGCTTTAGCCTACACATAGAACTGAATTGAGATGGCAAGTCAGGCAGTCAGGAGAAGTTCTCAACTTCAAAACGTTGTTCTCTCCATAGCAAAGCTACTGTATCTTAGCTTACCTCACTGGGCCAGAAGGTTGAATCCCCTCAGTCATGGCCCCTAGCATTTCTTATTGAGCATTGATGGAAAAACAAGGCCAAATCAGGAAGTGCAGTTGTCCTTTAATACATGGTGAAATTTTTTGACTATTGTTAATTATTTTCGAATGGGCCCTTGTGTGGATATTGTGAAATGGCTGTAGAAATCACAGAATGGGCCTTTAATTCTAGCTGGGGGTTTACAATGTGTGACATGGTAGGAGGTTCTGATCTTACTGACATCCAAAATGACCTGGAACTGAATCTTATTGTCTACCAATAGGTTTGCTTGTACCAAGCAATTGTTACCAGTGTAAACTCTTAAATCAATGCCATCAACATGATTGTGTAGCCTGTGTGCACTCGATGCAGACACTGTTCCTATAACTTGCCAACAGGCTGGTATAGCTTGATACATGGAATGATAACATTTTGCTGCAGCGTAGTTGGCAGTGTTGAGGAAAAAAAACCTGAAAGGCCACGTTTCAATTTCCAGCTACAAAACAGAGAGGGATAATAAGAAGAGAGTGGGAGGGAATTGCTTAGCTTGAATCAAGAGTACTAACCTCAAAGAAAAAGTGGCTTCACTGTTTGCGGCCATCACTCCCAATAACATATGTACCTCTCTCTTTCTTTCTCTTTCTCTTTCTCTTTTTCTCTTTCTCTCTCACACTCACACACACACAGAGAGAGAGAGAGAGAGAGTTTGGAGATCATAAAACGTCCCTGCAGCTCAACAGCAGCAGGCTGCAACAGATGGAGAACATGTCAAAACTACCCAGGGATTAAACAATAAATGTTTGTTTTTTTAAGTGTTTTGGTCCGCACCATACAGTATAATGTGATAGGAGTTCAATACATTATTCTGGAGCTTTGACAGCCATTTGGCTCTAGCACTGGGGAGATAATTTAAGTGTGGGTCGAATTGTCTCATTATGGTTTGGTATTGGCAGAGAGGATTGTCATTCACCAATGTTTTGGTGCTTTGACTTATAATAATGATAACAACATTTAGAGTAGAATAAACAATAAATGTGCCCTTTGACATCGTAATAATTTAGTAATAGTCAATTCACTGAACTACTTTTAACACTTAACTTTTAACTACTGTGTATTGATACTTTAAAATTCATTATCAAATGTAATGCTATATGAAGGGTGGCAAAAGTGCTGTCCACATCAGATGTAAGGACCCTTTGTACCTCTGTGTAGTTTGAGTTTGCGTATAAAATATAAATGTACCCCTTAAAGTTAATTTATTCAATAATTCAGTCATAGACTGGTTAATTTCCCCTAATCATGGTTTGATTAGCTAAGTCAGTGCGAGGACTTATCTTCAACGCACTGAGGGTCACACAAAACTTCTCAACAAATTGACCACTTAAAAGTATACTAGAAGAATGAAATGTTCTTCTCCATTATTCAAGGTCAATTCATGATTAAGAAAATATTAATTCCAATCAGTGGTTGTGCTTCCTGACAAGTTACTTCATCACCTAAAACACTAGCATTTAATTCCTACTTTAAGTTGGTAGTTGAGTGTGAAGTTGGGATTCTTGGATGCCTGGAAGATTAGTTGCTATGTTCTAATGAGTTACACCTGAGTAGGTTTTCCATTAAGGTAGTCTGCCTTGGTTTGGTGTGTATTAAATCTGTGTCACAGGAGGCTGCTGAGGGGAGGACAGCTCATAATAATCTCCTGTGATCTCTGTCTAGCCATTGGTGTCTAGTGTGGCCAGAAAGAAGTGGAAGGAACCTCTGAAATTAGAACATCAGTTCTTATCAAGGGTTATTTTCATTTAGTTTGCCGTTTCCAACTGACACCCCTTCTGGGAACAGCTTTAGAGTTATTTAGATTATTTAGATTATTTTTGTGGTTATAGTAAAATTGAAGAAGATGCTGATTCTCCACATAAGATCAGAATCCCTTTGGTAGGTAATTCTCTATTCAACACGTTAAAATTGTCTTGATACCCTCAAAAAATTAATTACATTATCTCAATGGAAATATTCAGGTGTGACAGGCTTTATTTTCTTTCAATTTCAGAGTGGTGTACAACAATATACTATACGTACGACCATATAAGAAATTCTTGAGCAGTCCACCAGCAACTCCGACCTCAACTCCAACCTTTTGCAATCCTCTGAAGTGAGATCTCCTTTTTTTCTTGATGCAGTAAACATAATAGATCATCTTTGTCAGGGTAATGTCATGAATGCTTGAACCAGGTTATGCGTCATATAAGTAATTCAGAATCTACATTTAATGTCTATTAAAGGGATTCGTCGGGATTTTGGCAATGAGGACCTTTATCTACTTCCCCAGAGTCAGATGAACTCGTGGATGCCATTTTTATGTCTCTGCGTCAGAGAGGAAGAGGCGAAGCGGAAGAATTTACTCTAACCAAAATCTGTCCGCGTGAGATAAGCCCTTTTTTGTATGGAGGTTATTTGAATAGAATAGAAGTTTCGTAATGTTTAGGCTGTTACAAATGTACTGATATAAGTGGATGCACGTGGCATTCTGGCAGCTTTGAGAAAAACGACTTAGTTGAACCTGTTGTTCACACACGTATATGCCCTCTAATTGGCTAGAATGGTCCCACCTGATCTCGCCTGACTTCAATCATTGAGGGAGTCTTTCCATTGTTAGAGAGGTAATTCGGCTATCTTGTCAATATAATAGATCATCTTTGTCAGGGTAATGTCATGAATGCTTGAACCAGGTTATGTAGACAAACAGTGCAATTAGTGCAAGTAATGACCAGGGTTGGGGAGTAACGGAATACAAAAAAACGTGAACTATAATCCGTTACGTCACCAGCAAAAATATTGTAATCAGATTACAGATACTTTTGAAAAACTAGATGATTACTTCGAGGATTACTTTAAAATTCAGAAAGGATGTTTGCGGAAAAAAAATCTTGGACACTTCTCTGTTTTCTCAATGACTTTCAAGTTTGTTCCACCTGAGCGAGTCTGACCACAAGTCAGAGCAGGAATAGGCTTTTGGAGGATACAGTCCAAACTATGTCTTCCAATGGTGCGACTGCTGTCGGCATCCAAGATTATCCAACTTGAATAAACGCTTTGAGGTAAGGAGGACGACGATACGGATATAACTTATTATTGATCTACATAGCACATTGATGTGAATCACACTGCTGCTCTCTCATTTAGCTATTTGTGCCTTACTGATAGTGGTTATTGTGGATGTGTGTTCACAAATCTAAATGTGTATTTGAACCCAATAATGATTTAAGTTTAAGGTGCCTATCAATCATTGTTTTTGAAACATTGGACAGCCAGTGAAAATTGCGGTCTTGCAACAGCTGCATAGTGCGAATCCAAGACTATGGAATAAAAGTGGGGCTTTTATTGCTCAAACCTTTGATATATTTAAAGGGGCAATCTGTAGTTACTACATACATTTTTGTAATTATAAATGATATATACAGTACAAGTGAAAAGTTTGGACACACCTACTCATTTAAGAGTTTTTCTTTATTTTTACTATTTCCTACATTGTTCAAATAATAGTGAAGACATCAACAATATGAAATAATACATAAGGAATCACGTAGTAACAAAAAAAGTCTTAAACAAATCTAAATATATGTTATACTTTAGATTCTTGAAAGTAGCCACCCATTGCCTTGATGACAGCTTTGCACACTCTTGGCAAGGCATGCCATTCAATGAGCGCATAATTTATTTATTTAACTCAAATCAATGAGCCCTATCAGTCCTCCATGACAACAAAATCATAAACAACAGAGTAGGGCTGGCTAATAAGTCCTTAGTTTTGGGATCATGCTCAGGTTAAACAATTTGGTTAAACTATACTTTCATATTTCCAAGTCCTATTCTTGAAGATCAAGGGGTATAACATTTATTGGAATGACTGGAACTCTGATAGACTTAGGTTTTTAATGTAAAGATATAATTTAATCGTATTATTATATGTAGTAGAAAGCGGTGGGTTAGAAGAAGTCTACATAACCAACCCATAAAGTAAAATGTAACATCCATATATGGCCAGCTATGTAAACTTTAACATTGACTTATGCTGCAACAGATCTCGTTCAATTGGTAACATACATTTTTGTCTTCTTCTAATGCCTCTTAAGGGGAAAGTAATCTAAAAGTAACAGAATTTAATCAGATTACATTACTGAGTTTTCATAAATGCTTTTGGCTGTTGAGATTTAATTTGAGATTAAATTCACTGCGATATCCAACTGCATTGAGGCGGATTGCAGGATCTTGTTCACCTTGGAGCTTTGTCATTGTCAGTATCTCACACCATACGACACAGCAAATCAAGAAGTGGTAGGACCCAACTTCCTCTGCAAGTGCTTGTGCCTCCACTTTGGCTCCACAGGATCGTTGATCGTCTGTCTGGCTTCTAGTAATGCCTCCCGAACCTCAGCAGCCTGATACCTGATTGCATGAACACTTTGGAGCCTGTCACTCCATGACTTCACGTTTATGTTCATGTGTTTCTTCAAAACACTCCATCTTTGTGTGCCAGCTGAAAAGTAGGTGAAGAGCTTTTGCACATCCACGAAAAACCCAACTGCATCGTTTGAAGATTCGGCAACATCTGCAATGACATGGGACATGGGACGAACACGGCTCTGGGATTTTTTTTTTGCAGTCCATGGTGCTTGCCCTTCATGTTGGCCCCATTATCATAAGCTTGCCCTCTGCAATCTTCAAATGGAATCTTCAGCTCGTTCAGTTTATCTAAGATGACAGTGGACAGATTCAAGCCTGTTGTAACCTCAACATTCACAAAGCCGAGGAAGTGCTCCTTGATCTCTGGCTTTCCCTTTAAAGCCACACTTCTCAGAATAATGGTGGTGACAAATGCTCCTGGTGACAAATGTCAGGTGTACAGTCCAAGATAATGGAGAAGTCTCTTACTTGAGTCACTATTGCTTCAAGAATCTTGTCACTCACAATCTGTATCAGCTCATTCTGTGTGAGATTCCCAATGTAATGAGCATGTGTCTCTCCATCTTTAATTTTGCTGAGATGATTTTCCATAACGGGGTCAAATTTTGCCAGTAATTCAACCGCTTTTAGGAAGTTTCCATTATCTGGTTGGAAGAGTTTGTCTGATGAACCCTTAAATTATAGTTTTCTTTCAGCCAGAGACTGGGTGATACTTATTAAATGTGTAAGGATTTCAGCCTCCAAAATTGTCATTTGTATCTGGTCAAGAGTCTGTCCCCGACTTAATCATATTGTGTCAGGCTCTGGCCATAGAGAAGCCTAACTTGCTTCTCTATGTAGCTGTGGTCAGAGTCTGACAGTGTCGTCCTTTTCTGTTTCTGTGTGGGGTTTAGGTTGGATCCCTAATTAGAGGCAGCTGCACGGCATTGTCTCTAATTAGGGATCCAATATATGTGGAGTCTGTCCATCACGTTGGTGTGGGTCGTTATCATTACATGTCGATGTATTTCGCAGTCACGGTGAAAGTAAGTGTGCTATTCTTTACGTCCGTTCATTCGTGTTGGTTTTGTTTAACGTGACGTTTGTATAGTGTGTTTGTTTTGCAGTAAGTAGTTCGCATTTTTGTTTGATTATACATAGTAAAATAAAAGCATGTCGAACTACTATCCCTGCGCTGCGTCTTGGTCTCTCCCCACACACAATCGTGACAGAACGACCCACCCGTATGAGACCAAGCAGCGTGACTGGGGAGAGAGGGAGAGAGAGAGTTTCCCGCGTCGGTATACGGACACGGAACTCCTCGGAGGGTTCGAGTCGGACTCGTCAGAGGAGGACGACGACGAGGACGTGCTTCAGTTCCTTTACCCGTGGGGGCTCCTGGAGGAACCAACTCCATTTCGTATGCCCACAGATCTAGATCGGGAGCGGCCAGAGGGGTTCTATGAGTACCCGGAGGAGGAGCAGACGAGGTGGTGGAGAGCCTGGAATGCTCTTCCTTTGGAGACTCAGATGGATCCGCTGGTAGTCCTGGCGTTGGAGGACTTCAAGCGCCAGATGAATCTCGTGGCTAGGCGTGTGATTGGACCGGAACCTCCAGCGATGGTGAGCGACCCGGAACCTCCAGCGAAGGTCAGCAGCCCTGCACCTCCAGCGAAGGTCAGCAGCCCTGCACCTCCAGCGAAGGTCAGCAGCCCTGCACCTCCAGCGAAGGTCAGCAGCCCTGCACCCCCAGCGAAGGTCAGCAGCCCTGCACCCCCAGCGAAGGTCAGCAGCCCTGCACCCCCAGCGAAGGTCAGCAGCCCTGCACCCCCAGCGAAGGTCAGCAGCCCTGCACCCCCAGCGAAGGTCAGCAGCCCTGCACCCCCAGCGAAGGTCAGCGGCCCTGAACCCCCTGCGAAGGTCAGCGGCCCTGAACCTCCAGCGAAGGTCAGCGCCCCTGAACCTCCAGCGAAGGTCAGCGCCCCTGAACCTCCAGCGAAGGTCAGCGTCCCTGAACCTCCAGCGAAGGTCAGCGCCCCTGAACCTCCAGCGAAGGTCAGCGCCCCTGAACCTCCAGCGAAGGTCAGCGCCCCTGAACCTCCAGCGAAGGTCAGCGCCCCTGAACCTCCAGCGAAGGTCAGCGCCCCTGAACCTCCAGCGAAGGTCAGCGCCCCTGAACCTCCAGCGAAGGTCAGCGCCCCTGAACCTCCAGCGAAGGTCAGCGCCCCTGAACCTCCAGCGAGGGTCAGCGCCCCTGAACCTCCAGCGAAGGTCAGCGCCCCTAAACCTCCAGCGAAGGTCAGCGCCTCTAAACCTCCTGCGAAGGTCAGCGCCTCTAAACCTCCTGCGAAGGTCAGCGCCTCTAAACCTCCTGCGAAGGTCAGCGCCTCTAAACCTCCAGCGAGGGTCAGCGTCCCGGAGCCTCCAGCCATTCCGGGCTCAGCCGTCTGCTCCGCCTCCGAGCCAGAGCAGTCCGCCCCACCGGTGCCCATTCCGGGTCCAGCCGTCTGCTCCGCCTCAGGGCCAGAGCAGTCCGCTCCACCGGTACCCAGTCCGGGTCCAGCCGTCTGCTCCGCCTCAGTGCCAGAGCGGTCCGCTCCACCGGTGCCCATTCCGGGTTCAGCCGTCTGCTCCGCCTCAGTGCCAGAGCGGTCCGCTCCACCGGTGCCCATTCCGGGTTCAGCCGTCTGCTCCGCCTCAGTGCCAGAGCGGTCCGCTCCACCGGTGCCCGTTCCGGGTTCAGCCGTCTGCTCCGCCTCAGTGCCAGAGCAGTCCGCTCCACCGGTGCCCGTTCCGGGACCAGCCGCCGGCTCCGCCTCAGTGCCAGAGCAGTCCGCTCCACCGGTGCCCGTTCCGGGTCCAGCCGCCTGCTCCGCCTCAGTGCCAGAGCAGTCCGCTCCACCGGTGCCCGTTCCGGGTCCAGCCGCCTGCTCCGCCTCAGTGCCAGAGCAGTCCGCTCCACCGGTGCCCGTTCCGGGTCCAGCCGCCTGCTCCGCCTCAGTGCCAGAGCAGTCCGCTCCACCGGGGCCCGTTCCGGGTCCAGCCGCCTGCTCCGCCTCAGTGCCAGAGCAGTCCGCTCCACCGGTACCCAATCCGGGTCCAGCCGTCTGCTCCGCCTCAGTGCCGGAGCAGTCCGCTCCACCGGTGCCTTTTCCGGGTTCAGCCGTCTGCTCTGCTCCTGAGCCAGAGCAGTCCGCTCCACCGGTGCCCAGTCCGGGTCCAGCCGTCTGCTCCGCTTCAGAGCCTGGGCAGTCCGCCCCACCGGTGCCCAGTCCGGGCCCGGTTGTTTTCCCCGCTCCATGGCCGGAGCCGGTTGCCCTACCGGTGCCCAGTCCGGGCCCGGCTGTTTTCCCCGCTCCATGGCCGGAGCCGTTTGCCCTACCGGTGCCCAGTCCGGGCCCGGTTGTTTTCCCCGCTCCATGGACGGAGCCGTTTGCCCTACCGGTGCCCAGTCCGGGCCCGGTTGTTTTCCCCGCTCCATGGCCGGAGCCGTTTGCCCTACCGGTGCCCAGTCCGGGCCCGGTTGTTTTCCCCGCTCCATGGCCGGAGCCGTTTGCCCTACCGGTGCCCAGTCCGGGCCCAGGCGTTTTTCCCGCTCCATGGCCGGAGCCGTTGACCCCACCGGTGCCCAGTTCGGGCCCGGTTGTTTTCCCCGCTCCATGGCCGGAGCCGTTCGCCCCACCGGCGCCCAGTCCGGGCCCGGTTGTTTACCCCGCTCCATGGCCGGAGCCTTTTGGCCCACCGGTACACAGCCCGGGACCGGTGATAAAGAAGGGGCATGGGACAAGACTGTCCACGTCGCCGGAGCCGGAGCCGCCCCCGATGGACTAGTTTTCCTCCCATTTACCCCCCCGTGTTTTGTGTTTTTGTGTCTAGGCGTCCGGGAGTCCGCGCCTTTGGGGCGGGGGTACTGTCAGGCTCTGGCCATAGAGAAGCCTAACTTGCTTCTCTATGTAGCTGTGGTCAGAGTCTGACAGTGTCGTCCTTTTCTGTTTCTGTGTGGGGTTTAGGTTGGATCCCTAATTAGAGGCAGCTGCACGGCATTGTCTCTAATTAGGGATCCAATATATGTGGAGTCTGTCCATCACGTTGGTGTGGGTCGTTATCATTACATATCGATGTATTTCGCAGTCACGGTGAAAGTAAGTGTGCTATTCTTTACGTCCGTTCATTCGTGTTGGTTTTGTTTAACGTGACGTTTGTATAGTGTGTTTGTTTTGCAGTAAGTAGTCCGCATTTTTGTTTGATTATACATAGTAAAATAAAAGCATGTCGAACTACTATCGCTGCGCTGCGTCTTGGTCTCGCCCCACACACAATCGTGACATATTGTTTGTGTGTTCAGGACTATTTGACCAGTCATTCATGCCTTCCTTTATTATTTTGTATTATTTTGTAGAAAAGAGCTTACAGCAAAAACAATACACAGTGTTGTTCTTGATTGAGTATGAAAGCCAGCTCCTGGTAATCTTTTTCCCATTTGACAGCGGTCTCTGTAATACGCCTGAATGGAAACCTCTTCTAGACTTGTCTTTAGGGTAAGAAAAATCCAGTCCTGGTTTAAGTGCATCCATATTGCCCAGTGTGCCCAGCTAATCAACATGTTTAATTCAATATATAAATCAATAGTCAATGTCAATCCATTGCTTTCCATCTTGCATTAGTCCAGAGTTGTAACTAAACCTTGACTGAGAGACTAGATAATATTTGTCTTGTTGCCCGTTGGCATTTATCAAACGTAATAAATAGTCACAGAACACAGCCCTGGAAGAGGCTGGCAAGCAAGCAAGACACAGACAGACCAAGAGATGCACTGCAAGCTAGCACATCAACTTAACGTTACTGTTATTTGCTGACATCAAACTTGCCCTTGTGTAATTTGCGGGGCCCTACACAACTTGCGTAGTGAGCGTATAGGGCCGCCCGGCTCTGATTCTGTGAACTTGTAATTGTTAAGGACTGGGGAATTTTTCAGAATAAAAAAAAAATGGAATGGAGCTGAGCACAGGCAAAATCATAGAGGAAAACATTGGTTCAGTCTGCTTTCCATCAGACACTGGGAGATTAATTCACTTTTCACCAGAACAATAACCTAAAACACATGGCCAAATCTACACTGGAGTTGCTTACCAAGAAGACAGTGAGTGTTCCTGAGTGGCCGAGTTACAGTTTTGACTTAAATCTGCTTTAAAATCTATGGCAAGACCTGAAAATGGTTTTCTAACAATGACCAACAACCAATTTTACAGATCTTGAAGAATTTTGAAAAGAGTAATGGGCAAATGGTGAACAATCCAGGTGTGGAAAGCTCTTAGAGACTTACCCAGAAAGACTCAAAGCTATAATTGCTGCCAAAGGTGATTCTAAGATGTATTGATTCAGGGGGTTTAATGCTTATAAGATATATTAGTGTTTTATTTATTTTTTTACAAATGTTAGAGAATATTGTGTAAATCGTTGACAAACAATGACAGTTAAATCCATTTTAATCCCACTTTGTTCCACAACAGAATGTGAAAAAAGTCAAGGGGTGTGAATACTTTCTGAAGCCACTGTATGAACTCATAGTCACATACTATTTAGTAAAAAGTATGCAGTATGCCACGGTCGCAACACAGTAGAGGCTACTGACTGGCTAAGTAGGTGGGGCTGGACTGAGTAAGGGTGGATTTTTCATGAATTTTATTAACCAGCCTAATACTTGCTCATTTCCAATTAGAGTAATTTATTTAAACTCTGAATAGAATAGGAATGGAGTTATAGACCTACTCAGGCTGGTTATAGGCAGACTATCACATTCAATCTATACCGTAGCCCATATAGCCCATCTATCCTATTTAAAAAGAGCTGAAGACAGAAACAGATCATTTGGTTCCATTTCAACATACAGTACCTATTCGTGAAGGCAAAGTGCTGTAACATACTATATATACATTTAATCAAATAGCTTACTACACACACCAAAACTTTGTTCAAATCAAAAGGCTATTGCACAAAAAAAGTGGACAGTCGGGTTCATCGAAAATTCGGAACCATTGGACCACATCGCAATGAACTAAAGCACTAATCATTGGGAACGAGATCAGAATGACTGCTAATGGGGATCCATAATAAATATAAATACAAATGACTGCTAAAGCTTGATCCATAAATTAAATAGGTAGCCCAGCCTACAAAACTAAGACAAACAATATCAAATCAAAAGGCCTGATTAACATGACATCAATAATGCAGCCAAATCCTGAGTCCCCGGTGCCGACACATTCAGAAATGAAAAGATCATAAAGTATTTCATTTAAAAAGCTCTGGCGAATTAGAGAAACAGAAATTCACTTTAAAAAATACAATAAAATAATAATGTATTCAAAGATGTAGCCTATGATACTATATACTAAAAAACTACTAAGTCTACATTATTTTGTTTTTTTTCTCCATCATATCCAATTGGTAGTTACAGTCTTGTCCAATCGCTACAACTCCCGTACGGACTCGGGAGAGGCGAAGGTCGAGAGCCGTGCGTCCTCCGAAACACAACCCACCAAGCCGCACTGCTTCTTGACACAACGAATGCTTAACCCGGAAGCCAGCCGCACCAATGTGTCAGAGGATCCACCGTCCACCTGGCGATTGAGCCAACGTGCATGCGCCCGGCCCGCCACAGGAGATGCTAGAGCACGATGGGACAAAGACAACCCGGCCGGCCAAACCCTCCCCTAACCCGGACGACGGTGGGCCAATTGTGCGTCGCCTCATGGGTCTCCCGGTCACGGCCGGCTGCGACACAGATGGGGCTCGAACCTGCATCTGTAGTAATGCAGATGCACCACTAGGGAGGCCCCTAAGTTTTAACACCACCGCAGAAGCTTCGCTATTCGGCATCTTCCAAATTAAATAGCCTAGTTGTAACGATGATGATGAGTCAAAGAAGCAGGTGGAGAGTTTAATAATCACAAAGAACATAGAGCGATACAAAACAAGAGAAGCATCTGGACATGAACACAGAACCAATTCTGCCTGAAGAATGACGCTAGGGAGTGCTAGATAAAGGGGAAGTAATCAGGGTAGTGATGGAATCCAGGTGTGCCTCATGATGGGGCACAGGTGTGTGTAATGAGGGTTGCCAGGTGTGCATAATGATGGGTTTCCAGGACCGGTGGTTATTATATGGCAGAGCGGGAGTAGACGTGACACTAGTTTTGTTTTTTGGCTACTTGAAGATAACTAGGGTCTATCGCTCACCTCTTCTAACGCATTGTGGAAAAATGTGCATCTATTTCTACGAGATGAAGAGCCGAAATGTAAACTTACTCGATTTGAGAAAATTCACATACTATAAAACATACTATTTTCACATACTGAGAACGTTTCATGACAGATTGCGTTGTTTCCCGCTATTCGTTGATTTTGGTAGCGCATCCCCCTAATTTATCAGCTGTTGTCAAAAACGAAATGAGTATGCCATCTGGGCATTTAAAATATACTTGGTTTTCGTAGCATACTGTACTATTAACTATTTTTTTGCATACTTGAACGGCCTACTATTTAGGACACAAGTATGGGTATTCGGGCACGGCCACTGTTCTATTACCAATGGTAGTTAGGATAGGGTCAGAGGATGTCTCTTAGTAGAACAATGGATATTTTCCCGCCAATATTCCTACGTCCCAAAATTGGAGAATTAAACAATATTCCTATTTTAGAAAATGTGTGAATTGGTTGTTTTATGGTAACTTATGCACAGTCAGTGGCCACGCCCAGGTGGGCGCAAACATGATGAGGTGGGGGCCCTTTTCAACCACAAGTATAAAAGCTCCCATGACATCACACTAGTTCCAAGAATGTGAGGACTTAGTCCCACATTGAAATGGCTACCATTCTACAGACCACACAAACCACGGTGTAAGCTAAGGTTGCAAATGGTTGAACTACAACTCTACCAACAGACCAGACAGCGTGGAGCGCGAGCCACACATTGGAAATGGTATGAACTCTGAACTATTGATCACTAAAGAAGAAGTGAGTCCTAGACTACAGCCTATATCAGTCTGCAGCTGAAAATTTGCTCAAGTCTAGTACGAGAACACTGACCGACGTGGAAGCATCTACAAAGTGAGATGAACCTCACACCACTACGACCCGGAAAACTCTACAAAGGACAATGGCGATCTCTACTGGGCAAACCAGTCTTACGTCATCAACTCAACGAGTGAAGCCAGCGACACGTAAATACGAATTACATTCCTTTATCTGAACGGGCGGTTGTTAAAGTGCATATGTATTTGTATTTATGTGAGTGTAGCTTCCCGTGTCCGATAGAGAACCATTCCTTTGTCTCCCTTCCTACCCCCTTATCTCTCTGAATCTTTTGGGTTATAACCAAACTGTCTTCTTTTGTTAAGTCCCCTAGGGACGGTATTTACTGTATGATGTTTTGTATACGCTGTAATTGTTTAATTAGCTAGTAAATAAATAGTTGAGCCAATTTGTGTATGGATGATTCATGGTAAAGTTGCGGTTTGTGCAGACTACAAGAAATTACGACGTTCAAGAAATAGACTGATCAAGGTAAAATTCATTAATAAGCGACTGTTATGATAAGAGATAAAATATACAAAGAGTTATTTTCGGGAGATAGCAACTCTATAAACAACATTCTTCCATGGTGCCCCTACTTCCTAGTTAATTAATGGTTATATGGTTAGTTTAATCACATAATAATTAAACAGAGAGAATTGATTTGATAATATAACAGTCTTCACTTTTAATGATAGTCAAGACACAACAATGGGCAATGGGCACCAAAGATTCTGGTCAGTCCTGACATGCCACAGCACTGTGAACTGCAGCACATTGAAGCATATGATTGGTCTAGTTATGTAAGTATTCAAGGGGATTGGATGCATGTTTTAAAGAAACACCTCTCAAGATTAGAGTGGAGCTGAATGGAGAGAAAGAGAACGTTCTCTGCTGAGTGTATTAACGCCTGTGTACACTAGTTGGTGTCACCGCCTGGTGAAACCGCTTCCCATTAATTTTCAATGGAAGGAATGCTGGGAGGAGCACAGTGGGCGGGGGACTGTTGGGCGGCGCGAATGTGGAGTGGTAGGCGGCAGAAAATTCTGCATTTCGCAACTTTGTGCAAATCACAAGCGGCGAATGCTGGGCAATGACCAATCATATAGAGTGGTTCCCATGACGAATATGACGCTCTGCGACCCAATGCTGGAGACTTCAGCAAATATGGCAGACTGAAGGCTATTAGTTGGCTGGGGTTTGTGCAGATTTACAGATTCTACGATGTTTAGAACGAGATTTATAAGGCAAACATACATTAAATAAGGGACTGCTATATGATGTGACAATACACTTGAGTTAAATTCGGAAAGTGGCAACTCAGTAAAAATAAACTTCTTTCCGTGGTGCCCAAGGATTCCTAATGAGCTAATTATTGCAGGATTAATTTATTTGATAAATAGCAGTCACCACTTCAATGTTAGGCAACGTTCCGAAAGAGGTGAGAAAGAGATAAGAACAGAGGAGCAGGGAAGGCAGCATATGATTAATGAATTACAGTTACAATTACAACTTCGGATTCTCTCAGGTCATCACAATTACATAATAGTGTATCTAGCGGTGTCTCCTAACCAGTGCTGATTTTCACATGTACTGTCACGAATGTGGTGAGTGGCAGACCAAGACGCAGCGCTGAAGTAGTGCGACATGATTTATTTAAATCAACTGGCACAAAATAACAATCAAGAATAAACACAAACGTAACAAAGGTAGGCTAAACAACACTAAACCAAAAACGATCCACAAAAGACAGGTGGAAACACATGTAAACACACTAAATATGGCCCCAAAGCACCCCCACATCATGATGCTGCCACCCCCGTGCTTCATGGTTGGGATAGTGTTCTTCGGCTTGCAAGCGTCCCACTTTTTCCTCCAAACGTAACGATGGTCATTATGGCCAAACAGTTCTATTTTTGTTTCATCAGACCAGAGGACATTTCATCAAAAGCAGTGGCTTCTTCCTTGCTGAGCGGCCTTTCAGGTTATGTCGATATAGGACTTGTTTTACTGTGGATATAGATATTTTTGTACCTGTTTCCTCCAGCATCTTCACAAGGTCCTTTGCTGTTGTTCTGGGATTGATTTGCACTTTTCGCGGCTGCGTGGTCCCATGGTGTTTATACTTGCGTAATTTTGTTTGTACAGATGAACGTGGTACCTTCAGGTGTTTGGAAATTGCTTCCAAGGATTAACAAGACTTGTGGAGATCTACAATTAATTTTCTGAAGTCTTGGCTGATTTCTTTAGATTTTCCCATGATGTCGAGCAAAGAGGCACTGAGTTTGAAGGTAGGCCTTGAAATACATCCACAGGTACACCTCCAATTGACTCAAATTATGTCAATTAGCCTATCAGAAGCTTCTAAAGCCATGATATCGTTTTCTGGAATTTTCCAAGCTGTTTAAATAATCTGTCTGTAAACAATTGTTGGAAGAATGACTTGTGTCATTCACAAGTAGATGTCCTAACCGACTTGCCAAAACTATAGTTTGTTAACATGAAATCTGTGGAGTGGTTTAAAAATGAGTTTTAATGACTTCAACCAAAGTGTATGTAAACTTCTGACTTCAACTGTAAATCTTGGTGGGGTAAACAAACAAAAAAAGTGGGATACATACCAGCAAAGCCACTACACAACACAACACTAAACAATACATGAATTGCACTATAACGGTGACAAAAGGTGCCCACAAACTGTTAGGGCCTACATAAAGCTGTCCCAAGAGCAGTCCCAACACCTTACCACTGCTACACCTGGCCATCAGCGGAGCCTTGTCTGGCAGAGAAACAGTTAATTCAGCCTCATTTACTGCTTTAAAAAAAATGTTGATGTACAAACTATGGTATAAGGGGACGACAAGCAGATAAGAGGCAATCCCTAATTTTGATTAAGACATTAATGAGCGAGCGACAACGGACGTAGTCAATATAACTATTTGTTCAGCATTTTTTAAATGTACAGCGATAGAATTCAGAACACGGGTCAATATCTACCCTTACTAAGGACTAGACTTGGTCTAGAGTGACAGAACACTGAGCCAATCACGGTGCAATGCTCCTATTTTCTGCTGGCTTACCCCACCACAGAAAGCACAGAGCTAGGCTGAAACACCTGCATTTTGGAGCTGCCTTACTCAAGAAAACAAAAAAGAGACCATGTTTGTATGCAGCTTTATTAATGCAATGATATACAGTGGGGAGAACAAGTATTTGATGCACTGCCGATTTTGCAGGTTTTCCCACTTACACGAGGTGAGATCTTGCATGGTGCCCCAGACCAAGGGAGATTGACCGTCATCTTGAACTTCTTCATTTTCTAATAATTGCGCCAAAAGTTGTTGCCTTCTCACCAAGCTGCTTGCCTATTGTCCTGTAGCCCATCCCAGCCTTGTGCAGGTCTACAATTTTATCCCTGATGTCCTTACACAGCTGTTTGATTGAGTGTGTGGAGTCTGTTTGATTGAGTGTGTGGACAGGTGTCTTTTATACAGGTAACGAGTTCAAACAGGTAGAGTAAATACAGGTAATGAGTGGAGAACAGGAGAGCTTTTTAAAGAAAAACTAACAGGTCTGTGAGAGCCGGAATTCTTACTGGTTGGTAGGTGATCAAATACTTATGTCATGCAATAAAATGCAAATTAATTATTTAAAAATCATACAATGTGATTTTCTGGATTTTTGTTTTAGATTCCGTCTCTCACAGTTGAAGTGTACCTATGATAAAAATTATAGACCTCTACATGCTTTGTAAGTAGGAAAACCTGCAAAATCGGCAGTGTATCAAATACTTGTTCTCCCCACTGTATACCTTTGTATACTGATATGTGACACGTATTAACGCCAAAATAACATGCAAAACAGGCACAAAATTTATTACAGGTGGGGCTCTGCCCTGAATGAAGGGTCGTAACTGCTCCTAACAGGCCGCTTATCTTCAAGCGGGTGAGGTGGAGTAGAAGGGACTCGGGTTTGGCTTCCTCTCTCACATCAGATGAGAGAGATGGAGAAAGAGAGATTACATGATTATCTCTGTGCTGCTTGATGCTACTTGGCTAGCTGCCAAACTTTTCAGTTTTTATTTTTAATAACCGTTTAATTGAAATCTGCATTTAACACATTTACCAACGTCTTACATTTTTTCATCCAGTGATCGTACACTGTTTATCAGGGGGCAGGGCTACCGATGTAAAGGCTAATCTCAAGAGGGTGCTGACTAAGGCTAAAACTGGCAAACGTATAGGGATATTGTTGTCCATGTCGGCACCAATGATGTTAAGATGAAACAGTCAGAGGTCACCAAGCGCAACATAGCTTCAGCGTGTAAATTAGCTAGAAAGATGTGTCGGCATCAAGTAATGATCAAGTAATTGTCTCTGGCCCCCTCCCAGTTAGGGGGAGTGATGAGCTCTACAGCAGAGTCTCACAACTCAATCGATGGTTAAAAACAGTTTTCTGCCCCTCCCAAAAGATAGAATTTGTAGATAATTGGCCCTCTCACAAACAGGACCAAGCCTGGCCTACTGAGGAGTGACGGACTCCATCCTAGCTGGAGGGGCGCTCTCATCTTATCTATCAACATAGACAGAGCTCTAACTCCTCTAGCTCCAAAATGAGATAGGGTGAAAGCCAGGAAGCAGACTATTACCCAGCCTGCCAGCTTAGTGGAGTCTGCCACTAGCACAGTCAGTGTAGTCAGCTCAGCTATCCCCATTGAGACTGTGTATGTGCCTCGATCTAGGTTGGACAAAACTAAACATGGCGGTGTTCGCCTTAGCAATCTCACTGGAATAAAGACCTTGTCCATTCCTGTCATTATTGAAAGAGATTGCGATATCTCACATCTCAAAATAGGGCTACTTAATGTTAGATCCCTCACTTCCAAGGCAGTCATAGTCAATGATCATAATCTTGATGTGCTTGGCTTGACTGAAACATGGCTCAATCCTGATGAATTTACTGTGTTAAATGAGGCCTCTCCTCCTGGTTACACTAGTGACCATATCCCCAGCGCATTCTGCCAAGGTGGAGGTGTTGCTAACATTTACGACAGTAAATTTAAATGTACTGCATATATTTCATGAAATCTATTCAGCCTACTCAATCATTTTTTATAGCTACTGTCTACAGGCCTATTTGGCCGTATACAGAATTCCTCACTGAGTTCCCTGAATTCCTATCGGACCTTGTAGTCATGGCAAAAAATATTACATTTTTTGGTGACTTCAATAATCACATGGAAAAGTCCACAGACCCACTCCAAAAGGCTTTCGGAGCCATCATCAACAGTGGGTTTTGTCCAACATGTTTCCGGACCTACTCATTGCCACAGTCCTACCCTGGATTTAGTTTTGTCCTGTGGAATAAATATTGTGGATCTAAATGCTTTTCCTCATAATCCTGGACTATCGGACCACGATCTTATCACGTTTGCAATCGCAACAAATAATCTGCTCAGACCCCAACCAAGGATCATCAAAAGCCATGCTATAAATTCTCTGACAACCCAAAGATTCCCTTCCAGACTCCCTCCACCTACCCAAGGACGTTGGAGTACAAAAATTGGTTAACCAACTAACTGAGGATCTAATTTTAACCTTGCGTAAAAGAGAGGATGGCTTTCACTTCAGGAGTGATCTATTAATTAACTTATTTGATGAAAATATCATTATCATTAGAAAGCAAATGACAGACTCCTCTTTGAATCTGCATATTTCTCCAAAGCTCAGCTGTCCTGAGTCTGCACAGAACTGCCAGGACCTAGGATCAATGGAGACACTAAACTCAATGGAGACAACTAAACTACTGAAAGAGCTACTTCCTGTGCTTGGCACTCCTATGCTGAACATAATAAATGTCTCCCTATCCACCGAATGTGTACCAAACTCACTAAAAGTGGTAGTAATAAAGCCTCTCTTGAAAAAGCCAAACCTTGACCCGGAAAGCGTAAAAAACTATCGGCCTGTATTGGATCTCCCATTCCTCTCAAACATTTTAGAAGAAGCTGTTGCGCAGCAACTTACTGCCTTCCTGTCGACAAATAATGTATACGAAATGTTTCTGTCTGGTTTTAGACCCGATCATAGCGCTGAGACTGCACTCATGAAGGTAGTAAATTACCTTTTAATGGCGTCAGACCAAGGCTCTGCATCTGTGCTCCTAGACCTTAGTGCTGCTTTTGACACCATCGATCACCACATTCTGTTGGAGAGATTGGAAACCCAAATTGGTCTACATGGACAAGTGCTTGCCTGGTTTAGATCTTATCTGTCAGAAAGACACAGTGCATTCGGAAAGTATTCAGAACCCTTGACTTTTTCCACATTTTGTTATGTTACAGTCTTATTCTAAAATGGATTCAATTACATATTTTCCTCATCAATCTACACACAATACTCCATAATGATAAAGTGAAAACAGGTTTTTAATACGTTAAAATGTATTAAAAATAAAATGGAAATTCCTTATTTACATACAGTGGGGAGAACAAGTATTTGATACACTGCCCATTTTGCAGGTTTTCCCACTTACAAAGCATGTAGAAGTCTGTAATTTTTATCATAGGTACACTTCAACTGTGAGAGACGGAAACTAAAACAAAAATCCAGAAAATCACATTGTATGATTTTTAAATAATTCATTTGCATTTTATTGCATGACATAAGTATTTGATCACCTACCAACCAGTAAGAATTCCGTCTCTCACAGACCTGTTAGTTTTTCTTTAAGAAGCCCTCCTGTTCTCCACTCATTACCTGTATTAACTGCACCTGTTTGAACTCGTTACCTGTATTAAAGACACTTGTCCACACACTCAATCAAACAGACTCCAACCTCTCCACAATGGTCAAGACCAGAGAGCTGTGTAAGGACATCAGGGATACAATTGTAGACCTGCACAAGGCTGGGATGGGCTACAGGACAATAGGCAAGCAGCTTGGTGAGAAGGCAACAACTGTTGGCGCAATTATTAGAAAATGGAAGAAGTTCAAGATGACGGTCAATCTCCCTCGGTCTGGGGCACCATGCAAGATCTCACCTCGTGTGGCATCAATGATCATGAGGAAGGTCAGGGATCAGCCCAGAACTACACGGCAGGACCTGGTCAATGACCTGAAGAGAGCTGGGACCACAGTCTCAAAGGAAACCATTAGTAACACACTACGCCGTCATGGATTAAAATCCTGCAGCGCACGCAATGTCCCCCTGCTCAAGCCAGCGCATGTCGAGGCCCGTCTGAAGTTTGCCAATGACCATCTGGATGATCCAGAGGAGGAATGGGAGAAGGTCATGTGGTCTGATGAGACAAAAATAGAGCTTTTTGGTCTAAACTCCACTCGCCGTGTTTGGAGGAAGAAGAAGGTTGAGTACAACCCCAAGAACACCATCCCAACCGTGAAGCATGGAGGTGGAAACATCATTCTTTGGGGATGCTTTTCTGCAAAGGGGACAGGACGACTGCACCGTATTGAGGGGAGGATGGATGGGGCCATGTATCGCGAGATCTTGGCCAACAACCTCCTTCCCTCAGTAAGAGCATTGAAGATGGGTCATGGCTGGGTCTTCCAGCAGGACAACGACCCGAAACACACAGCCAGGGCAACTAAGGAGTGGCTCCGTAAGAAGCATCTCAAGGTCCTGGAGTGGCATAGCCAGTCTCCAGACCTGAACCCAATAGAAAATCTTTGGAGAGAGCTGAAAGTCCGTATTGCCCAGCGACAGCCCCGAAACCTGAAGGATCTGTATGGAGGAGTGGGCCAAAATCCCTGCTGCAGTGTGTGAAAACCTGGTCAAGAACTACAGGAAACGTATGATCTCTATAATTGCAAGCAAAGGTTTCTGTACCAAATATTAAGTTCTGCTTTTCTGATTAATCAAATACTTATGTCATGCAATAAAATGCAAATTAATTACTTAAAAATCATACAATGTGATTTTCTGGATTTTTGTTTTAGATTCCGTCACTCACAGTTGAAGAGTACCTATGATACAAATTACAGACTTCTACATGCTTTGTAAGTGGGAAAACCTGCAAAATCGGCAGTGTATCAAATACTTGTTCTCCCCACTGTATGTATTCAGACCCTTTGATATGAGACTCGACATTGGGCTCAGGTAAATACTGTTTCCATTGATCATCCTTGAGATGTTTCTACAACTTGATTGGAGTCCACTTGTGCATGATGATTTGGAAAGGCACACATCTATCTATATATATATAAAAACCAAGCCATGAGGTTGAAGGAATTGTCCGTAGAGCTCAGAGACAGGATTGTGTCGAGGCATTGTGTCATACCAAAAAATGTCTGCAGCATTGAAGGTCCACGAGAACACAGAGGCCTCCATTATTCTTAAATGGAAGAAGACTTTTCCTAGAGCTGGCTGCCTGGCCAAACTGAGCAATCGGGGGAGAAGGGCCTTGGTCAGGGAGGTGACCAAGAACCCGATGGTCACTCTGACAGAGCTCCAGAGTTCCTATGTGGAAATGGGAGAACCTTCAAGAAGGACAAGCATCTCTGCAGCACTCCACCAATCAGGCCTTTATGGTAGAGTGGCCAGACGGAATCCACTCCTTAGTAAATGGCACATGACAGTCCACCTAGAGTTTGCCAATAGGCACCTAAATGACTCTCAGACCATGAGAAACAAGATTCTCTGATCTGATGAAACCAAGATTGAACTATTTGGCCTGAATGCAAAGCATCACATCTGGAGGAAACCTGGCACCATCCCTACGGTGAAGCATGGTGGTGGCAGCATTATGCTGTGGGGATGTTTTTCAGCGGCAGTGATTGGGAGATCAGTCAGGATCAAGGGAAAGATGAACGGAGTAAAGTACAGAGAGATCCTTGATGAAAACTTGCTCCAAAACATTCAGGGGCCTCAGACTGGGGCGAATGCTCACCTTCCAACAGGACAACAGCGCTAAGCACACAGCCAAGACAGCGCAGGAGTGGCTTCGGGACAAGTCTCTGAATGTACTTGAGTGGCACAGCCAGTGCCCAGACTTGAACCCTATCGAACAACTCTGGAGAGACCTGAAAATAGCTGTGCAGCAACGTTCCCCATCCAACCTGACAGAGCCTGAGAGGATTTGCAGATAAGAATGGGAGAATCTCCCCAAATACAGGTGTGCCAGGTTTGTAGCGTCGTACCCAAGACTCGAGGCTGTAATCGCTGCCAAAGGTGAGTAAAGGGTCTGAATACTTATGGAAATGTCATATTTCCTTTTATCGTTTTTTATACATTTGCAAAAATGGTGGTGTTCCTGAAGATTCCGTTTTAGGACTGCTATTGTTTTCACTATCATTCGGAAACACAAGTCAACTTTCACTGCTATGCAGACGACACACAGCTATGCATTTCGATGAAACATGGTGAAGCCCTAAAATCGTCTACCCTGGAAGCCTGTGTTTCAGACATAAGGAAACAAAGAGATGTGCTTTTGGATCTGACAATTAATCTTGATGGTTGTACAGTCGCCTCAAATAAAACTGTGAAGGACCTCAGTGTTACTCTGGACCTTGATCTCTCTTTTGACAAACATATCAACAATATTTGAAGGACAGCTTTTCTCTCTGGCTACCCGGATAAAGCACTAAATAAACTTCAGTTAGTGCTAAACACAGCTGCTAGAATCTTGACTAGAACCAAAACATTTGATCATATTACTCTAGTGCTAGCCTCTTTATACTGGCTTCCTGTTAAGGCTAGGGCAGATTTCAAGGTTTTACTGCTAACCTACAAAGCATTACATGGGCTTGCTCCAACTTATCTCTGATTTGGGCCTGCGTACATACCTACACGTACGCTACGGTCACAAGACACAGGCCTCCTTATTGTCCCTAGAATGTCTAAGCAAACAGCTGCAGGCAGGGCTGCAGACTCAGTCTCAACCTTTAAGTCTTTAGTGAAGACTCATCTCTTCAGTAGGTCCTATGATTGAGTGTAGTCTGGCCCAAGGGTGCGAAGGTGAACGGCAAGGCACTGGAGCAACGAACCACCCTTGCTTTCTCTGCCTGGCCGGCTCCCCTCTCTCCACTGGGATTCTCTGCCTCTAACCCTATTACGGTGGCTGAGTCACTGGCTTACTAGTGCTCTTCCATGCCGTCCTTAGGAGAGGTGCGTCACTTGAGTGGTTTGAGTCACTGATGTGATGTTCCTGTCCGATTTTGCGCCACCCCTCGGGCTTCTTCATGGGCTATACTCAGCCTTGTCTCAGGGTAGTAAGTTGGTGATCTGTTGATCACCCTCTGGTGGTGTGTGGGTTGTGCTTTGGCAAAGTGGGTGGGGTTATATCTTGCCTGGTTGGCCCTGTCCGGGGGTATCGTCGGACGGGTCCTCAGGGGTTTTAGGCTGGGTTTCTGTATAGCACTTTGTGACATCTGCTGATGTAAAAAGGCCTTTATAAATAAATGTTATTGATGATTAAGCATTTTTAATACTATGTCAATCATCATAATCATCAGGTGGTGAAATACAAAACTGACCTTGAATCATTATCTCTGGGACTACTACTGTACATCTCTATTTGCATTTCAATGTAAAGCATCTCTTTAATAATACTTCCTGTTGACCCGACCAAGTGACCTCTCACCTCTGAACATGCTGTGCCCTCTCAGAAGTGGTAGGGGTTCACTAACACAGCTGATATAAGAGGGAGAAGGGGGAGAGGGAGGAAGTGAGGGAGGGAGACTGTTATTAAGAAAATATGGTAGTTAAAGAGACTGTATTCAACAGGACTCTGTGTGTGTGTGTGTGTGTGTGTGTGTGTGTGTGTGTGTGTGTGTGTGTGTGTGTGTGGAGTCACCTAGTGTCCACACTGACTGGCTGCAGAGTACTTTTTACTGAAAAACATGCACAGACACACAAGGACAAACAATATAGCGTAGTTACATAACTAGAAATAATGAAGTGTCTTGCTATTCTCCATTGTTGGTCCTATTGGCTATTCTTTGAAGGTGGAAGGAGCCACAGTTATACACCTGAGCCTGCTTACTGCACAATACAATCCATCAATCAGATTGATACACGAGTGTGTAGGTATGGGTTGTAGGGTGCCTAATTGTAAAAAAATAAATAATAATTAGGTGTGTAGCATGTGACAACAGCTGGATCATATCAAGGATAGCATCACAAATGAATACAACAATACCAGTTTAAGCTTGATGATGAGTTGATCATTTGAATCAGCTGTGTAGTGCTAAGGCAAAACCAAAAATGTGCACCCCTTTGAGACCTAAGGACCAGGACTGAGAACCACTGCTCTTCATTGGGACTCTTCATCTGCAGACAGGCTTTCACAGCACACTGTATCGGAGGACAAAAAACATCACTAGAAATAGGCTTCATTATTCTCACATTAGACAGCAATGAATATTATGTTGCAATTCTCAATTTTTTTATTTCTAGGGACTGGAACTTCACAAAGGTACCTGCCCTATTCAGAATAGCCTGCTCTCTCCCTTCTTTGACAGCTGGAGCTGCTATCCTTTCACCATCTTCCATGGCTGTTAGCTAGCTACCTATAAATGCATACATACAATGATAAATACATGAAGATAGTTAGCCAATATGAAGTTAGGTAGCGGGTTATATTTAATTAACTTAGCTAGCTATTTATACAGTATGTAAAGTTGGCTAGCTAGCTATGTTAGCAGCTCATTTGTGTTAGCCTACACTGTAGCTAGCTAGCTAATAATGCATCTTTTTTTTTTTTTTTTTTTCAAAATGTATATACTTACTTGAATATGTTCTCCCAGCCATGTGCATGATTGGAGACAGAGCAACAACGTTGGTTTGTCACCAAAGCGGTTTAGAGCTTATTACTATTTACCTGTGAATAAATTCATTAAACAGAATGCATTAGACTATTTACCCATTTATTAACCAGACATTCATACACACTTAATATGCATGCTGCTATATGCTGCCAGAACACCCACATGCGAGCCAATTTACAGCGTACTAATTTACATGAGCCGTGAAACTGTAAAAAGAGCAGCACGGTAGCGCTGTTTTATGTACAATGTTGCCAACAAAACTAGGTTGCTTTTACTCCCGTCTCTATTGCAGGATGCAGCCTTTTGACGGCATGTACTAGTGTCAATTTAATCCACACTTGCATTAGTCCCCTCGTTTAGTGATTGGCATTTAGGCTGTGACAACGAAAAGGCAGCAGACAGATCAAGTTTGGTAGGGTGACCTGATGTGTATCTATGAAAATAATATTGTCAAACAGATTGTTAAATCAAAAGTTTAAGTTTTATTCTAGAGGGGCAAATTTAGAACAATAATTTGGTTAGGGTGTAAGGGCAGGTGTATGTCATCTTGTCTTCAGGAGATATGATCTATTTACTTTATTCAGTCCAGCAAGAACACTACTGTTATTGTCCCACTTCTTCACAATTTTGCCAGTGTACTCACATATTTTAAATCTGATATGCCTACTTGTGTCTTTGAAAAGGAATCATGTAATGACCACATAGGCCGATTTCAATGGGATTAGTTGCTTTTTAGGGGCAGACGCTTTTTAAGTCTGCAACCTTTATCTGCTTGTAGCCCATATTAAACATTGAACAATATCAATACTACATCCAAATGTGAACTCTGCGGCAAGAGTGTAAGCCCAAACAATGATCAAATGTCCTTTATGGTGATTATATATTGTAATGCAAATGTAGTTGAAATGTTTCATTATATCACGCCAAGGATATACCTGGTATACAAATCCTGTTGCTTTTGGCAGGAAGTAAGCCATATGGTTTGTTTATCGAAGTAAGTGCCTGCATTGAGCCTATCTAACCTCTCTCAGAAAACCAACCATATAGCCATGTAGGCTACCTCTTATTAATCTCAACCCAGAAGCCTTCTCTAATTGGTCAGATGCTCGATTAAGTTCATGGGACATACATGAAGAGATGCTAGAACGAGGATCGGAACCGGAATGTGGAGCTCCACCCTCTCTTTTTGCAAGCTACGGGTAAGTGTATAGTCCAAAATTCCCCAAATCGATGACTCTCCGATAACATTTAGTGTTTAATCTCCATGAGAGATTAAACTCTTCTTAGCCAGTGATGGGACATAATCGCTCTTCCCCCAAAATAGTTGTTTCACCAAGATGCCGCCTTTTTTAACACATGAACACATGGCTGCTTTTTTGCAAGGAAATTGGTATTTTGGGGTAATTAGACAGCGAGCGGAGAGCCAGAGTGGCAGTGAAAGTCATGGTCCCCTTCAAAACCGGCGTCTGTCGCATGCAGATAACATTGACATGCCCCCTTTGCCGTTGCTGTCTCTCAAAGCCGCCGCTGCATTGCAGGTAACTGTTTAGGAAAGAAGAGGAGGTGGTGAATTAGAGGACAGTGGGATGAAAAAGATGACGGTGACAGATGAAGTGATGGTTGACCTTTGCTCATTAGAGAGGTGACCTGCCATAATCGATGAGGCGGATTTGAGGCACAGCCAACGCCACTCGCTGTGCTATAGCCCCGTTTCCCTCCGTTTTAGAGGGAGCAGTGTATAGCTTTGTTCACACTGCAGACCTTAAAGCTCAAATCAGTTTTGTTTTTCAAATCCATTTTAGAATACTGACTGTGCAAACAGCATGTTACAAGTGACCAAATCGGATGCGTGTGGGTTCAGACAACAGTCATTTGCTGACATGGCTACGCTAGTTTTCATAGTAACTACTGTTGTGTGCACAGTGGTGTTGGCTGATTGGTGGTGGTGCTCATGCTTCCTACCATTCATAAATTATGTAGCAATCTATGGTGACAACAATGCCTACCATGGACGTTTCCCAGTTGCTTTGAATGTTCAAAATAATAGTGCACTTTTAAAGCATCCAAGGATAAGATGATCCAACTTTCAAAGCAAGTCATTTTTGGCTAGCCACGGGAGTCAACTAGCTAGCTAGGTAGCTGTTTAGCTTCCTAGCACATTCATTCATTTGTTTGTAAACAATTAACAAGCTAGTTAGCTACCACGTGTTCCTGTCAAAACTGTCAACAGAGTAGTTAGCAAGCAACAAGATGTGCCAAATAACCGTAAAAAAAAACTTCAGGGCAAATCATTCAGATTTAACTGTTCAGACAAGCCGCATTGCCAGGAATCAGATTTGTATCCGATTTCAAACAACCTACAAAGATGGTTTGAAATGTGGTTTGAAATATCTGATTTTTGGCTGTTCAGACTGCAGGAAAAAGAATAGATTTGAATCAGATATGCAAAACATTTGAATTTGAGTCACTTCAAACTGCCAATGTGAACAAGACTTAAGACATTTTGCAATTGAGTGCCATTTTGATACATTAGGATGTTATCTCGGCTAAGCTATGAAGCAATTTGAGAAGTCCTTACATGGCTGAAATATGTAACTCTGCAAAGCAACCCAGCTGTTTGATGTCAGGGATATATGCTTCCGTAAACTAAACTATGAGATATACAGAAAACAACACACACTAATCCATTAGACCAGACTGAGTCTGCTGGAGGGAGTATGAGAGAAATAGCAACATAAGCCAAACAAAATACCCTTTATTCTTGGGTGTTGTGTTAGTCATGGACTCTGCCCTTGACTTGTTAAGCTGGGAAGAGAAATGCTGGAGAGCAGGCACTTGATCTATTGACCTCACCCTGTCAAAGCCAGATCACAGAGCTATGGGGACAAGGGCTGGCAACCTGCTCCATTTACAACACTCACTAACAAATATATGGGTGATAGTCTGGTATTTTTGTAAAGGACACACGCACGATCGCACACACCCAAACAGGCTCACACAAACATGCAAGCAGGCAGGCACACATGCACAGGAACACACACAAAACACACACACACACACACATAAACACTTTATCACAGTCCAGCCCATGCCAAATGTCCTTGGCCGACACATTCATTTTCCCAGGCTAGCAGTACACAAGAGGCAGGCGGGCAGTGGACGACACTCGGCTGAAGTATCCCATGCTGCACTGAGCGAGAGGAGCGAGGCGGCCGACGGCCAGGCACGGGATGGCGAGGGCCAGCTGGGAAGCCGGGCTGCTGGGAGATTGGAACAATGGGCAGCCCTGACAGGACCTGCCAGCTGTTGCCCACCCCCTGCCACCACGGCACAGAGGTGACACCGCAATCACGCCTGTCTTTCTCCCTTTTGGTAACAAATATATGGTAATAATTCAATTGCAGACCTAATTGGGGAATTGGTACTCATTACACATGTCAGAATCTCAACGTTTGCTCGATAAATGTGAAAACAACATTTGTATTGTTGACAAATAAGGCAGTATGCTTGGCCGCTCATTAGTGGCTCGAGAGAGGATCAGCTTTATTTGTTGCTGGGTTAATAAAACATAATTTCCTCCCCGTTGGGTGACAATTAAATGGCCAACTGTGCAACACGTGTAACCTCCACAGAAGCACTGGACCACCAATGAGACACATTGGGTTAGGTCAGGGCTCTCCATTACCCTGTTCCTGGAGAACTACCGTCCTGTAGGTTTTCGCTCCAACCCTAATCTAGCACACAAGATTCTAATAATTAGCTAGTTGATAAGCTGAATCAAGATAGTTACAACTGGGGCCACTTCGTGGACACAACAGTCAATTAATGAGAGAATGAAGGAAACATTGTTTGTCTTTACTTGGCACACTACCTGCGCAGTATTATTATTATTATTATTATTATTATTATTTTACCTTTGTCTAATCTCAAAGATCAGGAACATTTACATAATTTATTCTGTGCATTTTGTTTTTATGGATTAAGTTTTTCTTTGCCACAGTCTGCATTCGATTTGCATACAGTATTGATAGAGAAGCTGGTTATCTCTCAGTTTGAGATTTTTTATATAAAACTGTTTGTGTGTGCGTCTTTCTGCATGAGTGTGTGCATTTACGTGTGTGTGTGTGTGAGTGCACGCAGTTGTGTAGGTGCGTGCGTGCGAGTGTGACCGCTGTGTACATGCGCTGTGTGTTTATGTGTGTAACCCCTTTAGGTTAGACAGCTTAGCGGTGGATTAGCAGTGAGCTGCAGGTGGTGAGGGCTGAAGGTAATTAGGCTTGAGAGTGTGATTGAGTTGAGTTACACAGGAGGGCGGTGGCGCACAATCAGTAATGCACACGTCACTGCAGCTGATGGGATCAAATGGTTCTCATCATTAGCTGTGATAACAGCAGAGGTGGAAAGAGTACTGTAATATCCTACTCAAGTATAAGTAAAACTACTTTTGTAAAAAAAGATTAATGTAAAAAGTATATAATTTAATTTCGCTAAGGTTACGTTTCCATACATTGAACATGGAAGATAAGAAATACATGTACAGTATGAACTAAGTTAATTTCTTGTTTGAGTTGCAACAAGTTGCATCCTTATATATAAGAAACATATATTGATAAATTATAAGCAATACAAAATAAAGTGCATAAACAACATTTCACGCATTCACTCCCTCACTAGCTCCCTCTATCCCTCACTCACTCCCTCTATCCCTCACTCATTCTTCTTTCCCTTACTCACTCCCTCTATCCCTCACTCACTCCCTCTTTCCCTCACTCACTCCCAATTTCCCTCACTCCCTCTATCCCTCACTCACTCCCTCTATCCCTTACTCACTCCCTCTTTCCCTCACTCAAAAACTCCTTCTTTGCCTCATTCACTCACTCACCAACTTAATCACCCATATAAGGCCAAATGGGGAGTGCCAGGGCACAAAGGATTTGATGTCAGAATTAGCCGTGGAGGCAACAACGGAACATAATGGAAACACTAAATTAATGAGCCAACCCCCCTGAAATAGAGAAGGGGCTGTAGATGTTGAGATAGATAGATAGATAGATAGATAGATAGATAGATAGATAGATAGATAGATAGATAGATAGATAGATAGATAGATAGATAGATAGATAGATAGATAGATAGATAGATAGATAGATAGATAGATAGATCTTTTATTGATCCCTGTGGGGAAATTACTTTGTCAAGCAGCTACACAGGACAGGTGCAAAATATAAGTGAGGGTAATACTAGTTTATTTAGTATATAGTCTGGTTAAATGTACAGGTAAATTAATATTTGCATGGTTAAATTAACTGTACAGGTAAATTAAAGGAAGAGATCCTTAGAACTGGGTTAATTACAGATAAATGCACGTATTGCACATTCGATATAAAAAATGCAATGAAAAAAAAGATGCTACTGACAGGATACTAGTATACAGTCCTGAGTGATTGACTACGTAAATCAGTCCAAGAATTACTTACAATATTGCATGTGATATGATATAACAACTGTACATGAATATGTACATACTGTCCTGAATGAATAAGTCCTGAGTGAATGAGTGATTACAGACCAGAGAGTTACTCACGGATGGATGGATGCCTAATTGTTAAACTAGGTCCTAACACCACAACAGTTCCAGGTCTATAATGCCGATGGCATGGCACCCCGGTGAGGCATTAAATAGTCTAATAGCCGCTGGCAGGAAGGACCTCCTGTAGCGCTCTCTGGCACACTATGGTGGGATCAGTCTGTGACTGAAGGTACTCCTCTGCATCATAACCATGGCATGCAGAGGGTGGGTGACGTTGTCCATCACCAGCCTTTATGTTGGCGCCCTAGCACACCACTGCAAAAAAGATGTCACTGGCCACCACAGACTGGTAGAAAGTATGCAGTAGTTTACTGCACACGTTGAAGGACCTGAGCCTCCTCAGAAAGTAGAGTCGGCTCTGGCCCTTTTTGTTCAGAGCCCCGGTGTTACCAGCCTATTCCAGCCTGTTGTCCATATGGACTCCCAGGAACTTGTATGACTCAACCATTTCCACATCCATCCCCTGTATAGGGACTGCAGTCGGTTGGGCCTTGGTTCTCCTGAAGTCCACCACCATCTCGTTTGTTTTGCTGATGTTGAGCTGAAGATGGTTCTGCTCACACCACACCACAAAGTCATTGATTGTGCTCCTGTACTCCTCCTCCTGCCCACCCCTGATGCACCCTAAATTGTGGAGTCATCCGAGAACTTCTGTAGGTGGCATGTTTCAGAGTTATATCTGAAGTCTGAGGTGTAGAGGGTGAACAGGAAGGGGGACAGGACCGTTCCCTGGGGGGCCACTGTGTTGCTCACTGCCCGTTCTGACACACAGCTCTGTAGCTGCACAAATTCTGGCCTACCGGTCAGGTAGTCCGTAACCTAGGAGACTAAGGTTGCTTCCACTTTCATCCTCCTCATCTTCTCACCCAGTAGCAGGGGCTGAATGGTGTTGAAGGCACTGCAGAAGTTGAAAAACATAACCCTCACAGTGCAACCTGGGTTGTCCAGGTGAGAGTAGGCCCTCTGCAGAAGGTAGATGATTGCATCATCCACCCCGATGTTGCGCTGGTATGCGAACTGCAGGGGGTCCAGTGATGTACACACCAGGGGTCTGAGGTGAGCGAGGACTAACCTTTCCAGGGTCTTCATGATGTTGGATGTTAGCGCACATGTTAGCGCACCTTTCCAGGCTCAGGCTAAGGTTGAAGCGGCGCTGGAGTATTCCACACAGTTGGTCAGCACAGACCCTAAGCACCCTTGGGCTGATGCCATCAGGGCCCGCCGCTTTCCACTGATGTAGTCTCTCCAGCTTTCTCTTCACTTGGTTGGTGTTGAAAGCCAGCCCGGGGGGAGGTGGGGGGAAGGGGGGTGTAGAGTATCAGTCCAGAGGTGGGGGGGGGGAGGGAGGTGTTTGATGAATTATATATAGTTCTGTTCTAACGCCTTCACTTCTCTCAGAACTTGCTGTTCAGTTCAGCAGGCGCTGAGCAGGCAGTGTTGAGGAGTAGTGAACTACATAGTTAGTCATTTCGTTCCATTTTGCTGTCGCTTGGTGGTAGTTGAACTAAACTCAAATCTTAGTAGTGTTTTCAGTAGTTAATAACTTTTTGCCATGTAGCGGTGTAGCTAACTACTGGAACTACACACGACTAAAAAATATATATATATGGGTAAAGTAGGCATACTTCTTTTCCTTTTTCATCATCAAACCTGCCTGATTATCACTTAAAACTTAGTTGTTTTAGACCAGAGAAAAGAGTGCCTTCTACTGGCCCTCCAACACCACTTCCAGCAACATATGGTCTCCCATCCAGGGACCAACCCTGCTTAACTTCAGAAGCAATCCAGCAGTGGCATGCAGGGTGGTATGCTGCTCTCCTGGGTCCACAAGGCTGACAAGGTTTAATGTCTCACTAATGCAATTCCACAAAATAGACAACATGCGCAGCATCAGATTGTATAATATGCTATTACATTTTTGTCTCATGGAAGACTTTAGTCTATCCTATTTACACAAAGTCGCCATAAATTCAAAGCACACACATAATTGACGCTGACTGACTGCACACGCGACCCAATGCAATTTAGAGTTCTCATCAGAAACAAAAAATCACATACCCGTCCGACCCAAACACGGTGAACTGAAGCCTGAGCCCAGGCCTGGGCGGCAGAGGCTGGCGGCAGCGGAGTGAGGAGAGGAGGAAACAGCCATTGGGCCTAGAAAAAGCCCAGATAGACGAAAACCCACCTTAGTTATGATCAACTGAGTGATGAAATGTCTAATACAAGTTGTGTATCAAATTCGTGCTTATACTGAAACACCCAAAGTCATATCCAACCGATATACTAATTTCAAGCAATAGTCATGTGTAGTCACCTAGATGATCATTTTAGCACCGTTTGGATTGGGACAGCGCCATAGTGCTGACAAGTGTAGGGGACTCTCAGCCAGTTAAACAGGTCCTAGACCAATTTAGAACTGGACCGGAGAGGCCAACCCATCTCTCCAGTCTGTCCAGAAGGACATCATGGTCAACAGTGTCGAATACAGAACTTAAATCCAAGAGTACAAGGACAGAGAGCTGTTTGGCATCTATAATGGCTCTAAGATCATTTACCACTTTAACTAAAACCAGATTGGAATTTTTCAAAAATACAGTTAAAAATAATTTTGCTGTTTGAAAACCAATTTCTCCAGAATTTGGTTTAACAATGGAGGGTTGGAGATTGACCGAAAAGAGCTGAATAATCTAGATTACTTTTATTCTGCAGGGGTTTCACCATAGGATTAAGTTGTGATATTACTTTCCTGAGCATGTGTGTGTCAACCAGGTAAAATAAATCCATAGTGTCTTTGTGTGGTAGGCTAGGGCACATATCATCAAACTTCTCATCAGGTCTTGCTTGACTGATACCCAGCCTAATGTTGGTTATCTCTGCCGCAAACTCATCACATTTAGATGCGGAGGAAAGTTTGGATTAATCAGGCCATCAATGGTCAAGAAGAGCACTCTCTAATTATTCAAATTATTAGTGATCATGTTAGAAAAATTTGCGTGTTTGGCATTTCTAATTGCCTTGCTATATATACCAAGTTGCTCTTTCAGAATATCATAATGGATCTGCAACTTTGACTTTCTCCACTTCCTCTCTGCCTTTCTGCAATTTCTCTTTAATTGATTCGTTCCCTCACTCATCCAATGGGCTCTCTGTTTGGATGAGGCCTTTTTCAACCTTACTGGAGCTATGGCATCAATGGTTGACCTTCATTTGCTGTTAAAGTTATCAACTAAATCATCCCAAGAGGAAGGCAGAATAGGTGATGGAGTATTGTTCATGCACTCAATAAAATCTGTAGAGGTAAGATAGTGTTTCCTTAATGCATTCAGTATTACCCTGTGCTACGGGGCAACAAGGTAATTAAAAATACTTTTACCAGGTCCAGAGTATTATGGGTAGGCCCAGTAACATGTCAACATTTCAATAAGAGTGGCACTACAGTCTGAAGACAGCCATGTTTCAGTGAGAAAACATGCAATCAACTTTGCACTCAGTAATGAGGTCATTCACGAGAAATGTTTTCCGACAGTCTCCAATCTATCTGAATGGTAGGAGATGACTGGTTGTATAAACTCACTAGAAGGCGGATTTAAAGGAACACAAATTAGGTCACTCACAATAACTATAGTGCTATTTCTATAGGAGTTGGTATGCTTTCCAAGTCCATTCTTAAAGGGAGGACTGGAGCACTACCAGACCATGTCCGTCAGTCTCTATAACAGTTTGCGATGTTGCTGGAAATAATGATGTAACCCCTGCGATTAGTGGGAATCCAGTCTCTTTGAAAAAGTGCTAGTTGCTCCCATAGCAAATCAAAGTTTTCAAATAAAGAGACATTCCTGTCGTTGCAAAGTTTCTTCAGGTACAATGGTGTTTACATTTTTTTTATAGTCCTCCCTAAGGTCATCTAAAGCGAAGGCTGTTAAAACCTACTAGTGACGATGGTGTCAATATTGGAATAGTTGGCCAGAACCGTGGGCAGGAGGGAGTTGATGTCATGGACACCGGCTCCTAGGTGACAGTGGACCTTGTTCATTCCACAGAACGTAAGCAGGCCAAAATCTCTCATCATCGAACTGCCCCCAATCATGGTGATCGTGATGGAATACGATGGCGAAGGAAGAGGGGGACTGTGGTGACAGTAACAAGTATTTGTAATTAGTTACTTCCACCCCTCGATAACAGGTTTCTATTTAGCCTTATGCAGCAGATGTTCGGCCAACCTTTACTTGGCGATAATTTTTTCATTCTCGATTCGGAAGTCACACGTGTCATCTAAAGTTCCATGGCTAGTTGCAGGGGGAAAGTTAAAATTCAGAAAATGCTCTGTTATCCTTTTTTTCCACCTAAATAGACATACCCAAACTTTATATTTTTTTCATGAGATGGCCATAATAATAATTGGTAATGTTTCATAGTTTTAGAAAGGTCTGGAACACACCTTTCTGGTAAAACATTGTTGTACAGTACATTTCTGAGGTGTACTCACTTTTGAGGAAACAGTACATAGTACAAATATTATGAAAAAATCTAGATTTTTGCTCTATTCACCAAAAGTGGGCAATTGGGCTTGACATGACTAATACTTTCTAAGTATAGTAACAAATTATATACGACTTACTATAAGATTTCTTAAAACTAAAATAAATGTCATACTTAGTGACAGTACACTATTGGCACTTTTTAATATAACTGGCAGATAATTTTATCCTAAACATCCAGAGACACCATTCAAATGTGTGCAGACTCGTTACAACTTCAGCTTTAAGCACGATGTGATTCCGTTCGTCTGTAACCAAGAGAAAGTTGCCTTGTTTAAATTATATTAAATAATTTAGTATGTTTTCATGTTGAGGGATGAAAATATCAGAGAGAGAGATAAAACTACAATGGTTGGATTCGCTAGAATGTCACCCTTCATATGTCGTCTCCCAGGCTGGGCTTAGTCGTTCAGAGGAAGAGCAAATTGATTCTTTGTCTGCATAGGCCAGCGTATTTGACATGTCACTCCCTCTGCTGAGAGAGTGGAAGCAGAGAGCAGACAGAGGAGGCTCAGGACTCGACGGCATTCACGGAGCACTTTATACACCAAAATGTCAGTCGGAACTGGTCCAGAACCGTCCAAAGTCCTCCATATAGGGGACTAAACATCTATGAGGATTTACTAAATGAAATAGATTTTTGCTCCATTAAGCAATCCAAAAATGTACCCGCCCTCATTGATTGAGCCAGGGGAATGTCATTCAAAGCAACACTTGATTTCTGAGTCTTGCTCATGACGTGCAGCACGTTGGGGTGGACACGAACCAGTCTCGATCAATGAGAGAAGATCAGAAATGGACAAGATTGCAGCGTATATTTAACACCTTCGGACTAGGGTTACCTAAAATGGCTCAACTACCAGACTACGCCAGTTCCTGTTTAATGAGGGGGGACACGTCAACCAATACACAGAACACATTCGTGACAGGCAACCTTGGAGTTGGGTCATGAGCAATGCAACAGACAATACTTTATCAAAAATATAAAATTGTATTACAAAGATCTTTCAGTTACAACATTGAAAACCAACTGTCCATATTCTGTTTCAACTTTGCCAGTATAAATAAGTCAATACAGACCTGGATGGTGTCTTGGCACTACTAAGACAATAATACCTAGGACTACAATCACATTACTGTCACTTTAAGAGCAATCATATAAGATCATTCATTATTACAAATTCCTGGCGATGGAACCATCAATGTGAGCATTGGGGGATCACGGGTAGTGGCGCTTGGAGCAAGAACTACAAAGACAAACGATAGCTGACAACCCTGATAGCGGGGAGAACTTTTCTTAGGACGGACGCCACTACGAGCTAGTTCCAACCAGAGCTCTGCAGTTCAAACCTTTGCAGCTGCACTCCTGCTCCCCGCACTGCCCTAACTGAGTTGAACAACTTGAACACAGGTGCACCACAGGTTGTAAATGAGACAGAGGGGATGAACTGCAAGGAAAGAGAGAGTAGTTTAGGGGATGCTCCAATCACAGGAGGAGGGTGGTTAAAAAAAAGTTCATACAATTAAGCACGGCAAATCTCCAAGTCACAGCACACACATATGCAATCAATTAATATTGTTTAATTAAAAAAAAAATATGGCTCTTTATAATGTCCACTTATGTACAGTTAACATATTAAAACAAAATAAGAGATAGATATTTTGTCCAGCCTTTGCTGCTATGCTTGCAGATGTGCATAATATCCTGCAACCCTAATCAAAAAAGTATTTAATAACTCCAAATAACAAAAATATAGCTATAGGTTGTTACAACATTTATATTAAAAACATGTTTTACATTTTTGCTGCACTGCATTGATAGCAGTGTTTTTTGGACTACCAAGAAATGTATTGGTGAATTATATTAGTCATGCATTGAGCTGTATCCATCTATTCTGCCAACAATGCCTTACTCTACAACATGTTGAGTCAAAGAGAACCTATTTTCAATACCTCTTATAAAGTTGGTTTAGAAGCATAAACTGGGAATTTGATATTTTTGATTGAGATTAGGATTGTCTGTTTGTTTGTTTCATATCTGCAAAGTAGTTACAATGCTGTCTGTTCCACTTTAAAGTCAATCATTGGTGAAAGCATGCACAGATCAATGAAAATTATGTTACATTGGAAATCTGAAGTTCACCCTATGACATGTCCATTGTTGGATTACTTCGTGGAGCCAAAATAGATTTAGTTTAATAATGGAGCATTTTCTAAATTCAAACATTCCCCCTGCAACTGGCCATCGGAGTTTAGAAGACACCGGTGAGTAAAGTTTGGTGGAAAATCAGCTGCTTAGGGCTAAATAGCAGCCTGTTATCAACAGTTATCACAGCTAATGATGAGAACGGTTTGATCCCATCATCTAGCGTCACTGTACAGTGAACAAGTTACTGCATTATCCCTCTTTGTGAATGGTTTGGCCCAACATTTTAACACAAGGCTGGCATGGATAGAACCATTATACTCAAAAGGGTGGCAGTTAAGCAGTATGAAGTGATCCATAAAACATTAGCCTTCATACTTGTTTTTTAAACCTAGTGCTGGTATTTTTCTTCTCCTTTGAATCAATCGGGAACTAGATCATGTATTCATGTCCTTAGGGAAAGAGTGACATTCCAAATGTACAATACTTTGTTTAATGAGTGGCAGAGGCAGAGTATGTTGCTGCTAACTCTTAAGAAAGACTATGCCCACACATAATCTCAGGAAAAGAGGTCATATTTCATATCCTGTATGACTGCCATACACCACAGAGCTAAAATGCATACAGTATCTTTCCACCCCAAGATACCAGCCCCAGTGAAACGGTCAATTTGTCTCTCTTCTATATGGATAACCACAAGACAACACATACAGTACCTTGGGAAAGTATTCAGACCTCTTGACATTTTCCACATTTGTTAAGTTACAGCCTTAATCTAAAATGTATTAAATAAAACATTTTCCTCATCAATATAAATACAATACACCATAATGAAAAAACTGAAATATCACATTTACATAAGGATTCAGACCCTTTACTCAAAACTTTGTTGAAGCACCTTTGGGAGCGATTACAGCATTGAGTCTTCTACGGTATGACGCTACAAGCATGGCACACCGGTATTTGGGGAGTTTCTCCCATTCTTCTCCACAGATCCTCTCAAGCTCTCAGGTTGGATAGGGAGAGTTCCTGCACAGCTATTTTTAGGTCTCTCCAGAGATGTTCGATCAGGTTCAAGTCCGAGCTCTGGCTGGGCCACTCAAGGACATTCAGAGACTTGTCCCAAAGCCACTCCTGTGTTGTCTTGGCTGTGTGCTTAGGGTTGTTGTCCTGTTGGAAGGTGAACCTTGGCCCCAGTCTGAGGTCTGGATAAGCTTTCATCAAGGATCTCTCTGTACTTTGCTCCGTTCATCTTTGCCTCGATCCTAACTAGTCTCCCAATCCCTGCCGCTGAAAAACATCCCCACAGCATGATGCCGCCACCACCACCGTGCTTCACCATAGGGATGGTGCCAGGTTTCCTACATATGTGACGCTTGGCATTCAGGCCAAAGAGTTCAATCTGGGTTTCATCAGGCCAGAGAATCTTGTTTCTCATGGTCTGAGAGACTTTAGGTGCCTTTTGGCAAACTCCAAGCGGGCTATCATGTGCCTTTTACTGAGGAGCGTCTGGCCACTCTACCATAAAGGCCTGATTGGTGGAGTGCTGCAGAGATGGTTTTCCTTCTGGAAGGTTCCCCATCTCTACAGAGGAAATCTAGAGCTCTGTCAAAGTGACCATCGGATTCTTGGTCACTTCCCTGAACAAGGCCCTTCTCCACCAAATTGCTCAGTTTGGCCGGGCGGCCAGCTCTAGGAAGTGTCTTGGCGATTCCAAACTTCTTCCATTTAAGGATGATGGAGGCCACTGTGTTCATTGGGACCTTCAATGTTGCAGACATTTTTTGGCACCCTATCCCAGATTTGTGTCTCGACACAATCCTGTCTCTGAGCTCTACGGACAGTTCCTTTGACCTCATGGCTTGGTTTTTGCTCTGACATGCACTGTCATTCTGTTGGACCTTATATAGACAGGTGTGTGCCTTTCCAAATCATGTCCAATCAATTGGATTTACAAAAAGTGGACTCCCATCAAGATGTAGAAACATGTCAAGGATGATCAGAGGAAACACGATGCACCTGAGCTCAATTTCGAGTCTCATAGTAAAGGGTCTGAATACTTACAGTATGTAAATAAGGTATTTCTGTTTTTAAAATTTTATAAATTCACAAAAAGGTCTAAAAACCTGGTTTTGCTTTGTCATTATGGGGTATTGTGTGTAGATTGCTGCAGATTTTATTTTATTTTATCCATTTTAGAATAGAATAAGATGTGGAAAAAGTCAAGGGGTCTGAATACTTTCGAATGCACTGTAAATCTTTCTCCTCTAACTCTGAAAAGAGGGCTCTCTAGTGACTGAATGGATGGTGAGACTCAGACCCTAGTGGTTATGAATAAGGATAGTACACATCTATCTCCTCTAACTCTGACAGAGAGCTCTCTAGTGACTGATTGGATGGTGAGACTCAGACCCCAGTGGTTATGAATAAGGATAGTACACACAGCTCAGACAAGGCCTTCTCGAGAGGTGAGGAGAGTGTGAGGAGTGTTAGTCAATACTGTCAAGTACTACATGTGTTTTTGGAACACTTCACATGTGATCACGTTTTCAATTGTGTAGTTTCATATTGGCGTAACAGATCCAAGATGATCCAAGATGAGATCCAAGATGGCGTAACAGTGTAGACGTGTATTTTGTTTTGTCCCGTCTCGTCTCGTGTAAATAGTTTGTAATTTGTCTTTCCATACATTTTTATTTGTTCCCGATTTACCCCTCCTGCAAGCCACCTACCCAACGTGAAACGGGTCAAATATCGGGTCAAATATCCGTGTTTTTCCACTATTTAACCGAACCGCAGTCAAAAGTTAGCCTGCTAGCTAGCTTGCTAACCTTCCATCGCTAACTACTGCTAGCGGTCTTCACCTCCGCTCTGGCTGTTCAGCCAGCTTTCAGTTCGGACAATATTGGCCAGTCTGCTCAGCGCGCTACCAACCCAGCGCTTATCGGACTGCGTTCCCTTCCACTTCACCGGATTTCCACTGAAAGTACCGGACCACCACACCGGATCATCACAGCTAGCTAGCTAGCTGCATTCGAGTGACCAACGTTTATAGCTAAGCTCCATTGTGTTCATGCTTCCAATGCTAGCGTGAGCTAGGCTCATCTCCCGGACAGCCGACGTGTGCTAGCTACTCTCCCGGGCTCCAGTACCTTATCAACCTACCTGGACCTTTCTACTGTCGATACGGAGCCCCACCGAGCCACCGTGACTGGTCTGCCGACGTAATTGTCCGACGTGGTCTCAACAGGGTTCTCCTCTGCGACGCCGCCGAAGATCCATCTGCTAGCTCCGGCCTGCTAGCCCGGACTGCTAACACTCTGAACGCCGTGCCATTGAACTGATTCCCCGGCTCACCACTTTGCTTTTTCTTCGGATCCTACGCTTGCTCAGCTCCACAGCTGATGCCTGCAGGACTGTTTGGTTTTATGGTATTTATTTCTGTTTAACTACCAGGCCTCAGGTCCTGTGTGTAGTACATCACTTTTTTCTAACTGACCCTCTTTGTCCATTCATCGCCATTACCCGTCGTTGTCTTAGCCCTCTTAATTAACTGTCATTTTATTTATTTTATGTTCTGCCCCTTTCTTATTTCAATATGCCTTGTCTGTTGTTGTTTAGGTTAGCTATTATTGTTTTATTTCATTGTAGAGCCCCCAGTCCTGCACAACTGGCCTCTGATAGCTTTTTTGTCCCTCCCCCCACACATGCGGAGACCTTACCTGGCTTAACTGGTGTCTCCAGAGATGCAACCTCTCTCTTTATTACCCAACGCCTAGGTTTACCTCCACTGAACTCACATCCTTCTATATCCTTGACTATAAATTATGCCCTGAATCTATTCCACCACGCCCAGAAATCTGCTCCTTTTATTCTATGTACCCAACGTACTAGACGTCCAGTTCTTAAAGTCCTTAGTCGAATACTAATTCTATTACTCCTCTGTTCCTCTGGTGATGTAGAGGTAAACCCAGGTCCTGTAGCCCCCAGTACTACACCTATTCCCCAGGCGCTCTCATTTGTTGATTTCTGTAACCGTAAAAGCCTTGGTTTCATGCATGTTAACATTAGAAGCCTCCTCCCTAAGTTTGATTTATTCACAGCATTAGCACACTCCGCCAACCCGGATGTCCTAGCTGTGTCTGAATCCTGGCTTAGGAAGGCCACCAAAAATTCGGAAATTTCCATCCCCAACTACAACATTTCCCGTCAAGATAGAACTGCCAAAGGAGGTGGAGTTGCAATCTACTGCAGAGATAACCTGCAGAGTTCTGTCATACTGTCCAGGTCTGTGCCCAAACAGTTTGAGCTTCTACTCTTAAAAATCCACCTATCCAGAAATAAGTCTCTCACTGTTGCCGCCTGTTACAGACCCCCCTCAGCCCCCAGCTGTGCCCTGGACTCCATATGTGAATTGATTGCTCCCCATCTATCTTCAGAGTTTGTACTGTTAGGTGACTTAAACTGGGATATGCTTAACACCCCGGCTGTCTTTCAATCTAAGATAGATGCCCTCAATCTCACACAAATTATCAAGGAACCCACCAGGTACAACCCAAAATCCGTAAACATGGGTACCATTATTGATATCATCCTGACTAACTTGCCCTCCAAATACACCTCCTCTGTTTTCAACCAGGATCTCAGCGATCACTGCCTCATCGCCTGTGTTCGCAATGGGTCAGCGGCCAAACGACCACCCCTTATCACTGTCAAACGCTCCCTAAAACACTTTTGCGAGCAGGCCTTTCTATTCGATCTGGCCCAGGTATCCTGGAAGGATATTGACCTCATCCCGTCAGTAGAGGACGCCTGGTTGTTCTTTAAAAGTGCTTTCCTCACCATCCTAAATAAGCATGCCCCTTTCAAAAAACGTAGAACTAAGAATAGATATAGCCCTTGGTTCACCCCAGACTTGACTGCACTAGACCAACACAAAAACATCCTGTGGCGCACTGCATTAGCATCGAATTGCCCCCGCGATATGCAGCTATTCAGGGAAGTCAGGAACAAGTACACACAGTCAGTTAGAAAAGCAAAGGCCAGCTTTTTCAAACAGAAATTTGCTTCCTGTAGTACTAACTCCAAAAAGTTCTGGGACACTGTAAAGTCCATGGAGAATAAGAGCACCTCCTCCCAGTTGCCCACTGCATTGAGGCTCGGAAACACTGTTACCACTGATAAATCCACGATTATTGAAAATTTCAATAAGCATTTTGCTACGGCTGGCCATGCTTTCCATCTGACTACCCCTACCCCGGTCAACAGCTCTGCACCCCCGGCAGCTACTTGCCCAAGCCCCCCCCCGCTTCTCCTTCACCCAAATCCTGACAGCTGATGTTCTGAAAGAGCTGCTAAGTCTGGACCCCTACAAATCTGCTGGGCTAGATAATCTGGACCCTCTCTTTCTGAAATTATCAGCCAAAATTGTTGCAACACCTATCACTAGCTTGTTCAACCTCTCTTTCGTATCGTCTGAGATCCCTAGAGATTGGAAAGCTGACGCGGTCATCCCCCTCTTCAAAGGAGGAGACACTCTAGACCCAAACTGTTATAGACCAATATCCATCCTGCCCTGCCTTTCTAAAGTTTTCGAAAGCCAAGTTAACAAACAGATAACTGACCACTTCGAATCCCACCGTACCTTCTCTGCCATGCAATCTGGTTTCCGAGCTGGTCATGGGTGCACCTCAGCTACGCTCAAGGTACTGAACGATATCATAACCGCCATCGATAAAAGACAGTACTGTGCAGCCGTTTTCATCGACCTGGCCAAGGCTTTCGACTCTGTCAATCACCGCATTCTTATTGGCAGACTCAACAGCCTTGGTTTCTCAAGTGACTGCCTTGCTTGGTTCTCTAACTACTTTGCAGACAGAGTTCAGTGTGTCAAATCGGAGGGCCTATTGTCCGATCCTCTGGCAGTCTCTATGGGGGTGCCACAGGGTTCAATTCTTGGGCCAACCCTTTTCTCTATATACATCAACGATGTTGCTCTCGCTGCTGGTGACTCTCTGATCCATCTCTACGCAGATGACACCATTCTGTATACATCTGGCCCCTCTTTGGATACTGTGTTTACTAACCTTCAATCAAGCTTCAATGCCATACAACACTCCTTCCGTGGCCTACAACTGCTCTTAAACGCTAGTAAAACTAAGTGCATGCTTTTCTATCGAACGCTGCCAGCACCCGCCCACCGGACTATCATCACTACTCTCGACGGATCCGAATTAGAATATGTGGACACCTACAAATACTCACATCAACCATCTCCAATCCAAAATTAAATCCAGAATTGGCTTCCTATTTCGCAACAGAGCCTCCTTCACTCATGCTGCCAAACATGCCCTTGTAAAACTGACTATCCTACCGATCCTTGATTTCGGCGATGTCATTTACAAACTAGCCTCCAACACTCTACTTAGCAAATTGGATGTAGTCTATCATAGTGCCATCCGTTTTGTCACCAAAGCCCCATACACTACCCACCACTGCGACCTGTATGCTCTCGTTGGCTGGCCTTCACTATATATTCGTCGCCAAATCCACTGGCTCCAGGTCATCTATAAGTCTTTATTAGGTAAATCCCCGCCCTATCTCAGCTCACTGGTCACCATAGCAACACCCACCCGTAGCATGCGCTCCAGCAGGTATATCTCACTGGTCACCCCCAAAGCCAACACCTCCTTTGGCCGCCATTCCTTCCAGTTCGCTGCTGCCAATGACTGGAACGAATTGCAAAAATCATTGAAGCTAGAGGTTCCTATCTCCCTCAATAACTTTAAGCATCAGCTGTCAAAGCTGCTTATCGATCACTGCACCTGTATATAGCCCTTCTGTAAATAGCCCACCCTACTACCTCATCCCCATATTTATTTTTGTTTATTTTCACTAATCTTGCACTCCAGTATCTCTATTTGCACATCATAATTTGCACATCCTTCATTCCTGTATTAATGATGATAATTTCTGTAATTTATTTCTACTCTATAGTCTATTTATTGTCCTACCTCCCAACCTTACTGCATTTTTGCACTACATTTTGCACTCTGTTTATAGATTTTCTATTGTGTTTTTGACTGTTTGTTTAATGTGTAACTCTGTGTTGTTGTTTTTTGTCGCACTGCTTTGCTTTGTCTTGGCCAGGTCGCAGTTGCAAATGAGAACTTGTTCTCAACTGACCTACCTGGTTAAATAAAGGTGAAATAAAAAAAAAATAAAAAAAAAATATTGTCACATGTTTACGTGTTGCCACATGTTATCACATCAACTTCACATAAGATCACGTGGTCACATAAAAACATGTGTTTTTGAAACATGTGAAATTCATGTGGTTTTCCCATAAGGGCATACACACACACACACTGTACATGCAATGACACTTGAAGAAGCAAACAAGTTCCATAAACTTGTTTAAAGGGATCATGCATCATTGCTTGTGCGACGTGTCATTTTGGAAGAATTTTCTCTTCACTCTGAACGAATTAAAGCCCCTTGTCATTTTCGAGCAATGCTGTGAAGGAACCGTGCTATTCATCACACCAGCCATTTAGAAATTTGAGAGGCAAGCCTATTTGTCAATTTCCTGCTCCCAGCGTACTGATATTGGCAGAGTGGCAACCACTTTCAAGTGAAACCCATATTTTGAGGCTGCACACGAGGAAGTGGAAAAGCAGACTACTTCTCAGTGGATGTGGCTAAGTCAGACTTACAGTACTGCAGATTTCCTCCTGTGACATATTATTGTAGTATGGACTTTGAGAATTCCTTAGATACTGGTGCTAACATATTTTATGTATCTATATATCCCCTTGTGACCTGTTAGGACTTTAAGAATTTCTGAATCTAAGGCACTGTCAGTCAACAAGACCCTATAATTCACAAAGACTGCCTAGCCATTTGGTGAGTTACAACTCAGAAAGGAAGTCCAGGAAGCTAAACATATTCAAGAGTTTCAAGCAACACTGTTGACCTATGCCACACTGACTCAATAGCCCGAGGGCTGTTTTTGAGAAGAAGAGGGAGCTATGCCATCAAAAGAAGATGGTCCATGCCTCAGTTGCAAATTGGGCACTGATTTCTCCATTCTCCCCTTCTGGCCACACAGTCCAGTCCAGCTACCTTGAAGGCCTCTCTATCGCTGAGTTCTTTAACTACGGTAGACTAAGAAGAGCCCAAGGGGTGGGGTGTTCTAAGGCCACTGGTGTAGAATGGGGACCCAGTCAAAGGGGCCTAATCTTCAGAGAGCCTACCCACTCTCCCTATGGTGGTGTGGTGTACAAGGGCTGGTGCTGGCGAGGAGAAGAAGAGGCCACATGGATTTGTATGCAAATGCAGCCACCCCTATTATCATCTGCTAGGCTACAGATTAAGGGTTTGTGTTCTTGCTTGTTTTTGCTGTGTTTTCTAAGAAAATAGAATATTGTGCATGAACACATTCTCTCCTGTTCTGGTTTTCCTTTGTCTGACACGTGTTAGTTTTTTTTGTTGTTGACTTTTGCACGCACAGTTTATTCACACTCATTTATGTAGAGTGTGCCTACATACAGTGTTTACATACAATGTCGGCTGTTGGAAATACACAAGAGATTGAGTGTGACCTTTGGTCCAATTGTATTGATTTAGCACATTGATTAATGGATTACCACCCCTTGTCATTGCACACAGATTGGGCAAAAGGTGGCATTTATGTTCAGTGACACAAAGCTTAACATCTGTTACACACACGGTTGACGTTTTAGACAGCCAGTCATTGGTCTCCAACATGTCTTAAAAGTCGACAATGCGCTTTGTCAATATGTTGTGTTATTACGTTTGTTGGAATATGAAGTTAATGGTTATAATTGGCTAGGGGGAGAGTGACTATGTGTTGAAATATAACATGGGCACTTACGTAACTCATTATTAGCACCATTTTTTTTTTGCTTGGAGCAAGTCATCCAATAACTTGTAATAGCATTTTAGAAAATCACCACCATAAACAAAAATCACCTTTCAACTGCCGATTGAGGCTCTATCTTGGGAATCAATGGGAATCAATGGAGAGACACCACCAGTTTTAAGGCCTTTGATTCACAGAAGGCTCTATGAAAGGCAAACCTAATTGAACTACGAAAGGAAAACGATCACCCTTTGATCAGTTTAAAACCGCTTCAGTTGGCATGCATCTCTCCCAATGAAAACATGGCTGGGCCTTTTTTTATGTTCTTGATGGGGTTCTCCACACATTGAGCCTGGGGACTGTCAGAGGGAGGGGGAAAGAGAGGGAAAGAGGGGGGGAACAGGTGGGGGAGGAGCACCATATGGGAGCTGGGTACCCACTCAGGATAGTGTAAACCTGGCATATTGACCATCCTTATGGCTCAAGTACAGTGGGAAATGGCAAGTATGTGTGTGTGCAGACACACAAACACCCTGCACACAGTGTATGTGAGGATTGCTAAGTGTATGGGCTCAGTGGGTTCTTCTTTGCTAATCTCTCTCTGCTATTTGGGCACTGAGCCACTGCTGCCAAGTCCCTAGATGTGGCCCTAATAAGACATGTCAAGCTGGTGCCAACCACTCACAGCCTCAATGAAAGGAAACACCATCCCCTAATGAAAACATTAATTGTCAGCACAGTGGACAACTAAAACCAGACACATCAAGACATTTTTGGAGCCAAGAATAACATTGAACTATGCAAAAGTCATAAATAGGGTTGACAACATATAATATACATTTTTGTGACTGTCAAGACAAAATGTTCACTTAATATTGTAAGATTCATAGCCTTTCGATGTCTAGGTTTGTACATTTTGCGCATAAAGATTCACAAACTAAAAGCCTAAAAAAAAAGCGTATTTTCCTTGGCATCCTAGTGCAACACATGGCTGGTGATGGTTGACAGGGCTTCCCAGGGAGGAGGGAAAGCATCTCTTCAGATGGTCATCTCATTAAGTGCAACTAATTACGAGTATGTTTCGTTTTGTCTCTGTAGGGTGCTTAGCTAAATTATGCTTCAAAAGAAATGGAAGATGGGATGAAAAGCTCACTCTTGAAATCACTATTGATTGAATGGCTCACATCTGTGGCATTTTCATAACAATCCCTACAAAATTGAAGTGTTGGTTTATCACCCTGTGAAGCTATTTGCAAAGTACTATAAAGTTTGTTGACAACACTTTAGCCTGCAGGTATATAGCTTTATGATGTACAGTGCATTCATAAAGTATTCAGACTTTTTCCACATTTAGTTACGATACAGTCTTATTCTAAAATTGATTGTTTTTCCTCATCAATCTACACACAATACCCCATAATGACAAAGCAAAAACAGTTTTTTCGAAATTTTTGCAAATTATTTACATAAGTATTCAGACACTTTGCTATAAGACTCGAAATCTAGCTCAGGTGCATCCTGTTTCCATTGATCATCCTTGAGATGTTTCTACAACTTGATTGGAGTCCACCTGTGGTAAATTCAATTGATTGGAAAGGCACACACATGTCTATATAAGGTCCCACAGTTGACAGTGCATGTCACAGCAAAAACCAAGCCATGAGGTCGAAGGAATTGTCAGTAGAGCTCTGAGACAGGATTGTGTCAAGGCATAGATTTTGGGAAGGGTACTAACACATTTCTGCAGCATTGAAGGTCCCCAAGAACACAGTGGCCTCCATCATTCTTCAATGGAAGAAGTTTGGAACCACCAAGACTCTATCCAGAGCTGGCTGCCCTGCCAAACTGAGCAATCCGGGGAGAAGGGCCTTGTTCAGGGAGATGACAAAGAATCTGATGGTGACTCTGACAGAGCTCCACAGTTCCTCTGGGGAGATGGGAGAACCTTCCAGAAGGACAACCATCTCTGCAGCACTCCACCAATCAGGCCTTTATGGTAGAGCGGCCAGACGGAAGCCACTCCTCAGTAAAAGGCACATGACGGCCCGCTTGGAGTTTTCCAAAAGGCACCTAAAGGACTCAAAGACCCTGAGAAACAAGATTCTCTGGTCTAATGACTGGGAGACTAGTCAGGATTGAGGGAAAGATTAACAGAGCAAAGCACAGAGAGATCCTTGATGAAAACCTGCTCCAGAGCGCTCAGGACCTCAGACTGGGGTGAAGGTTTATCCAACAGAACAATGACCCTAAGCACACAGCCAAGACAATGCAGGAGTGTCTCTGAATGTCTTTGAGTGGCCCAGCCAGAGCTTGGACTTGAACACGATCAAACATCTCTGGATATACTTAAAATAACTGTGCAGCTCCCAATCCAACTTGTCAGAGCTTGAGAGAATCTGCAGAAAATAATGGGAACCCCCCCCCCAAGCTTGTAGCGTCATACCCAAGAAGACTCAAGGCTGTAATCGCTGCCAAAGGTGCTTCAACAAAGTACTGAGTAAAGGGTCTAAATACTTCAGTATCAGTTTTTGACTTTCAATACATTTGCAGAAATTTCTAAAAACCAGTTTTTGCTGTGTCATTAAGGGGTATTGTGTTTAGATTGATGACAGGAAAAAACGATTTTATAATTTTTTGAATAAGGCTGTAACATGTGGGGTCTGAATACTTTCCGAATGCACTGTAATGCATTGTAAGACTTGTCTTGTGCTTGTATGACCCCTTACAATATATACCTGCAGGCTTTTAGTGAAGTGAAACCCCATTGTTTGACCCTTATTTTGATCATTGACATTATTTAATGCGATAGTGATGTCCAACAAAACAGTTCTTGCAACTTTCAGTAGCCAACCACAACAATGGGCGATGAACTAATGGCTGACAACCACTGGCCTAATCACACACATTTTCTACCTCAAGATTCCACTTTTAAATTCAACTTTCCACACTCTCTCTCATTCTATTTAATGCTTTTCCACACCACCAAATCTTCAATGCAAGATAAGCTGTTGCTAATTGGCTGACTTACGTTGCCACGGTGAGCGCCACAGATCAGCGACCACTGCCCAGATGGAATTTAATGAGCTAATAAAGATAAGCATCATGGGAAGCAATTGCAGTAGGGACTACTGATAGTTTGACTTATTTCCTTGACTGTGATGTGGAAACCTTAGAGCCAGCATTGTACACAAAGTAATTGCAAGGGTGCCAAAAGGTTAGAGCTGCTAATTCAGAAAATTAGGGCTTTTATGCTTTTTATTACGTGTTGGTTGTCAGTCATTAGTTCATTGCTTCGCCCATTGTTGTCATTGGCTACTGAAAGGTGAAAGAACTGTTTTGTTGGACATCACTATCGTATTAAATAAATAAGGGTCAAACAATGGGGTTCCACTTTAAGCCTGCAGGTATTCATTGTAAGGGGTAATACAAGCACATCACAAGTCTTACAAGGCATTACAAGCTTTATATGTGCAGGCTGAAGTGTTATCAACAAACGTTATAGTACTTTGTAAATAGCTTCACAGTGGGGATAAACCAACACCTACATTTTGGAGGGATTGTTATGAAAATGCCACAGATGTGAGCATTCAATTAAGAGTGATTTCAAGAGTGAGCTTCTGTTTGGGGTTGAAAAGCTAACATATTTCCTTTATTTTGAAGAATAATTTGGGACTTTTATGCTTTTTATAACATGTTTTGGAATGGGATGTATAAGTCTATGCACCAAATTGCAAAAACAAGTTTAGTTTAATGTTTTGTATTGGATATGATAAGAAGTTTGAAAAATTGTAAAGCTGGATTTGTGATCTGCATATGGGCATGTCTGGCCACATAACATAATCATATCAGGTCTATGTGGTTTGTAGATAAGGATATACACTTAATCATCTAATTTCTTAGAACATCCTCTAATTTGCTTTGAAAACAACAATGTATATTTTCTTAGGATTTAGGGCTTTGAAAATAACAATGTATCTTTTCTTAGTATTTAGGGCTTTGAAAACAACAAAATATTGGTATTCATGAAAAGCCATTGTAGATCATTGGTATTCCAGAAAAGGATAGGTTATAGCTTCCCCTGTCACATATACGCAGGGAGTCAGGAAGCAGGTGTAGAAGGAGAGTTTAATAACAATGATGCAAGGCAAATGACCAAAACAGGGGATGCATACTGAATATGAAAACAAACCAATACTACCTGATGACTGAGGCTACTGAGGGCTAAATAAAGGGAGAGTAATCAAGGTAATGATGAAGTCCAGGTGTGAGTAATGATGGAGAAAAGGTGTGCATAATAATGGTTACCAGGGCCGATGGTTAGTAGACCAGCGGCGTCGAACGCTGGAGAGAGGGAGCGGGAGTATGCGTGACATCTCCCATAAAAGACAGCATTATTCAGCAATGTTCATTTCAAAATAGTTTTTATTTACTTTGTAATCATTAATGGTACACTACATAGAAACATTTATTCAATGTTATTCACATCCTCCACAGGTCAATGTCTTCCGAATCCGTACACAGTCCATGATTTCCAACTTTCATGAGACCTTTGTGCTGAGCAGGTCATTGTAAAGATTCATTAGTAACTACTTACTTTATAGTCCTCCAGATCCGGCCGGTTACACGGAAGGGTTGGACCTCTGCTATTCTTTCTCATTCAGGTTTTTAGTTCGCCTTTACACTCTGCTTGTTCCTACATTCAGGTAATCAACATTCACCGTAGTCCTGAAGGCTTGGGGTGTAAAATTCAATCAGAAGCCGACCAGGATTTAACTCCCAAATTCCCATGGGTTGGAGCAAGCCCAGCTAAGGATATTGATTTAGCTGTTACACTCAATTCGCTTTTTGCCTCCTTCATTAACATCCCCATCGAAACAGTGTTCGGACAGATTTTCTTTCTCTCTTATTACAAATGTACAGAGTATTGACAACATATTGACATTGTTCAAGGGAAAAGGGGGGGGGGGGGGGGACATGAGGTGGAGATCATTCTAAGTATAATCACTTGGTTCAAGTGGGTCCATCTATTTGTCATTGATATAGTTATTCTCAAGGGTTGTAATCAAAACAGTGAACACAATCACTTGAGTAGCTTTTCTTTTTATAAAGAGAGGGTTGTTATGAATTAAGAGCATTAATTAGAAAGCCCACAGTGAGGCTTCCGCTCTAGCTAAAAGGCCTATGTTTTTTGGAGTCACAAAACATTTGGAATTCCATACGTTTTCTTGGAACCAAATAAAAGTTTGTTTGGGTTTTTCTTGGAACCGGAATCCAATTAGAGAAAGGATTACCATGGAAACGGCCCTCATATCTTCAATGAGAACGCACTGTTATGTGTTAATAAAATGTGTTTATTGGCTATTGGTTTGAATTAGAGATGACACTTCAGCCTAACATAAACAAAGCAACAATAAACATGTTGTCCCCCACGAATAATGCAACGTCCCCCTTGGGTCAATTGAGATATCGCCATACCCATTTCCATTTATTAATATAGCTCCCGTCTTGAGCTAATCAGTGGAATTTTTTAAATGGCAAGATGCATCCTTCACCCAAGTTTTGTCAAAATCGGGCCAGTGCAGTCTGAGATATTGTGTGTGACTAACGTACGAATTAACAGACAGAGACAGATCCTCCCCGATTTTCATTGTGGGGGTCAACTACAATTTTGATATCATGGAAGGTCAGTCCTTGCATCTATAGTGTAGTCTACATTTTTCCAGCCCCATCCCTCAGCTTTTCACTGAAATTGTGGCAGGGAGTTATAGTGTAATAGTGTTATTATATCAAACAAAACCACTGAAGTCAAGAACAAAATTATTAGTACAAGGAAATCATGTAAAAATGCGAGAGAAAAAGTCATTGTAAATGGATGCAGTGATTTTTCTTTTTACGATAACGCAATTAAATAAAACACTTCTCCCTCTTTAATGCATCTTTGGCTGTTATACTGAAATTTGTTTTCACTGTCTTTTTTCCAGTTGCATGTTCTGGCACATTCATTCCAGCAACCTAGCACCCTCTATCCCACTGCTGGTTAAAAAATAATTAGCACGAGGGAAAAAACTCACGTGAAAAATGTACATGTGAAACTTCACATGTGTATGAAAACCACATCTGTATGACTCGTGTCTATGCCAACAATAATTTTGTTCTCCCACATTCATTTCACATTTCCACAAACTTCAAAGTGTTTCCTTTCAAATCATATCAAGAAAATGCATATCCTTGCTTCAGGTCCTGAGCTACAGGCAGTTAGATTTGGGTATTTCATTTTAGGCAAAACAAAAAAAAAAAGAAAAAAGAAAAGGGGCCGATGCTAGTTTTTTTTGGTATCTGTACTTTACTTTACTATTTATATTTTTCAATAATGTACTTTTTACTTCATACATTTTCCCTGACACCTAAAAGTACTCTTTACATGTTCTATGCTTAGCAGGACAGGAAAATGGGCCAATCCACACACTCATCAAGAGAACATCCCCGGTCATTCCTACTGCCTCTGATCTGGCGGACTCACTAAAAACACATGCTTTGTTTGTAAATTATGTCCGAGTGTTTGGAGTGACCCTGGATATCCGTAAATTTAAAAAAAAAGTTGGCGCCTTCTGGTTTGCTTAATATAAGGAATTTTAAATGATTTATACATTTACTTTTGATACTTAAGTGTATTTTAGCAATTACATTTATTTTTGACACTTAAGTATATATAAAACCAGATATTTTTAGACTTTTAATGAAGTTGTATTTTACTGGGTGACTATAACTTTTACTTGAGTCATTTAATTTTAAGATAATTGGGTACTGTTTCCACCACTGGTGACAATATTCTGGGTAGATTTGTATTACGTTTTCTGGCAAGGCAATGCTACATCGGCTACATCCTCATGCTGTTATGAAGCCGCTGGCAGTCGAGAAGCAAGTGCAGGGGGTAAGTTTAATAATACAATAAACATGAAAAGAAACAAAACAAGCGTAGCATCTGGACATGAAACACATACCCAATACTGCCTAGGAATGGAACTAAGGGAGTGACAGATATAGGGGAGGTAATGAGTGAAATTATGGTGTCCAGGTGTGTCTCATGATGAGGCGCAGGTGCAAGTTACGATGGTGCCAGGTGTGCGTAATGATGGTAGTCAAAACCAGTGATTAGTAAACCGGCAACGTGGAGTGTTGGAGAGGGGGAGTAGATGTGACACATGCCAATACGTAATGGACTTTGGATCAACTGATACTTTATTCAAAGTATCTCAAGGGCATCCAATTCATTCCTGTCACATACAGGTCCCCCTGTGAATATTGGTTAGGATTTTTCCAAAATACTCTATATATATATATATATATATATATAACCAACCACATGTTTAGCTATATTGGAGAAGTGATCAAATCAGTGAAATATGAACAAAATATGAGCATTTAATTATGCTTATGAGCTCAAGTTTCAAAGCAGGCTTTGTAGTAAAGACAAGGGAACATATTTTTCACTTCAGCATTATCTGCCATACCAATCTACACATACTACATCTAAAATAACTGGCCTGGCATTGTGAACCTTTGGGAGTATGTGTGAAAAAAAAAAGAAAGAAAGAACCCCGCTTTTAACCTAAGCACGATGTCATACATTTAAGATCACAGGGCAGGCCTTGTTTCATGGAACTTGCTACCAGCAATCTGATCATTAGTGTGAGCATTTTTTGTTGTTGTTAGGGTGTTAAGCTTCTTTATTTTTTATTTTTTTTTATACATAACAGTTCAGATCAGAATACAGAATTTGCTCATTTGTGAACATCTCGCTCAAAATGCATGTACACGATATCAATCAAATGTCAGTTCATTTTTTAAACTCGTTTTCATGAAATGTTATATTTACTGGAGCAGTACATTTTTATGAATAACCCAATTGTGCGGTACTTCAGTAATACAGAAATAGCTTATGTCATAAACATCACAGTTAGAATTATGTGAGTGCGTACTCATTTGCTAAACAATCTGTGTATAATGCAATGAATGCATAGTGCTACTCAACATTAACAACAAACCATTACTTATTATATAAACCTTTTTTAAATGTATAAAAGCTACAGTTTTCATTTTTTATTATTTTGGTTCAGAACTGATTCCAAGATATCTGATGGAATACAAGACTTAAAACTGTTGTTCTAGTGTTCACCTGAAATTACCAACGTTTGGCCTTACTGAAGCCCTCAAGCATGACAGCAAAGAAGAGCAATCCCAGGAGGCAGGGAAAGAGAATGAAAGCTCTTGATCTGAAATAAGCCCTAAGCTCTACTCTCGACCCCACTGCTAGCCAACAACGTAGACCTTGTTGTGTATTAGAAACTATTGTAGTTCTCTGGGGGTCTTTCTGGTGTGTAGTGTGGAAGGTCAATCCTCTGGCTCCAGCACCTGGCCAGGTCAACCCTGTGGCTCCAACACCGGGCCAGGTCAACCCTCTGGCTCCAACACCTGGCCAGGTCAACCCTCTGGCTCCATTGCATGGTAATTGTCCTTCATCCCCTTTATTTGATCTGTACATCAAAACTGAATCATTGTTGTCAAATACATGACATGAATATCAAGTGGACAAGAATGTAATTTTGCATGTATCCAAACCAGTTGGATAACAACATCCCCATCATATCAGTTGTAATATGATAATACTTTTTATTGGATTCCAGTTTTATTCTGATCAAAATACATATACAGTATGTTTTCTGTATATTCCTACTGCTTTAAAAAATCTGAACAATCTTTATTCTACTGATTATATTTAAACTTGTTTTGAAAAGAAAATGAAATTACTCACATCAAGTCCATTTTCATTGTTTTATTCAACTAGATGATAAGCTGATAAGTGACATTTTCATACGTGACAAAGTAGGCAGCCAATCAGCCCCCCTTGAAGAGTTTCAATTACACCAATGAACTGTTTCTCAAGTCTATGAAAGGGAATATTCCATCAGTGACCTTTGGCTTAACGTGCCTGTATGGTCACCTTATATAGCATCTGGCTGTGAAGGTTGCGAGGGAGGTAGCCATTTTCACAACCCCATCATAAGATCATGGTCAGATTTGGTGATTTTTGAGCACACATCGCAAACTAAGCTGTTTTAGTTAAAAACTGCGGACATTTGGCCAATGATACATGATGGGTAACACTTTATTTGAACTGTATGTCATATTGCCCAAATATATTGTCAAAAGTAGTGCACTATATGGGTCGTTCTATAAACTAGGGTACCAATGATTTGCTACACCTGACAACTTGCTACAGCTATTGATAAGTCATAAGAATAATTTTCATGTCATTAAATTAAGATATATGGAGGGGATCATTGCCCCAAAAAATTCACGAATTGATTTAAAACCTATGTTTAACTGTTTATCATGGTTTGTTTGTGTCTTGATGGATTTGTCCAAAATCATGTGATAAACATTTATTTTCTGTCCTTGCATTTATGGCATTGTAAGTTGTCATCATATATGAAGCATTAATTAGTTAAAATAAACATTGAACTTGAAGAATCCTGGATCAAGTATCTAAATCAATACTCTCATTACCGTGGTTCTTCAATAATTATGTATAATACTTGATGGATGTGCATTTGGTGTCCTGATCCGAATGACAGTCAAGTGACGAACAGCTGTTGTGAGAGTGCATGCAATGCAACAACAACCCAAGTGCTGGAAAAAAGGTGATCCGGGAGAGTGCATAAATGAGAGAGTTGACGCCACCAATATTTGTCCCTACTCAATTTATTTTTTATTTAACCTTTATTTAACTAGGCAAGTCAGTTAAGGACAAATTCTTATTTACAATGACAGCCTACGTACAGGGTCAGCCTATGGAGCAAATTAGGGATAAGTGCCTTGCTCAAGGACGATACATCAACAGAACCAGCAACCTTTCGGTTACTGGCCCAACGTTCTTAGGCTACCTGCTACCCTGTATACCAAATGGCACCCTATTTTTTTAGTGCAGAACTTCTGACCAGTGCCCACCTTGTGACCAACGCCATTTGGGATGCATCCCATGACTGTACACGTGTAGCAGGTTAAATACGGTTACTGGAGGTGGCATTATTCTAAAATTGATTAAATCACAGTCTACACACAATACAACATAATGATGAAGAGAAAACTGGTTTTAAGAAATGTTTGCAAATGTATGAAAAGGAAGTTCCTTGTTTACATAAGTATTCAGACCCATTGCTATTAGACTCAAAATTTAGCTCAGGTGCATCCTGTTTGCATTGATCATCCTTGAGATGTTTCTACAACTTGATTGGAGTCCACCTGTGGTAAATTCAATTGATTGGACATGATATATGATCTGTCTATATAAGGCCCCACAGTTGACAGTGCATGTCAGAGCAAAAACCAAGCCATGAGGTCGAAGCTATTGTCCGTTGAGCTATGAGACAGGATTGTGTTGAGGCACAGATCTGGGGAAGGGTAACAACAATTACTGCAGCATTGAAGGTCCCAAAGGACACAGTGGCCTCCATCATTCTTAAATGGAAGAAGTTTGGAATCACCAAGACTCTTCCTAGAGCTGGCCGCCCGGCCAAACTGAGCAATCGGGGGGAGAAGGGCCTTGTTCAGGGAGGTGACCAAGAACCCAACGGTAACTCTGACAGAGCTCTAGAGTTCTTCTGTGGAGATGGGAGAACCTTCCTGATGGACAACCATCTCTGCAGCACTCCACCAATCAGGCCTTTATGGTAGAGTGGCCAGACGGAAGCCACTCCTCAGTAAAAGGCACGACAGCCCGCTTGGAGTTTTTCAAAGGGCACCTAAAGACTCTCAGATCATGAGAAACATGAAACATCTGGTCTGATGAAACCAAAATTGAACTCTTTGACCTGAATGCCAAGCATCATGTCTGGAAGAAACCTGGCACCATCCCTACGGTGAAGGTTGGCAGTATCATGCTGTGGGGATTTTTTTCAGCGACAGGGACTGGAAGGCTAGTCAGGATCGAGGCAAAGATGAACGGAAAAAAGTACAGAGAGATCCAGGACCTCAGAATGGGGCGAAGGTTCACCTTCCAACAGGACAACGACCCTAAGCACACAGCCAAGACAACACAGGAGTCTCTGAATGTTCTTGAGTGGCCCAGCCAGAGCCCGGACTTGAACCCGATCGAACATCTCTGGAGAGACCTGAAAATTGCTGTGCAACGATGCTCCTCATCCAACCTGACAGAGTTTGAGAGGATCTGCAGAGAAGAATGGGAGAAACTCCACAAATACACGTGTGCCAAGCTTGTAGTGTCATACCCAAAAAGACTTGAGCCTGTAATAGTAAAGGGTCTAAATACTTATGAAAAAGTGATTTTTCAGTTTTATATTTTTCATAAATTTGCAAAAAAAATTATAAACTATGAGGTGATGTGTGTATATTGATGAGGGAATTTTTGTTTTAAATACATTTTCGAACAAGGCTGTAACATAACACAATCTGTAAAAAATTAAGGTGTCTGAATGCTTTCATTTAGATGGCAAACACTTAAAATATAATATATGGACACACAGTATGAGGAGATTCTAATTTAAAACTCATAACATATTGTAGATTCATAAACTGTTATTCTGCCACTGAATAGTGTCTGCCTAATGCAAGCCTTTTATTTATGAAAATTCCACGAAATGAGTGCCTTGTGCATCCCTTTGATATTTTAGGTAAAAATTGGGCACAAATATAGAATTTTAAAAGCCTGTCATATTAAATGTGGCCTTTAATATAGACCAGATGGAACATTCAGTAAATCATTATTTTTATATGAATAAAGATTTGCTAAAGTGCTACAATTCAGCATTTTTTTATGTCCCTCAATGCATCCTCTGTGACTTATAGTTACTTTTTTCAACCACAACATTCCTCCAAGTTTTCATCATCAATGTAAAGACCTAGTTATTTTTTTGCATTGGTAAAGTCATATTCTGAAGATTATTATTTATTTAATGTTATACATAAAACAACCTAATTTTAAGGTCAACCCTGTTACGCAGACATTGAACATCTAATAGTCAAGCATGTGAGCTGCTTTTACACTCTCAACTTAATAAGTTATATCCCAAATGGCACCCTATTCCCTATATAATGCACTACTTTAAACCAGGGCCCATAGGTAAATTTAACATAGGTAAATTCTCAAATTAATTGTGAATTAGAATTTATTACAAAAACACATTTTCAATAAGGATTGTGATTAAAGCAAATGTGTTTTGTTTTGTATAGTAGTGTTAATATAATATCTAGGATATTCTCTCACTAGGAACGTGATGCTCTGTTCATCTGTGTGCATGTAAACATGATACATGATTCATACTACATGGTTAGAAATATGAAATACACGTTGCAATATATTAATTCATACTCTTAGCTTTTTGTCACCTCATTGTCGGCCAGCAGGAGCAAAAGTGCCCTGTCAAAAAACTTTTAATACCAAGACAGGGGGAACTACTTTATGAGAACTGCTTGTTCAGGAGACTCTTGAATTTTTTATTTAGAAGAATTTCCAATGTTCTGAGACTCTATCTATATTAGATATTGGCGTAGTCTCAATGTTGGCTCAGGTTGTCCTTTGGCAAGACCTTTTTTGAAAAGGGGGTAGCTTCAGCCCAATATGGCGACTGGAGTATGGGTGTGTCTAAAGGAAAGTACAGTGGGGAGAACAAGTATTTGATACACTGCCGATTTTGCAGGTTTTCCCACTTACAAAGCATGTAGAAGTCTGTAATTTTTATCATAGGTACTCTTCAACTGTGAGTGACGGAATCTAAAACAAACAAAAATCCAGAAAATCACATTCTATGAAACCAGCAAAATCGTCAGTGTATCAAATACTAGTTTTACACAAATAACTGTTAATTTTCTGTTCTAAAACTGATGATACATGCGCTGTAGGCATGTGCTTACTGTGACTGTCACCCTGATGTTGGCTATTAGGTAGCTACTTCCCATGCCGGACAGTAGTGCTGGCAAGCGGGAATGAAGGACACTGTGTCTCGGTGTTGTTGCCATTCATGCCCTCCCATTGAGTAGCAGACTGCATGTACAGATAACTGCCAAAATAAAGGAAACACCAACATAAAGTGTCTTAATAGGGCGTTGGGCCATCACGAGCCAGAACAGCTTCAATGCACCTTGGCATAGATTCTACAAGTGTCTGGAACTCTATTGCAGGCATGTGACACCATTCTTCCACAAGAAATTCCTTCATTTGGTGTTTTGTTGATGGTGGTGGAAAACGCTGTCTCAGGTGCCGCTCCAGAATCTCCCATAAGTGTTCAATTGGGTTGAGATCAGGTGACTGAGACGGCCATGGCATATGGTTTACATTGTTTTCATGCTCATCAAACCATTCAGTGACCACTCTGCCCTGTGGATGAGGGCATTGTCAGGCTATGGGGTCATAGCCATGGTAGCCAAAATAATGCATGATGGGATGTTATCCTACTTGAAATAAAATCATGGGAGGGAGAAAAAAAATTGCCACGTTAGATACCGCCGGCGACACGACCGTGATACAGCTGTCCAGTAGGAAGCAGGTTGGCAGGCATGTCGATACAACACCGGTGCACTGGTTGCCGGCTTATCGACTCATCGTGCAGCCCAATCAGCCACACAAAACAGTCGAGTGGCAACAAATCTGCCCAATTAGCTGATTCGCTTTCCATACACCCACTCCTTTCGACACACCCACTCAACCATAATCCGGTAGCCATATTGGGCTGCAGCTTCCTATACTTGCTTGTTTTTGGTACTCCTTTCAAAATGGAGTCTTCATTCAGTGACTAATGGAGGGTATTCTTAGATGAAGTAGCAGAGAATGTGAATACCTAGAAGTACATTTGGTTGAATAGTGGCCAAGGCCGTAATAACTATAACTTCAAATGCAATCCATACACGGCACAGATTTGAAATTACATTTCAGGTTTATCAAATTCGATTTGGATGCCATGGCAGTAATGGTGAGATTTCATATAATCTGTCTAGTAAATAAACAGCATTACTTTTTCTATCCCCATCTTTCCCTGTGATGGCAGATTGTGTTGGCCTTTGGCTGTCACTCTCGCCATTATAATCCGCCCATTTATGTAGTGTAACCGCTTTAATCGAGTCCGAGCATCTGCAGATGGTGCAAAAGGCATGGCCGCATTTCATTCTAATTCTAAAATCATCATGATGAGCAACAACGTGGACAACAGGTTTGTAGAATGGTTGAACCAGATGTTTCATCGCAATGCCAAACATGAGTTATTCAGCATGTAATGTAGCCTTTGACCAGATCAATTAGTCATTTATAGTACGTAAAAAGTAGCTGTTATATGAATACTCTGTAATTTGTACTGGACTTATTCAAAGACATTTTATCAGAGTACTGCAACTTGATCTGTAGTTCATATTCATGACTGGTTGGACAGAGAGCGATCCTCCCACATTCTAGACAATTCCTCATTACTCACCACAGATTGTCTGTTTGTTTGATTTCTCATGTTGCTGTCTCTCTGGTTAGTATAAACTGACCTTAATGGTGTGAGTTCCAACTTCCAAGCTGATTGTTACACAGAGAACCGCTTGTTAAAAAGAACGGTTGCTTTCTGTGGAACATTGCCTGCTGTTGCAGGGCCAAAGACATCTACGACTGGAGGCAGCCAGCTCATGATTGAGTGAGTTATTAGAAGAGTCCCAACAAACCACAAGTGTACTACAACAAGAAGTCCCAATATGGCAACTTGCCGCTTAGAGGTCAACACTTTTAAGGAAAACTTGACATTTCTTTGGCATTTTGGGGAGGGGATTCATTAAAGAGAACCGTCTTGACGTTATTGTGTCTGTTAGATTTATTCCTCGCCTTAGAGAAGAACGGGAGTGAAACCTCATATTTGTGGAGGAAGTCAACATATCAACCTTAACTCTGCCCTCACACAAGGCTGGCGTTCGGTTCGTTTATTGACACAGTTCCAAAATGTGGCATTGTGTGGCATTCCACCAACTGTGTCTTCAGGAAGAAATACATTTATGGGGTGCTGTGTGGAAATAGACTTGCTTGGGCATCCTGTACGAGCTGTAAGAATAATATTTATTAGTAGCTCTGTGTCAGAAGATTACATTGAGAATGCAAGTCCTGAACACTGCATTTATATACACAGCGTTGCATATCTGATTCCCTGGGTGAGCCCTATACACACATACTTAATGGAGCATGAAGAAGTGTGAGGCAAAAAAATACGCGGAAAATGTGTTTTTAAATAGCAAAAATAAATTTATATCTCCAGGTTTTCAATTGATTTTGCAGCCTAAAGAAACTGGAGCATTTCGGCACTAATATTGATTGTCTCTTCCTTCAGTCCCTGAAGTGTCCGCCTTAGAGGTGTGCAATTGGCTGTAGTGAAGAGGTAACTACTGGTGCTTGTGTATAATAACACAGATATGTACTATAGTGAATGTATTAGTAGTTACTCCCGAGTGGCACTGCATCTCAGTGCTAGAGGCGTCACTGCAGACCCTGGCTCGATCCCGGACTGTATCACAACAATTGGCCCAGCGTCGTCCGGGTTAGGGGAGTCCGGGGTAGGCCGTCATTGTAAATAAGAATTTGTTCTTAACTGACTTGCCTGGTTAAATAAATACTTATTCAGGATGGATGTAGACTGTATGTACATCCCAAAACATTATTTGTATTATATGGTAACCAATTTGAGTATGCAGTCTACAATATGATTGGTCCATTCATGCAATATGACACATCATTCAATGTTTTTACAGTTAAACACAGTAAAATCACTAAGCACAACGCCATCTTACTAGTATTTAAAAAAAGAAATCTAGCCTGGCTATTTATAAAAAATTAGGGCAGGAAGCCGGAGCAGGGGTCTGGCTGTGAACAATAAATGGGTGGGGTCTGAAGCAGGGCTATTCAATCGCTGCTTGCACTCACTCAATTTAATGGGGAATTCAATACAACTAACAAACAATAGGTAATGGGAATGAGTTTGTTAACCCCCCCCACCATGCATTGACAAATACTGGGCACATTGTGAATGACTGAGAGAAGTTGGGCCTCCCACCAAAAAATATGTTGATTCTGTGTGATAATTAAATTTTCTTTGCTTTATGGGACGCTGCATGAATTTCTAGAAAGGTGTGGGGGCGCCGTAATTATATCTGAATATATTTCAATATAAAACCAGGAGTTCAGAGAGGATCCCTTTGATTACATGTTAATTAGTTGTCGAACATCAGTCTGATTGAAAACACAGCTCTGTGTGGACGATTGGAGTAACTTAATTACCTTTACTGCACATATTAAATACCCCACATTATTTGAATTAGCTCACAAATGACTTTCTGATTATTGCTTGCTCGCTTCTTAAGTCAGATTTTAAGAAAGAATATTGTGACTAGTCAAGTTCATTGTCCTTGGCTTCTGAGCCTCTCATTTTGTTCCGCAGTGTATGTGCAGTTAGTGTTACGGATTCATGTGTACAGTGCCTTCAGAAAGTATTCATACGCCTTGACTTATTCCTCATTTTGTTTTGTTAGAGCCTGAATTCAAAATTGTATTTTTAATTGTTTTTATCAGAAATACAGAAATATCAAATGTAAGTAAGTATTCACACCCCTGAGTCAATACTTTGTAGAATCACCTTTGACAGCAATTACACCTTTGATTATTTCTGGGTAAGTCTGTAAGAGCTTTCCACACCTGGATTGTACAACGCTTGCCCATTCTTTTTTTCTAAATTCTTTAAGTTCTGTCAAATTGGTTGTTGATCATTGCTAGACAACCATTTCCAGGTCTTACCATAGATTTTCACGTAGATTTAGGTCAAAACTGTAATTCAACCACTCAGAAACATTCACTGTCTTCTTGGTAAGCAACTCCAGTGTAGATTTGGCCTTGTGTTTTAGATTATTGTCCTGCTAAAAATGAATTAATCTTCCAGTGTCTGGTGGAAAGTAGACTGAACCCGGTTTTCCTCAAGAATTTTGCCTGCGCTTTATTTTTTATCCTCAAAAACTCTCCAGTCCTTAATGATTACAAGCATACCCATAACATGATGCAGCCACCACTATGCTTGAAAATATGAAGAGTGGTGTTTAGTCATGTGTGGTATTGGATTTGCCCCAAACATATCACTTTGTATTCAGGACAAAAGTTAATTGCTTTGCCACATTTTTGGAATATTTGTATTCTGTACAGGCTTCCTTCTTTTCCCTCTGTCAATTAGGTTAGTATTGTGGAGTAACTACAATGTTGTTGATCCATCCTCAGTTTTCTCCTATCAGAGCCATTCAATTCTGTAACTGTTTCAAGTCACCATCGTTGTCATGGTTAAATCCTTCCTCTCCGGTAACTAGGTTAGGAAGGACGCCTGTATCTTTGTAGAGACTGGGTGTTGATACACCATACACCAAGTCTAATTAATAATTGGTTAAGCTAACATATGGAATTGTTTTAAAATAGATAGATAGATAGATAGATAGATAGATAGATAGATAGATAGATAGATAGATAGATAGATAGATAGATAGATAGATAGATAGATAGATAGATAGATAGATAGATAGATAGATAGATAGATACTGGGCACATTGTGAGTGCATCTGCACACACAGTGAGGCAAAGACTTTTGGAGGATGGCCTGGTGTCAAGAAGGGCAGCAAAGAAGCCACTTCTCTCCAGGAAAAACATCAGGGACAGACTGATATTCTGCAAAAGGTACAGGGATTGGACTGCTGAGGACTGGCGTAGAGTCATTTTCTCTGATGAATGCCCTTTCCGATTGTTTGGGCCATCCGGAAAACACCTTGTCCAGAGAAGACAAGGTGAGCGCTACCATCAGTCCTGTGTCATGCCAACAGTAAAGCATCCTGAGAACATTAATGTGTGGGGTTGCGTCTCAGCCAAGGGAGTGGGCTCACTCCCAATTTTGCCTAAGAACACAGCCATAAATAAAGAATGGTACCACCACATCCTCCGAGAGCAACTTCTTCCAACCCTCCAAGAACAGTTTGGTGACGACCAATGCCTTTTCCAGCATGATGGAGCACCTTGCCATAAGGCAAAAGTGATAACTAAGTGGCTTGGGGAACAAAACATCGACATTTTGGGTCCATGGCCAGGAAACTCCTCAGACCTTAATCCCATTGAGAACTTGTGGTCGATCCTCAAGAGGCGGGTGGACAAACAAAAACCCACAACTTCTGACAAACTCCAAGAATTGATTATGCAAGAATGGCCTCCCATCAGTCAGGATGTGGCCCAGAAGTTAATTGACAGCATGCCAGGGCGGATTGCAGAGGTCTTGAAAAAGAAGGGTCAACACTGCAAATATTGACTCTTTGCATAAACTGAATGTCATTGTCAATGAAAGCCTTTGACACTTATGGAATACTTGTAATTATACTTCAGTGTACCATAGTAACTACTGACATAAAGATCTAAGAACACTGAAGCAGCAAACTTTGTGGGGACCAATACTTGTGTCATTCTCAAAACTTTTGGCCACGACTGTATGTGGGGGCGCGGACATCGACTCTAGGGTGTTAAACACTATTATTGCACACAGAGTGATCTATGCAACTTATTAAGTGACATGCTAAGCAAATGTTTACTCCTTTATTTAGGCTTGCCATAACGAAGGGGTTAACGAAGGGGTTAAACATTGATGTGTAAAAAAATGTAATAACATAATTCCACTTTGACATTATGAGGTATTGTCAAGACGTGTGAATACTTTCTGAAGGCACTGTGCTGTGGCCAGACATTGTGTATTTGCGGTAGTCATTAGTTGCTGGCTGTTCAAATGCTTTCCCATCAAACTGCATCTTGAAATGAAATTAATTGGACCCCAGAACGGCTCATAGGTGGGTGAGAAATGGAGGGATGTAGGGGGAGGTAGAGAGAGATGGATCTCTGAGGCAATTAGAGATGACATTCTCTGGAGACAGTGCTTGGCATCAAAGACATTCTCTCCAGGGGGCCCCAGCTTCTCTACTGAAAGGTTAAGCATCATCCAATACTACCTACACATTGCACAGTATACTGGTCCTCGTTGTGAAGAGAATCCAGTTTGCCACTGACAGCTTGAAAGTCTGCCGTTGTTTCACAATACAGAACTGGTTTAGTGATCATAGTGGTGTAGAGTAGTGGACTCAAGGGGATGAGGTTGAAGGAAGGAAGGATTTACATTTCCTCCCTCAGATGGGTTCTTTTGTTCTAAATGGCCTGAGGGTGGAAGTTAGGTACCGAATGAGAGAGAGAGAGACTCTACTCTGATACTTGGGTGAGTTGACTATATCATTATATTGTTGTAACTTACAACGTGCATTGGTTTCTTTTGCTCATTCCTAAGGGTCAGTTCCGTACTCCGGTAGACTCCATGGTAAGTTATGTTTTCAATAAAACATTGTTTAACTCTTGATATACTACTTACACGCTCTAAAGCAACCCGAGCCACCTCCCTCACCAACGACACGACGGTGGTAGGCCTGATCACCGACGACGAAGCCTGAACAGCTTCAAGCCCCAAGCCATAACACTTCTAAACAAGACTGCTAAATAGCTTATCAAATGGATACCCAGACTACCTGCATTGACCTTTTTTAATTTTTACCTAGTCTCTATGCACACACTAGACTCTACCCACACACTCACGCATACTTACACTGAAACCCCAACACACACATACACTACATACGCCCACACACACGTAACATGCGCACAAATGCATACTGACGCCACACACACACACTCACCACAGACGTTGCTGCTACTGCTCCACATACACTTCTGCTACAGCTCAGTCTATTATCTATGCTGTTGCCTAGTAACTTTACCCCTACCTATCTACATAGCTACCTCAATTGCCCTTGCCCATCGACTCATATGTATATAGCCATGTTATTTTTTTGTCTCGTTATTGTTAATCGTTATTCACTTCGTATTGATTCTTTGTGTTACTATTTCAATTTTATCTTTAACTCTGCATTGTTGGAAAAGGACCCGTAAGTAAGCATTTCACTGTTAGTCTACAACATTTTATTTGACTTATTTCCTAACCCATCTCTCTATGACCTCAAATATAATGGAATGTTCTGCACAGTTTGAAGAAAAATTTGCCAATCAATGGAAACATGTGGCAGTCATCAGTGAGATGGAGAGAAACATGCTCCAGGAAGACTGACCGTGAAATGATGTGCTTAGTCACCGTTTGGCCCAACACTACCTGCCACACATGATAGAGCCCGGTCATTGTCACCTATAGCCACCATTCCAAATGAATGACTCATTGAGCATGTGCTGAAGAGTAAGGATGTACTACAACAACAGCTGAGGTGCTGCTACTTGTTTATTAACTAGTGTCTTTATTTCATTCTTTTACATGGGCATTGTGAAAGAAACACACACAGCGAGAAAGTAGTCTCTCGAGGATGTACAATATTGGAAAGGTCCAATGCAAAGGAACTTTTTTGGGTAGAAATAGAATTGCACACAGAACATTCTCTGGGCTAAAATTGCTCACTTCGCTGAAAAAAGGGAGAGAAATGAAGATTGAACATCTCCTACATACTAATGTGACAGATAAAAGACAATGGATTTCATGCACACAAGTTTTGCCATGATCCTTTGGCTCGGAGGCCACTGGTTCATTACCAAGTGGACAAACTATTGGCTCTTCAATGACAGGATGTCAATGGCCCAGGTTAAGTGAGTGTCTTATAAATGCACCGCCAGAGCCAAACAGATTGAAACCATTTTTTGTGCTTACAAGACCGATGATTTGTGAGAACGGAGCATGCCTGTATGGTTTACATCTCTCTGTGACATTTTCGTTGCATAATCGTGGTATGGTTTCATGGAATCTGGGATTATAACATTTTGAGATGATTTGGATATTTTTACCCAGCTCTGACACATGGTACAGTTACTCTTCTGGCTGTGTCTTACAGTAAGTCTTAAATCTGTTCCTTCAAGTATTTTGATCTACAGTGCCTTCGGACAGTATTCAGACCCCGTTACTTTTTTTGCAAATTTATTACAAATAAAAAACAGAAGGTCCCCAAGAACACAGTGGTCTCCATAATTCTTAAATGGAAGAAGTTTGGAACCACCAAGACTCTTTTGCAGGGCGGCAGGTAGCCTAGCGGTTAGAGCGTTGTGCCAGTAACCTAAAGGTTGTTGATTCGACCTTGAGCAAGGCACTTAACCCAAATTTTCTCCAGGTGCTGACCCTGTAAGTAGGCCGTCACTGTAAATAAGAATTTGTTCTTAACTGACTTGCCTAGTTAAATAAAGGTTAAATGAAAATAAATACATTCCTAGAGCTGGCTGCCTGGCCAGACTGAGGGAGGTGACCAAGAACCCGATGGTCACTCTTACAGAGCGCTAGAGTTCTTCTGTGGAGATGAGAGAACCTTCCAGAAGGACAACCAACTCTGCAGCACTCCACCAATCAGGCCTTTATGGTAGAGTGGCCAGATGGAAGCCACTCCTCAGTAAAAGGCACAAGGCAGCCTGCTTGGAGTTTGCCAAAAGGTACCCAAAGACTCTCAGACCATGAGAAACAAGATTCTATGATCTGATGAAACCAAGATTGAACTCTTTGGCCTGAATGTGAAGCGTCACGTCTGGAGGAATCCTGGCACTATCCCATCCCTACGGTGAAGCATGGTGCTGTGGGGATGTTTTTCAGTGGCAGGGACTGGGAGACTAGTCAGGATTGAGGCTAAAATGAACGGAGAAAGTACAGAGAGATCCTTGATGAAAACCTGCTCCAGAGCGCTCAGAACGCAGACTAATGTTTGCATTTTTAAAAGCATGAAAGTTTGGGGCCCTGAACATTTTCAATTCAACTGCACTACAATGTAGATATGTAGCTGAAGGGGGGGGGGGTGGGTTTACCCAGGGCGACATACAAGCTAGAACCGCCACTGCTTGGGGGTGTGACCTTTGACCCTCTGTAACTTTCTCACTCCTTATTCACTATATATTCAGGATTATCCGTAGTCATCTGTAAATTACTTGTGTAAATTTCAGAGCAGAATTGCAGGAGTAGCCAATGTTTGCAACGTCATTAACCCCTTATGCTAGTGGAAATTGGCATATATGGATAGGACCAAATTGAAACAGAAGAACTTTTTAAAAAGCATCTGCATCAACATGGTAGCTATTGAAAAAGATCACTTTGGAGATTATTGGGAAATTATCAGACTAAAGCTGAGGACACAACCGTTCACCTGACACAAGTCTGAATCCAAACATTACACTACTGATTTTATGTGCATTTTACATTTACTGTACTTTTCACAGCATTTGTTGATAACAAAATCTGAAAATACTGCAAGATAAGAAGAAATTATTACAGTTTTTTCTGAATGCTTAAACACTAACAGTGATTTTAGAAGCAATATCTCTGAAGCCATTAACACTTGTAGCCAATGCATTTATCAAGTGTGCCAAACTGAATGCACGTTCTCTGCTTTACACTCAGTTTGTAATTTTATAGCACACTTTTTGCAAAACTCTAAACACAACTCACTGCTTTACACTCAGTTTGCAATTTAATAAAACACTTCTAGCAAAACTGTAACATTGGTCTCTACATTGTTACACTATTTCGCCAATTGTCTTTCCTCATTGACACGTGAAAACACTTTTAGATGATGAGTTCACTTACAAATCAGAGCTTGAGGCCACATGTAAACATTTGGTTTGGACAACAATGTAGGCCAATATTGGACAGAGAGTAAGAGGGGTGAGAACTAGAGGAGGACGAGGAGGTGAAGAAGTAAGAGGAGGAGGAGAAGGAGAAGGAAGAGGTGAAGTAGGACATGGGAGAAGGAGAGGACGGGGATGAAGAAGAGGAAGGGGAGTCAGGAACACAATAACTGATGAAATCAGAGTAACTGTGGTTGACCATGTTGTCAACCATGGGATGAGCATGAGGGAGGCTGGGCAACGGGTTCAACCAAATCTGAGCCGCTATACTGTTGCAGGTATCATCCGGGTAAGTGCTGTAGTCTTACTGGTACAGTAATATGTACTGTACTTTCATAATGCGAAGGATCTATCACTAAAACCATTCAAATGTTTTTACAGAACTGCAAGAAAACCAGTATCTGATGGAAGAGGTCGACTGTTCACCCCAGAGCAGGAGAACCACATTGCAAATAACTGCATCAGACTCAGAGAACTGCAGGACCACAATATGGCAGATAACACCATATTCCAAAACGTCAACAGAGTGAATCTCTCTGCACTGTCTCGTCTACTGAAACACAATAGAATTAGGATGAAGCCGCTGAAGCAGCTTTCGAAAGAAACTCAGACCGTGTTAAACAACTGAGATGTGAATATGTGGAGGTAAGCTACACTATCCTATCATTGGTACTGGATCTGGAAGTGTATGGTGCTACATCATATTGACTGATCCCTGTCTTTTCGTACTGTGCTACATTGTTTTGTCTTGTCTCTTTCAGAGAGTCATGGAGCTAGAAGCAGATGCAGTGCATCATGAGCTAATATATGTGGACGAGGCAGGTTTCAACCTTGCAAAAACAAGGGGCCGCGGCAGAAATACCATCGGACACCGTGCCATCATCAACGTCCCGGGACAACGTGGTGGCAACATAACAGTGTGTGCGGTTATTAGTCAAAACGGCGTCCTTCACCATCATGCAATCCTAGGCCCATGCAACACTGCACACATTATCACATTTCTGGACACCCTCCACAACAGACTAATCCCTAATGACCAGGGACCAGAGCAGCCCAGGTACGTTATCATCTGGGACAATGTTAGTTTCCACCAGGCTGCTGTGGTCTGCAATTGGTTCACAGGTCACCCACTTTTCATCACACTCATACCCCCATACTCTCCATTCTTGAATCCTATTGAAGAATTATTCTCTGCGTGGCGTTGGAAGGTGTATAATCGCCAGCCCCACCAACGCATACCCCTTCTACATGCAATGGAGGAGTCTTGTGGAGACATCGATCAGGGGTCATGCCCGGCCTGGATACGGCACTCCAGGCGATACTTTCCACGCTGCCTAGCTCAAAACAACATTGAATGTGATGTGGATGAAGTCTTATGGCTAGACCCACAAAGAAGGCGAGATGTAGCCTACTTTTTTTCTGTTCTTTGTTTTCTTCTACTGTGCTTTTGTTGTTTGAGGACTGTTAGAACATTTTGAGAAAGGTTAGGGCTTGTATTGATAGTGTGTTATGTTCGGAATACACATCCATACTTTACACATTTGGATACCTGTGTATATGTGTGTTTACTACATATATGACAAGTGTTTTTCATTTATACTATCAGTGCGTAGTTGGTGCTTCGTGTGCTTAATGAAATGATGGTTTGTGTGTACTGTATTGATGCAAAAACAAAACATTTTAAAAGAGTTTGAAGAGTTTTGCAAGAATTGTTTGCTTTTGCAAGAGATGTATAATGTTTTGCTGGTTTGGTGTAAGGTTTTGTGGTTAGTGTGTAGAGATTTGCAAAAATGGCCTATAGTTTCAAAGATAGCGCCTAAGCAATCAGAAAAAACTGTAAGGTTTGATTGAGAGGTCTAACTGGTGACTCCAAGTGGCCACACACCTCTCCAAATTGTGCACTGTTCCTAAGTAATTTCAATGTACTTGTATCACTCAAGGAAAGAGCCTTCAAGTATAAGGAGCTTTTTTAAGCTCTCCTAATGTTAAAACTGTTGGTCACTAAATCTGGCGAAATGAAGGACCATGTAAAAACTGTTGGTCACTAAATCCGGCAAAATGAAGGACCATGTAAAAACGGCTAGCTGGAGCTGGTCTGAGCGATTGGCTGTGAATGCCCTCACCCGCTAGTACTTAATGCTGATTGGTTGTGGTTCTGACTCACTACAGGCTATCCGGGAAGAACAAGGCAAATGTATTCATATCCATAGATGTTATTATCTCTTTTTCAGCACCACGCACACCACACACCACACATCACACACACACACACACACACACACACACACACACCATAGAAGTATCTTTGAGCATACAGTAGGATGGACTTGTGGTTCTGAAAGGTAAGAACACATATACAATGTTGTAAACTATGCAATACCAATATCTACATAATAATGAATGGCATAGCATCTATACAGGGATATTCACATAACAGCATACACAACAACAGAAGTTTACAGTATGAATAAACATCTCGCTGGAGAGAGGGCTAATTACTTAGACAGGCGAGATTTATGGCCCTCTCTCTCAGGACTGGTGGAGATCTTATCTGATCTGTGTCTGGTGCTGCAGAGTCATAAATCTTACTGCACATGGGGAGCGCCTAGGACAGTCTATGAAACTTCTAGAATCTCTAGCCATGACTTAACAGTAGTGCGAACTATGAAAGCGCAGCGGTAAAGTGCTGCATACAGGCTATAGGAATGAACTAAATTCATTAATTAAACAATAATGTCAACTGCACTACACTCATGCATTCAATGCAATACAGGTACTTATAAACAACATGCACATGGAGTATCTGAAATATACATAAGCTGCAGCAGTACTATACATCTACAGATGTAATGAGGTAATTAGGCCTAAGGTAATTGCTTGCAGTCAATCACCAAAACATAGCAATAACCCTCCCAATAATAAACCCCACAACTCACTTCTTGAATGCATGCACAATCCTCCTAAAATAAACACACTGATAACTTGGTCGCCAGCCAAACTTGCATCTTCATCTGCTGACAACGATAGCCACTCTGACCTGGAGGAGGAGGGGTCAGAGTTTAATGCACAGAGGCTGTGACAGACAGCTGAGAAGGGGAGAAATCCCCCTAATGAGTATGTGGGGAAAGACACGTGCATGGTCTTTTTTATGCCTAGCTTTGCCATTCAGGAACTGAAGCAAGCACACTTGTGATTTTGGTTTGATGGTGGGGACGCTTGGGCTGACTTTGGTGGGACGACCTGTCCTAGGTAGTTTGCCAGTCGTCTTGAATTTTCATCGGACAGTGGAATTATGTACTTGGATTGAATTGCTTGGAAATGGAATGATGTACTTCGAATTGCTTGGAAATGGATTTGTAACCCCCTCTCAGACTCATTGGCATCAATAATATTTCTTCTGAGGGCCTTTTGATCTTTGAATGATGTGTTACCACACACCCATATGGTTAAGACCAAACCAGACCAATTTTCTTATCTTTATGGCAAGCTGGACCCTCCTAAGTTTCTCTCTAATGTTTTCTAATCATTTGCACTTGTTTTGGCCATTTTATGTGATGGTAAAGGTAGGGGTGTACTAACTTTTTCCCCATAATTTTTTTGTGTGATTTGTTAAATTGGGTAACCTTTATCTGCCAATAGTGTTGAAGTGAAGATTACATATCCATCTGTCCAAATATGTAAAAAACATACTTTTTCACATGACTGTATTTTGATACATGTTATATATTTTACATCCTGTTAAAGGAAGTGATGTCACTGAGTACTGCCCCTATATACATATAGGACCTTCCACCCCCATCTGGGATATGGATGCCTGATGAAGAACTAAGGGTCAAAACATTGTTATAATAAAATCACCTGGGAACATGAGCAGCAGTTTTCCTTTTTATTTTCCATGAATTCACCTACAACTCCGGCACCTGCAGAAAGTACCAGGATGTGCGTATGTTCTTCAGCTTCCGTTAATCTGTCTAAGTGGCCTTGAAGTGATAACTCCCTAATTTATTTAAGCTATAACTACTTTAGTTCAAAGCATTTCAAATGATCTTTGGTCAAGTTTCTGAGTCAAATGCATGATAAGTGGAGAAGGCTACAGTGGCATCACAGTGAAAATGTAAAGGTCAGGTTTTCCCCTTGTTATTACAGGGGAGAGTTGTTATTAACCGTCTGTCTGAGACCTCTCTTGTACGGGGCATCATACCTGTTGGCTGTGTGTTACAAAGCTTACAGTAGACTGGACTGGAGAGACAGTTCTGTAGCACCACCTTAGTATATCACATGGATGAGCTGTCAGCCAATTGACAGTTTTGTGTGTGTGTGTGTGTGTGTGTGTGTGTGTGTGTGTGTGTGTGTGTGTGTGTGTGTGTGTGTGGTTGTGTGTGTGTGTGTGTGTGGGCGTGTGCACACTCTAATAAGGTGTGAGTGTGTGTGCACATATTAATGCGTGTGTCTGCAGGAAATTCTATTAAGTTCATATCAAGGATATGCTGATTAGTAACAGAGAATTGTTTTTTCTTAATCACATTGTCCATCACTGTGACTTGCATAATTTCGCCGCTGTCACAAGTTGGCTCTCCATACATTTTTCTACAGCTCGGACCAGAGGTCATTTAAAAATATAAATGATAATTATCCACTGATCGTACAAAGTAGCAAACAAACTTACCAGACCATTACATTTGGCCCTTTGGCTTGAATATATCAAAGGTTTATTATGCAAACTTTTTTTTGTTTACTGAAGGTTGGGAAATATACATGAACATAAATACATTTTTTTTATAATTGTGTGGTTCCTACACTTGGTTGCCTGCCTAATCGAATTTTAACGATATTTCCAATGTAAATCCTTATATAATGAAATGAGTCCTTTGTGGTGTGTCAGTAAATGATTTATGTCTTATCTCCAAACCACTCTAGCATTATGTGCTACATTAAAAATGGCGACGGAGGGGATGAAAAAAAGAAAAAAGCTTTGGGGAAAAAACATTTGTGAATGAATTAATTAATGAATGTATGTTGATATATCCCCAGTACAACTCAGCAGATATCCACTATGATTCTGTTGGGTATATTATGTCAGTCTCTGAGCCATTTTGCTCAGTTGGTAGAGCATGGTGCTTGCAACACCAGGGTTGTGGGTTTGATTCCCATGGGGGACCAGTATGAAAACATACACAAAATACAGTGGGGAGAACAAGTATTTGATACACTGCCGATTTTGCAGGTTTTCCTACTTACAAAGCATGTAGAAGTCTGTCACTTTTATCATAGGTACTCTTCAACTGTGAGTGACAGAATCTAAAACAAAAATCCAGAAAATCACAATGTATGATTTTTAAGTAATTAATTTGCATTTTATTGCATGACATAAGTATTTGATACATCAGAAAAGCAGAACTTAATATTTGGTACAGAAACCTTTGTTTGCAATTACAGAGATCATACGTTTCCTGTAGTTCTTGACCAGGTTTGCACACACTGCAGCAGGGATTTTGGCCCACTCCTCCATACAGATCCTTCAGGTTTCGGGGCTGTCACTGGGCAATACGGACTTTCAGCTCCCTCCAAAGATTTTCTATTGGGTTCAGGTCTGGAGACTGGCTAGGCCACTCCAGGATCTTGAGATGCTTCTTACGGAGCCACTGGGCTGGAAGACCCAGCCACAACCAATCTTCAATGCTCTTACTGAGGGAAGGAGGTTGTTGGCCAAGATCTCGCGATACATGGCCCCATCCATCCTCCCCTCAATACGGTGCAGTCGTCCTGTCCCCTTTGCAGAAAAGCATCCCCAAAGAATGATGTTTCCACCTCCATGCTTCACGGTTGGGATGGTGTTCTTGGGGTTGTACTCATCCTTCTTCTTCCTCCAAACACGGCGAGTGGAGTTTAGACCAAAAAGCTCTATTTTTGTCTCATCAGACCACATGACCTTCTCCCATTCCTCCTCTGGATCATCCAGATGGTCATTGGCAAACTTCAGACGGGCCTGGACATGCGCTGGCTTGAGCAGGGGGACCTTGCGTGCGCTGCAGGATTTTAATCCATGACGGCATGGTGTGTTACTAATGGTTTTCTTTGAGACTGTGGTCCCAGCTCTCTTCAGGTCATTGACCAGGTCCTGCCGTGTAGTTCTGGGCTGATCCCTCACCTTCCTCATGATCATTGATGCCCCACGAGGTGAGATCTTGCATGGTGCCCCAGACCGAGGGAGATTGACGGTCATCTTGAACAACAGTTGTTGCCTTCTCAGCAAGCTGCTTGCCTATTGTCCTGTAGCCCATCCCAGCCTTGTGCAGGTCTACAATTTTATCCCTGATGTCCTTACACAGCTCTCTGGTCTTGGCCATTGTGGAGAGGTTGGAGTCTGTTTGATTGAGTGTGTAGACAGGTGTCTTTTATACAGGTAACGAGTTCAAACAGGTGCAGTTAATACAGGTAATGAGTGGAGAACAGGAGGGCTTCTTAAAGAAAAATTAACAGGTCTGTGAGAGCCGGAATTCTTACTGGTTGGTAGGTGATCAAATACTTATGTCATGCAATAAAATGCAAATTAATTATTTAAAAATCATACAATGTGATTTTCTGGATTCTCAGATTCCGTCTCTCACAGTTGAAGTGTACCTATGATACAAATTACAGACTTCTACATGCTTTGTAAGTGGGAAAACCTGCAAAATCGGCAGTGTATCAAATACTTGTTCTCCCCACTGTATATGCACTCACTACTTTAAGTCGCTCTGAATAAGAGTGTCTGCTAAATGACTTACTGTGCATTCAGAAAGTATTTAGACCCCTTGACTTTTTCCTCATTTTGTTACGTTACAGCCTTATTCTAAAAGGGATTAGAATATGACTTTCTGAATGTGCTGTAAATGTAATTCAGGCCACTGATTGAATGATCCAATGACCGTAACCCCAGTTGTTTTTCATGTCTGTCATATTTGATTCATAAAGCCATTGCAATCTTTAGGGAAAATAAAATAGTCTTTGCTTTGGTCTATATCTTTATATCTTTGGTCTTTGATTCTCGTCAATATCACTTAATTGTACGGGTCTGTTCCAATCAAATAATAGACCCATAATAAACCGGACCTGTGTTCTAAACACTCATCCTCAGGCATAGACTCTCGAGCCCAAATGAATGGTGTGGCAGCTGGAGCGATAACAACTTGGATAATGTTGTATCCACTTTTCAATGCTGTGTGCTTTTGAAGGGCTTTTCTGCTATTCTTGGATGTTTCTCGGCGGCAGCTCTGTGAAGCACAAAGCCGAGGCACACCTTTCACAGCTCAGAGCCTTTGAAGCTGCGGCTCTTAGCACTCCTGTATGAGACAGGCTTCGGGCTAATGCACCATGCTGCGCTTCCTGCTGGAGACCAAAAGCCTTTCATTTACGTCCGTCTTAATACTCCATTTTGAGTTGCTATCACCCACATCACTAACACCTTCCTTATCTGTCCCTTTTTACAGTTTGAAACGCTTCTAGTCGCTGGCTCCCAAGACGATTTAAGGTCAGACTGCTCTGTTCCGTCCCTAGTCTTGGGTTATTTAAGTAAGGACACTTAACTGTGAAATAAGCCAAGTGGGTTCATGGGTGAGCCTATAGTTTTTTTTATGGAAAGTAGCAAAACATTTATGTAAGACATGCAGGTTGGAATATAAGAAGTCTGGTTTCACAGACAATTCCCTGTACTGCCTAGGATGTTCAAGTTTATACTATAACATGCCTCTATCATACTACAAATACACATATACTGTATACAGGTAACATAAATGAAGTAAATAATTAAAGCGTGCAGTCTATTTTGGTGAGGTGCTGACTGACGGAATATAAACTACACAAATCAAATGAAAGTTTATTTTTCACGTGCACCGAATACAACAGGTGTAGACCTTACAGTGAAATGCTTACTTACAAGCCCTAACCAACAGTGCAGTTTAAGTAGAAAACAATAGAGAGGTAAAGAAATAAAAAACAGTAAAGTGACAGTAAAAAGTTGGTACCGGTACAGAGTCAATGTGCAGGGGCACCAGTTAGTCGGGATAATTTGGGTAATATGTACATGCAGGTATAGTTAAAGTGACCGCATTGCGGTCGGAGGCCGAGCAGTTGCCGTACCAGGCAGTGACGCAGCCAGTCAGGATGCTCTCGATGTTGCAGCTGTAGAACCTTTTGAGGATCTGAGGACCCATGCCAAATCTTTTCAGTCTCCTGAGGTAGTATAGGCTTTGTCGAGCCCTCTTCACGACTGTCTTGGTGTGTTTGGACCATTCTAGTTTGTTGGTGATGTGGACACCAAGGAACGAAGCTCTCAACCTGCTCCACTCCAGCCCCGTCGATGAGTATGGGTGCTAGGTCCTCCTCCTTTTCCTGTAGTCCACAATCATCTCCTTTTTCTTGATTACGTTGAGTGAGAGGTTGTGATCCTGGCACCACACGGCCAGGTCTCTGATCTCCTCCATATAGGATCCCCTCTGATCCCCTCCCTAAATTAAAAGAGCACCACACACTTATCTCGCCGTGATGTGGATTTCTGTGAAAGCATGAATGAAACACTGTTGTTCGGAGTACAGGAAATCCATTGTAATTCAGTTCTAGGTAAATGTTACAGCCGGAGATGAATGTGTGTGTCAGGTTGTCTTGGGGCTGTGGTTGCAGTTTCTCCTTGTTTGGTGTTTTGGAAACCAAATTAAAGGAATGTCTTTATACTTCGGCTCTGCGCCTCGGGTCCTGCCTTCGCAACACGACAGCGTGTTATCTGTAATATAATTTCTTACAAACCAAAACATCGCCTTATCTTGCAGTGAAAGACACAGTTCCTTGTCCCAGAGCAGGCTTGTTCTTGTTTATGTGTCAAGATGCAAAGATGAAATGTTTCATCTGTGTCTGGAGCTTTCCAAAGAATTTGGCAGATTTGTTAGCAGCAACAACAAAGTAACGTTCATGACAGTCTGTTCCTTTGAAATATATGGGATCAAAAACTGGGGGCCCTGATACTCTATCCCTTCCCTACAGAGTAACCTACGAGGGGCAGAACACCACAACTGACACCAGTGGACAACAAATTAAAATCTACAGTGGATGACTTCCAGTTTTCCAACCTGTGATGTAATTATTAAATGTCAAGCATACCCCCCTCTTCTCTATGCTAATTTCTGTACTTCATGATTATCTCATTGGCATTGTGCCTTTTTCTGTAGGTTTAAAGCTTGTGTTAGCCTTAAAGGGCCAAGTCTGTATAATTGTGCATCGATACAACTTAATTTAAAACAAGTGGCAATCAACCTGCTGATAATTTGAAATGCACACCGGTATGGTCCTCTCATAACAGATACACTTCAAGTCGTGTGTTATTGACATTCTGATCAATCGGGGAAGAAGGGCCTTGGTCAGGGAGGTGACCAAGAACATGATGGTCACTCTGACAAAGCTCTAGAGTTCCTCTGTGGAGAAGGGAGAACCTTCCAGATGGACAACCATCTCTGCAGCACTCTATCAAACAGGCCTTTATGGTAGATTGACCAACCTGCAGCCACTCCTCAGTAAAATACACATGACAGCCAGCTTTGAGTTAGCTAAAAGGCACCTATAGTCTCTCAGACCATGAGAAACAAGATTCTCTGGTCTGATGAAAAAACGATTGAACTCTGAATGCCAAGGGTCACATCTGGAGGAAACCTGGCACCATCCCTACAATGAAGCATGGTGGTGGCAACATCATGCTGTGGGAATGTTTTTCAGCGGCACGGACTGGGAGACTAGTCAGGATCGAGGGAAAGATGAACGGAGAAAAGTACAGAGAAATCCTTGATGAAGCGTTCCAACAGGACAACAACCCTAAGCACACAGCCAAGACAATGCAGGAGTGGCTTCGGGGTCAAGTCTCTGAATGTCCTTGAGTGGCCCAGCCAGAGCCCGGACTTGAACCCGATCAAACATCTCTGGAAAGACCTGAAATAGCTGTACAGCAACGTTCCCCATTCAACCAGACAGAGCTTGAGAGGATCTGCAGAGAAGAATGGGAGAAATTCCCCAAATACAGATCTGGCAACTTGTAGCGTCATACCCAAGAAGACTCAATGCTGTAATCTCTGCCAAAGGTGCTTCAACAAAGTACTGAGTAAAGGGTCTGAATACTTATTTCCATTTTTTATTTGTAATAAATTAGCAGACATTTCTAAAATTGTCATTATGTGGTATTGTGTGTAGATTGATGAGGGAAAAAACAATTTAATCAATTTTAGAATAAGGCTGTAACGCAACAAAATGTGGAAAAAGTCAAGGGGTCTGAATACTTTATGAATGCACTGTATTGTGATTTGTGTATGCAGGTTGGCATTTATTACCATGAATCTTGCCCTGGAGGCAGAACTGAGTGATTTTCAATAAATGGGGCAAAAAAATGTATATCTTAAAAGTTTTTCCAGTGTAAATTGACGATTAGGGTAAGGCATTAGGGTTAGCAGTGTAGTTAGGGCTATGGTTAGGGTTAGGTTTAAAATCAGATTTTATGTTCAACTTGTTCAACAGCCGTTCATTACCAGATTCAGCTGAGGTCTAGATCTTAGGGAATGATTTGTACCAAATACAATGATCTTAGTTTTAGAGATGTTCAGGACAAGTTTATTACTGGCCACCCATTCCAAAACAGACTGCAACACTTTGTTAAGGATTTCAGTGACTTCATTAGCTGTGGTTGCTGATGCATATATGGTTGAATCATCAGCATACATGGACACACATGCTTTGTTTAATGCCAGTGGCAGGTCGTTGGTAAAAATAGAAAAGAGTAGAGGGCCTAGAGAGCTGCCCTGTGGTAAACCACACTTTACATGTTTGACATTAGAGAAGCTTCCATTAAAGAAAACCCTTTGAGTTCTATTAGATCTATTACAACATGGCACAGGTTGAAAAGCCATAACACATTTCTTTTTTCAACAGGTTATGGTCAATAATATCAACGCTGCACTGAAATCTAACATTTGTCTTTCCAACCATAATTTTGATTTAAAGTACTCCAAAGTTTTTTTTCCATCATTCTTTATATCATTGATTTTGTCTTCATAATATAGTTTCCTCTTCTTTTTGTTGAGTTTGGTCACATAATTTCTCAATTTGCAGTAAGTCATCCAGTCAGATGTGCAGCCAGACTTATTAGCCACTCCTTTTCCCCCATTTCTTTCAACCATAAAGTTTTTCAATTCCTCATCAATCCATGGAGCCCTAACAGTTCTAACAGTCAGTTTCTTAACAGGTGCATGTTTATCAATAATTGAAAGAAGCAATTCCATAAATTCATCAAGTGCAGCGTCTGGATGCTCCTTATTAATCACATCAGACCAACAAATATTTTTAACATCATCCACATAAGAGTCACAGCAAAATATTTTGTATGATCTCTTATACACTATTTTAGATCCAGCTTTTGGAACTTTGGTTTTCATGGATATAGCCACTATATTGGGATCACTGCATCCAATTGGTACGGATACAGCTTTAGAACAAAGTTCTATTAGTAAAAATATGATCGATACATGTGTATGATCTTGTTCCTGTAGTGTTTGTCAACACCCTGGTAGGTTGATTAATAACCTGAACCAGATTACAGGAAGTGGTTACAGTGAGAAGCTTCCTCTTGAGCGGACAGCTTAATGAAAACCAGTCAATATTGAGGTTCCCAAGAAAGTAGACCTCTCTGTTTACATCACATACACTATCAAGCATTTCACACATATTATTTAGATACTGACTGTTAGCACTTGGTGGCCTATAGCAACACCCCTAAAAAAAAGGCTTTAGATGCGCCAGGTGAACCTGCAACCACATCACTTCAATAACACTTGACATAAGATATTCTCTAAGCATTACAGGGATATGGCTCTGAATATATACAGCAAGACCTCCCCCATAAGCATTTCAGTTTGTTCTATAGACTGTATATGCTTGTATTGATACTGCTGTATCATCAAATGAATTATCTAAGTAATTCTCAGAAATGGCTGATATTTTAATGTTATCTGATGTTAGAAAGTTATTTATTTCATGAACCTTATTTCTAAAGCTACCTATATTAATATGGGTTATTTTCAGCCCTTTCCTGGGTAGCTAATCAGAAATAGACATAATATGGAAAAGAGCAAACAAATCAAGAGAAAAAAATATACATTCAGCAGTCCATTAATCAATTGATGTGTGTGTGTGCTGCAGAGTTGAAGCTACGGACCCATAGGCTTGGCTCTCTCAACCCTTCCCGGTTTCCACCTCAATCTTCCTGTGGTTCATCTTCAATTTCTCAGAGATCATTTACCTCACTTTGTCCTCAGACTCCGTCCAGGTCCCATGTGGAGATTCTGCAATTTCGTCCACAACCATGTTATTCCACCTTGATTGGCCCTCAACAATGTCTGATTCATCCATCATTGTTATCATGGATTCATACACACAACTGATGTCCTCTCTCAATGACTTACAGATTTCTGTCATCTTGTCGTTCTCCTGTTTCAACATATCGAGCTGACTCTGGGAGAACTGCAGGCTGTTATAGAGCAAACAACGCTATTATCACAACATAGGTTGTAATATGGATTTTTTACTGGCTTGGCTTGCTCTGTGATTTTACCCACGCACCAGTACTGATTTTGGTTGTTGTCAACTAACGTGAATTCAATGTGAAATCGACCACAAAATTGGATTTAGGTAAAAATTTGGGTAAAAAAATAAATACATTCCCTTACGTTGATGACTTTTTGCAAATCCAATCAGTTTTCCACGTTGATTCAACGTCATCACATTTTTGTTGAAATGAAGTGGAAACCATGTTGGTTCAATCAGTTTTTGCCCGGTGGGTATTTTGACATGGATACCTAGGAGAAAGTTTTCCACGTTGATTCAACGTCATCACATTTTTGTTGAAATGAAGTGGAAACCATGTTGGTTCAATCAGTTTTTGCCCGGTGGGTATTTTGACATGGATACCTAGGAGAAAGTTGTGCTTTTACCATGGCTGGCGATGCCACGGCTTCATAAACATGACAGGCATCACTTTATCAAAAGCTAACAGAGATGAACAACAGTTTTACTCAATGGCCTTTTAACACATTGTGAAATGCTAGGAATTCAGATTTTCCCTCCCTCATACATCACAGTAGAGACAGGATTGCATCATCAGGCATAATAAATGTGTAAACATGACAAATGAGACGTGAAACACAATCATTTTAAAGAGTATGAGACATCTCTGAGGGACCCAAGCTTGAGAGGCTCGCTTGCCCCATTTTTATTGGCCCATAATGGCATCATAAACCATTCTTTAAAAAAATATATTTTGATAGTCATATTCATGACATGTGGAATAGATGGTGCATTCTTTCATCCAAAATGAACTCTGCGAAAGCAGCCTAAAGCTTTTTCAGAAGCCGGGCCTTGTACCTTAGAGTTTGGAAGCACTTCCTTTGTATTCAGAGTTCGTAACCTTGAGCGCTGCAATGTCATTACCATCCTCATTCTCATCTCTTTAAGATTCACCAATCTCATTTGCATGGGCATCTCTGGGAGTGGGATTCCACATTTAAATATCGCATTCCAAAACAAAATGGGTTTTCGAGCGACTGTGAGCACATTAGCCCACAGAGTCTTACTGACACAGATATTGCGGGTTGGGAAGGGATCGCTTGGACTTTGAGTTATCTACAGACACTTCCATCGGTTTAATGGTAATGAAGTCGGTGGTGGTTGTGTAATTCATTGCTGTCTGTTGATAATTTCAGGTTTTTCAACTTGTGACACAGTAGCTTTCCTCGTCTCAGGCATTGGGTTTATTTAATATCTTATAAATCGCTTTCAGTATCATATCCAAATCCATATTAGCATGGTGGTGGCTAGCCTGGTTCATTACAACAATAGACAACAACAGACAATCACTGTAACTGGTTGTGTTCAATATCCTGATAACATCCGTATATCAAATCAAATCAAATTGTATTTGTCACATACTAATGTTTAGCAGATGTTATTGCGGGTGTAGCGAAATGCTTGTGTTTCTAGCTCCAACAGTGCTGTAATAACTAACAATTCACAACAATACACACAATACACACAAACCTAAAAGTAAAATAATGGAATTAAGGAATATATAAATATTAGGACGAGCAATGTCGGAGTGGCATAGACTAAAATACAGTAGAATAGAATACAGTATATACATATGAGATGAGTAAAGCAAAAATATGTAAACATTATTAAATGTTCTTTATCCCGATAACATCCGTATATCAATGTTCACTATCCTAATAACATCCGTATATCAATATTCATTATCCCGACAACATCCCTATATCAATGTTAATTACTTGTATCTACACATCAACAGTAGGAGGACAAACTAAAAATACATTACCCCTCTGAATCTTTTGTAAACAATGACCTCAAACTAGTTCTCTCCCTGCGTTGTTGGTCATTAAATCATGTCACTGGCGATACAGAGCTCATTAGTTTTAATAAATACATCGATGAATGAGCGTTTTTCAGCTCACTGATGAGGTTAGGGAACAGGTCAGTGGTTCTCAAACCTGTTCTCGGGGAGACCCCCAGACGTTTCACAATGTTGTTGTAGCCTTGAGCTAACTCACCTGATTCACCTAATCAAGGCCTTGATAATTAGCATATACACAAGCCAGCTCCATCTAAACCTCCGCCCGCAGGCCCCTACGGAAGGCGGTCCGGAGAGCCGGCACGTTCCACCCACTGGTGCCGCCAGCGTCCGGAACACAGTGCATACTCCGAAGACCGTGACCCTTCCTTGCTCCAGGCGCATAATCCGCTCGCCCGCATCTCTCCCCTCCGCGGGATGGTCAAAAACAGCTCGGAAGCGTTCGATGAACATGGGGACTGACCGCAACTCCTCAGCCCCGCTCCCCCACAGTGACGTTGCCCAGCTGAGTGCACGCCCCGTGAGGAGAGTGATCATCGTGCGCACCTTCTCCAAGTCCGAAACTGGCAGATCGCCCAAATAGAGTTCGCACTGGAGAAGGAACCCACGACAATCCTCCGGATTGCCATCATACTTTTCCGTGACGGCTCTCCGGAGTTCTCCCCCCCTGGGACGTGACGAGACTCTACACGACCGGGTGCGGGGGACGCTGTGGCTCCAGCTGGATCTACCGGGTGTTCCCTGCCCTGTCGTGCAGCCATGTGGGACATCAAACCACCAAGCGCGGTGACCAAGAAGGAAACCTGTTCCTCCATGGCTCTGAGTCTCTCCTCCAGCTCGGGTGTCCGACCGGGTGATCCAGCTCCCCCTCCGTGCCCGTCCATGGAGACCTAGGGAAGAGTGTGGAAAAGAGAGAGAGAGAGAGAGGTTAGCGAAGAACACGGTGTAGACGAAGACAGGTAAGTGAAAAAAAATAAAAGGTGCCTCTGGTTTGGGCGGGTTATTCTGTAATATTGCGAGGGGTGAAAGTGAGTGTAGAGGCAAAAGACGAATAGGAGAAGAAGGATTGAGTTGGTAACATTTAATAAAGACGCCAACACACATAGAACAATAACCCGCGAGGGTTGAAACAAAATACACAGGGTTAAATAGTGAGGGTGTTACTACCATATTCCCCCGACCGCCGGTTAGAACGCCAGCGAGGATGATCGTTGGAGAGGACGAGAGTATGTAAGAAAGCTAGAGTTGTGCTTTGCCTTAAGCAAGCACACCTAATTAGAAGATGTTGAACTGAGGAGATATGATTTACTTGTCAGCATTGTGAATCTAACAGAATGTCTCAATACAAAGTCCAAAACAGATTACATCTTTATTTTCCAGTCACCCCTACTGCAAAGTCAGTTGGTCATAAGAGTCTCATAGCAAAGGGTCTGAATACTTATGTAAATAAGGTATTGATTTTAAGAAAAATTTGCAACATTTTCTTAAAACCTGTTTTCACTTTGTCATTATGAGGTATTGTCTGTAGATTGCTGAGGATGCTTTTTTAAATCCATTTTAGAATAATGTAGCAAAATGTGGAAAAAGTCAAGGGGTCTGAATACTTTCCGAAGGCACTGTAAAAGGAGTAACATTGTCCACTATAACCAAAGATTACACACACAGACACACACTTACAGTTCTTATCAGCTATTTCTCTGTGTTGAAGACACTAATAGACTAATCCAGCAAAGGAAAATAAGCCTTCACTGTGTCTTCTACATCAACCTTTTCAAATCAAATCAAACATCCTCATTGTCATCTCTTTAAGATGCACCAATCTCATTTGCATGGGCATCTCTGGGAAGGGAATTCCACATTGCAATATCACATTCCAAAACGAAATGGGTTTTGGAGCGCCTTCGCACATATTAGCCTACAGAGTCTTGATGAATATTACTGACAGAGATATTGCCTGTTGGGAATGGATCGCTTGTACTTTGAGTTATCTACAGACCACAGGTGGCCGGTGGCACCTTATTTGGGGAGGACAGGCTCATTTTTTAAATTTATTTAACCAGATAGGTTAATGGCTCATAGTAATGGCTGGAATGGAATGAATGGAATGGTATTGAACACATCAAAGACATTGTTTCCATGTGTTTGATACCATTCCATTAACTCCATTCCAGCCATTATTATGAGACGTTCTCCCCTCGGCAGCTTCCTGTGCTACATACGCTTCCATCGGTTTACAAGTAATTAAGTAGGCGGTGGTGGTTGTGTAATTCATCTCTGTGTCTGTCAGCAATTGAAACCGCTGAACTTTCCTCGCCTCGGGCATTAGGTTTATTTAATTTATAGTTTATTAATCACTTTCAGTATCGTATCCAAATCCATATTAGCATGGTGGTGGTTACAATAGACAACAACAACAGACAACAGACAATCACTATGTGTTCATTATCTCGATAACATCCGGGAATCAATGTTCATTATCTCGATAACATCCGGGAATCAATGTTCATTATCCTGATAACATCCGTATTTCAATGTTCATTATCCCAATAACATCCGTAGATCAATGTTCATTATCCCAATAACATCTGTATATCAATGTTCATTATCCCTGTAAGGGCTGATACATGTTTAGCTAATGAATATGTTAATCTACAACAACAGTTATTAACTGAATGTATTGTGTGATCATAGATCTTTAGAACTGCTGTAGGTTTGGGTGTGGGGGAGCTATGTGGAAGGAATGTGCTAGCTGGGGGTTTCACGATAGAACTGTATTTTGTTGTAATATGAAACTAGGACATCTACTGAGAGGACCACTACTTCCGTCAACTGGATTGCGTCACGAGGCTGGGACCAGCCTGCACGCAACGATAGGCTGAGTAAGTTTAAACCACACTCAGCCTCTACTCCGACAGGTCAGCAAGGAGCGGAAATGATCCTGTCGGAGTATTTAAGGAATAACAAAGGATAGGGGCGCTCTCTTTTTTCCATGCCCTGACTTGCTGTTTGCCCTGCGTGGTGTCACAGTGAGCCTGTATATACGAACTTCATATTTACCATTTAAGAGTTTGTTAGAATAAAATACATAGATGATTTAAACGGCGTAGTAATCCTTTTGTTCCAATACCAGATATGAATTGACGCGACCTTAACATCCCAGTAAAATTTGTGTATTAATGTTCATTATTACAATAATTTTTGGTGTTGTTAGGTTCTGACTGAGGACAGGCCTCTTGACTCCTCTATGGGAGTCGAGAGGTCTCAGTCAGGACCTGACGAACTCTGTGTTTATTGGTAATCCCCAATTAGAGGCAGCTGCCTCGAGTTGTCTCTAATTGGGGATTCCATTTATGTTGCATTGGTTTCCACGGTCATTGTGGATTCTTGTGTGTGTATAGTTCTGTGCATGGCAGCGCGTGTGGCAGCTGTTTGTTTTGTGATTTGAGTGCGTGTATATTATTGAAGTACATTACAGGTCGTGTGGCTACCTTTTGTTTTGTGACTAGGAGTTGTTATAATAAAACAATATGAATCATCACTACTCTCGCTCCTTCTACTCGCAACATGACAGGTATTTGTTATTTTATTAGGATCCCCATTAGCTGTTGCAAAAGCAGCAGTTACTCTTCCTGGGGTCCACACAAAACATGAAATGATACAGAACATTAATAGACAAGGACAGCTGAAGGACAGAACTATGTAAAAGAAAAAGTAGCCTACATATCAATGCATACACACAAACTATCTAGGTCAAATAGGGGAGAGGCGTTGTGTTATCTGTTTTTTGAAACCAGGTTTGCCGTTTATTTGAGCAATATGAGATAGAACGGAGTTCCATGCACTAATGGCTCTATATAATACAATAATGTACGCTTTCTTGAAATTGTTCTGGATTTGGGGACTGAGAAGACCCCTGGTGGCATGTCTGGTGGGTTAAGAGCTGTGTGTAAGTGTAAGATTAGACAAAACTAGAACCTGCTGAATTTGCTTTTGGAGTGTTCTCGGGGACCTCCAGACATTTCACAATGTTGTTGTAGCCCTGAACTGATTCACCTAGTCAAGGGCTTGATAATTAGTTGGCAATTTGAATCAGGTGTAATAGCTGTGGAATAGTTCAATTACATGGCCATCCCGAGGAGATGTTTGGGAACCCCTGCAGTAAACGATTGTATATACACATCATAGATGGTATAAAATTGAAGAACCTGGTTATAATAAAAATGCTATCTAAAAAACAATTGTATTATTGTATTGTGAAACACATAATATATTGTTATAGGAATGGTGATACAAATTACCATTACACATAATTCTACTCAAATCAGTTTTTACTTGCCATGTCCAGTAAGGTCTACTTTACAGTCTTTATTCACTCCAGTGTTCATTTAAAAAATAAATCTTCCTGTAATTTTGCTAACTTTGTTGAACTAATGATGTTTAGGAGGTGATAGGCAGTTCCTAGATCTGTGCCAACTTCCACAACCCCCCCCCCACTCTCATTATTTTTCCCCTCCCCCACTTTAACTTATAATATAGTTTTTTGGGCTTTGAGTCTGCATTTGGCCTCTCACGCTAGCTCTGTCTCTTCTCAGTCCCTCTCCCCGAGAGTCTCATTGAAGGAAACCAACACTGGCTTAGTCAGGATTCAGCATTTGCCGTTTATTGGCAGCAGGAAGACACTTTCTCTACTAAGTGGCTTAACTCATGCATTAGCCCATTCAGCACTTTTACATTGTTGCTGGAGGTTTGCAGACATTGCGCTGGCCTGTGGTCATTAGGCACCAAACAGGAGAAAACTGTCTAAAACAGGGGACTTGTCCAATTAGAAGCACGCATTTTAGTTTTCAATTGCAAAACAAGTTCTGTCGTGTGCCCTTCTGAACACCACTTTGTTGAAGCATCTGTAATGATATGTAGTAATTGTAACATTTGGCCACTAGGTGTCTAATATGAATGGTTGTTCTTATTAAGGTTTTACGACAGGTCATAGGGAGGTTGGCAGCAGTTGGTAATAGGGAGGCACGCTGCGTGTATATTAAAATAAATGACTAGTTCAAGCTAGCTGTTCAATACTTATCAATGACTCATCATTGAAGTATATGAATGTTACATGGTACCAGCAGTGGTAATTGAAGTGAAAATCTGCTAGGAGAAATTGTGAAATACGACATGGATACTTTAAAACCACCGGAGAGTTTGAAACTCACGGGAAATGTCGACAGCAATTGGCAGACTTTCAAGCAACAATTCCAACTGTATATCTCCGCGATCGGATATGATGATCAACCTGACGGGAGAAAGATAGCAATATTGCTATCAGTGACAGGTCAGAAAGCTATTGAAGTGTTCAATACCTTTGTATTTGACAGTAAGAGCCTCGAGCAAGTGATAAGAAAGTTTGATGCACATTGTTCGCCCAAGACGAATGAAACCTACGAGAGGTATGTGTTCCGTTCAAGGACTCAGCAGCTTAGCGAGACATTTGATAACTTTCTTACAGATATCAAATTAAAGGCACAGTCATGCAATTTTTCTGATTTGAAGTAGTCTATGATTCGTGATCAAATTGTTTTTGGTATACGTGATACAAAAGTGAGAGAACGTATCTTGAGACACACTGAACTGACATTGGAGGGTGCTATTAAAATATGTCATGCCAGTGAGCTAGCTCAACAGCACGCTAAGGCGTTCAGTCAAGGTCATAATGGGCAACTGTCACTGATGACAGTGCAGCGATAGGTGCTGTGTCAAACAAAGGAAAGAAGCATGGACAAGACAGGAACACAGAAAAGCAGTCAAAAGGCGTTGCGTTCAATTGCAAGCGGTGTGGTTTCCTTCACCAACCAAGAAAATGCCCAGCTTTAGGTAAAATGTGCACAAAATGCAATGGAAAAAATCACTTTGCAAACAATGCTGAAAAAGACAATACTGTTAAAGGACTATAATGGACAAACAATAGATTGTTTAGGTGTGTGTAGACTTAAAATCAAAGTCAAGGACAAAGTGCACCATCATGTTTTCTGTAGTCGCTGAAGGACATGATTCACTGTTAGGTGACAAAGCATGTGAGGATTTGGAACTAGTTAAGAGAGTCTATCGTATCAACTGTGAAAGTGCAGCTTTAAAGGAACCGAGTGAAACCGTAGATTCCATAGTGCAGAGTTTCTCAGACATCTTCAAAGGGTTAGGTGTCTTACATTCACATTGTCTTACCATTCACAGACAAGATCCAGCTCAAGGATGACGCACAGCCTGTGGTGCATGCTCCATGTAGAGTCCCTGCCCCACTGCGTGAGCGTCTCAAGACCGAACTGGAAAGGATGACCACACTGAAAAAATGAAAGAACCTACAGACTGGGTTACCTCAATGGTGTGTGTCAGAAAAAAATTATAATGACATAAGAGTATGCATGGATCCAAAGGATTTAAATGACAACATAAAGCGGGAACACTACCAAATTCCCAAGCGGGAAGAAATCACAAGTGAGATGGTGGGTGCCAAATACTTCACAAAACTTGATGCCTCTCAAAGATTCTGGCAGCTCATGTTAGAGGAAGAAAGCACCAAATACTGTAATTTCAACACACCATTTGGCCGGTACTGTTTTCTCAGAATGTACTTTGGCATAGTGTCTGCATCTGAGATTTTTCATCGAGCAATGGAAAACATAATAGAAGGTCTAGAAGAAGTAAGGGTCTACGTGGATGATGTAGTGGTCTGGGGTTCAACAATGCAAGAACACAATGAGAGACTTACTAAAGTGCTACAGAGGATCAGGAAAAATTGACTAAATCTCAACAAAGCCAAGTGTCGGTTTGGTGTACAGGAAATCACATTCCTAGGAGATAAGCTGTCAGCTCAAGGAGTTGAGCCAGACAAGAGCAAGATTGACGCCATACTTGATATGCCCCGTCCAACAGACAAGAAAGGAGTGCTACTTGTCTTGGGAATGATTAACTTCATTGGGAAGTTTGTTCCCAATCCGTCAGACAAAAACAGCCGGACTGCGAGACCTCCTACACAAAGAATTATTAGAAAAGTATTTTGCATGGACAGTGAACCATGAACGAGTGTGGACAAAATTCAAAACGACACTCACCACCACACCTGTACTCACCTTCTTTGACCCTACCAAGAAAATCAAGGTGTCAACGGATGCATCAAAAGATGGCCTCGGCGCAGTTTTACTACAAGCGGAAGGAGAGGATGGGCAGCCTGTTGCCTACGCCTCCAGGTCTATGACTGACTCTGAATGTCGATATGCTCAAATAGAAAATTAATGTCTAGGCCTGGTGGTTGGGTACGTGTACAGGCTTCCCACCTTCACAGTGGAGAAAGACCATTGTCTACTGGTAGCCATTATAAAGAAGAACTTAAATGAGATGTCACCAAGGATTCAACGCCTCATGATGAAGCTGCAATGTTATGATTTTAATCTAATCTACACACCAGGCAAATACATAGTGTTAGCAGATGCACTATCCAGAGCACCCACAGGGAGTCACGTAAGCTCTACTGGAGACGACGTTGATGCTCATGTGAGTATGGCCACTGCTTCACTACCTGTATAAGACTCGAAATCAAAACTGACAGCAGAAAAGACAACAAAAGACACAGTGTTACAAACAGTGATTGCGAACATGCATCACGGATGGCCTAAAGGGTCCTGTCCAGAATACTACCACATCAGGTCAGAACTGAGTGTTGCAAATGGGCTACTACTACGACAGAACAGAATAGTAATTCCAGACTCTACGTCAAGATATGCTCGCAAGGATTCACGAGGGTCACCTTGGAATTGAGAAATGCAAAAGAAAGCGAGAGACACTGTGTACTGGCCTGGCATCAACCAGGACATTGAATGAATGATAAACAAATGTGGAACATGCCAGAAATATCAAAATAAGCAATAAAAAGAGCCAATGAAGGTTGCAGACCTACCAACTGCACCATGGCAAAAGGTTGGCATGGATCTCTTTCATCTGAAAGGTAAAGACTATTTAATGGTGATAGACTACTACTCTAACTTTCCGGAAATGGCGCTGCTCTCAAGCATAACAGCATGCAGTGTCATAACACATGTCAAATCTATCTTTGCCAGACATGGCATTCCAAAGCTAGTGATAAGTGACAATGGCGCGTCCTTCAACTGCAAGGAGTGGCAACAGTTTGCAGAACACTATGACTTTCAGCATATCACATCTAGTCCCTTGTATGCTCAATCCAATGGCAAAGCTGAGAAAGGTGTCCATATTCTCAAACAGCTGCTCAAGAAAGCTGCTGACATCAAGTCTGATCCTCATCTTGCTCTGTTAGCTTACCGGGCAACACCTCTGGACTGTGGCTCATCACCTGCGCACGACTCTACCCTGTTGTGTCAAAGACACTGCAGAAATGTTTTGGTATCCTTCCCCAGATCTGTGCCTTGACACAATCCTGTCTCGGCGCTCTACTGACAATTTCTTTGACCTCATGGGCTTGGTTTTTGCTCTGACATGCACTGTCAACTGTGGGACCTTATATAGACAGGTGTGTGCCTTTCCAAATCATGTCCAATCAATTGAATTTACCACAGGTGGACTCCAATCAAGTTTTTGAAACATCTCAATGGAAACAGAATGTACCTGAGCTCACTTTCGAGTCTCATAGCAAAGGTTCTGAATACTTATGTAAATAAGGTAATGTGTATATATTTATATACATTTTTTTATAAATCTGCAAGCATTTCTAAAAACCTGTTTTCACTTTGTCATTATGTGGTATTGTGTGTAGATTGCTGAGGAAATTGTTTTATTTATTCAATTTTAGAATAAGGTTGTAACGTAACAAAATTGGGAAAAAGTCAAGGGGTCTGAATACTTTCATGTACATGCAAATTATTAGATGTAACAAATTGCAGGTGTTTTATTATTGCAGTGCATCTCCAGGAGTCCTCCAGAATTAATTTACCATAAGCCAATGGTAAGTTGTCTCATTGTTTCCTCTCAGTGTAGTCTATTCAAGCCTTCAACAGGGTGATATGAATAAGAACTTCGCAGTGTCCGTGGATAAGTTAATTATAGTGTGGAGCTCGTTTTCAGTGAGGTGAGCCAGTGAGACATTATAGAAGGGCGTAAATTAACTAAGGCGGGTAGAAATATGATCCAAGATCAATATGAAATAGACAGTGTGGCTTTATTGTAATATTACTTCAGGGTTGGCACATTTTGTTTAAAATTAAGCCATTAAGGACGCAGACTAAGAACAAAGGAAATAGAAAGATGAAATATTCATTTTGGGGCTGGTATTGGGATATTGTATTTTATTAAATTATTCCATAGTTTATCATTATACCATAGTTTAAACACTGATATAACCATGGTAACGTTACACTCCAGAGATGTTTGGATCAAACTGTATGATTAAAGTTACTATCGAGGTAAAATCATTGTAGTTATTAGACTTGCAGTCTGCCTGGTCATAGAGCTTAGTCTCTGTGGGTGAATTGGCGGTGACGTCCGATTGCATTGAGTCCTTTGTGATTCCTGTATCAAAAGTTAAAATGGAAAAATGTGTCTTTGGAGAGCAACACCAGACACATGGAGAAACACTCACTGTCTCTCTCTCACACACACACACACACACACTCCTCTGAGTCGGCCTGTTAGTTTTCTTTGATGTCTCCCCACGCACAGTCCCCAAGGATATCTTTGCTTCGACCGGTCAAATGAATCAAAAGCTTCTTTATTTACAGAGATTATGTTATATCATGTTTCACATTCTTATATTTACACAGCACAGCTGAGGTTTCATCCTACGTGCCATGTAATATTGTGCTTGCTTAACTTGTTTAGCTTTGTGTTGTTCAAAAACAACATTGCATTCAAGTAAGTCAGATATTACCAATTGTATGTCAAATTACAGCATAAATACAGTGATTTTAAAATGTTTCAAAGCACACTACTGCTGTTAATGAAATGCGAACCAATGTATTTTTATTTATTTTACTAGGCAAGTCAGTTAAGAACAAATTCTTATTTACAATGACGGCCTACCTACAGGGTCAGCCCCTGGAGTAAATCAGGGTTAAGTGCCTTGCTCAAGGACACAGACAGGTTTTTCACCTTGTAAGCTTGGGTATTCGAACCAGTGATCTTTCGGTTACTGGCCCAACGCTTTAACCCTTAGGCTACCTGCTGCCCCAATAGTTGCATCCTATGAATGATGCAACTATTACAAGAAGATTGGCAGAGCCTTTGAAATGTAATGATTAGACTTGAACAGCATTAACAACTCTTAATAACAAGCAGATTTGCCCCTAGGCGTGGTGAAGTAAATTAAGTAAATGTAGATTGATTTTAAGATGTTTTTGCATTAAGGCCAGAGGGGTGTGGTATATTGCCAATATACCACGGCTAAGGGCTGTTCTCAGGCAAGACGCAACGCGGTGGTCTATTGGTCATATACCACAAACCCCCGAGGTGCCTTATTGCTATTATAAACTGATTACCAACATAATTTTAGGGCTCGAACCACCAAGTTTATAATGAATCATATGTCAAATCAATCAATAACATTTATTTATAAATCATTTTTACATCAGCCAATGTGCTATACAGAAACCCAGCCTAAAACCCCAAATAGCAAGCAACGCAGATGTAGAAGCACGGTGGCTAGGAAAAACTCCCTAGAAAGGCAAAAACCTAGGAAAAAACCTAGAGAGGAATCAGGCTCTGAGGGGTGGCCAGTCCCCTTCTGGCCGTGCCGGGTGGAGATTATAACAATTCATGGCCATTAAGGCCAAATATTTCTCCAAGATGTTCACAGATGACCAGCAGGGTCAAATAATAATCACAGTGGTTGTAGAGGTTGGAACAGGTAAGTACATCAGGAGTAAATGTCACTTGGCTTTTCATAGCCGGACATTTAGATGTTGCAATAGCAAGTGTGGTAGAGAGAGAGTTGAAAACACACCAATAGAGGGATATCAACAGACCACCAACTCACTACCCTGAGACAAGGCTGAGTATAGCCGACGAAGATCCCCTCCACTGCACAAGCCAGAGGTGGGCGACAAACCGGACAGGAAGTGGTGCACCCCTCCTAGGGATGGCATGGAAAGCACCAGTAAGCCAGTGACTCAGCCCCCGTAATAGGGTCAGAAGCAGCGAATCCCAAATGGAGAGACGGGAACCGGCCAGGCAGAGATAGCAAAGGCAGTTCGTCGCTCCAGTGCCTTGCCGTTCACCATCGCACCCCTGGGCCAGACTACACTCAATCATAGGACCTACTGAAGAGATGGGCAGGCCCAAATCGGAGAGATATGTATGAGCAAGCCCATGTAATGCTTTGTAGGTTAGCAGTAAAACCTTGAAATCAGCCCTAGCCTTAACAGGAAGCCAGTGTAGAGAGGCTAGCACGGGAGTAATATGATCAAATGTTTTGGTTCTAGTCAAGATTCTATCAGCCGTGTTTAGCGCTAACTGAAGTTTATTTAGTGCTTAATTGGGTAGCCGGAGAGTAGAGCATTGCAGTAGTCTAATCTAGAAGTGACAAAAGCATAGATTAGCTTTTCTGCATCATTTTTGGACAAAAAGTTTCTGATTATTGCAATGTTACGAAAATGGAAAAAAGCTGTCCTTGAAATATTCTTGATATATTCATCAAAAGAGAGATCAGGGTTCAGAGTAACTTCGAGGTCCTTCACAGTTTTTTGGGGGACGACTGTACAGCCATCAAGATTAATTGTCAGATCCAAGAAGATCTCTTTGTTTCTTGGGACCTAGAACTAGCATCTCCGATTTGTCAAAATCTGCCGCCATCCACTTCCTTATGTCTGAAACACAGGCTTCCAGGGTAGGCAATTTTGGGGCTTCAGCATGTTTCATCGAAATGTACAGCTGTGTGTCGTCCGCATAGCAATAAAAGTTAATATTATGTTTACGAATGACTTCACCAAGAGGTAAAATATATAGTGAAAACAATAGTGGTCCTAAAACGGAACATTGAGGAACACTGAAACAATTGATTTGTCAGAGGACAAACCATCCACGGAGACTAACTGCTATCTTTCAGACAGATAAGATCTAAACGAGGCAAGAACTTGTCCGTGTAGACCAATTAAGGTTACTAATTTCTCCAAAAGAATATGGTGATTGATGGTGTCAAAAGCAGCACTAAGGTCTAGGAGCACGAGGACATATGCAGAGCCTTGGTCTGACGCCGTTTAAAGATAATTTACCACCTTCACGAGTACAGTCTCAGTGCTATAATTTGGGTCTAAAACAAGACTGTGTTTAGAATACATTATTATTTGTCTTCAGGAAGGCAGTGAGTTGCCTTTTCTAACATTTTTGAGAGGAATGGGAGATTCGATACAGGCTGATAGTTTTTTACATTTTCCGGGTCAAGGTTTTTTTCAAGAGGCTTTATTACACACTTTTAGTGAGTTTGGTATACATACGGTGGATAGGGAGACATTTATTATGTTCAGCATAGGAGGGCCAAGCACAGGAAGTAGCTCTTTCAGTAGTTTAGTTGTCTCCATTGAGTTTAGTGTCTCCATTGATCCTAGGTCCTGGCAGTTCTGTGCAGACTCAGGACAGCTGAGCTTTGGAGAAATACGCAGATTCAAAGATGAGTCTGTAATTTTCTTTCTAATGATCATGATCTTTTCGTCGAAGAAATTCATGAATTCATCACTGCTGAAGTGAAAGGCATCCTCTCTTGGGGAATGCTGGTTTTTAGTTAGCTTTGCGACAGTATCAAATAGACATTTTGGATTGTTCTCATTCTCCTCAATTAGGTTGGAAAAATAGGATGATCGAGCAGCAGTGAGTGCTCTTCGATATCGCACTGTAGTATTTCCATAGTATTTAAGACTTCCAGTTTGGTGGAGCGCCATTTCCGTTCAAATTTTCTGGAAGCTTGCTTCAAAGCTTGGGTATTTTCTGTGTACCTGGGAGCTAGTTTCTTGTGACAAATGTTTTTTTTGTTTTTAGGGCTGCGACTGCATCTAGGGTATTACGCAAGGTTAAATTTAGATCCTCAGTTTGATTTTTGTACTCCGACATCCTTGGGTAGGTGGAGGGAGTCTAAGGGCATCTAGGAATCTTTGGGTTGTCAGAGAATTTATAGCACGGCTTTTGATGATCCTTGGTTGGGGTCTGAGCAAGTTATTTGTTGCGATTGCAAACTTGGTGGTCCGATAGTCCAGGATTATGAGGAAAAATATTTAGAGCCACAATATTTATTCCATTAGACAAAACTAGATCCAGTGTATGACTGTGGCAATGAGTAGGTCCGGAGACATGTTGGACAAAACCCACTGAGTCGATGATGGCTCCAAAAGCCTTTTGTAGTGGATCTGTGGACTTTTCCATGTGAATGTTAGTCACCAAAAATGTGAATAATATCTGCTATTTCTAAGGTCCGTTAGAAATTCAGAGCACTCAGTAAGGAACTCTGAATAAGGCCCAGGAGGCCTGTAAACAGTAGCTATAAAAAGTGATTGAGTAGGCTGCATTGATTTCATTACTAGAAGCTCAAAAGACAAAAACGCATATACACATCTCCATTCAAGATGATGAACTTGATATTCCCCCCTTGATGTACAGGCAGTTCCAACATTCATTTATTTGTAAAACAACCAAAGTACTAAAGCTGTTTATAGGCATTCCAAAACATGATCATACTTACTGTTGACAAATGGATGAAGCATTAAATCGCATTGGATTTTCCATCATAGGAGCATCTAAACTGTGATTATATCGTATTTTATATCGTAAGGTACATTAGCCTTATGTCACAATCTGGGAAATCTTGCTTAAACTTGTTGCTCTGAGATTATGTTGTCAGATCTATATTATCTGAAGGGAGTATGTGATTTCATATTACATGTGAACATCGTTATGAACTGATTGTGTTGAACATAATTACAATAGCATAAACAAGCTACATGTATCCAACTCAACTCATAGTCAGGTCCAAAATTATTGGCATCCTCTTTTTTTGCTCAACTTTATCAACGGTGCCAATGATTTTTGGACCTGACTGTACTATATGTAGCTTGTGAAAATTAATGCATACATACTGTTTCAGAGTAATTACACTAACATACTATATAATCACAGTTTAGATGCTCCTAGGATGGAAAATCCAATGCGATTTATTGCTTCATCCGTTCCCAATTCGTCAACAGCAAGTATGATCATGCTTTGGAATCTTTAACAGCCTTAGTACTTCTGTTTTCATGCACACTTGTTTTACGACTTGGATTCAGATGTTTTGTTGCCCAGCCTTGATTACAACTGGAGACGTTCTCATTTCACAACTGAACAGCTCAGTGGACACTAGCTCTCAATATATAACCTAGAACACACAGAAAAATGCTCTCCGCTATCCCTGCTACCCACAATCCTGTTGTGGTGGAACAGACACCACCTGTTCTCTAAATCTTATAGCCATTAAAGTGACATCGGATGGATGACAATTTCCATCATCGCCAATGAGGCTTTTGTTTCGCAGGTTGCCATGTTTAGATTCTGTATTTCATATCACAGAAAACACAACAAATGTAAAGTATAGAGAGAGAATGTATATTTTTTATTGTAATTGCAGCTCTGTTGTTGTGTATATCTTTACCCAAACTATTACTCTTCTTTTATGAAATTCTACATCAAATATAAATACAATTAATAAAATATAGCACTGAAGAACTTCACTTTAAAGACTGATGATTTCTGACTGTGTGAAGTTCACTTCAGACTCGCGCTGTATTAATTATGGACTAGCTATTTTGGACATAATGTCATCTCCTCCCTGTATTCTTTTGCCATCTGCTTTGGTTCCTTTGAGACTAAATGGAATTAGCAGCCTCCCTTTCAAGATCCGCTACACTTCACAGTAATGTACCGTCACCCTGGATCCAATCTTACTGAGAGTATGACCAAGTGGGTCAGTCTAGCTCTAAAAATCTAATCAAAATCAAAGTTTATTGGTAGAGTACACAGATTTGCAAATGTTATCACAGGTACAGCGAAATGCTTGTGTTTTTAGCTCCAACAGTGCTGTAATAATTCCTCACAATGCAAAACAATACACACTTTTTGTTGTTGGATTATGTGCATATTTTTTTGTTCTTAATGTTTTGTACACTCTGTGTGTGTGTGTGTGTGTGTGTGTGTGTGTGTGTGTGTGTGTGTGTGTATCACACACAGTGTACAAAACATTAAGAACACCTTCCTAATATTGCCATATCAGGCATATCATGTTTTTATAAAAAATTGTAAATGAGGCTGAATTAACTTTTTTTCTGCCAGACAAGGTTCCGGTGATAGCCAGGTGTAGCAGTGGTAAGATGTTGGGACTGCTGTTGGTCAGTCTATGTCATGGACGGAGCAGGTGTTAATAATATTTTGTACACTCAGTGTATACTGTATACAGTGCATTCAGAAAGTATTCACACCCCTTTTCCACATTTTGTTGTGTTACAGCCTGAATTTGAAATTGTTACTTGCCTACACACACACACACACACACACACACACACACACACAATACCCCAGAATGTCAAATTGGAATTATGTTTTTCATTTATTTTTATGAATCAACCCCAAAAGACTCACAGCTGTAATCGCTGCCAAAGGTGATTCTAACATATATTGACCCTAACATGTATTGACCCCAGGTGTGAATACTTATGTAAATGAGATATTTCTGTATTTCATTTTCAATAAACTTCTAAAAACATGTTTTCACTTTGTCATTATGGGGTATTGTGTTTAGATGGGTGAAGAAAAAGTTATACATTTAGAGTTCAGGCTGTAACACAACAAAATGTGGAATACGTCAAGGGTTATGAATTGAAATAAGGCCGCAAAATGAATGGCTGAAAGCATACCCGTTACTTTCAGTGATGAAAATAGGTCTGCAGGTTGTCTCCTGAAGGCTTCCAGTATGGTAAAGCCGGTGAGAAAGAGTTTGGTTTACAGTCTCTAACTGGCCTTTTAACTGGTTGTGACAGGTTTTCTACGAGATACAAGCTTCCATTCCTTCCATTTATTTCCTGCTTTGGCACATCCTATTCCACAGGGGAATTAGCTTGTCAATAAGGGACAATTAAGGTCAGGCCGAAGGATTTTGCCTGGCATTCACTCGTCTAATTGTTCCATTTGTTTCAAGTATCCCACAATCTCAGGCCTCTACAAATGTCAGCCATCAATATCAATGTTGTCATATTCTGCACAGAAAGGCATAAGACATCTGGCAAAGAGAGAGAAAGGTTGGGGAAATACAATGTGACCTCAACTCTTGCTGTAATGCTTATAGTGTTACAGCATGTATCAATTAACTACTAAGTAAGGTTAGTTTACTTCTCAAAACCACTCTGGTGTATGCAAACATTGTTTTAACCAGAACCAATGATAGTGTATACAGTCGTGGCCAAAAGTTTTGAGAATGACACAAGTATTGGTCTCCACAACATTTGCTGCCTCAGTGTTGATGGCAATTTGCATATACTCCAGAATGTCATGAAGTGATCAGATGAATTGCAATTAATTGCAAAATCCCTCTTTGCCATGAAAATTAACTTAATCCCCAAAGAACATTTCCACTGGTTTTCAGCCCTGCCACAAAAGGACCAGCTGCCATCATGTCAGTGATTGTCTCGTTAACACGGGTGAGAGTGTTGACGAGGACAAGGCTGGGGATCCCTCTGTCATTCTGATTGAGTCAGGGCGCCCAAGAAAGTCCAGCAAGCGCCAGGACCGTCTCCTAAAGTTGATTCAGCAGCGGGATCGGGGCACCACCAGTGCAGAGCTTGCTCAGGAATGGCAGCAGGCAGGTGTGAGTGCATCTGCACACACAGTGAGGCAAAGACTTTGAGGATGGGCTGGTGTCAAGAAGGGCAGCAAAGAAGCCACTTTTCTCCAGGAAAAACATCAGGGACAGACTGATATTCCGCAAAAGGTACAGGGATTGGACTGCTGAGGACTGGGGTAGTCATGAATCCCCTTTCCGAAGACAAGGTGAGCGCTACCATCAGTCCTGTGTCATGCCAACAGTAAAGCATCCTCAGACAATTCATGTGTGGGGTTGCTTCTCAGCCAAGGGAGTGGGCTCACTCACAATTTTGCCTAAGAACACAGCCATGAATAAAGAATGGTACCAACACATCCTCCGAGAGCAACTTCTCCCAACCATCCAAGAACAGTTTGGTGACGACCAATGCCTTTTCCAGCATGATGGAGCACCTTGCCATAAGGCAAAAGTGATAACTAAGTGGCTCGGGGAACAAAACATCGACATTTTGGGTCCATGGCCAGGAAACTCCCCAGACCTTAATCCCATTGAAAACTTGTGGTCGATCCTCAAGAGGCTTGTGGACAAACAAAAACCCACAACTTCTGACAAACTCCAAGCATTGATTATGCAAGAATGGCCTGACATCAGTCAGGATGTGGCCTAGAAGTTAATTGACAGCATGCCAGGGCGGATTGCAGAGGTCTTGAAAAAGAAGGCAAATATTGACTCTTTGCATAAACTGAATGTCATTGTCAATGAAAGCCTTTGACACTTATGGAATACTTGTAATTATACTTCAGTGTACCATAGTAACTACTGACATAAAGATCTAAGAACACTGAAGCAGCAAACTTTGTGGAGACCAATACTTGTGTAATTCTCAACTTTTGGCCACGACTGTACTTTACATGCATGGAGAGCAAATAGAAAGTGTCTGCCATTCCCATTTTTAAAGGAGTCCTTTTTATGGAATATATCTTTAGTGGTATGCTATGGAGCATCTAGGCAAGGAAATTAGGTCATTCCTATTATGCGGTGCGTTTTCTAAAAATACAAAAATATGGATCTTGAAAGGGAATTTTCAGTAGATTTAGGTGTTGCCATGCCCACGGGTGGTATTCATCAACTTCCATGAGAAATATGAGCAGTACAATAATACAATATAAAAAAAAATATATTATTTTTAGTCCTAGTTAAAATGCCACTCACCAGTAGCATATTTTTCATGATTTTATATTTATTTAAGATTGTCTGTGTGTCCCTGATATTACTTTCCACCCTGTTAGTTTGTTGTAATTATTATTTAAGAAAACAACCCCTTCCTACAATTCCATCACATTCAGAAAATGTCTCTTAAGGTAGTACTATGAAATTATTAATGGGGCACAAGTCCAGTTATTGGACAAAATGGTCTTCTAAGAAGGACTGACTTATTTATTTTCAATAACTCTATAAGACTCAAATTATAAAAAATAGTAATGAATTGTTTAATCTGAAGGTGTGAATTCTTTGACAATCAATTGGATTTATATCCCAGAATAACAAGACAAATAGAAGTTCTTTATACATTGAACATTTAATAACATTAATCAAAAATATTTACAAGCATAATGAGAATGATCATGAAAAGGTAGGAAATTAAAGACAAGAAAGAGACCTCGGGATATAGATAGATAGATAGATAGGTACTTTATTGATCCCCCGGGGGGGAAATTTCATCTGAATATTAAAGATGTGATAAGTCTGTTGTCCTTGGCTCTGGTTAGGCCACGTGGAGGTGAACAAAGGAAAGATGGCGGTGTCCTCCTTTGTCCTGAGTTGAGGGGTTTCTTTGTGATGGTTTCTCGCTCCTTTCCTCTGAGTTTGGATGGTCCCTTGTGTGCTGCTCCTTTGGGTTGTGTCCCTGGTTACTCTGTCTGCTGGCTCTTTCTTTGAGTTGCAGAGGCTATGCTCCAAGTTGTCTTCTCCTTCTTTCCTTGAAGGTTAGATTAATTGTACCGTTCAGGCTACACTAGCTCTTTAAAGACTGAGTTTTCTTCTGAGACTGTTTAGTGCATGGGTTCTTCCGTCCCAATCTCTGTAGTGGATTACAGGTACTATTCCCATAAGATACTTTCCTTAAATGTATCAGTTCACCAGTTCTTGCCATTAAAAGGAGAGCTACTGAAGATGGAGGTTCTCCTCCCTCCTCGACAGAGATCCAGCTCGAGAGGTCCAACTTCAGCGGTCCAGCAGGATAAGAGGCTAAGCGTGTGTGAAGGGGTGGGGAGACAGCAAACTCGTTTTGTATTCCTATGAGGTCACATGGTATCATCTCTAGGTGTGAAGGGCCACTTTATGACCCTTAGTCTTGGAGAGAGATAATTGGCGAGGGCCACTAGAACAGTCTGCAGCACCCGGCCTCCCCTTACTAGAATCTGAAGTCAAATGTCTACTGTTTGCTGATGATCTGGTGCTTCTTTCACCAGCCAAGGAGGGCCTATATCAGCACTTAGATCTTCTGCACATATTCTGCCAGACCTGGGCCCTGACAGTAAATCTCAGTAAGACCAAAATAATGGTGTTCCAAAAAAGGTCCAGTCACCAGGACCACAAATTCAATCTAGACACCGTTGCCCTACACTCTTAGAAAAGAAGGGTTCTTCGGCTATCCCCACAGGAGAACCATTTGAAGAACCCTTTTTGGATCCAGGCAGAACCCTCTGTGTAAAGGGTTCTACATGGAACTCAAAAAGGTTCTGCTTTGAACCAAAAAGTGTTCTTCAAAGGGTTCTCCTACGGGGACAGCTGAAGAACTCTTAGGTTCTAGATAGCACCTTTACTTCTAAGAGTGTAGAGTACACAAAAAACTATACATACCTTGGCCTAAACATCAGCGTCACAGGTAACTTTCACAAAGCTGTGAACAATCTGAGAGACAAGGACATACCAATTAGGATCTGGCTAAAACGCCAAATTGAAACTGCATGAGAGAGCGAGAGCGAGAAGCGAGAGAGACGAGAGATAATTTCTTTGTTGGGAAAACAATGGCGCAAAGCTAAATATAAACACTCAGTTTTCCATGTTGTTAGTCTGTATGTCCCTCTCGCATTTCGCTACACGCGCAGTAACATCTGCTACATTTGTGTATGTGACCAATACAATTTGATTCCACCCTGTTAGGCTAAATTATAGTTAACATTTAAAACATTTCAAAATGTTAAAATATGTTTGCTAGAGAAGTTAAAATCCTGTTCAAGTGTTCACCATTATGCTAACTCAATCTTGCGCACTCACAGAGCTATGGCTAATTTAGGCTCCACATTTTCACCCTGCTAGGTTCCACCCTGTTAGGATTAAGCACCTAACAGGTTGGTAAATGCTCCTAAAACAATATTAAGTGCCTGAGCTTGACCAATATGTTTTTCTGAAAGTCAAACATGTTATTTTTGTCATAAAATGTTAAAAATGTATACTGAGGTCCAAAAGGCACCGCATAATTGGAATGACTACACCAGTATCACACAAAATAAATGTGAGGATCAACCCTTATGGGCAGAGATAGCATCACTGGTACTTTTCTGTTGATCTGCTGTTTGATATTTTGCCCACATCTTTTCCAAGAAACCACCAGTACAACGCTGTATGTGTAAGTCCATGCAAATCTCTCCAGAGCCTAGGTAAAGACGGTGAAATAGGCCTATAAAATGGAGGGACCTGTCAATATTGCTGGAAGATTGCCTACTTTGTGTGATTAGCATCTGCAGTCCGGCTCCCTTGGTACAGGTGCTAACGCTTAGCCCGCGCTGTGCATGGCCTCCATGGCAGAGCGGTACTCTGAGCGGTTTTATTTGCATCTGAATTGGCTTGTGTCTGCTGGCGCTCTCCCAACAGCACCTCTCACACGTGGAAATTAAGCCAGTGATCAGATTAATTCTTTCGTCGTCTCAAAGAGCCTGTGGAGGCATGTCTCTGGGTACAATGGGGCGATGGGCAGGGGGTTGGAAAGTAAAGATGTTCACTTGAATACATTTAAGATAAGTAGTTTTCCGTCTTTGACAAAACCTGAATAACACTGATCACACTACACTCTTGCCATTCCATCACTATAGCAAAAACAACAGTCCAGAACATAACGATACAAGGTCACCCATACTATCCTTCTCTTCTCTAATTAATGAGTCACTTTAAATCTTCATGATTGCAGATTTTATTATATTTTTGTATTGACTGCAACAAACTGCCTCAAATGTAAGATCCTACATGTGTATGTGAGCAGGGTTGGAGTCAATTCCATTTAAATTCCAATCAATTCAGTAGGTACGATGAAATTCCAACTCCAATTCCTATTCACTTCCAATGCTCTTTAATGAGGACGATTTGGAATTTGGTTGACTTCAAATAAATAAAATAAAAATTGTCACATGCTGATTGAAGTGGATTTAACAGGTGACATCAATAAGGGATCATAGCTTTCACCTGGATTCAGTGGTCAGTATGTGTCATGGAAAGAGCAGAGTTCCTAATGTTTTGTACACTCAGTGTATAGGAAGTAGAAAATAACATGACTGTGTGTGTGGGCATATGTAGTGTGTGTGTGATGTGTGTGTGGCATCAGTATGCATGTGTGTGTATGTATGTGTGTTGGGGTGTCAGTGTAAGTAGAGTCCAATGTGTGTGCATAGAGTCAGTGCAAAAGAGTTGGGGTCAATGCTGGGTAACCATTTGATTAGCTATTTAGCAGTCTTGTTTAGAAGTCATATGGCTTGGGGATAAAAGCTGTTCAGGGTCTTGTTGGTTCCAGACTTGGTGCATTGGTATTCAGTACTTGTAGATTGGTTCTCACTGAATTGACAAGAATTTAAAAAATAAAATAAATAAGTGAGTGTAATAAAAACTTCAACTTGAGCAAAAGACGATCAGAGTATTTTGCATGTCAGTCTTAAAAAAGTCTCAAGATTACACTTGCTTGGATTGTACGGACTTGGGAAAGGCCTTTTTTGTCCAGTGAATAGGAAAAACTACAGCTTGTTTATCTTTAACCTGCAGTAATTCTGAGAAAGAAAACAGACACTTCTTACGCTCTTTCATAGCATAGCTAATGTGGATCCTAATCAAACACTAAAATACTAAATAGGGAGATGTAGGCCGTTGTGAATAGGCAGTATTTTATCAAGAGCTCATCACTTTATGTCTTCAGCTCCAGCATTGAGGTTGAAGATGAGCCCTCATCACAACAAGAGAGCTGTGGATAACGCTAATAATATACAGTTGAAGTCAGAAGTTTACATGCACTTAGGTTGAGGTCATTAAAACAAATGTTTCAACCACTCCATAGACTTCCTGTTAACAAACTATAGTTTTGGCAAGTTTGTTAGGACATCTACTTTGTGCATGACAAGTAATTCTTCCAACAATTGTTTACAGACAAATTATTTCACTTATAATTCACTACATCACAATTCCAGTGGGTCAGAAAATGCTTGGAAAATGTCATGGTTTTAGAAGCTTCTTGACTCAAGGCTATTTGAGTCAATTGGATGTGTACCTGTGGATGTATTTCAAGACCTACCTTCAAACTCAGTGCCTCTTTGCTCAACATCATGGGAAAATCAAAGACCTCAGAAAAAAAATTGTAGACCTCCACAAGTCTGGTTCATCCTTGGGAGCAATTTCCAAATGCCTGAAGGTACCACGTTCATCTGTACAAACAAAAGTATGTAAGTATAAACACCATGGGAAGATGCTGCAAGAAACAGGTACAAAAGTTTTTTTTATTTTTTTATTTCACCTTTATTTAACCAGGTAGGTCAGTTGAGAACAAGTTCTCATTTGCAACTGCGACCTGGCCAAGACAAAGCAAAGCAGTGCGACAAAAAACAACACAGAGTTACACATTAAACAAACAGTCAAAAAACACAATAGAAAATCTATATACAGAGTGCAAAATGTAGTGCAAAAATGCAGTAAGGTTAGGAGGTAGGACAATAAATAGACTATAGTGGTAAAATAAATTACAGAATTATCATCATTAACACAGGAATGAAGGATGTGCAAATTATGATGTGCAAATAGAGATACTGGAGTGCAAGATTAGTGAAAATAAACAAAAATAAATATGGGGATGAGGTAGTAGTGTGGGCTATTTACAGAAGGGCTATATACAGGTGCAGTGATCGATAAGCAGCTTTGACAACTGATGCTTAAAGTTATTGAGGGAGATAGGAACCTCTAGCTTCAATGATTTTTGCAATTCGTTCCAGTCATTGGCAGCAGCGAACTGGAAGGAATGGCGGCCAAAGGAGGTGTTGGCTTTGGGGGTGACCAGTGAGATATACCTGCTGGAGCGCATGCTACGGGTGGGTGTTGCTATAGTGACCAGTGAGCTGAGATAGGGCGGGGATTTACCTAACAAAGACTTGTAGATGACCTGGAGCCAGTGGGTTTGGCGACGAATATATAATGAAGGCCAGCCAACGAGAGCATACAGGTCGCAGTGGTGGGTAATGTATGGGGCTTTGGTGACAAAACGGATGGCACTGTGATAGACTACATCCAATTTGCTAAGTAGAGTGTTGGAGGCTAGTTTGTAAATGACATCGCCGAAATCAAGGATCGGTAGGATAGTCAGTTTTACAAGGGCATGTTTGGCAGCATGAGTGAAGGAGGCTTTGTTGCGAAATAGGAAGCCAATTCTGGATTTAATTTTGGATTGGAGATGGTTGATGTGAGTCTGGAAGTTGAGTTTATAGTCTAACCAGATGCCTAGGTATTTGTAGGTGTCCACATATTCTAATTCGGATCCGTCGAGAGTAGTGATGATAGTCCGGTGGGCGGGTGCTGGCAGCGTACGATAGAAAAGCATGCACTTAGTTTTACTAGCGTTTAAGAGCAGTTGGAGGCCACGGAAGGAGTGTTGTATGGCATTGAAGCTTGATTGAAGGTTAGTAAACACAGTATCCAAAGAGGGGCCAGATGTATACAGAATGGTGTCATCTGCATAGAGATGGATCAGAGTCACCAGCAGCGAGAGCGATATCGTTGATGTATATAGAGAAAAGGGTTGGCCCAAGAATTGAACCCTGTGGCACCCCCATAGAGACTGCCAGAGGATCGGACAATCGGCCCTCCGATTTGACACACTGAACTCTGTCTGCAAAGTAGTTAGAGAACCAGGCAAGGCAGTCACTTGAGAAACCAAGGCTATTGAGTCTGCCAATAAGAATGCGGTGATTGACAGAGTCGAAAGCCTTGGCCAGGTCGATGAAAACGGCTGCACAGTACTGTCTTTTATCGATGGCGGTGATGATATCGTTCAGTACCTTGAGCGTAGCTGAGGTGCACCCATGACCAGCTCGGAAACCAGATTGCATAGCAGAGAAGGTACGGTGGGATTCGAAGTGGTCAGTTATCGGTTTGTTAACTTGGCTTTCGAAAACTTTAGAAAGGCAGGGCAGGATGGATATTGGTCTATAACAGTTTGGGTCTAGAGTGTCTCCTCCTTTGAAGAGGGGGATGACCGCGGCAGCCTTCCAATCTCTAGGGATCTCAGACGATACGAAAGAGAGGTTGAACAGGCTAGTGATAGGTGTTGCAACAATTTTGGCTGATAATTTCAGAAAGAGAGGGTCCAGATTATCTAGCCCAGCAGATTTGTAGGGGTCCAGACTTAGCAGCTCTTTCAGAACATCAGCCGTCTGGATTTGTGTGAAGGAGAAGCGGGGGGGGGGGGGGGGTTGGGCAAGTAGCTGCCGAGGGTACAGAGCTGTTGGCCGGGGTAGGGGTAGCCAGGTGGAAAGCATGGCCAGCCGTAGCAAAATGCTTATTGAAATTTTCGATAATCGTGGATTTATCGGTGGTAACAGTGTTTCCGAGCCTCAATGCAGTGGGCAACTGGGAGGAGGTGCTCTTATTCTCCATGGACTTAACAGTGTCCCAGAACTTTTTGGAGTTAGTGCTACAGGAAGCAAATTTCTGTTTGAAAAAGCTGGCCTTTGCTTTTCTAACTCAAGTCTGGGGTGAACCAAGGGCTATATCTATTCTTAGTTCTACGTTTTTTGAAAGGGGCATGCTTATTTAGGATGGTGAGGAAAGCACTTTTAAAGAACAACCAGGCGTCCTCTACTGACGGGATGAGGTCAATATCCTTCCAGGATACCTGGGCCAGATCTAATAGAAAGGCCTGCTCGCAAAAGTGTTTTAGGGAGCGTTTGACAGTGATAAGGGGTGGTCGTTTGACCGCTGACCCATTGCGAACGCAGGCGATGAGGCAGTGATCGCTGAGATCCTGGTTGAAAACAGAGGAGGTGTATTTGGAGGGCAAGTTAGTCAGAATGATATCAATAATGTTTACGGATTTTGGGTTGTACCTGGTGGGTTCCTTGATAATTTGTGTGAGATTGAGGGCATCTATTTTAGATTGAAGTACAGCCGGGGTGTTAAGCATATCCCAGTTTAAGTCACCTAACAGTACAAACTCTGAAGATAGATGGGGGGCAATCAATTCACATATGGAGTCCAGGGCACAGCTGGGGGCTGAGGGGGGTCTGTAACAGGCGGCAACAGTGAGAGACTTATTTCTGGAAAGGTGGATTTTTAAGAGTAGAAGCTCAAATTGTTTGGGCACAGACCTGGACAGTATGACAGAACTCTGCAGGTTATCTCTGCAGTAGATTGCAACTCCGCCACCTTTGGCAGTTCTATCTTGACGGGAAATGTTGTAGTTGGGGATGGAAATTTCAGAATTTTTGGTAGCCTTTCTAAGCCAGGATTCTGACACAGCTAAGACATCCGGGTTGGCGGAGTGTGCTAAAGCAGTGAATAAATCAAACTTAGGGAGGAGGCTTCTAATGTTAACATGCATGAAACCAAGGCTTTTACGGTTACAGAAATCAACAAATGAGAGCGCCTGGGGAATAGGTGTAGTACTGGGGGTTATAGGACCTGGGTTTACCTCTACATCACCAGAGGAACAGAGGAGTAATATAATCAATATTCGGCTGAAGGCTTTCAGAACTGGACGTCTAGTACGTTGGCTACATAGAATAAAAGGAGCAGATTTCTGGGCGTGGTGGAATAGGTTGAGGGCATAATGTACAGACAAGGGTATGGTAGGATGTGAGTTCAGTGGAGGTAAACCTAGGCGTTGGGTAATGAAGAGAGAGGTTGCATCTCTGGAGACACCAGTTAAGCCAGGTGAGGTCTCCGCATGTGTGGGGGGAGGAACAAAGGAGCTATCAGAGGCCAGTTGAGCAGGACTGGGGGCTCTACAGTGAAATAAAACAATAATAGCTAACCTAAACAACAAAAGACAAGGCATATTGAAATAAGAAAGGGGCAAAAAATAAAATAAAAGATAACAGTTAATTAAGAGAGCTAAGACAACGACGGGTAATGGAGATGAATGGGCAAAGAGGGTCAGTTAGAAAAAGTGATGTACTACACACAGGACCTGAGGCCTGATAGTTAAACAGAAAGAAATACCATATAACCAAACAGTCCTGCAGGCATCAGCTATGAAGCTGAGCAGTCATAGTATCCGATGAAATAGCAAAGTGGTGAGCCGAGGATCAATTCAATGGGCACGGCGTTCAGAGTGTTAAGTATCTAGATCTAGATCTACAGTTAAACGAGTCATATATCAACATAACCTGAAAGGCCGCTCAGCAAGGAAGAAGCCACTGCTCCAAAACCGCCATAAAAAAGCCAGACTACGGTTTGCAACTGCACATGGGGACAAAGATCGTACTTTTTGGAGAAATGTCCTCTGGTCTGATGAAACAAAAATACAACTGTTTGGCCATAATGACCATCGTTATGTTTGGAGGAAAAAGGGGGACGCTTGCAAGCCGAAGAACACCATCCCAACCGTGAAGCATGGGGGTGGAAGCATCATAATGTGGGGGTGCTTTGCTGCAGGAGTGACTGGTGCACTTTACAAAATAGATGGCATCATGAGGAAGGAAAATTATGGTTATATATTAAAGCAACACCTCAAGACATCAGTCAGGAAGTTAAAAATTGGTCGCAAATGGGTCTTCCAAATGGACAATGACCCCAAGCATACTTACAAAGTGGTGGCAAAATGGCTTAAGGACAACAAAGTCAAGGTATTGGAGTGGCCATCACAAAGCCCTGACCTCAATCTTATAGAAAATTTGTGGGCAGAACTGAAAAAGCGTGTACGAGCAAGGAGGCCTACAAACCTGACTCAGTTACACCAGTTCTGTCAGGAGGAATGGGCCAAAATGTGTGGGACCCCAACTTATTGTGGGAAGCTTGTGGAAGGCTACCCGAAACGTTTGACCCAAGTTAAACAACTTAAAGGCAATGCTACCAAATACTGATTGAGTGTATGTAAACTTCTGACACCCTGGGAATGTGATGAAAGAAATAAAAGCTTAAATAAAATCTCTACTACTATTGACATTTCTCATTCTTAAAATAAAGTGGTGATCATAACTGACCTAAGACAGGGAATTTTTACTAGGATTAAATGTCAGGAATTGTGAAAAACTGAGTTTAAATGTATTTGGCTAAGGTGTACGTAAACTTCCGACTTCAACGGTAGGTGTGTTTTGATATGAGAGGAGAAGGAAGCAATAGAGCCCAAAATCCTCTTTAAATCCCTCTCCTACAGAAAGCATTTGCAGTGAATGGATTTCGGCATTCTCATGGATGTTGACCATGTAATGTTCCCCATTCTGCAATAAAGAATTTAAACATAGAAGACTCATGGCAAGAGAACGTGGATATCAAAGGGCATTGCAAAAACCATCCGAGCACAAAATTACACTGCCAGTTACCTGGCTGATGGTCACATCAGCTTTCTGATTGGCTCTCTGACCTGAATGCTAAAAATATAAATTTGCAGTCGTGCACTTGCATCTTGAAGATGGAATGTGGGTCATTCCACAAAATGAATACCTTTTGATATTTTAAGTAGAAATTGTGCACCAATATTAACCTCTAAAAGTCTAAGCCGTTGATGGGTGGGTGGGGGGGGGGGGGGGGGGGTTCTACTAAGCTAACTTGGAATTGTTTTTAGATGGTCATACCATGGCTCATTAAACTATTTGAATTTTAGGACTCCTTTAGGTGTTCCCCAAAATATTTATGAAAGATTTGATAAAATATTGAATATGGCCTTTACTACTATAGCCCATAGAAACGCATTGAATAACACATTCATAAATGGCAAAAGAAGACAGTAAAAAAATAAATCATAAGGTTTTAAAGTGTCTGTCCTATATTTAGGATATATAAGAAAGATCAGGATTATTTTTCATTCTTCTCATTTTTGGTGTGTCTCATGGTCAGACAAACACTGCTGTAGCTCGGCTACCTTCCACCACAGATGTGGAAAGCCGACATTGGTGGATTTAGACGCAGCCTTGACACGCAGCCATGTGATGGATTGAGATGTGTTTTCAAGGGGATTAATTTATCATGTTATTTAGATTGACGCAAAAGACTCTTAAGGGTTCATATAGATCAAAAGGAGAATTCAATAAATCAGACTTTCTATTTTGACATGTCCCTCCATCAACCCTATGCCACTTATAGGAATAATTTAACCCACAAGTTTTCACCATCATTGTAAAACCCAAGTTATTGTTGCTTTCTGAAGATTATTTATTTAATGTGATTAGTGATTCATTTACATCCATCTCTCATTTTAAAGTTAACCCTGTTACTTGAACTGAACTCTAGTTAAATATTTTTTTCAAAAGAAACACTGAACATCTAATAGTCAAATCATAGTGTAATAGCAGGTGAGCTGGTTCTACTATTTTTGACCATTTGCTGTTTTGTGGTGGAAAACTTTTGTGGAGTATAACACGTCAACTCTGTTACCCATAGATAGACAGGCTAGAAATATTTTAATATAATTGTTTTTGTGACACATTCAATTCCCCCTCCCTGTTGCACACAACAACGTTCCATTCCCCCTGTCACAAGGTGGTATATGGCTGATTTAAGATGACAGTCAACCCTGTTACATTATTTGGCACGTAATAGGCACTTACTATTGACATTTTAAATTTAACTTCAGATAGGGAAATGTGTTTTTTATTAAGTTTAACATGTGCTCTTTATGACAGAACGTTAAAATGGATATTCATTTTTAGATTAATCTCACTACACCTGTTGTGAGTGACAGGGATTTAGGGTGCACTGCAATGGTTGTTTAGTGGACAGAGGATGGCGTATTGTGTTCTTTTGGGCTTACTTCTCTCTTCCTGTATATTTGGTTTGCAAGCAAACCCCCCAGAGACCTTGAGTTTGACAGAATCGCCCAACTCAAGGTCTCTATCCGTTTGCACAAAACTTTCCGTTACTTTGCCACCGACCCAATTGACAAGAGGGGCAAAACGAGAGTGAGAGATTTTCTTTATACCCTGTCATGATGAAAAGAATGGGCTACATCTGAGGTGAGGGTTCTGCTTGACTGGAGCTAACCGAGCACATGGCACATCCCTTCCCGTATAGGCAGACAAGAGGAGAGAGGCAGAGGGGAGTGAGGGAGGCAGGCATGCAGAGAGGGTTGTGGTCTATCAGATGGTAGCTACGCCTGCAAAAAGCAGAGCTGCCCTTCAGGTCTTCAAACTGAAAAAGTTGAACTTACTCTATGAGCTGCACCACGGTTCCACAGTCAGAATCCATAAAGCCAAGATAAATATAGAAGAGCATAGAAAATCCCCAACTCCAATCTACTGAGAAAAACCAAGGCCAAAAAGAGATCTGGAAGAGAGAGGGAGCAGGTGGACGGACAATGGATGCAGTAAAAGAGCCGTTGGTGGATATCAAGGTCTCGGTCAAATCAAGGTGTGCAGTCTTTATTGTGTGGGTCATTTTGTTGCAGGAATCTCACTGTATACCTTCTTGGTCTTCCCCTCCCCAAAACAAAATATATCTGCCTTTGGAATGTTCAGTATCACCAGGCATACAGAGCTTTGATCTGCTAGCAGCATACTGCATTTAGAAAAAATATAGGTTTTCAACTTTGAGAATCTCTAGATTTTCCTAAGAAATGGTAGGAATCGGTAGAGAATTTCAAAAAATATTAAATCTATGTCAAATGTTATTGGTCAAATACACATACTAAGTTGAGCCCATGATCTACAGAGACACAATGAACATGAGTGTGCTCGTTTCCAAGGAAAATAAGATGAAAATGAAACCAAGTACCCAACACAAAAAACTGTCTATTAGTCAATTAAGATTGAAACCAATTAAGCAATTTGTTCAATTAAAACGCTATGATCAATAGTATCACAAGAGGCACTGTAGTACAATGGAAGCAGCACAAGCTAATGGAGAAACAGAATGGAACACTGACCAGTATCAGTTGCTTAAAGAAAGTCATTAGCTTAACTAGAGCCGTTTCAACTGTGGTGCTGAACACTGAGCAAACACTGTTTAATGTTAGAGTTTGTTGGCATTTGTAGGGGTTGTTTTGGGCAGTGTGCAAGGGGCTTAATGGACTTAAGGTATCTTTTTTTATAACAAAGTTTATCATAACCAACGTGAACTTAGAATTATAAGGTTCTATCTGGCACTTTAGTATATTCTACTGTAGCTCTGTAAAATCTGCCCACATTGCCAAAACCTTCTCGCCAGGCCGCAAGATGTTGAACTGCAGAATGGGCATTTCATCCTCCTGAAGGATGTCTTGAATTTCAAATATCTTTGCTGAGTATCCATCCTCAAACCTCACAATGGCAAAGAGACCTGAAAAGACCAATACATTAACACTAGAAGCACTCAAAATTACCATTGTGGGATTTAAAAATAATCTCACGCACTGCTCATAACCAATTCAAAACAGACAATTGTGCAAGTAAATTTCTCAGACAGATACTATTAGCTTTTGTGGCCAGCACCTACTTCCTGTGTCATCAGCATCATGAGAAGGTTCTTCCTGCTCTGTCTCCCTTATTTTAGGTGCTGGCTTGCGCTGTCTCTTTGGCAACTCTCTAGCTGGCAGAGACTTCTTCATTCTTGATCCTTTCAGGCTGGTGGGTGACATCAAATGCAATCAAAACTCTGATGCAAAATGTACTGCAAATTGAGCCTACAACTACAGTTTAAGTAAGACAATGGTAAGTGTTTCCCACAAGAACAGCTATACCGGTAACAGAATGTTTGATGTGTGGTTACCAAATGGTGACAGGGACTCACCATCATGTTGGAAGACCAAGCCTTTGAAAGGGGGTGGAAAGTGGAAGTTCATTTTCTCCAAACTGCCTGAATTACACAAACTTTCTGGATGGGGTAATGCTATTGGCTACTAATTAGGAGACTGGTACCAACCCCTCCACTTCAAATGCACTAGCCGATTGGAGACGGAAACTCATGAAATATAGATTATCTGCATATTCAACCCCTTTTTACCCCAGGAACACAGGAAACTTACACTTTCCACCTGCTTTAATAGCCTATGTGGTGTAATTCAGTCCTGTACGTTTTATTTTATATACCAAATATACATCAAAAATATTGTTGCAAAAGCAAATTAATCTTAATATAGACAACTGAAGGACATTAACTAATAGGTCCATAAACATATATGATCCCATTTCAGATGCATTAGCTAGCTCCAACACATACTAGGTTGTTTTGTGGCTTGGTCTTGTGGGGTTAGTTAACCACCACACACTTCAAACGTTTGAGAAAGATCTCTATTGAAGTTAGAGGTGGCAGGGGATAGCCAATTGTAATGTTAATCTTTTTACTTCTGTTTTCAACACAAGATCTAGTTAGGTAACGTGGGCTAGCTTTGTAAAAACATGTCTCACATAGCCAGAGTTACCCAAACTAATAACACTAACGTTAGTAACATTAGGCAAATACATTTGCTACTAACTAGCGTTAGACAGCTAACGTCAGCTAGCTAGCTAAGCTAACGTTAGCTCGTTAGCTAGCTGATAGCTAGTCCGGCTAAAACTACATTATGGTGCTTACTTGATGGGAGGAAATGAAATCCAGTTATACACACTTTGTTTAACGTTGTTTGAGTACTTGGAGTGAGCGAGTCACGAGTGTAGCTTGCTTCTCCTTTCTCCGGCGTTAGTTTGCAGACCTTGCTAGTCACAAAACAAATGAAGAATCATGACCGTTTAGCCAGCGAATCCCTCAGGCGCCAAGCTGCTCGCCAACTCCCAAGCAATTACGTTGAATAGATGACATGCTTTTACTGAACCAATAGGGGAGTCTGAAATATGGCGCTGCATTTAAGGAGCAAATACCAAAAACAAGAGGGGAAATTTTTACTTCCTACTTTTTATCTAGGAACAAATTAATGTTCCTAGGCGTTTATCTTTTCATTTATTCATTTATTCTTAGTCTGAAGGCGTCCAACAATAAGAAACTATCTTGTAAGTATAGGCTACCTGAAGCATGTCAATATAATTGTCTCATTAACGCTACAATTTTCCCAATGGTTGTTGTTGGTTTAGCTGTTTGCAAATTTTAATTACACAGTGTCCAGAATGACTGAAAGGCATGGCTCATCGCATTGTTGGAGAAAATAACTATCAGAGCCCCTTATGAAACGACATAGACGACATAGGACTGAACATGTACAGGTGAGGAGTAATAGAGCCCCTTGCACACTGCCATGATGATATGTTTCTCGGTAACGCATGACTGAATATTAACCATAACAAACCACTTTTTCATAATCCCTGCTTCTATTTTTCTGTATATGCAGCTGGGTATGGAGCATGACTCTAATCACTAATCAAAGTTCAGGTACGTGGCTACATTAGTAGGGCTAGCCTACAGCCCACTGATCCCAAGTAAATTATGGTGAAAACACATTTGCACCTCAGGTGTATCACATCGACAGGCATGGTTGCACATGCCTGTGCAACCACACACACAGGTTTTCACAAATACAGTGTAACTTTATTGTATGGCAACAAAATGTACAAGATGAGTCGAAAGATGAATTCTGTCACAAATAGAAAAACTAAATATTTAGGACCTAATCTATACATTTTGTAAATATTAGTTATTGTATTTAGTTTGGTATTTTCATATACATTGTTTTCACTTGATCACATGATCATCACAACAGATTGAGCATTCCAACCAGAGACAAGAAGCCTCATATACACAGCAAAATATTGAGGAAATTCACGTTGAGGAAGACTGGGATGTCTTTGAAGAGGAGTCTCTTGCCATGAAGGAGTCAGCCTATGATGATTGTGTAAACTGGGATGAGGAATTTGAAAATGTTGCTGGCAGAGATGGAGCTCCCTCAACATGCAAGGAGGATTCAGTGATTAATGCGGAACAACCACTCTATGACAATGCCCCTACAACTGTTGCTGAGTGCCTTCTTATCATAATGACATATATAAATTGTCACAAAGTCACTGGAAAGGCCCTCATTGACTTACTGAAACCGATTACGTTGCTTTGTCCAGAGCAGCTTAACACAGCATACACCAATTCAGAGACTTTTTTTCCCTACTCTGCTGCAGTATCCTATCTCTTGCACAAGTATTGTAGTCATTGTTTGGTATTAGTTGAGAAGGATGATAGCATATGTCTATCTTGTCGTGCCAGTGTGCTGAAAGAGGAAGCAACATCTTTTATTGAAGTTTCTATCGAGGAGCAACTGCAGATGCTGTTTGCAAAAGTGGGTTTCAAAGAAAAACTGAATTTCAAATTCAACAGGCAGAAAAATGAAAGAGATAACATTGAGGATATGATGGAGAGGTGTACAGAAAATATGCAGCTGTTGGTGGGCCATTAAGTGATCCTAGAAATATATAATTTACCTGGAACACTGATGGAGTGCCTATTTTTAAATCGTCAAAATTCTCAGTCTGGCCATTTTATTGTATCATTAATGAGTTGAGTTGAACGCACTAAAAGGGAAAATATGATCTTTCATGGACTTTGGTTTGGGGACTCTAAACCTTCCATGTTGACATTCCTGAAGCCTTTAAGCAACACTTTACATAAGCTTCAAGAGCATGGTGTTTTTGTTAGATACGGCAAGACCTCAAAGTCTTTTCTGTGCAAAGTTTTGACCATCGCTGGAACGTGTGACTTGCCTGTAAGGGCATTGGTCTCCAATATTGTTCAATTCAATGGTCAATTTGGATGCCTCAAATGTGAACAGCCTGGAGTGACTGTGACAACTGGAGAGAGAGGACGTATGCATGCTTTCCCATTTCAGCAGGACAACCCAGAAGGCCCACAGCAAACACACAAGTTAATTGATGATGCAAAATCAGCCTTTGAGACTCAAAGTACTGTGCATGGTGTTAAGGGTCCTACTTGGCTCAGTAAACTTGAACGTTTTGCCCTTATTCGTGGGAATGCCATTGACTACATGCACTCTGTACTGCTTGGAGTCACGCGCTTACTAATGTTTTTGTGGTTTTCTACTGAATTCTCTCGTCAGCCTTTTAGCATGACCAAAGGGACATGTGAGATTTGACAAGCGGTTAAAAGATATCCTGCCACCATCTAACCTGACGAGTTGTCCTCGCTCAGTTACATCACACAGAATGTTCTTCAAAGCATTCGAATATTGGTCCCTTTTGCTATTTTTTGGCAAGGGGTATTCTTGGTGCTCTCTATTACAACAATTTTCTACTTCTTATTGAAGCAGTTTTCATACTCTTGATGGACTCCATATCAGTTAAACAGATTGACCATGCTGAAAAACTACTCTTGAACTTTTGCGCCCAGATAGCTGATCTTTATGGTGAGAGATACCAAACTGCTAATATGCACTTACCTCTTCACTTAGCTGACAGTGTTAGAGACCTTGGGCCACTGTAGACTCATTCATGTTTCCATTGTGAGGACCAAAACTGCTATTTTCTACGGCTTATACATGGCACTCAAAATATACCTATTCAGATGGTGAATGCTGTTGGTCTTGTACGATCTCTTCCAACAATTGCACAAACTGTAAAACCTTGCAATGCCGTTGCAGAATTCTATGCCAGAATGTCCAATGACTACAGCTTTTGCCAAGAAAGTAGTTATTTAAGGACGAGTGGGATCAGAACAAATGTGTTTCAACAAGACAATCTGACTGCCTTGGAGGAGTGTGTAGGTCACCTCATTCAAAACAGAACTCTGAGAGCCTTTAAACGGTAGAATGCAGCTCACATCCAGACATTACAAGAAAGACAAATGAAAAAAACAACTTCACTACTGTATATCGTAATGGGACACAGATCAAGTATGGCCAAGTGGAGTTATTTTTCACACATGAAGAATCTGGCAACTCTTCCATGTTAGCACTTGTTTGTGAATTTGAGAGTGCAGATATCTGCCTGTTGCAAGATTATGCAACAAGTGGCACGTTTTCATATCGTGCCCCTTCTGGAAATCCCTGTACGGATGGTTGTTGTCACTCTGCAGCAGGTTCTGGGCAAAGTTGTTTGTATGGATCTGTCCTCAATGCCTGGCCTTGTTTTTGTGGGGCATTTCCCCAATACTCTGGAGAAAGATTAGCACAAGCTGCTTTAAGAACACAGAAAAGATAGCTTTTAAGTCATTAAAACAGCATTGCCAGTTCTGCCTAAGGCGGCACACGACTTTCATTCATCATTGTTCTTTTTCTTGTTTTTTTTATTAATGCTTTGTAAACAAACATATGGCTTGATTTGTTAAAATATGTCTAGGATATTTTACATTGATGCAAAATAAGACTTATAAGAACATTTTGAGATCTTGATTTATTAAACAAATGATCCAAATAAGATGAAGATTAAGCTTAAGCAGTGTTAGACTTGAATGCGATAACAGACATATTTGAGAAATTGCACCGTCATGAATGGGTGAGGAAACCTTTTAAGAAACTGATAAGATCTTCTATTTGGATCTGAGTAAAAACTAAAGTGTTGTGACTTGGATGTGATAACTGAAACATATTTGAGACGTTGGTTACAGTCATCAATGAGACAACAGAGTTTATCTTTAGATCTTGCTGTTTATCTCACTCATTTTAGGTTTTGAGACACATTAAGAACATTGGAATGAGACTTACCCCAGAACATTGTGAGACATTTTCATATCTTATAGCTTGATCATAGTGAGACATAGGCTATTTCTCAGGAGCAGTATTTGAGAAGTATGAGAAAATTGTCAATCTCATATTGGTGTTGAATTGTGCTTAATCATGTCTTGGAGAAATACATGTGGTTAAGAAGAGGTCTTATCTTGGATTTTACTTTCCTCTGGGTAAGTATTCAACTTTGTTATGTCAAGCCTAAATAAGTTCAGGAGTAACAATTTGCTTAACAAGTCACATAATAAGTTGCATGAACTCACTCAGAATCTCATCTGTACCTAACACATACAATTATTTGAAAGCTCCCTCGAGCAGTGAATTTCAAACACAGATTCAACCACAAAGACCTGGGAGGTTTTACAGTTCCTCGCAAAGAGCACCTTTTGGTAGATGGGTAAAAAAAAAAAAAAAGCATGGTAAAGTTATTAATTACACCTTGGATGGTGTATCAATACACCCAGTCACTACAAAGATACAGGCGTCCTTTCTAACTCTGTTGACGGACAGGTAGGAAACCGCTCAGGGATTTCACCATGAGGCCAATAGTGACTTTAAAACAGTTCTAACATTTAATGGCTGTGATAAGAGAACTGAGGATGGATCAACAACATTGTAATTATTCCACAATACTAACCTAATTGACAGAGTGAAAATAAGGAAGATGAACAGAATCAAAATATTCCAAGGCACTAATACAATACTAATACAAAAAATGTGGCAAAGCAATTAACTTTCTGTCCTGAATACAAAGTGTTATGTTTGAGGCAAATCCCATACAACACATTACTAAGTACAACTCTCCATATTTTCTGGATAAAAAAGAAACGGAATAGAGCTAAGCACAGGCAAAATCCTAGAAAAAAAACCTGCTTCAGTCTGCTTTCCACCAGACGCTGGGAGATGAATTCACCTTTCATCAGGACAATAACCTAAAACACAAGGCCAAATCTACACTGGAGTTGATTACCATGAAGACAGTCCCTGAGTAGCCGAGTTACAGTTTTGACTTAAATCTACTTGAAAATCTATGGCAAGACCTGAAAATGGTTGTCTAGCAACGACCAACAGCCAATTTGAAAGCACTTGAAGAATTCTGAAAAGAATAATGAGACTCTAAGGTGCTTCTACAAAGTATTGATTCAGGGGTGTGAATACTTATGTAAATTTAATTATTTCTGTATTTAATTTTCATTAAATATGCCAGCATTTCTAAGAACATGTTTTCACATTGTGATTATGGGATATTTTGTGTAGATAGGTGAGAGAAATGCAATTTAATAAACTTTGAATTCAGGCTGTAACACAAAAACATTGGAATAAGTCAAGGGTTATGAGAACTTTCTGAAGGCACTGTACGTGACAAACACTTTCAATTTGGTCCATTAGTTAAACAATGGGCAAACTATAAAATCGCAGTCTGAAACCACTCACAACTACAGTATAGAGGACTATTAGTCATTATGAGAAAACAAGGAGAGAGGGGACAGAGCTGGAGGTAGAAGGAGAGAGCGGACAGAGCTGGAGGTAGAAGGAGAGAGAGAGGACAGACCTGGAGGTAGAAGGAGAGTGAGAGAGGACAGAGCTGGAGGTAGAAGGAGAGTGAGAGAGGACAAAGCTGGAGGTAGAAAGAGAGAGAAAGGACAGAGCTGGAGGTAGAAGGAGAGAGAGAACAGAGCTGGAGGTAGAAGGAGAGTGAGGACAGAACTGGAGGTAGAATAAGAGTGAGGACAGAGTTGGAGAGAGAGGACAGTGCTGGAGGTAGAAGGAGAGAGAGAGAGAGAGGACAGAGCTGGAGGTAGGAGAGAGAGCAGAGCTGGAGGTAGAAGGAGAGAGAGAGAGAACAGCTGGAGGTAGGAGAGAGAGAGAACAGAGCTGGAGGTAGAATGAGAGAGAGAGGACAGAGCTGGAGGTAGGAGAGAGAGAGGACAGACCTGGAGGTAGGAGAGTGAGAGAGGACCGAGCTCGAGGTAGAAGGAGAGTGAGAGAGGACAGAGCTGGAGGTAGAAGGAGAGTGAGAGGGGACAAAGCTGGAGGTAGAAAAAGAGAGAAAGGACAGAGCTGGAGGTAGAAGGAGAGAGAGAACAGAGCTGGAGGTAGAAGGAGAGTGAGGACAGATCTGGAGGTAGAATAAGAGTGAGGACAGAGTTGGAGAGAGAGGACAGTGCTGGAGGTAGAAGGAGAGAGAGGACAGAGCTGGAGGTAGAAGGAGAGTGAGAGTGGACAGAGCTGGAAGTAGAAGGAGAGAGAGCGAGGACAGAGCTGGAAGTAGAAGGAGAGAGAGCGAGAACAGAGCTGGAGGTAAAAAGAGAGAGAAAGGACAGAGCTGGAGGTAGAAGGAGAGAGAGAGAACAGAGCTGGAGGTAGAAGGAGAGTGAGGACAGAGCTGGAGAGAGCGGACAGCGCTGGAGGTAGGAGAGAGAACAGAGCTGGAGAGAGAGGGGACAGAGCTGGAGGTAGAAGGAGAGTGAGGACTGAGATGGAGGTAGAATGAGAGAGAGAGGACAGAGCTGGAAGTGGAATGAGAGAGATGACAGAGCTGGAGGTAGAAGGAGAGGGAGAGGACAGAGCTGGAGGTAGAAGGAGAGAGGGAGGACAGAGCTGGAGGTAGGAGAGAGGGAGGACAGAGCTGGAGGTAGAAGGAGAGGGGGGCAGTGAGAGTTTTGGATAGCTGCCCTGCTACTGCAGCACTGCCAAAACCACTCTTGAACTTGGGTGATTCTTGAGCAACTGAGGCAATCTATGGGAGGCAGAGGGAAGCTGTGAGTCATACAAACTATGACGGTGCTTCTATGGGTGTATATCTGTGTGACTGATGAAAGCAGTGGATTTCATATTGCCTTCCAAATGATCTGATATACTGCAGCAGTATGGCACAGGATAGCATTACAGCACCACAGTATATCTGACTCCGGTTAGATGAGGACAAACCTAATCTGGTGAGGTATTAGTGCTCTGTAGACTTATATGTTTTTGTGTGTCAGAGGTGAACTCGTATCTGAAATCCTTCACTGACCATGAGAGGTATATTCAGAGGAAGTGAGCTTCTATATTGACCTTTAGGATTTTCCCTCTGCCTACTTTATCTGCAGTGAAACTTTGTTACATTAATGCAGGACGACACGATCAGGTGCTTTCCTTCGAAATTACCCAAATGGAATCTGAAGTCTTTTTCTTCATCCAGAAAATAAAAATGGATTTCATGGCCGACTAGTCAAGTGAATTAGGATTTCTAATTTACATGGCTCCTCTTTAATTCATAAAGCTCAAATTCGATTAATTCAGCAAATATCGCAAGCTAAATGCATTGTAATAGCCCCATAACTCAATAGTGAGATACAATTGCTCTCAAGAGTACATAGACAGTTTCTTCTTGTTTTCAGATTCACCTCTCTCTCCATGTCTCTCTCTCCACTGCAAAAATGCAGTTACCTACAGGCAAACAAATCCATCATAGTAGCAGTTCTTTCAGCCTAATTTTGAATAATTAAATCATGCATATTTAACTTTATCATGCGTTATTCATTCCTTTACCTCTGTTACCAATCAACCCAATGTGCTGTGTGAATAGGTCTTAAGTTGGAGCTATTAGCATACCACTGGGACGGCAGGTAGCCTAGTGGTTAGAGCGTTGGGCCAGTAACCGAAAGGTCACTGGTTTGAATACCTGAGCTGACATGGTGAAAGATGTGCCCTTGAGAAAGGCACTTAACTCTCATTTGCTCCAGGGGCACTGTACTACTATGGCTGACCCTGTAGAACAATGTAGGCCGTCACTGTAAATAAGAATTTGCTCTTAACTGACTTGCCTAGTTAAATAAAGGTTAAATAAATACATTTTCAGAGCTAAGGTGAGCAGAAAGCATGTTTTTTTAAAGAGGTATGAAAGCCATTCAGTGCATACCAAGTCTTGATCACAATAATATATAGAAAACAATTGTATTTCTCTGATGACAATACATTGTAATGTTGGACTTGCACTCAAAATGAGAGTTTGCTGTTAGCAAAGTGAGAGGAGTAAGAAATTAAGGAATGCTTTTTGCGTATAGACCTGGGTCAAGTACATTTTAAATACTTTATTGGAGGTGCGCATTATTCAGCAAGGGTTAACACTTTTGGAACACTAATGTTGATTCCATTATATTGGGCACTCTAAAACAAGTGCACTTCAAGTATTTGAAAGTATTTGACATAGCCTACCTGTATTTGACCCAAGTCTGCTGTCAAAAGCTTCAGACTCATAAGGTCGTACAAAATTGGGAAGAAATTGCAAAGTACTGTTCTTCTGATTACCAAAAATGACGAGACAGGCTACAGGGGGAGGTGAGGGCCATGGCGGAGTGGTGCCAGGAAAATAACCTCTCCCTCAACGTCAACAAAACGAAGGAGCTGATCGGGGACTTCAGGAGACAGCAGAGGGAGCTCACCCCCATCCATCTAGACGGGACCGCAGTGGAGAAGGTCAAAAGCTTCAAGTTCCTCGGCGTACACATCACTGACAATCTGAAATGGTCCAGCCACACAGACAGTGTGGTGAAGAAGGCGCAACAGCGCCTCTTTAACCTCAGGAGGCTGAAGAAATTTGGCTCTTAAGACCCTCACAAACTTTTACAGATGCACAATTGAGAGCATCCTGTCGGGCTGTATCACTGCCTGGTACAGCAATTCCACCGTCCGCAACCGCAGGACTCTCCAGAGGGTTGTGCAGTCTGCCCAACGCATCACCGGGGGAACACTGCCTGCCTCCAGGACACCTAGAGCACCTGATGTCACAGGAAGGCCAAACAGATCGTCAAGGACATCAACCACCCAAACCACGAACCACCCGAGCCAACATATTATTCCTGCTATCCTCCAGAAGACAAGGTCAGTACAGGTTCATCAAAGCTGAGATAGAGAGGCTGAGAGGCTAAAAAATAGTTTCTATCTCAAGGCCATCAGCCATCACTAGCCGCCTACCAACGGTTACTCAACCCTGCACCGTAGAGGCTGCTGCCCTACGTACATAGACATGGAATCACTGATCACTTTAATAATGTTTACATACTGTTTTACTAATTTCATATGTATATACTGTATTCTACTGTATTCTAGTCAATGCCACTCCCACATTGCTTGTCCTAATATTTATATTTTTATTCATTCTATTATTTTACTTTAAGATTTGTGTGTATTGTTGTGAATTGTTAGATACTACTGCACTGTTGGAGCTAGGAACACAAGCATTTCGCTACACCCGCAATAACATCTGCTAAATATGTGCATGTGACCAAAATCATTTAACTTGATTTGATTTGCAAAATGAGTAGGTTAGGGCATTTTCAGGATCTCATGTCAGTGCACTAAGAGAGAGAGAGAGAGTGAGTGACAGGATGAAGAGGTGTGAATGGTGGGGTTGGGAAACCCCATCTGGGACTAAGGTCAGGGAGAGCTCAGGGTTCAACAGGAGGTCAAGGTTCAAAGGAGAAACACAGTAATCAGCAGCCTGTAGTACATGAACTGTGAAATCCTCTTAAGCAGCCACATTGTCATCACAAGACACTTAAAGTGTGACATGTACCTTTTAATACCATGTTCACTAGGCTGAAACCTTTAATCAGACATAAACCATTGTGTAATCCATGGTGTCACGGTTTCAATATACAGTCGCTAGTGAAAGTCTACACACCCCTCACTAAGCACTGTAGTAGCCTATAGTGCAATATGTAAATACGTATTCTGTCTGCATGTCTTTGGCTCAGGAGTGTGAATGGAGAGAGGAGATGAATGAGGGTAAGTAATCAGGGATTTGTGTATTGGCGTGTAGTGTTTGACTCTGTAATGTGAAGTTTTGTTTGTTTCTCACTATTTTCTCATAATCTCCGTAAATGCATTCTCTGTCGGGTAATTAAAACGGGTTCTCTGGTGGTGGAATGTAATTGAAAAGAAAGGGAGAACAAGTTTGGGTATTTCCCTAGACAGCCGTGATTCAAGAAGTAGTGATTCACATGCAACAAAGAACCCAAACTGTGTACCTTGTGTTATCTGGAGACGAGCAACTTCTTTGTAGTTTACTGATGTATTTGTTGCTGTTGATAATGAATGGCTCGATCTCTTTGTGCCTAATGCTGTCATATACAGTGCATTCGGAAAGTATTCAGAAGCCTTCACTTATTCCACATTGTGTTACTTTACAGCCTTATTCTAAAATGGATTACATAAAACATTTTCCTCATCAATCTACACACAATACAAAGCGAAAACAGGTTTTTAGACATTTTTGCAAATGTATTGAAAATAAAAAACATAAATACCTTACTTACATAAGTATTTATATACAGAGCGACTCATAGAAACAACCAGGGTCAACACCCTGCCCAAGAGCACGTCGACAGGTCTCCCACCAAGTCAAAGCTGGGACCCGAATCCACGCCACTTCCACATCCCAACCCTCAGCTTCCCTCAGCCCATCCCACTTATCTCTGCTGGCCACCGTCTTCGGATTTCTACACGCCAGATATCTTTCAAATATGCTGTGATTTTTAACATGCAATTTGAATCTATCTAATTGAATAGATCTCTCCTGATCTCCCAACAATGCTATTTCTAGGGTCAATATTGCTGTCAACATCCTGGTCCTCAAATGAAACTGGTATACTATTTATGCTATTTTTATTTTTATCCCTTTATATTGGGCAGACAGACCAGTTCCCTACCTCCTCCTGTTGCCACCTGTCTCTTCTTGGATTGAGCAGACCTTCCCATACAATTTCGATAACTCCATAAAATACACAGCTCTACCATTCCAATTAACAATATCATTTAAAAACAGAATACTCTTTTCAAACATATTTTCCATAAATACAGGTATTTTATCAACCACCACATTTGAGTTCAACCATAATATTTGTTGCATTATTTGTTCTATCTTTCCAGGGAGATGAAATTGGAATTGTAACCAGCTCTGCAATGCTTGTTTGAAAAGGTTTCATTTCCAATTAATCGAAAATGAGACCTGGCAAAAAGGCAATTTTTAAACAATGGATGAGCTTTTCTTAGTAATCTACTTGAAAACCATTTTGGGTTGAAGTAAAACTTTTGTATAACTGAAGCTTTTAGATGTTTAGTGCTTTTATATTAAATAATCTCCACCCACCCAGTTCATATTCATTATATAGATAGTCACGCTTTATCTTGTCTGGTTTAGCATCCCAGATAAATCAAAATATTTTTTGCTCATATGATTCGAAAAACAAATCATCAGGAGTAGGCAGCGCCATAAGTAAGTGAATAAACTGAGATATGACTAAGGAGTTAATCAGTGTAATTTTTTGTTATCTAGATCTTCAATGAGACAATGCAGGGATCTAGCTTGCGGACTTGAGTCATTGGCATACATAGACACCTTTGTTTTTAAGCCTTGGTTTTCTTATCCTCTAATGTTGTTATTTGATCTGATTTTAATAGCTAAAATTTTGATGGCCATAACGAATACATATGGTGACAACGAATACATATGGTGACAGCAGACACTCTTATTGACAATTCAAAACTTCCTTTACTATTTTACAACTGGTATTTATTCTACTTTAAAATTAGTAAAACATCCATGGCCACATGTTGAGGTTACTGTAAAAACAAATGTCTTATGTAATCATAGAAAGCATAGCATGTAAAGGTTGCATGTCTGTGGAAAGCGTCACAATCGCTATTATAATCTGTGCAGAATATCAAATGGAATCGATCACTTGCAACATGTACTTAAATAATCTAAATTGCAATCCAGGTCATTTGGTTGCGCTATTACACTGAACAAAAATATAAACACAACAAATAAAGTGTTGGTCCCATGTTTCATGAGCTGAAATAAAATATTCCAGAAATGTCCCTTACGCACAAAAAGCTTATTTCTGTAGCAGCATTTCTCCTTTTCCAATATAATCTATTCACCTCACAGGTGTGGCATTTCAAGAAGCTGATTAATTTAAACAGCATGATTATTACACAGGTGCACCTTGTGGTGGGGACAATAAAAGGCCACTCTAAAATGTGCAGTTTTGTCACAACACAATGCCACAGATGTCTCAAGTTTTGAGGGAGTGTGCAATTGGCATGCTGACTGCAGGAATGTCCACCAGAGCTGTTGCCAGAGAATTTAATGTTCACCTCCAACGTCATTTTTGAGAATTTGGTAGTACGTCTAACAGGCCTCACTAATGCAGACCACGTGTATGGGGTCATGTGGGCGAGCGGTTTTCTGAAAAGCTATGATCCCTTATTGATGTCACCTGTTAAATTGAGACATGGATTGTGTATGTGTAATGATTTATGTTCTGAGAGGTCTCTAGAAACCTTTATGGTTGTCAAGTTTAGTGTCCAGAGACCTCTCCGGATATCTCTATCCACTGCGTTGCCTCTAATTGGGGATCCTATTTAAGTTCATTGGTTTTCCACCTGGGTGTGGGTTTTTGTGTTTGTCTTTGTATATTCCTGATCTTGCCTTTTTGTTTATTGTTTTGAATAATATAAGGAATGTCTTTGCAGTACTGCTCAGTGCCTCGGGTTCTGTCTCAGAGCAACCGTGACAGTCTGTGTGCCATTCAGGGTGAATAGGCAAGACAAAAAATGTAAGTGCCTTTTAAGAAGGTATGGTAGTAGGTGCCATCGGTTTGTGTCAAGAACTGCAACGCAGCTGGGTTTTTTGCGCTCTCCAAAGGACATCCAGCTAACTTGAGAGAACTGTGGGAAGCATTGGAGTCAACATGGGCCAGCATCCCTGTGGAACGCTTTCGACACCTTGTAGAGTCCATGCCTCGATGAATTGAGGCTGTTCTGAGGGCAAAAAGGGGTGCAACTCAATATTAGGAAGGTGTTCTTAATGTTTTGTATACTCAGTGTATAAGCTTGCTAGCGCCATTGTATTTTCCAACTCACCAGTGTATAGACCATAGTATCTGAAAATAACCTGTTTATTCTGATGCAAATTATATTTCTAACCACAGCAAAAACAAATTTATTTTGAGACATCGTAAAAATAGGTTATATTATTTTCTCTTTAAAGTGGAGACTTTTCTTTTCGCCCTATACGCTCACTACGCAAGTTGTGTAGGGCCCCGCAAATTACGCAACGGCCCCATCTCCCCCTTGTGTCAAAGCTGGTGTCAATGTTTACAACTTCGATGAGAGGATGAAGAGGAACTATCCTTCTGGCCACGAAAAGAGAAAAGAAAACACCATGGGAGTGAATTGCGGGAACAGCAACGTTAAGTTGATGTGCTAGCTTGCAGTGCGTCTCTCTCTAGTCTGTCTGTCTTGCTAACCTAGCTGGGCAGTGCATCTCTTGGTCTGTCTGTGTCTTGCTTGCTTGCCAGCCACTTCCAGGGCTGTGTTCTGTGACTTTGTGCCTGACAAAAGTGAGAGTGAAATACAACAATGCATTACTTTTGATAAACGCCAATTTGGCAACGGTGTTTATAAACTGCAGCTCGGAAAAGATAACCGCGACGCGCGTGAACATTCGTTCATATGCTCGCGCACGAAATGAGCTTTCAAGCAGCAACCTCTGTGGGGACCAGTCCAGACAATATATGGGTGTGATGGCACTCCTCATAGGCGCACATAATTTTAAAACAAGACAATGATTATCTAGTCTCTCAGTCACGGTTTAGTTACAATTCTGGACTAATGCAAGATGGAAAGCAATGGATTGACATTGACTTTTGATTTATATATTGAATTTAAAATGTTGATTTAGCTTGGCATACTGGGCAATATGGATGCACATCTCTCAGTAAATAATAACCATCAAGTATTCAGCCAAGCCATAGCATAAATCATATTTTATATTTGAAAATGTATAAAAGAAAATCTGGGGGAGCCAGTTTGAATGGGTCTGATGCAGCTGATAGAATTAATAATAGTATTGTTATCTATAATTTACAGGTGCTATGCTTAAGTTTGTCAGTAGAGGAGACGCTGGATCATCATCCAGTACAAGCACAGACTCAGTTGATCCACATCCAGCCTCAGCCAGTACTAACACAGACCCAGTACAGCCGGCATCAGCAAGTACTAACACAGACCCATACTGGCCGCTTCAGCAAGTACTAACACAGATCCAGTACAGCTGGCTTCAGCAAATACTAACACAGACCCAGGTGAAGTTTAGCCAGCCTCAGCCAGTACTAGCACAACCAGAGGTGTACAGCCAGCATCAGATACAAGCAGCTCACACCCTAATATAACAGTTGCTGCTCCACCAAATGACCCAGCAAATTGGCCCCCAGTCTTAACAGACTTTATGAGGACTGAGTTAGTGCGCAGAGGTCCATTCAAACCAGGACTGGATTTTTCTTACCCTAAAGACAAGTGTAGAAGAGGTTTCCATTCAGGCTTATTACAGAGACAGCTGTCAAATAGGGAAAAGATTACCTGTAGCTGGCTTTCATACTCAATCAAAAACAAAACTGTGTATTGTAGTCTTTGTAGTCTTTTCTACAAAAGACTACAAAATAATAAAGGAAGGCGTGAATGACTGGTCAAATATCAACGCCATTCTGAAACACCATGAGGGTAGTCCAGAATACACAAACAATATGATATATCATATGATGAAGTGGAGAGAACTTGATCTGCGCCTAAGTCGGGGACAGACTCTTGACCAGATACAAATGACCATTTTGGAGGCTGAAAGAAAGAGATGGCAGGATGTCCTTACACGTTTATTAAGTATCAACCAGTCTCTGGCTGAAAGAAACCTAGCATTCAAGGGTTCATCAGACAAACTCTTCCAACCAGATAATGGAAACTTCTTAAAAGAGATTGAATTACTGGCTAAATTTGACCCCGTTATGGAAAATCATCTCAGCAAAATTAAAGTTGGAGAAACACATGCTCATTACCTTGGGAAGCGCACACGGAATGAGCTGATACAGATTGTGAGTGGCAAGATTCTGGAAGCAATAGTGACTCTAGTAAGAGACTTAAAGTACTTTATTCATTATCTTGGAATGTACACCTGGCATTAGTCACCAGGAGCAAATGTCCATTATTCTGAGAAGCCTGGCTTTAAAGGGAAAGCCAGAGATCAAGGAGCACTTCCTCAGCTTTGTGAATGTTGAGGTTACAACAGGCTTGAATCTGTCCACTGTCATCTTAGATAAGCTGAACGAGCTGAAAATTCCATTTGAAGATTTCAGAGGGCAAGCTTATGATGATTGGGCCAACATGAAGGGCAAGCACCAAGGATTACAAGCCAGACTGCTCAAAAACAATCCCAGAGCCGTGTTCTTCCCATGTGGAGCACATACTCTAAACCTTGTCATTGCAGATGCTGCCAAATCTTCAAAAGATGCAGTTGGGTTTTTTGGGGCAAAAGCTCTTCACCTACTTTTCAGCTGGCACACAAAGATGGAGTGTTTTGAAGAAACACGTGAACATAACTGTGAAGTCATGGAGTGACACAAGATGGGAGAGTAGGCAATCAGGCTTCTGAGGTTCGGGAGGCATTACTGGAAGCCAGACAGACGATCAACGATCTTGTGGCCAAAGTGGAGGCACAAGCACTTGCAGAAGAAGTTGGGTCCTACCACTTCTTGATTTTCTGTGTCGTATGGTGTGAGTACTGACAATGACAAACAAGGTGAACAAGCTCCTACAATCCGCCTCAATGCAGTTAATTTAATCTCAAATGCAAAGGCCTCCCTCACTACATACCAGGAAACTGGATTCTCTGAGGCCCAGACAACAGCCAAAAGTAATTGTGAAGAAATGAATGTAGAGGCTGTTCTGAAAGAGAAGAGACTGAGACATAGCAAGAGACATTTCAGCTGTGAGGCTCCTGATGAACCAGTGACTGATGCACTGAAAACATTGTGGTCGACTCTGCTGTGACATCCATGGATGAGAGATTTGAAGCACTCAACCAGGTGAAAACCAAATATGGAGTGCTGCTGAACTTCAGCACTGCCTCTCAGATGTCCAGTGAATCTTTTTAAAGGCTCACTGCATGGAAGTTGAGAACACTCTAACCTTCAGAGATGACTGGACATCAGTGGAATGGATCTGGCACATGAGATTCAGAATTGACCTGATCTGCCATCAGATAAGATGACTGCCTTTGAGCTGCCTTCCTTTCTCTGTGAGAAAAACCTGGAGGAACTCTATCCTAACCTTTGGATAGCCCTAAGAATTGCAGTCACCCTACTAGTAACAGTAGCATCGGCAGAGAGGAGCTTTTCAAAATTAAAGCTCATCAAAAGCTACCTGAGGTCTTCCATGTCACAGGAATGTTTGAGTGGTCTGGCAATCATGAGCATAAATCATGACGTGGGGAAACACATGTCCTATGATGACATCATTGATGATTTTGCCTCAAAGTGCAAAAGAGGAATATTTTGATGGTAAGATTTTAATTCAAACATTCAAAAGTTTACACACGTAGTAACATTTTAAGATTGTATGGCAGAAGTGCATTTGTGTAAATGACTGCTTAACTAACCACGTGACATACTTTCTCAATTTCTTCCAGACAGTCCAGATAGACTGGTGCCCATGTTAATGCTGAAAATGCCTAGGCTGTAGAGGGAACCAAAGTTAATCACACTGCTTGAGACATATAGCTGCAGCCATAGCCTATAGGCTTATGTTTACATTGTATAGACAAAGCTAATCACACAGCTGTATAGGTTTTATTTTACTAATTTGAGACATATAGCTGCAGCCATAGCCTATAGGCTTATGTTTACATTGTATAGACGAAGCTAATTCTATAATATTGTGAGGACTGGACTAATTACCAGGCAGCAGAGCCAAAGCTGTTATATTTGATTATTTTCTACATTTTATATTTTCTACAATTTATTTTTAATGTTAATATTCACTTATCTTAAGATTCTATAGAAAATATTATATTCAATAAATATTGTTTGTTTGTACCTCATTCTGTTCTGTATAGGTCTAATTATTCTTAGGGAGGATTGTAGTGGGAGCACTGGGGTGTCAGGTGTGACTGTGTGGCAATGGCAAATGGTTTACATGTCTCACGGGTCAGGTAGGAGGGCCCCTTAGCAGACTTTTGCTTAGGGCCCCAGGGAGGTCAGGACCAGCTCTGATTTGATACCATTCCATTCACTCCGCTCCAGCCATTACCACAAGCCCATTCTCCCCAATTAAGGTGCCACCAACCTCCTGTGCTTCAGGGATATAAAGAATTGTGTTACCATGGCAAACAACACAGAGTCATCTGACGGCGTTGTCGTGCTGAATGTTAATTTATTAATCACACAATCAAATGTCATTCTGACCCAATTTGCCATCGCAATATTTTTCCCTTTGTTTTTTTCTCTATCCATTCACAATGCCAATCGATATAGGACTTGTTTTGATTGATTATTGCCAATTGTAGCTAGTAAGACCGTACATAACCACACCACTCAGGTTTGTTTTCCCTTTGCTATTCAGTCAGGTACATCATATTAGGCTACTACTCATATCTAACCAGATGGCTCACTCCCTCTGTAGTGCTCCAGCCATCCAACTGGCCCTTTGGGTGTGTGTGTGTGTGTGTGTGTGTGTGCCGTTGCCAGTGTGGGCCCCAGTCTGCCTCTGTGAGGAAGCTGCAGGATGTTTTCCTTCTGTCTGTCTCTGCTAGAGCCTCCCAGGGGGGTGGACGCATCTCCTCCACATCTGGCAAACCGTAAGAGTGGCAGCACATCTATTCCACATCTGGCAACCCGCAAGAGTGGCAGCACATACATATGCTCCTCCACTCTGCAAACATCCACTCCAGTAGCAGCTTGCATGAGGGATATGTTCCTATTGATGACTACCTCGCTAGGAGACATGTCTGCGTCCATTGCTGTGCCTGTGCTATGAATTGTGTTTCCCATGTTCCAGCACAAAGAAGGCTGTCTTGATTTGTGGCACAGTTAACACAGTGCTGGGTGTGTTGCTCAATACCCAGACAGAGATGAGCAATGGCCGACGCATAGACATGTGCACCTCTCTCAAGCCATTATCCCTGTTCTCTATTTATTACTGATTGAATTACTGTTATGAGAATCTAGTGTTATCAAAAGGTGTACTTTTTTTGTTAACCTTTATTTAACCAGGAAGTCCCATTGAGGTCAGAATAACTCTTTCCCAAGGGATACATGTTAATTCCAGAATTGAATTAACCTGAAGCAATGTTTTTGTTGATATCTACATAAATGTATAATAGATGCAATAATCTGACCCTTGAGGAGAATCCATTCACTGCCGTTTTAAAAACATGTAGTGTCAGGTACAGTAAACAAAGAGCAGATGAATGGAATGTGGTTTGCTGTAGTAGAATGCTTGGCTTCTTTATCTCTTGCAGCATCGCTCCACTGCATCTCAGAGGCAGGAGAAGGTGCCTGTGTGTGCATCCCCCTGTCATTGACGTGTGTTCAGTCGCCTAGCGCGGCCCTGGTGTCATGCCCGGCTGATCACAGCAGCCTCCGCATGACAACGGGGACCAAAGGGGACAAGGTGTGCCGCTGCCACCATCTTATCACACACTCAGGGCTCTGGCTGCTATCTGTCACATCTTTCCAGCATCACAGTGAGTCTTTCTGATGACTTTGACACACAGAAAGCTAAGGAGAGTGTTAAGGTGACAATGGGTGCACCACGTTGACTATCGTTCTCTTTAGTAGGTTACACACTATACACACAATTACTCCCAATTTTACACACAACTGAGGATGTTATATTGCTGAAATTGATCAATCAACATGAACATCGATTAAATTACCTAGGAACCAATGCATTTCTTTGTTGATTTCGTCCTACCCCAAACAACAGTTACACCCAATCAGTGCAGAAAATATCCAGTGAAGGCGGCCTGGAACATAGTTAAAGGGCTAGTCTGTAAATGGAGAAAGGATGAGGGGAATACAAAATGTGACTCTTGGGGGCGAACAGCGTAGTGGAGGGAAGAGGTCCCCCCCCCACGTGGAATGCACTGGAAGATGAAGGGCTTGACAATAGATAACTAAGGCACTGCCAGCTACCTCGTTTTTGCCTGCAGGAGTCATGTATTCTCCTGGCATTTTTATTAAAGGGATGGAGTAAAGGAGACTAATGTAGTGTATCAGTCTCTTAAAGGGATGGAGTAAATAAGACTATTAAAGTAGTGTTTCAGTCTCTTAAAGGGATGGAGTAAAGGAAACCATGTCATGTATCAGCCTCTTAAATGGATGGAATAAAGGAGACTATTAATGTAAGATATCAGTCCCCCATAGTTATAGTGGAATGCAAAATCGGTCAGCTTGGAGGTGGGAACGGTCGCCGGTCTTTCAAAAAAGAGGCACGGGCTTGCCTAATCACCTCGGCTCAGTAGGGAAAACCTCAACGGACAATGTACAAATTGAAGCTAGGCTGCGAAACTCAGCTTTGAACATCATAGTGTGACCAGTGCTTTCAGAAAGTATTCACGCCCCTTGACTTTTTTAAACATTTTGCTTTGTTGCAGCCTGCATTTAAAATTGATTGATGTCAAGGTGGAATTATGTTTATAGATATTTTTTACAAATTAATAAAAAATGAAAAGCTGACATATCTTGAGTCAATAAGTATTTAAACCCTTTGTTATGGCAAGCGTAAATACGTTCAGTAGTCAAAATGTGATTTTTTTTATTTATTTTTTTATTTATTTTTTTTATTTCACCTTTATTTAACCAGGTAGGTCAGTTGAGAACAAGTTCTCATTTGCAACTGCGACCTGGCCAAGACAAAGCAAAGCAGTGCGACAAAAACAACACAGAGTTACACAGTAAACAAACATAGTCAAAAACACAATAGAAAATCTATATACAGAGTGCAAAATGTAGTGCAAAATGTAGTAAGGTTAGGAGGTAGGACAATAAATAGACCATAGTGGTGAAATAAATTACAGATTATCATCATTAACACAGGAATGAAGGATGTGCAAATTATGATGTGCAAATAGATATACTGGAGTGCAAGATTTGTGAAAATAACAAAAATAAATAGAATATGGGGATGAGGTAGTAGTGTGGGCTATTTACAGAAGGGCTATATACAGGTGCAGTGATCGATAAGCAGCTTTGACAACTGATGCTTAAAGTTATTGAGGGAGATAGGAACCTCTAGCTTCAATGATTTTTGCAATTCGTTCCAGTCATTGGCAGCAGCGAACTGGAAGGAATGGCGGCCAAAGGAGGTGTTGGCTTTGGGGGTGACCAGTGAGATATACCTGCTGGAGTGCATGCTACGGGTGGGAGTTGCTATCGTGAGCAGTGAGCTGAGATAGGGCGGGGATTGACCTAATAAAGACTTATAGATGACCTGGAGCCAGTGGGTTTGGCGACGAATATATAATGAAGGCCAGCCAACGAGAGCATACAGGTCGCAGTGGTGGGTAGTGTATGGGGCTTTGGTGACAAAACGGATGGCACTGTGATAGACTACATCCAATTTGCTAAGTAGAGTGTTGGAGGCTAGTTTGTGAATGACATCGCCGAAATCAAGGATCGGTAGGATAGTCAGTTTTACAAGGGCATGTTTGGCAGCATGAGTGAAGGAGGCTTTGTTGCGAAATAGGAAGCCAATTCTGGATTTATTTTTGGATTGGAGATGGTTGATGTGAGTCTGGAAGTTGAGTTTACAGTCTAACCAGATGCCTAGGTATTTGTAGGTGTCCACGTATTCTAATTCGGACCCGTCGAGAGTAGTGATGATAGTCCGGTGGGCGGGTGCTGGCAGCGTTCGATAGAAAAGCATGCACTTAGTTTTACTAGCGTTTAAGAGCAGTTGGAGGCCACGGAAGGAGTGTTGTATGGCACTGAAGCTTGTTTGAAGGTTAGTAAACACAGTGTCCAAAGAGGGGCCAGATGTATACAGAATGGTGTCATCTGCGTAGAGATGGATCAGAGTCACCAGCAGCGAGAGCGACATCGTTGATGTATATAGAGAAAAGGGTTGGCCCAAGAATTGAACCCTGTGGCACCCCCATAGAGACTGCCAGAGGATCGGACAATAGGCCCTCCGATTTGACACACTGAACTCTGTCTGCAAAGTAGTTAGAGAACCAGGCAAGGCAGTCACTTGAGAAACCAAGGCTGTTGAGTCTGCCAATAAGAATGCGGTGATTGACAGAGTCGAAAGCCTTGGCCAGGTCGATGAAGACGGCTGCACAGTACTGTCTTTTATCGATGGCGGTTATGATATCGTTCAGTACCTTGAGTGTAGCTGAGGTGCACCCATGACCAGCTCGGAAACCAGATTGCATAGCAGAGAAGGTACGGTGGGATTCGAAGTGGTCAGTTATCTGTTTGTTAACTTGGCTTTCGAAAACTTTAGAAAGGCAGGGCAGGATGGATATTGGTCTATAACAGTTTGGGTCTAGAGTGTCTCCTCCTTTGAAGAGGGGGATGACCGCGGCAGCTTTCCAATCTCTAGGGATCTCAGACGATACGAAAGAGAGGTTGAACAGGCTAGTGATAGGTGTTGCAACAATTTTGGCTGATAATTTCAGAAAGAGAGGGTCCAGATTATCTAGCCCAGCAGATTTGTAGGGGTCCAGACTTAGCAGCTCTTTCAGAACATCAGCCGTCTGGATTTGGGTGAAGGAGAAGCGGGGGGGGCTTGGGCAAGTAGCTGCCGAGTGTACAGAGCTGTTGGCCGGGGTAGGGGTAGCCAGGTGGATTAATAAGTCACATACTGTAATAAGTTGCATGGACTCACTCTGTGTGCAATAATAGTGTTTAACATGATTTTTGAATGACTGCCTTATCTCTGTACCCCACACAGTCGAGCAGTGAATTTCAAAAACAGATTCAACCACAAAGTTTTTGAAATTCACTGCTCGACTGTGAACATGACAATAAAATGTCCAGTTTTGTCACACAGCACATTGCCAAAGATGTCTCAGGTTTTGATAGAGTGTGCAATTGGCAATCTAACTGCAGGAATATCCACCAGAGTTGTTGATAGATAATTTAATGTTAAATTCTCTACAATAAGCCGCCTCCAACGTCGTTTTAGAGAATTTGGCAGTAAAGGTCCAACCACCCTCACAACCGCAGACCACTTGTAACCACGCTAGTGCAGGACCTCCAAATCTGGCTTCTTCACCGGCAGGATTGTCTGATACCAGCTACCCGGACAGCTGAGGAAACTGTGGGTGAATTTCTAATGCCTGAAGAAGTTCTGCACAAACTGTCAGAAACCATCTCAGGGAAGCTCATCTGCGTGCTTATTGTACTCACCAGGGTCTTGAGCTGACTGCAGTTCGGCATTGTAACCGACTTCAGGGGGCAAATGCTCACTTTCGATGGCAACTGGCACGCTAGAGAAGTGTGCTCTTCACGGATGAATCACGGTTTTAACTGTATCGGGCATATGGTAGACAGCGTATATGGTGTTGTGTGGGCCTGCGGTTTGCTGATGTCAACATTGTAAACAGTGCCCCATGGTGGTGGTGGTGGTGGTGGTGGGGTTATGAGCAGGCATAAGCTACTGAAAACAAGCACAATTGTATTTTATCAATGGCAATTTGAATGCACAGAGATACCGTGACGAGATTCTAAAGCCTATTGTCATGCCATTCATCCGCCGCCATCACCTCATTTTTCAGCATGATAATGCACAGCCCCATGTCGCAAGGATCTGTACACAATTCCTGGAAGGTGAACATGTCCCAGTTCTTCCATGGTCTACATACTCACCAGACATGTTACCCATTAAGCATTTGGACGCTCTGGATCGTTGTGTTCCAGTTCCCACCAATATCCAGCAACTTCGCACAGCCATTTAAGAGGAGTGGGACAATATTCTACAGACCACAATCAACAGCCTGATCAACTCTATGCAAAGGAGATGTCGCACTGTACACCAGATACTGACATGTACGACAGAGTGTTCCAGTTCCCACCAATATCCAGCAACTTCGCACAGCCATTGAACAAGAGTTGGACAACATTCCAAGGGCCACAATCAACAGCCGCATTACCTCTATGCAAAGGCAATGTGTTGCGCTGCATGAGGAAAATGGTGGTCACACTAGATACTGACTGGTTTTCTGATAATTTCCCCACCAACAGATGCATATCTGTATTCCCAGTCATGTGAATTCCATAGATTAGGGCCTAATTCATTTATTTAAATTGACTGATTTCCTTCTATGAACTGTAACTCGTTGCATATTGTTGCATATTGGGTTTATATTTTTGTCCAGTGTAGTTAACTAAATAGCTAACAAAATGGCTACACAGACTATGAGTTTACCCTTGTATTTTGTCTCTATGCACACTCACGCACAATGACACTCCAATACACACACAAACACTCACTTCATAATTTGCTCACACACACATAATATGCACATACATTTATACTGACTCAATGCACACCCACACACATACACTCATCATATATGATGCTGCTACTTTGTTTTATCATATATCCTGATGCCAAGTCACCTTACCCATATACATATTTACCTCCATCACTCCAGTATCCCTGTACGTTGTAGATATGGTACTGGAGCTGACTGACCCTGTATATCGTATGCTTACTAACTTTATTGTGTTCTTCTTATTTCTTATTTTTTATTTTTTGTGTGTTTTTGCGCTAACTTTTGTTTATTTTTACTATTACATTATTATTGATTACTGCATTGTTGGGTTTAGAAAGGCATTTCACTGTACTTGTGCACATGACATAGTAAAACTGCAACAAAATTGGCAAATAAATGTACTTTATGTCCGGAATACAAAGCATTATGTTTGGGGCAAATCCAACTGAACACATCATATTATCAAGCATGGCGGTGGCTGCATCATTTTAAGGGTATGCTTGTCATCGGCAAGGACTAGGGAGTTGTTTTTTATATGAAGAAACGGATTGGAGCTAAGCACAGGCAAAATCCTAGAGGAAAACCTTGTTCAGTCTGTTTTCCAACACTGGGAGACAAATGTACCTTTTTGCAGGACAATAACCTAAAACCTGAGGCCAAATATACACTGGAGTTGATTACCAAGATGATATTGAATGCTCCTGAGTGGCCTGGTTACAGCTTAGACAAAAATGGACTTGAAAATCTATGGCAAGACTTGAAAATGTCTTTCTAGCAATGATCAACAACCAACTTGACAGAGCTTGAAGAATTTTTTAAAGAAGAATGTGCAAATATTGTACAATCCAGGTGTGCAAAGCTCTTAGAGACTTACCCAGAAAGACTCACAGCTGTAATCACTGCCGAAGTGATTCCAACATGTATTGACCCAGGGGTGTGAATACTTATGTAAATTATATATTTCTGTATTTCATTTTCAATCAGTTTGCAAAAAATTCTAAAAACATGTTTTCACTTTGTCATTATGGGGTATTGTGTGTAGATGGGTGAGAGAGATTTAAAAAAAAAAATCTGTTGTGAATTCAGGCTTTAACACAACAAAATATGGAATAAGTCAAGGGGTATGAATACTTTCTGAAGCTAGCTAGATAGATAGATAGATAGATAGATAGATAGATACTTTATAGCTGTCTATCGGGTAGGGCTAGCTGATATGTACTGTACTTTAACGTAATATCTAACGTAATATCCTAAATAAATGTTAGTGACTGGCATAATACTAGTAGTACAGGACTCCTGGGCAAGAGTGGGAAAGAAAACGATGTCTCTATTTACAGCAGTCACCATCTCTCACTCAACTGTCACTCTCCGTTACAATACTGTTCTTCTATTTATAATACATTTCCTTTCTCTATTTGAATACAGTTCATTTCAGTGTTCATACTCTCTGATTGTTACTTGCTTCATATGCAATTACAAATCTTGCCTACTTTTACACATTGTTTTGTAATTAAAGAGCGAATGTCCCTAAAAACATATTCTTTTGAAAATGGCTTATATGGCTTCAATATGAGCCAGAAACATTATTCTAGTGTCAAAATTGACTAGAAAGTATAAATAAGATAATTTGGGTCATAAAGTACAAAACAGAGATTTGTGAGATGATAGGATGTTATGTCACGAAATTAAGGGTATCGTAACAGTTTTCCTTCAGTTGGGTTTATTTTAATCCTGCCCACAGCTGGCAGCACCCAAGTACTATTCAATTTGGAGAGCAGCTACACTCCACCCAATCGTAATGCCCATGGTAAATTTGGTTTGGCATTTGATATACCTATGGGGCAAGTTAGGGACCATCAGTAAATTACACAATATAAAAACATTTCAATAGCTCCACATTTCAATTACTTAAAAACCTCAAACCAACTATACATTTTAGAAATTAATCTGCAAATATGAATGAGACAACTAAAAGAAAATAGTTTACATTGTGTCATTTATTGAAAGTCCCTAACTAGCCCCAGAGATAGGCTATCCAATGTCAAACCAACGTTGCCACGGTAGCCAAAAGAAGTTGGCTAGAACTAGCTACCCTAGGCGACTTCAAGACACAAGACCTGGTTAGACTGTTTCAAGTTATCTAGAAGGGTGAGTGACTAACTGTGTATTGTTTTGGCAGAGTGAATGTATAAACGCTTACCACGTGCAAACACACACACAAGACACCCACATTAAACCACCCCTCCAAGACAACTCGTTTGGCTTCAGTCATGGCCTCTGCATTTCTTAATGACCAAGCCGAAAAATGAGGCCAAATCAAGAAGTTCAGCCCCCCTTTAAGAACTCAGCTATTGCAATTTCTAATGATGATTGCATTTTTCATAAAATCATGGTTGTGTGAAGTGCCCATCAATAAATTATGTATGGACACACACATTGTGTGGGTCTCCCTTAATCTCAAGCAGACAAGATTGGGTGTTGAATTAGTTTCATAAGATTGACTGCTGAATTAATAGAAGGGTCATTCAAATTATATTACTTTGAGATATTTGAGAAAGATACTGTATGTTCATATTTGCTGAATGTGTCATTTCGAGCAACAGAACTGAAGAATCTGAACTGTGTTGAACCTGTTTTTTCAAGGGCATTGGTAGTTGGGCTGAAATCATGTTTGAAACACATTTTCCACAGAAAGGAGATTCTGGAATTGTATATGGTATTTTCAAAGGTATAGACTTTATTTTCAGGTAAAATGTCAAGCGTGTATTCTCTACATAAATAACGACCACATGAATCAACAAACAGTATATGACAATGTTTCAGTAGGTGACATCACAATGTACTTGGTCTAGGATAGATGCGGTAAAGAGGTCAATGGAACTCGACCAACACAATGGAATTTCCATGGAAATGCCTGGAGGAAAGGGCCGTGAGGGAAAGATCCCGAGTCGCCTCATTACCCCCCAGAAAGGCTATTGTTTATATGTGTATTTCACACTAATGTTGAAGTAAAAATCGGAGTATAATGCTTGTATGGATGTCAACCCCTACACATGTTAATGTCATCGTCACCAATCAACTGCATTACAGTTAAAAAACGACTTTGACTATCATCAACGATTTCTGTATGTTACCTATGCTAACCAGGTTATATGAACAGGAGTAAGCATTTAGCAGTCACTTCTTCTAAACCTGAAAAGGGACAACTTTTACATGTTATGCAGCGAAAACAGACAAATATATTCAAATCGGGCTTAAGTAAGCACATTGTGGGCCTGTTACAATACATAAATCACGGCAGATCTGACGAATATCCTCTTTGTTCGATCAGATTTGTTGAATGTGCGCCAATCTGGTCAATGAAACTCTCTGCCTTCCATTGACTCCTTTACCTCATCTATAGCGAGATGACAATGGTGCTCTTTTCATTTCTTAAAAAGGAGGGTGCGTATTCACTCGAAATAATGAACAAAGCCCTCAAAGTGGGTGAAACCTACCATGTTAAGGAAGTTATTCAACTCTGCTGCTATATACTGAACACAATAAGAAAAGTCAGAGGTAATCAGTACAGTCCTATGGGTATCAAGGGACAACACCAAACAAAATGTGATAAGAAAAAAATTGAATTGAATTTACCAAATAAAAAAAAACATCAAAATATATAAAATGTCTCATTAATTGGAACATAAAACAGGCCTGTCCATTAGACAACCAAGGGTCCAACATTAGAATGAAAAAATACTAGCTTAATATATTCATTGTGTTTGTGTTAGAATGTTATGGTGAAAATGCATAGAATGTGTACTTCGAGGAAACTATTTTGTGTCCTAAGCACAACGCGCCAGGTTTCATAGGTACAACTGATTCATCCAATTATGCTCTCTGCCTTGTAAGATTTTAAAAGAAATGTGACTTGCATTGTAAGCTTATAGACCAAGGTCTCTCTCTACTGTCTCTCTCTATATATACTCATTAGACTCATACAGCTCAAAGCCCTTCTTTTCTACAACCACAAAAGTCCACTTCCAACTAAACAAATCCCTCTTTCTTTCATTGTAATATTAAATATTCACTTGCTACACATTGCCAAAATTGACTGACAATATATATCATATAGTATGACTTTTGGGCCAGGGATATTCTTCATATTTGAATATTTTTCTACATATACACACTGACATTGTGACACAAAGTGGGATTTTATCCCACAAATATTAAGATAGATCAATTTATTAACATTGTCGTTGAAACTTGGATTGTTGGACAAAATCCCATTCAAACCATTAGCTCTGTTGATGACTCTTTGAGATCATCAGTGACCAAGCAGCACTACCATCACAATGGACAACTCAATCTCTCCGTCTTCACTTCAAATGAGACAGGATCTCAGCAAGAGCTTGTTATAATTAGCCAAGAATGGGCTCCACGTCGTTCCGAGACAAAATAAAATGACGAAAAACATGGATTTTTTAAGCATCTCTCAACATGAAGGAGGGTCAAAGACAAAAAGATGCAATGTGTAGCCGCAACGGGAATAATTAGGTTAATTCCTCTTTTGGAGTATGTTTTCCTTCAAGGCACAGGAAAAAAAGAGGGAAATGGGGTAGATGAAACAAAGGAGGGTAGTCTAGACATCTTTTTTCACTCATTTTAGAGAAACGCCAGTTGATGTGATTATCGAAAAACATCCAGCCAATTGAATTAGCGAGACTTGCAATCAAGCAGCTAATTTGTCAAATTTTAACAAGAGATCCCCTAGAAGATCTTGGAGAGCAACTTGATGTTGACTATATGTGGAACCACCCAGTTGGAAGCCAAGATTTCAACTCGGCTAGCGAATAACGCCAACAAATCGCTCCCTATTTTTTGGAATGAAGGTCCCAACATCCAATACGGTCAATTTGGGTTTTGAAAATATGCTTACTTTTTATTCGTCACACCCAATAAATTATATATCTGCAACCAAATTCAGTGCATTAATAATAATAATACAGGATGAGTCTAAACACAGACCGGCCTACGACTCGCCAACCCACGCCACTACATTGCCTTTAACGACATCGGTGATCTCGCAGTTGAGCTTGTTGAGACGACCATCCAGGATGAAGATAGATTCCCTGGACGGGGTCACGAGGTACTGTCCGAAAAGTCCACTGCTGGTCATCACGCGGTTCCTATTGCTCCACGGCCAATCGGAAGTCTTGGTGGCCTCCTTCAGGCTCTTGATCATCTTCACATTGCCTGTGCTCAGCTCGACATACAGAGAGTCCGTTTGGTGTCCCGAACTACCAAAGACATTGTACTGGTGGACCTCGGTGAACGACGGCTGGAAGGCCACATCAGACAGGTGGAGGTTGGTGTGGATGTCAAAGGGCTCGCCGATTTCCCCGCGCACCGTGATCTGCTGGATCCTCATCAAGCCATCGTGGTCGTCCACCGTGACCAGGTAGTGACCATCCGGGGACACATACGGGGTGCCGGTGACGTCCCCGTTGGGTCCAATTACGGAGTCCGTCACACTGTCCACGATGAGCTGGGGCTGGGTGGCGCCTGTGGAATCAGGCTTGCAGTTGACAAAGTAGTAGCCGCCCAGGTGGGAGTAAGCCAGAGTCTTGGGGACACAGTTGTACTCGCGCATGCTGATGTTCTTTACTGACGATGTGGTCTCCAGGTCGATCTTGTGGAGCGCTGGTTCATTTCTGTGGAGGACAATTCCAAACCTAGACAGAGAGAAGACATTTTGAATGTTAATAAACTTTTCTGCCACACATAAAGCAATTATATGCACTGTAGAGGGTCCACACAAAAGAAATGAAAAGTTATTTTATTATTAATTAATTCATGGTGCACATTACACCTACAGGCTTGAACCAATTTGCACTTGCATCCTGATTTCACACATCATCCTGATTTCTAGTGGTGCTAGATTAGAAATAATACAAATCTTCACTACAGTTACATTTACAATTTTGGAGAGTAGAATTACATTTATGATCGTTGAGAGAAGTAATATGTCTGTTATCCTCACGACTATTGAATAGGTGCACATTTACCCCACTCACGCTGTGACTAATATCTTAACAGTTACAGGACCTTCCATTTGCACCACCTCTCCTAGTATTATACTCCGAATGGACTAAATATATTTGACAGAGGGGTGTGTGAATCTCTTAGCTACAATATCTCAGTTCCTCAAAGAAAAGGCCTTTAGATTAGTTTTAAAAGAAGAGCGGGGTGGATACGGTATAGACATTTCACATTCTTATCGACTCAGATGAGCAATCTCTGCATGCTGAGTTGAAATTGTCTGCCCTATGCTTCACAGTAATATATTTCAATGGGCATATTAATCATTGAAAATAGTATATTATACATAAAAAATCCAGAGAGGAGTGATAATGACACATTAGAATTCTCTCTTTAAAGTGTGCGTGGCCGACAAGGCTCAATTAAATCTGAATGCTGTCTGATTAATTCTGACATGCACTTCAATCTTGGTATCATCCATCTTCTTTTATGCAATTTTAAACGCCCCTGCTGTCTGTTCATGTGGACAGAAATTCGCTGTTAGAGAGTGATGGAGCACATTATCAGCACTGTGAAGAAAAGCATTGATCCAGAGATTGTATAGTCCATTTGGGAAGCTAGGGCTGGGGACTTTGTCATCAAAGGGACTGATGGTTGACGTGAACTAGGTGCTGCATTGGGTTCTAATGAGATTGGAGGGACTGCACGGTCCATTGACATGGACTTTATCCTTTGATATATAAATACCCTTTAAAAAATTGACTTTGGGAGTTTCTAGAATGTTCCAACTTCCAACACAAAATCCCCAGCAATTCTTCCCAGGGAGCTTTTTATCCCAACACGAGCACTGTTGAATAAAAAAAAGCACACCCACAGGTAGCGAAATGAATTCAAAGCTAACACATTTTTTAAAAGTAGCTATCATTTGATCTGTGGGAGAAAGAGAAGAAAGGAAAGTAAAATTCAGTTGTTGGTTGACTCCTGGTAGGGACAAAGAATTACTGTATCAGTGCAAGAATACAATACTATGAATACAATGACGTGCTATGAGTGCTTGATTTTTGAAGGTCAATATGGCAATTTTGCCTTCAGCTTTATTTTGTCTAAAAATGTGTAGTTTGTTAGAAAAGTGAACAATAAAAATGGACTTCTGGGCTGGCTTTGCTTGTAAACCCATATCATGTTGTCACGAAAGGGTGCATGGAGAGACCAAGGCGCGGCGCAGGAATAGTAGTTCGACGTCTTTAATTATAATTGATAAATTCACAACAATGACGAACTATACAAAATAAACACGATGCAATCAACACGGAAACACACTTACTTTTCTCTGACATGAAGTTATTGACCCACACCTAGGGTGTGGGACCTACAAACATACAGTGGGGAGAACAAGTATTTGATACACTGCCGATTTTGCAGGTTTTCCCACTTACAAAGCATGTAGAAGTCTGTAATTTTTATCATAGGTACTCTTCAACTGTGAGTGACGGAATCTAAAACAAAAATCCAGAAAATCACATTGTATGATTTTTAAGTAATTAATTTGCATTTTATTGCATGACATAAGTATTTGATACATCAGAAAAGCAGAACTTAATATTTGGTACAGAAACCTTTGTTTGCAATTACAGAGATCATACGTTTCCTGTAGTTCTTGACCAGGTTTGCACACACTGCAGCAGGATTTTTGGCCCACTCCTCCATACAGACCTTCTCCAGATCCTTCAGGTTTCGGGGCTGTCGCTGGGCAATACGGACTTTCAGCTACCTCCAAAGATTTTCTATTGGGTTCAGGTCTGGAGACTGGCCAGGACCTTGAGATGCTTCTTACGGAGCCACTCCTTAGTTGCCCTGGCTGTGTGTTTCGGGTCGTTGTCATGCTGGAAGACCCAGCCACGACCCATCTTCAATGCTCTTACTGAGGGAAGGAGGTTGTTGGCCAAGATCTCGCGATACATGGCCCCATTCATCCTCCCCTCAATACGGTGCAGTCGTCCTGTCCCCTTTGCAGAAAAGCATCACCAAAGAATGATGTTTCCACCTCCATGCTTCACGGTTGGGATGGTGTTCTTGGGGTTGTACTCATCCTTCTTCTTCCTCCAAACACGGCGAGTAGAGTTTAGACCAAAAAGCTCTATTTATCAGACCACATGACCTTCTCCCATTCCTCCTCTGGATCATCCAGATGGTCATTGGCAAACTTCAAACGGGCCTGGACATGCGCTGGCTTGAGCAGGGGGACCTTGCGTGCGCTGCAGGATTTTAATCCTTGATGGCGTAGTGTGTTACTAATGGTTTTCTTTGAGACTGTGGTCCCAGCTCTCTTCAGGTCATTGACCAGGTCCTGCCGTGTAGTTCTGGGCTGATCCCTCACCTTCCTCATGATCATTGATGCCCCACAAGGTGAGATCTTGCATGGTGCCCCAGACCGAGGGAGATTAACCGTCATCTTGAACTTCTTCCAGTTTCTAATAATTGCGCCAACAGTTGTTGCCTTCTCACTAAGCTGCTTAACATCCCAGCCTTGTACAGGTCTACAATTTTATCCCTGATGTCCTTACACAGCTCTCTGGTCTTGGCCATTGTGGAGAGGTTGGAGTCTGTTTGATTGAGTGTGTGGACAGGTGTCTTTTATACAGGTAACGAGTTCAAACAGTTGCAGTTAATACAGGTCATGAGTGGAGAACAGGAGGGCTTCTTAAAGAAAAACTAACTGGTCTGTGAGAGCCGGAATTCTTACTGGTTGGTAGGTGATCAAATACTTATGTCATGCAATAGAATGCAAATTAATTATTTAAAAACCATTTAAATCTGGATTTAGATTAAGTGTACCTATGATAAAAATGACAGACTTCTACATGATTTGTAAGTAGGAAAACCTGCAAAATCGGCAGTGTATAAAATACTTCTTCTCCCCACTGTATGTAGGATCCCTAATTAGAGACAATGCACTGCAGCTGCCTCTAATTAGGGATCCAACACAAACCACCACATAGAAACAAAAACCATAGACCTGTCAGACTCTGACCATGGCTACATAGAGAAGCAATAGGCTTCTCTATGGCCAGAGCCTGACAGTACCACCCCCCAAAGGCACGGACTCCCGAACGCCAACCAAATAACACAAATACATGGGGGGAGGGTTAGGGAGAGAAGATTAGCTCGTCGGTGGCGGTTCTGGCCCCGGCGAAGTAGACAGCTTCCTCCCATGCTTTTTCCTTATGACCGGGCCCGGACTGGGTACCGGTAGGGTAAACGGCTCCTGCCATGGAGCGGGGAAAATACCCGGACCCAGACTGGGCACCGGTGGGGTAAACGGCTCCGGCCATTGAGCGGGGCAAATAGCCGGGCCCGGACTGGGCACCGGTGGGACAAACGGCTCCGGCTATGGAGCGGGGCAATTAACCGGGCCAGGACTGGGCACCGGTGTGGCAGGCGACTCCGGCGCTGGAGCGGGGCAGACGACCGGTCCTGGAATGGGCACCGGTGGGGTAAATGACTCTGGCCTGGGAGTGGAGCAGACGACCGGACCCGGACTGGGCATCGGTGGAGCGGACTGCTCTGGCGCTGGAGCGGAGCAGATGACCGGACCCGGATAGGGCACCGGTGGAGCGGACTGCTCTGGCATTGGAGCGGAGCAGTCGACCGGACCCGGACTGGGCACCGGTGGAGCGGACTGCTCTGGCACGGAAGTGGAGCAGACGACCGGACCCGGACTGGGCACCGGTGGATCGGACTGCTCTGGCCCTGGAGCGGAGCAGACGACCGGACTGGGCACCGGTGGAGCGGACTGCTCAGGCACTGGAGCGGAGCATGCGACCGGACCCGGACTGGGCACCGGTGGAGCTGACTATTCCACCTGTGGAGTGGTACTGGTTCCTCCTCCTCCTCCTCTGAGTCCGTCTCAAACCCTCCGAGGAGTTCCGTCACCGTATAGCGCTGCTTGGTCTCTTGGTGGGTCATTCTGTCACGAAAGGGTGCATGGAGAGACCAAGGCGCGGCGCAGTAGTTCGACATGTCTTTAATTATAATTGATAAATTCACAACAATGACGAACTATACAAAATAAACACGATGCAAACAACACGGAAACACACTTACTTTTCTCTGACATGAAGTTAATGACCTAGGGTGTGGGACCTACAAACATATGTAGGATCCCTAATTAGAGACAATGCACTGCAGCTGCCTCTAATTAGGGATCCAACACAAACCACCACATAGAAACAAAAACCATAGACCTGTCAGACTCTGACCATGGATCAACACAGTGAGCAAAATACAAATTGCCAGGTGCCTTTTGTTGTTTTGTTTCATGTTTCCCATTATAGGTACACTATGCAGATTTGTCCAAATACTGTGAAATGATGTGAAAAGTAACTATTGTGTGTTGAGTTATGAGCTGCATACTTTTTTGGACATTTGCATGCATACTTTAGAATAGTTTAGACTAGTTTGTTTTTTGTTTCACTGGAACTCCATTCATAAGCAGAGGAAAATAAAGCTGTTGTCGCTAATAGGCTTAATATTTACTTGTTGAACCCACCACTCAGCCCAAAGAACATGCCAACTAATCTTGTTGCTATTTCCATTAGGCATACTGTACAATAGCAAATTGACAAAAAGCAAAGCAGTGCAAGATGTACAGTATACCTGCTATGGAAGAACATCACATTAAAGAGTTTGCTTACTAGCAGAATGGTGTGAAGTTTAGTCAATTATTTTAATGAATGTGAGCTCCTAAAGAAAGTAGTTTGTTATGCCCTGCAGGGTGTATTGTGGGAATACCTGGACGTTAATAAATATTAGAGAACTGTAGAATATGAAAGGACCTCCCACTGTACCCCTATGTTTATAGTGTACAGTAGAGTACAGTAAATCAACACGGCTCCGGCTATGGAGCGGGGCAATTAACCGGGCCCGGACTGGGCACCGGTGTGGCAGGCGACTCCGGCGCTGGAGCGGGGCAGACGACCGGTCCTGGAATGGGCACCGGTGGGGTAAATGACTCTGGCCTGGGAGTGGAGCAGACGACCGGACCCGGACTGGGCATCGGTGGAGCGGACTGCTCTGGCGCTGGAGCGGAGCAGATGACCGGACCTGGATAGGGCACCGGTGGAGCGGACTGCTCTGGCATTGGAGCGGAGCAGTCGACCGGACCCTGACTGGGCACCGGTGGAGCGGACTGCTCTGGCACGGAAGTGGAGCAGACGACCGGACCCGGACTGGGCACCGGTGGATCGGACTGCTCTGGCCCTGGAGCGGAGCAGACGACCGGACTGGGCACCGGTGGAGCGGACTGCTCAGGCACTGGAGCGGAGCATGCGACCGGACCCGGACTGGGCACCGGTACGGCGAAAGGCTCCGGTCGGTGGACCCTCACGGGAGGTCGGGTGCGTGGAGCCGGCACTGGACGTACCGGACTGGGGAGGCGCACCGGAGGTCGGGTGGTGGAGCCAGCACAGGAAGCACCTGGCTGGGCGCACGCACTGGAGGTCGGATGTGGGGAGCCGGCATGGGACGTACCAGACTGGGGAGGCGCACCGGAGGTCGGGTGGTGGAGCCAGCACAGGAAGCACCTGGCTGGGCGCACGCACTGGAGGTCGGGTGTGGGGAGCCGGCATGGGACGTACAAGACTGGGGAGGCGCACCGGAGGTCGGGTGCGTGGAGCCGGCACAGGAAGCACCTGGCTGGGAGCACGCACTGGAGGTCGGGTGCGGGGATCAGAGCAGAGGTCCAGACCCGGACAGGACACCGGTGAAGCGGACTGCTCTAGCACTGGAGCGGAGCAGACGACCGGACCCGGACTCGGCACCGGTGGAACGGACTGCTCTGGCCCTGGAGCGGAGCAGACGACCGGACCCGGACTGGGCCCCAGTGGAGCGGACTGCTCTGGCTCTGGGGTGGAGCAGACGACCGGACCCGGACTAGGCCCCGGTGGAGCGGACTGCTCAGGTACTGGAGCGGAGCAGTCGACCGGACCCGGACTGGGCACCGGTAGAGCGGACTGCTCTGGCATGGGCGTGGAGCAGATGACCGGACCCGGACTGGGCACCGGTGGAGCTGACTATTCCACCTGTGGAGTGGTACTGGTTCTTCCTCCTCCTCCTCTGAGTCCGTCTCAAACCCTCCGACGAGTTCCGTCACCGTATAGCGCTGCTTGGTCTCTTGGTGGGTCATTCTGTCACGAAAGGGTGCATGGAGAGACCAAGGCGCGGCGCAGTAGTTCGACATGTCTTTAATTATAATTGATAAATTCACAACAATGACGAACTATACAAAATAAACACGATGCAAACAACACGGAAACACACTTACTTTTCTCTGACATGAAGTTAATGACCTAGGGTGTGGGACCTACAAACATATGTAGGATCCCTAATTAGAGACAATGCACTGCAGCTGCCTCTAATTAGGGATCCAACACAAACCACCACATAGAAACAAAAACCATAGACCTGTCAGACTCTGACCATGGATCAACACAGTGAGCAAAATACAAATTGCCAGGTGCCTTTTGTTGTTTTGTTTCATGTTTCCCATTATAGGTACACTATGCAGATTTGTCCAAATACTGTGAAATGATGTGAAAAGTAACTATTGTGTGTTGAGTTATGAGCTGCATACTTTTTTGGACATTTGCATGCATACTTTAGAATAGTTTAGACTAGTTTGTTTTTTGTTTCACTGGAACTCCATTCATAAGCAGAGGAAAATAAAGCTGTTGTCGCTAATAGGCTTAATATTTACTTGTTGAACCCACCACTCAGCCCAAAGAACATGCCAACTAATCTTGTTGCTATTTCCATTAGGCATACTGTACAATAGCAAATTGACAAAAAGCAAAGCAGTGCAAGATGTACAGTATACCTGCTATGGAAGAACATCACATTAAAGAGTTTGCTTACTAGCAGAATGGTGTGAAGTTTAGTCAATTATTTTAATGAATGTGAGCTCCTAAAGAAAGTAGTTTGTTATGCCCTGCAGGGTGTATTGTGGGAATACCTGGACGTTAATAAATATTAGAGAACTGTAGAATATGAAAGGACCTCCCACTGTACCCCTATGTTTATAGTGTACAGTAGAGTACAGTAAATCAACTCAATATATAACATATATGAAATATATAAACATTGATGACATGCTCATGTCTACTACCACAAAAGTATCATTGCAGTACTGTGACATAATGAATACATCAACTTGCTATTGTTGACATAAGCATGTAAATGCACTGCTTATGAAGGGCTTATGTATGGGTTATGAATGTGTCATGTATGGGTTATGAATGTGTCATGTATGGGTTATTAATGTGCTTATGTCTAACTGTCCTCCAATATGAAAATAAAAATACATTTAAAATCATGTATATTAAATCATGCATATGAACACTGCAAGGTCTACCGACATACTCTTACTGGCCATTGTCCATTCACAGACAGAAATGTAAAAACATGACGTACAATATAGCCAACAAATCGTTCAGCTCTGCCGGCTCACCACCAAGCGAAGTACACAACAGCACAAAAGATTGGACCGGAATTTAAGTCCAAGACCTCAATAATAGAGTCAGTAAAAACATTGACTAGAGACTCTATGCGCCCTACGATCACAATCAAGGACTCTTGTAAGCCGCGTTATCAGAAGTTTCCAAGGGATAGGGTATATAAAAAGGCCTGATGCACAACACCATATCCTTGGCATCGATTTACAGCTCCCAAATGCCCCAAGATGGGTGGTGGAGCCAGCACAGGAAGCACCTGGCTGGGCGCACGCACTGGAGGTCGGGTGTGGGGAGCCGGCATGGGACGTACCAGACTGGGGAGGCGCACCGGAGGTCGGGTGGTGGAGCCAGCACAGGAAGCACCTGGCTGGGCGCACGCACTGGAGGTCGGGTGTGGGGAGCCGGCATGGGACGTACAAGACTGGGGAGGCGCACCGGAGGTCGGGTGCGTGGAGCCGGCACAGGAAGCACCTGGCTGGGAGCACGCACTGGAGGTCGGGTGCGGGGATCAGAGCAGAGGTCCAGACCCGGACAGGACACCGGTGAAGCGGACTGCTCTAGCACTGGAGCGGAGCAGACGACCGGACCCGGACTCGGCACCGGTGGAACGGACTGCTCTGGCCCTGGAGCGGAGCAGACGACCGGACCCGGACTGGGCCCCAGTGGAGCGGACTGCTCTGGCTCTGGGGTGGAGCAGACGACCGGACCCGGACTAGGCCCCGGTGGAGCGGACTGCTCAGGTACTGGAGCGGAGCAGTCGACCGGACCCGGACTGGGCACCGGTAGAGCGGACTGCTCTGGCATGGGCGTGGAGCAGATGACCGGACCCGGACTGGGCACCGGTGGAGCTGACTATTCCACCTGTGGAGTGGTACTGGTTCCTCCTCCTCCTCCTCTGAGTCCGTCTCAAACCCTCCGACGAGTTCCGTCACCGTATAGCGCTGCTTGGTCTCTTGGTGGGTCATTCTGTCACGAAAGGGTGCATGGAGAGACCAAGGCGCGGCGCAGTAGTTCGACATGTCTTTAATTATAATTGATAAATTCACAACAATGACGAACTATACAAAATAAACACGATGCAAACAACACGGAAACACACTTACTTTTCTCTGACATGAAGTTAATGACCTAGGGTGTGGGACCTACAAACATATGTAGGATCCCTAATTAGAGACAATGCACTGCAGCTGCCTCTAATTAGGGATCCAACACAAACCACCACATAGAAACAAAAACCATAGACCTGTCAGACTCTGACCATGGATCAACACAGTGAGCAAAATACAAATTGCCAGGTGCCTTTTGTTGTTTTGTTTCATGTTTCCCATTATAGGTACACTATGCAGATTTGTCCAAATACTGTGAAATGATGTGAAAAGTAACTATTGTGTGTTGAGTTATGAGCTGCATACTTTTTTGGACATTTGCATGCATACTTTAGAATAGTTTAGACTAGTTTGTTTTTTGTTTCACTGGAACTCCATTCATAAGCAGAGGAAAATAAAGCTGTTGTCGCTAATAGGCTTAATATTTACTTGTTGAACCCACCACTCAGCCCAAAGAACATGCCAACTAATCTTGTTGCTATTTCCATTAGGCATACTGTACAATAGCAAATTGACAAAAAGCAAAGCAGTGCAAGATGTACAGTATACCTGCTATGGAAGAACATCACATTAAAGAGTTTGCTTACTAGCAGAATGGTGTGAAGTTTAGTCAATTATTTTAATGAATGTGAGCTCCTAAAGAAAGTAGTTTGTTATGCCCTGCAGGGTGTATTGTGGGAATACCTGGACGTTAATAAATATTAGAGAACTGTAGAATATGAAAGGACCTCCCACTGTACCCCTATGTTTATAGTGTACAGTAGAGTACAGTAAATCAACTCAATATATAACATATATGAAATATATAAACATTGATGACATGCTCATGTCTACTACCACAAAAGTATCATTGCAGTACTGTGACATAATGAATACATCAACTTGCTATTGTTGACATAAGCATGTAAATGCACTGCTTATGAAGGGCTTATGTATGGGTTATGAATGTGTCATGTATGGGTTATGAATGTGTCATGTATGGGTTATTAATGTGCTTATGTCTAACTGTCCTCCAATATGAAAATAAAAATACATTTAAAATCATGTATATTAAATCATGCATATGAACACTGCAAGGTCTACCGACATACTCTTACTGGCCATTGTCCATTCACAGACAGAAATGTAAAAACATGACGTACAATATAGCCAACAAATCGTTCAGCTCTGCCGGCTCACCACCAAGCGAAGTACACAACAGCACAAAAGATTGGACCGGAATTTAAGTCCAAGACCTCAATAATAGAGTCAGTAAAAACATTGACTAGAGACTCTATGCGCCCTACGATCACAATCAAGGACTCTTGTAAGCCGCGTTATCAGAAGTTTCCAAGGGATAGGGTATATAAAAAGGCCTGATGCACAACACCATATCCTTGGCATCGATTTACAGCTCCCAAATGCCCCAAGATGGGTGGTGGAGCCAGCACAGGAAGCACCTGGCTGGGCGCACGCACTGGAGGTCGGGTGTGGGGAGCCGGCATGGGACGTACAAGACTGGGGAGGCGCACCGGAGGTCGGGTGCGTGGAGCCGGCACAGGAAGCACCTGGCTGGGAGCACGCACTGGAGGTCGGGTGCGGGGATCAGAGCAGAGGTCCAGACCCGGACAGGACACCGGTGAAGCGGACTGCTCTAGCACTGGAGCGGAGCAGACGACCGGACCCGGACTCGGCACCGGTGGAACGGACTGCTCTGGCCCTGGAGCGGAGCAGACGACCGGACCCGGACTGGGCCCCAGTGGAGCGGACTGCTCTGGCTCTGGGGTGGAGCAGACGACCGGACCCGGACTAGGCCCCGGTGGAGCGGACTGCTCAGGTACTGGAGCGGAGCAGTCGACCGGACCCGGACTGGGCACCGGTAGAGCGGACTGCTCTGGCATGGGCGTGGAGCAGATGACCGGACCCGGACTGGGCACCGGTGGAGCTGACTATTCCACCTGTGGAGTGGTACTGGTTCCTCCTCCTCCTCCTCTGAGTCCGTCTCAAACCCTCCGACGAGTTCCGTCACCGTATAGCGCTGCTTGGTCTCTTGGTGGGTCATTCTGTCACGAAAGGGTGCATGGAGAGACCAAGGCGCGGCGCAGTAGTTCGACATGTCTTTAATTATAATTGATAAATTCACAACAATGACGAACTATACAAAATAAACACGATGCAAACAACACGGAAACACACTTACTTTTCTCTGACATGAAGTTAATGACCTAGGGTGTGGGACCTACAAACATATGTAGGATCCCTAATTAGAGACAATGCACTGCAGCTGCCTCTAATTAGGGATCCAACACAAACCACCACATAGAAACAAAAACCATAGACCTGTCAGACTCTGACCATGGATCAACACAGTGAGCAAAATACAAATTGCCAGGTGCCTTTTGTTGTTTTGTTTCATGTTTCCCATTATAGGTACACTATGCAGATTTGTCCAAATACTGTGAAATGATGTGAAAAGTAACTATTGTGTGTTGAGTTATGAGCTGCATACTTTTTTGGACATTTGCATGCATACTTTAGAATAGTTTAGACTAGTTTGTTTTTTGTTTCACTGGAACTCCATTCATAAGCAGAGGAAAATAAAGCTGTTGTCGCTAATAGGCTTAATATTTACTTGTTGAACCCACCACTCAGCCCAAAGAACATGCCAACTAATCTTGTTGCTATTTCCATTAGGCATACTGTACAATAGCAAATTGACAAAAAGCAAAGCAGTGCAAGATGTACAGTATACCTGCTATGGAAGAACATCACATTAAAGAGTTTGCTTACTAGCAGAATGGTGTGAAGTTTAGTCAATTATTTTAATGAATGTGAGCTCCTAAAGAAAGTAGTTTGTTATGCCCTGCAGGGTGTATTGTGGGAATACCTGGACGTTAATAAATATTAGAGAACTGTAGAATATGAAAGGACCTCCCACTGTACCCCTATGTTTATAGTGTACAGTAGAGTACAGTAAATCAACTCAATATATAACATATATGAAATATATAAACATTGATGACATGCTCATGTCTACTACCACAAAAGTATCATTGCAGTACTGTGACATAATGAATACATCAACTTGCTATTGTTGACATAAGCATGTAAATGCACTGCTTATGAAGGGCTTATGTATGGGTTATGAATGTGTCATGTATGGGTTATGAATGTGTCATGTATGGGTTATTAATGTGCTTATGTCTAACTGTCCTCCAATATGAAAATAAAAATACATTTAAAATCATGTATATTAAATCATGCATATGAACACTGCAAGGTCTACCGACATACTCTTACTGGCCATTGTCCATTCACAGACAGAAATGTAAAAACATGACGTACAATATAGCCAACAAATCGTTCAGCTCTGCCGGCTCACCACCAAGCGAAGTACACAACAGCACAAAAGATTGGACCGGAATTTAAGTCCAAGACCTCAATAATAGAGTCAGTAAAAACATTGACTAGAGACTCTATGCGCCCTACGATCACAATCAAGGACTCTTGTAAGCCGCGTTATCAGAAGTTTCCAAGGGATAGGGTATATAAAAAGGCCTGATGCACAACACCATATCCATGGCATCGATTTACAGCTCCCAAATGACCCAAGATGGTTTTGCCTGGCATATCTAAAAGCCTTCAAAGCCTTTGTATATTGTGATGTTTTGTACTATGAGGTGCACTGACTGCGTATTGGTTTGGGGGAGTTGTTGGGAACACCCACAATGGATCGATCTTGGCTGAGGCTAAGGGAGTTACTTAGCAAGAAAGGCTATCAGTAGGTGTGCTTGATTGAGTTTGATCTGTCCAGAGTGGGCAAGGTTTGTGCTTTCCATTGAACCTAAAGGGTGGGAGTCCGCCTACCTATCTCGCCGGGGAAGTTCAATCTAGTTCAATCTAGTACACATGTGAATGTATGTGGGTTTGGTGTAAGAGTGTCACTGTGTCAGTGTAGTCTATTTGAGTTAGTGTGTGTATACAGTGAGCGCCAAAAATATTGGGACAGTGACACATGTTTTGTTGTATTGGCTTGAAACGATACAATGACTATGAGGTTAAAGTGCAGGCTGTCAGCGTTCATTTGAGGGTATTTTCATCCATATCGGGTGAACCGTTTAGATATTACAGCACTTTTTGTACATAGTACCCACATTTTAGGGGACCAAAAGTATTGGGACAAATTCACATTATACTTGTATGAAAGTAGTCAAAAGTCCCATATTCCTAGCACGCGACTACATCAAGCGTGTGACTCTATACACTTGTTGGATGCATTTGCTGTTTGTAAATAATGTATTGTGTCATTTTGGAGTCATTTTGTTGTAAATAAGAATAGAATATGTTTCTAAACACTGCTACATTAATGTGGATGCTACCATGATTACGGATAGTCCTGAATGAATCGCAGATAATGATGAGTGAGAACGTTACAGACGCACAAATATCATACCCCCAAGACATGCTAGCCTCTTACCATTACCAATAACAGGGGAGGTTAGCATTCACTAAAGTTTGTCAGTTGTGAATTCCACACTGTAGCTAGCTAGATCACTTGGTGTGTGCTGCATTACAGTGAGTGACTCACCAGGCTCCGGTCTATTGTCGTTGTGTGCTTGTAAACAAACACCATGTGACTGGGGACTACCGCTAAGCTTCATAATGAAAAATGATGTGACGTGAAATGAAGAACGCGATCTGCTTTATCTCCTAACGTATTGCACAAGTTGACTGCAGGTATTATAAAACTTCTAATAAATAGTTTCTAATAGGATATTTCCAAATACCCCGGTATACGGTATATAAGGTAATATAGCCTAGTTAAGCCTAGTTAAATGCTGCATTGTAAGTAAAAGGAGAGATCAATGGAGTCCACTAAGTGAAACTTAGTAATGGCTTGTGGAGAGACCAGAACTGTAAAGTCTGGACTGTAATAAAACACCTCTGAGATACATCAACAATATACAGCTGGGGTCAAAATGAGGGTTAATAAAACATGTATTTTTATTTATTTTCAGAAACTTCTACATCTGAGAGACTATGATGTTTGGCTTTCTGAACACATTCTCATTACTTTGCCTGGTTTTTAGCAACCCTTTCTGGCAGATCTTGGTGGACCTAATTACATCTAGGGCTAGCAAACGCAACTCTCCAGGAGACTGTTAACATCCTTAAATCCCGAAGACCTCCTGCTTGGCACTTGGCTTCCTCCACCACTCCAACTTGGTAAAGCGCCAGCCTTCTGTATCAAGTTAAGCTTCGGTGTGTCAGCAGATTGTGACTGAGTCTCGTGAGCACCCGTCAAAAGCGCAGGGTCCAAATCGATCTGCTCTGCATATGTCGACGCTTTGTTGCTGACAAGTGGTGGTTCAGTGAACGCGCCCCACCCCGCTTTTCTGAAGGCAGGGGGGCGCTGGTCCGAGGCAAGGAGGGAGGGGGTGATGCTCGGGAGTTAAACGACTGTCTTTAGATCCACTCTCCTCAAACACTGACTCTCTCGCACACACCCACCAACAAACACACACACATGCACACACACTGACTCTCTCTCTCACACATGCACACACACTGACACTGACATACCTGATGTGATTAATGATGAGGCTAGCGGCGGGAATGAAGAAATCATCCACCCTATCAAAGCGGCTGCCGACTGGCTGGGTGTGGACGGTATGGTGGGAGACACTCCCGCTGGCCTGATTGATCACCTAGCACCACACCAGGAGAGAGGGAGAGGAGGGGAAAGGAGGAGAAGAGGGGGGAGATATTTAACATGAACCCCATGAATTATTCACTGTGTTTGCCTCCTGTATCGGCTCTGACACAAACTTACACTGGGAGGAGAAGCCCTGTGTGTGTGTGTCTGTATATGTGTGTGTGTCTTAATTATGCCCCAATGCACTAGAGAGACTGGCACCTACTATCAACCCTGCAGCAGTGAGATACTGGCACCTCCTAACACCCCAGCAGCAATGAGAGGCTGGCACCTCCTAACAACTCAGCATCAGTGAGAGACTGGCAACTCCTAACAACCCAGCAGCAGTGAGAGACTGGCAACTCCTAACAACCCAGCAGCATTGAGAGGCTGGCACCTCCTAACAGCCCAGCAGCAGTGAGAGACTGGCACCTCCTAACAACCCAGCAGCATTGAGAGGCTGGCACCTCCTAACAACCCAGCAGCAGTGAGAGACTGGCACCTCCTAACAACCCAGCAGCAGTGAGAGACTGGCACCTCCTAACAACTCAGCATCAGTGAGAGACTGGCAACTCCTAACAACCCAGCAGCATTGAGAGGCTGGCACCTCCTAACAACTCAGCAGCAGTGCAGGTTAATAACTTGTATTGAGCCGCAAACAGAAAATACCACCTAGAACTATGCCATCTGGGAAAGGGTTGTTGAAAAAACGTGTATTGACAGTTGAGAATGTGTCCCATTGGAAGAATAGTAATTATAAGAAGGCACATCAATTGTAAGTGTTCTGAAAATGTCACATCACAATGTATTGTCAATAAACAGTGAGTTACACTAAACATTAAGAAGATATCAAAACCAACACATAACACTCCTCTATGTATTGTATTTTGGTGTGATATCAAACAGTTACCTGCAGAGTGGGGAAATTCCTCTCCATGTCTCCCCAGCTGAGGACCCACACCTGGTCGTGGGATTTGTCATAGTGCAGCTTCACTGGGTAGGGGTCGGTGCTCACCGTCTGAAAGCAAACACAAGAACAAACCTCATATAGCACTGCACTTAACTAGTCTCATCACGCTTTAGCCCTTCCTGGAGTGCCAGGTGGACTTTTGGGACTTTTGTATTGGTTTCATCACACCAGGTCGAGCTCAATCAAGCACAGCTTGACACAAGTACAACTATTTGAAGCCATGACTGCACTTAAGAGCAACTCAGGACAATTCAACACTGTTTTTGAACAGATATACATTTTGACGGTCAGCACAGCGCATACCAAAACTTTCCTTGCTCGCTAATGCGTTGGATTTGACAGGAAGAATCACGTTTTCCTTTTTAACAAGACAACTTTTAACAACTTTTTTTACGTGTGAGGTGTTTGGAGGTAGAGCAGCATTTCAAATCGAGTGGTAACAGTGGCAATTGCTCTACAACAACGAAGAAATTGCTTTCAATCCGTATCCATTCCTTGACATCTGGCTATGATGTGTTCCAGTCGGCTCTGACGGATGAGACATGTCTGTGGCAGCCAAGTGGCTCTCGTGTATTACGTCCACTCGGGTGAAAATTGACAGTAGCCACACATGATGAGAATAAAGATAAAAACAACACAACGCTAGTTTGGTGCAAAAAGCTATAATTGTCATTTCTTTATAGGAAATTAGAGCGGACACCAAATCAAACTAAATGGTGAAGTAGTATTTTTGTCCTTCCCGTAATGTCATGTTTTGTCTACTGTGAAATCCTAATGGAGCATTTTAACTGGCTGCTTCATGGTAAAGTGTATGGTATTACAGTGAGAGTAACCACGTTGTGAGGGGATTTATCACGAGGAGAGATATGTTGAGTCCTAGCTAATCTCTAAGGGTGTAGTCATCAGAGGGAACAGATGTGTAGGACATATCTCACCACACTATTTAAAGCTACACCTAGCCAGTCAATTTAAAGCTACAACTAGCCAGTCAATTTAAAGCTACAACTAGCCAGTCAATTTAAAGTACAACTACATTTTCAAAGTGAAAATATAAAGTAAGTGACAAATGGAGACACCGCCATTTTTCTTTCCTTGGTAGAGCTGAGAGAGGATCAGGTGGCTAATTAGCATTAGCTCATCTAAAGTAATGAAGCCAAACCTACAGGTGACCCAATAAAGAGCCTGTTACGGTCGCCAGTGCAACATTTTTCCACAATAGGTGTTTAAACACTTATGCTAGATAAAAACGCTTTTATGTGTGTTTTTTACAAGTATTTGATACACTGCCGATTTTGCAGGTTTTCCCACTTACAAAGCATGTAGAAGTCTGTAATTTTTATCATAGGTACTCTTCAACTGTGAGTGACGGAATCTAAAACAAAAATCCAGAAAATCACATTGTATGATTTTTAAGTAATTCATTTGCATTTTATTGCATGACATAAGTATTTGATACATCAGAAAAGCAGAACTTAATATTTGGTACAGAAACCTTTGTGTGCAATTACAGAGATCATACGTTTCCTGTAGTTCTTGACCAGGTTTGCACACACTGCAGCAGGGATTTTGGCCCACTCCTCCATACAGACCTTCTCCAGATCCTTCAGGTTTCGGGGCTGTCGCTGGGCAATACGGACTTTCAGCTCCCTCCAAAGATTTTCTATTGGGTTCAGGTCTGGAGACTGGCTAGGCCACTCCAGGACCTTGAGATGCTTCTTACGGAGCCACTCCTTAGTTGCCCTGGCTGTGTGTTTCGGGTCGTTGTCATGCTGGAAGACCCAGCCACGACCCATCTTCAATGCTCTTACTGAGGGAAGGAGGTTGTTGGCCAAGATCTCGCGATACATGGCCCCATCCATCCTCCCCTCAATACAATGCAATACGGTGCAGTCGTCCTGTCCCCTTTGCAGAAAAGCATCACCAAAGAATGATGTTTCCACCTCCATGCTTCACGGTTGGGATGGTGTTCTTGGGGTTGTACTCATCCTTCTTCTTCCTCCAAACACGGCGAGTGGAGTTTAGACCAAAAAGCTCTATTTTTGTCTCATCAGACCACATGACCTTCTCCCATTCCTCCTCTGGATCATCCAGATGGTCATTGGCAAACTTCAGACGGGCCTGGACATGCGCTGGCTTGAGCAGGGGGACCTTGCATGCGCTGCAGGATTTTAATCCATGACGGCGTAGTGTGTTACTAATGGTTTTCTTTGAGACTGTGGTCCCATCTCTCTTCAGGTCATTGACCAGGTCCTGCCGTGTAGTTCTGGGCTGATCCCTCACCTTCCTCATGATCATTGATGCCCCACATGGTGCCCCAGACCAAGGAAGATTGACCGTCATCTTGAACTTCTTCCATGTTCTAATAATTGCGCCAACAGTTGTTGCCTTCTCACCAAGCTGCTTGCCTATTGTCCTGTAGCCCATCCCAGCCTTGTGCAGGTCTACAGTTCTATCCCTGATGTCCTTACACAGCTCTCTGGTCTTGGCCATTGTGGAGAGGTTGGAGTCTGTTTGATTGAGTGTGTGGACAGGTGTCTTTTATACAGGTAATGAGTTCAAACAGGTGCAGTTAATACAGGTAATGAGTGGAGAACAGGAGGGCTTCTTAAAGAAAAACTAACAGGTCTGTGAGAGCCGGAATTCTTACTGGTTGGTAGGTGATCAAATACTTATGTCATGCAATAAAATGCAAATTAATTATTTAAAAATCATACAATGTGATTTTCTGGATTTTTGTTTTAGATTCCGTCTAAAACAAATTACAGACCTCTACATGCTTTGTAAGTAGGAAAACCTGCAAAATTGGCAGTGTATCAAATACATGTTCTCCCCACTGTATATACTAGTTGTAAATGGACTTAAAGTATGTACCACAATACATTGTATCTATCTGAGCACTGGCACCAGCTCTCACTGGTTTTAGAATTTATAAATAAGTAAAAACAGCACAAATATTTTGGTCAGGTTAAGGAAAGGACATTCAAACAATCAAACCCAAATCTTTATCACACTAGATAACTGAGTTCCTGGATGAAGGACAGGGCATTTGTGAAAAATGCTGTGTCCTTCCCTTGACCAGAATAGCTAGAGCTTGTGCTACATTATTGTCAGTTGTTGTGAATAGTATAACCCTCTCTGACTCATCAACATTTGCTTTATAAATGGTTACTTGGTAAAAAAACAACAACAGAAAAACACATTTGCATTGAAAGTGTCAAACAAATATTCAAGGTTCTTTCGACTCAAGGCTTCCTCTACGAATGCCTTGAATGCCATGGAAATGGACAAATCACACATTTTTATAACAATACAACATTACAGCCATTTCTTTTTAGCCAATTGTTAAGAGACTTCCTAATATGGATGCCGTATATTTGGTTTGTTATTGTGTTTATTGCATAACACTCCACGGCAGAACCTGTCCAAAGGGGAAGGTGATGTTGATTATTACATTTTCGGGGCCGGAATTACCTGGACAGCCTTCTGAGATGTGATGTCGACCACAAGCACCCTGGCCAAGGTTGGCTGTGTGACATAAATAAATTTGTCCTTCACGTTGACCGCCGATGACCACACACACTTCTGCTCGGCCTCCCCCGCTGACTTGGGGCAAACCTCAGCCTGAAAATAGAAACAAACACACACACACACACACACACACACAGTTAATACTGAACATGTATTGTGCAACATTGATAAAAAAATGGTGGTACTAAAATGGAAAATATTTTACCAGTCCAAGCCTCACATCACAACAGCAATACACACACACGGTTTGCTGTGTTCTAGTATGTTATGCAAGAACCAACATCTCCCATCGCCCTACCACCCGTGTTCAAGCCACCACAGTCCCTATATCCACTCCCCTCAACCTGGCAAAAATTGGCATGCTGTGCACGTGTGGACTTAGCTGTGCAGGCTCTGTCCTTCTATCCTCTACTCAGTCCGTGTCCCCTCCCTCTCCCCTCCCATGGCCCGGCTCAGCCCCAGTCACACGCAGTCGCATCCTACTGTCACAGAGGGGGGTTTCTCTGACAGGTGTCACACATCGTCACACTGTCACAGGCCCAATCCCCTCGGTAAACCCAGGATTTGACGTCCAGCAGAGAGTGTGAATGGTGGTGGTGTGTGTGTGTGTGTGTGTGTGTGTGTGTATTTGTGTGGCCGTTGGATTGTGTGTGGGTACTACTGGGTTGAGAGGAGGACTATCCGAGCGAGGCGAAGATGGTGTCCTGTTGATTTACCAATATAGCATGCCAATACTACACATACAGTAGGTCTTAGTTCAAGTGCTTCTGTTCACGTGGGTGCTCATGTTTATGTCATCAGATGGTAAATGTAACCGTTAGACCATTTACTTTCAATCACAGATTTGGTAGTCACATGGACGTGTTGATAAAGTCACCTCCCGGATAATCACTAGTGCGGCTGTTTAGCTGTCCTCATCAGTGTATCTAGAAAAGCAAATTTAAGTGGGACCTACTATATCCAAACCATCCTCTCATCACCTCACCGGGGAATTATTGACAGGGCTGATTAGCCTATCTTCAAAGGACCAATCTTCCAGAAAGAGTGACAGGAAAATCCATTTTGTAGTTCTGTTTAGGACTACATGACAAGTCACCGGACCTCAGACAACCACAACAGTAGAAGACTTGTTGTAACTGTTTGGACAATCAGAACCTTAAGAGTGAGCCGTGAGAAGACACAACCAACTCCCTTTCCGGGGCGGCCCAGTTCCGAGAGCTACACAGCGGCATCCCACATAAATACATTCATGATTTCTTACTCCAAGCGGGCGGCGGTTTGTGTGCAAAGTATATGATTACTGTGAGAGTAGTTTCTAAATGTGCCAACGTGTTGTGCCTCTGTCTCTCTCTCTCTCTCTCGCTCTACCTCTCCCTCTTTTGTAACAAGCAAGGACCTGTTGTTAATGCATTAAGTGTGTATATTATCCTGTGTTACCATTTAGTTAGCGAGTACATAAATAATTAAACCAATTTGTGTAGTACAGAATCATAAGTAAGGCTGGGGTTTTTGCAGATGTAAGGAAGATATGACGTTCAGAATGATGATATGATACGAGGTATTGATTAATAAGTTGACTGGTTATCGATGTAATAGATATATACCTTATAGAGTTTAGCTCAGGATATGGTGACTCTTTAAACAACCACTTCTGTGGTGCCCCAAATCCTAATGAGTTATTTGTTATATGATTAATTTATTTGAGTAACAATTAAACATAGTTGGAGATAACCATCCTCAGATTAATAAAGGTTTACAAGCTGCCTGAGGACAATGTGCTCTCTAGATTATATTTGATTATGTGGTACAAGTAAGACTAGACCTTGGAAACAACGCAAAACACTGTTCTGTAGCACACCTTGCTTCCTGCCTCAGGAAATACTGACTGTACTAGGAATTCCAAACAGCATTGCATCCCCTCTTTATCTGGCACGTGTATCACAGTAAGACGCCCATATACTACTTAAGAATAATTAATTGTTGGGTCTTTACCATGAACGATCAATCAATGCTCACCTACACTGGGGATGAAGAACGTAAGACGTGAGCGCCATTTCCAAAATGAACTTAAGCCTCTGAGCTAATGTACTCACACAACATTCCCTGTAGACAGTGCAGGTGCTGCTGCCATAGAGTTCGAGCGTGATTGATATTCTAATACAGACACTGTCTCTCTGAGGAGCCCGGGCCTGATCGTTGTGCATTCACTGCGCCTTCGCACATAACAGCTGTCCAAGCGATGAAAGGGAAAAAGGAGGAAAGCACCCATTTGAGTACATGTGTAAATATAAGAGGAATCTATCAGCGACCTGCTTTGAATAATACACTGGTTTAAAAGCGCAGCAGAGAGCGAGAACCATTTCAACGTCAAATGGCAATTCAACGAGAAGCCTGGCGAGAGAGAGAGAGAGAGAGAGAGATACATTTTGCAGTGCAAAAGTGCATGATCTTTCAGTTAATCAAATACATGAGCAGAGAGACAAGCAGAGAGACAATTAACTCCCTATTTGTACCACACTCCCCCCAGCAGCCCATTGGCCTACCACACCCCCAAGCAGCCCATTGGCCTACCACCCCCCCCCACCCCCCCCAGCAGCCCATTGGCCTACCACACTCCCCAGCAGCCCATTGGCCTAACACACCCCCCAGTGGCCCATTAGCCTACCACATCCCCCCGCAGCCCACTGACCTACCACAACCCCCAGTAACACACTGGCCTACCACAACCCCGGCAGCCCACTGGCCTACCACAACCCCCGGCAGCCCACTGGCCTACCACAACCCCCAGCAGCCCACTGGCCTACCACAACCCCCGGCAGCCCACTGGCCTACCACACACCCCTGCAGCCTCCGCAAGGTGGGGGGCATAGAGACTCTGGGGGTCCAAACATTTCAGTTGAATGTATTCAGTTGTACAACTGACTATTATCCCCCTTTCCCTTCCCTTTCCCTAATTAGCTAACAGCTAACCTACTAGCAGTAGCCCAACACCTAGCACAATGCTACATGAAATGGAAGTGTTTCTGTGGAAGGCGTCTCACCTGAAGTCCCAGCAGTTTCTCACTGGGCTTTATGTGTCTCTGGATCTCACATGCCACTGGCTGGATGACTTTGATACCATCCTCGTAAAACACATAGAACATATTGGCAATTCCAAGACCTGGGTGAGAAATACAACCTTGTTACAAGTTAGACACAGAGTTTGTTACAAGGTGAACAACAAACTACTATGACAACTGGCATGGAGCATGATGTACACCACAGTTAAAACCAGTGGTGGAAAAAGTACTCAATTGTCATACTTGTGTAAAAGTAAAGATACCTTAATAGAAAATGACTCAAGTAAAAGTCACTCAGTAAAATACTATACTAAAGAAAAATATAAACACAACATGTAAAGTGTTGGTCCCATGTTTCATGAGCTGAAATAAAATATCCCAGAAATGTTCCTTATGCACAAAAAGCTAATTATGTGCACAAATTTGTTTATATCCCTATTAGTGAGCATTTCTCCTTTGCCAAGATAATCCAGCCACCTGACAGGTGTGACATATCAAGAAGCTGATTAAACCGCATGATCATTACACAGGTGCACCTTGTGCTTGGTACAATAAAAGGCCACTCTAAAATGTTCAGTTTTGTCATACAACACAATGCCACAGATGTCTCAAAATTTGAGGGAGCGTGCAATTGGCATGCAGAAATGTCCACCAGAGCTGTTGCAAGAGAAATGAATGTTCATTTATCTACCATAAGCTGCCTCCAATGTCGTTTTAAAGAATATGGCAGTACGTCCAACTGGCCTTACAACCGCAGACTATGTGTAACCACGAAATCCCAGGACCTCCACATCCGGCTACTTCACCTACAGGATTGTCTGACCAGCAAACCTGATGAAACTGATGAGTATTTAGTGGGGAAAAACTAATTCTGATTGGCTGGGCCTGGCTTCCCAGTGTATTTTCTTTGGTTGCAAAAACTTTAGTGGTTAGTTCCAGTAGTTAGCTACACCGCTAACATGGCAAAAATGTATAATAGTAAAAGTAACTACTGAAAACACTACGAAGATTTGAATTCAGTTAAACTACCAACAAGCTACTACAAAATGTAGTTAAATTACTAGTTGAATTATATGTAGTGGAACTACTCCCCAACACTGCTCGTTAGACACTGTCATTATAGAAATTAATGTACAGTGTCCATATTAGGAGAGCTTGACATGTCTATTGAATTTGTGTGAATCAACGTAATTTAATCCACTTCATAACATGTTATAGTAATCCACTGTTCCTTAAACTCAGGGCCCTGGGTCTGAAACCCGCCCTGTGCAACTGGGTCCTGGACTTCCTGAGGGGCTGCCCCCAGGTAGTGAAGGTAGGAAACAATACCTCCACTACACTGACCCTCAACACAGGGGCCCCACAAGGGTGCGTGCTCAGCCCCCTTCTCTACTCCCTGTTCACCCATGACTGCATGGCCACGCACGCCTCCAACTCAGTCATTAAGTTTGCAGACGACACAACAGTAGTGGGCCTGATTACCAAATAATGACGAGACAGCCTACAGGGAGGAGGTGAGGGCCCAGGCAGAGTGGTACCTGGAAAATAACCTCTCCCTCAATGTCAACAAAATGAAGCTGATTGTGGACTTCAGGAGACAGCAGAGGGATTACGCCCCCATCCACAGGGCTGCAGTGGAGAAGGTGGAAAGCTTCAAGTTCCTCAGTGTACACATCACTGACGATCTGAAATGGTCCACCCACACAGACAGTGTGGTGAAGAAGGTGTAATAGCGCCTCTTCAACCTCAAGAGACTGAAAAAATTATGCTTGGCCCCTAAGACCCTCACAAACTTTTACAGATGCACCATTGAGAGCATCCTGTCGGGCTGTATCACCGCCTGGTACGGCAACTGCACCGCCCACAACCGCAGGGTTCTCCAGAGGGTGGTGTGATCTGCCCAACGCATCACCGGGGGCACAAGGCCTGCCCTCCAGGACACCTACAGCACCCGGTGTGGGAACTCCTTCAAGACTGATGGAAAAGCATCCAGGTGAAGCTGGTTGAGAGAATGCCAAGAGTGTGCAAAGTTGTCATCAAGGCAAAGGTGGCTATTTGAATCTCAAATATAAAATATATTTTGATTTGTAGTGTAACCACTTTTTGGTTACACTACATGTGTTATGTCACAGTTATTATGTCTTCACTTTTATTCTACAATGTAACAAATAGTGCAAATAAAGAAAAACCCTTGAATGAGTAATATTCCAAACTTTTGGCCCCCAGTGTATATATTTATACATTGCTCATGCTAATACTTATAAAAAAAATGGTACTTTTACATCTGTGTGTATTGTAAATTGCTAGATATTACTGCACTGCTGGAGCTAGGAAAACAAGCATTTCACTACACCCGCAATAACATCTGCTGCGTTTGTGTATGTGACCAATACAATTTGATTTGATTTGAAATGGTTTAAATACAAACATACCTTCCTCTCTCCACAGAATGTTAGCCACTGAAGGGAAGACATGAAAAGAAAGAGTGTGTATTAAGTGTGGAATCAATGGTTTACCAACTATGACAAAACAGTGAAAAGTGCAACAGACAATCAATATAAACCACCAGTTTTAGAATAATTTTATACCAAACACAGTCCAGGGGGAATATTGTAAATACAGACAAACAAAAAGCATTTTACAACATATGTTCTTGTTTTGTTGTTAGCACCAGTAAAAGCCATCCTTAGAAATCTGTATTTTGTACTGCAAAAGCATGTACCACATGCTATGAAATTGACATGATACTGAATGAAATCAATGTACGCCTCAGGTAATTATCCATCAATAAATATGTTAGGGTATTTGGGTATTGGCCATCATAAAAAAATCTCAAGCGTAGATGAGTTCTAGAGGTCAATAAAGAGGATTATTTTGTGAGACTATTTTTGGCTGACTAAAACCGCCGTAATTTCTCATTAAATTCACTTGGAGACAATTAATGACAAGGAATTGGAAACTACAGCTGCATAATAACCAAGCGGCTTTAATGCATGACCTGGAATACAACCCCACAAAGCCTTCAGAGCCTTTTGAGATGAGAGTGATGTGCCTCTTAAAAGTATGCGCTCATTTCGCGTACTGAGTGAGCTCGGCCTACCACAAAACAAAGATTTTGCCATTCAGGAGCAGATGCAAATAACAGCCCTATTTCTTTGTTTTGACTATACTCATTTTCCTGCTGTATAAGTGCAATGACCTTCTCCTATTGTTCATCCATCCCACAACCCCCTCTGTTTCCATTCCATCTTCCATTTTCCTGACTGTCGGCAAACCAATCTCGGGCCCCAATTCAGTTCTGATTCTAATCTCCCCCTATTCTGATGCTGCTCCTTCTCTCACCATCTCTTCTGCTGTGTGGAGAGCGATGGAGAGAATAGAGAAAGAGAGAAAAGAAAAGAAGCTTCGGCAGTGGCATGAAAGACCTGTTAGTCAAGCCTAATCTTTCAAAAAGTGCTTCGTCAAGTCCCACTCTGTTGCACTCATTTTGGTCTCATTAAAAAGTAACACAAGAGAACTGATGTAGAAGAATGATTAACTTGGGAAGACAAGGGGCGTGTCAGGGAAACGCTGCACTGTTCCAGTTTCTGGCGATATTCAAAAAAGCGTCAGATTGGTACTGCTGGGGAAAATGGAGGAACGAGAATGTAGTGTGATGAGATCTTGTTGCCCAAGTCTTTTCCAATAACGCAGTGAATAGATGCTCTCCATCACAAGGCAGATTCATATTAGAGAACAGCTATGTGCTACTTTCAGCGGTGGCGGGGGTTCACTACACCGGGCCTTAATAACTGTTTCCAAATAAAGAGCAACAGAATTCTGCAGTTGTCAGGAGGACTCTACACTCCCCACACAACAACACCTTCCCGTCAGCAAGGTTACAACAGAAACTCAATTTGTTTACAAGGGCACACGGCTGCGACATTTGGGCACAGTGCCTGTGGATAGAAACATCCTGGCATCACAGCCAACAGACTTCCTGACTGCATTAACAGGTGAAGCCAGGCAGCCCCAGCTTAGCTAATTAGGCCGGCATCGTGACACAATCGCCCTGGGTGTCTTCCTCTCTGTTCTTCTCCCACTGTGATTCATTGGATTTATCCGCTTGTGTTTGGGATTGAGTTGCCTGGCAACATTGGCACGTTGTGTATATGTTTTGTGTGTCAGTTGTTATGCAAATTGACCTGAGAGCGTTGTATAATCAAGACTGAGGATATGTTTTAATTATGGCTGGCTATAAATACCTTTGTCCAAATACTGCCTGGCTTTATTGACATGATAATGGCACTGTTGCGGTGAGCTGAATGTTTCATGTACAGCTCAGTACTCGATAAGATTTCATATGTATCCATTACTACACATTATCATTTCTGTTTCATGGTCTGACTGTTATGGATGGAAAGAAGTTAATGAAAAGATTGAAATAGAAGTTTATAAAATGCCATAGAAAGAATTGAGAGAATGTGATTGTCCACACTAAATATTTATTTATTTATTTCACCTTTATTTAACCAGGTAGGTCAGTTGAGAACAAGTTCTCATTTGCAACTGCGACCTGGCCAAGACAAAGCAAAGCAGTGCGACAAAAAACACAGAGTTACACATTAAACAAACAGTCAAAAACACAATAGAAAATCTATATACAGAGTGCAAAATGTAGTGCAAAAATGCAGTAAGGTTAGGAGGTAGGACAAAATATGACCTTGTAATGTTTTTTTAAAGGGAAAGACAAAAAATCTGTTCAGATTTGTGTGGACAAAATCGAACGTTTTGCCCACCAACAACTATGCTGTATCACCACCGACTTAAGTGTACATCAACTTAGGTTTTTCCTGTTCCATTTCCATGAAACGCTGTAAATGGATTACATTTTTGCTGCAGTTGCTTTTAGCAGCATAATCCTGCAGATTTAAGGACGCTTCATTACTGGAGGGATAACTTTAGCTGGATTGAGAAACACCCTGGTCATACTATACGAACTAATGCTGAAATGGAATTCTTCAAAGGCGCAAGAGTGTTCTATAATTGGAGGTTGAAGTCTATGGAGAGAACTGACTACTGGGGGGGAAAGTATATTTTTTTAAAGAAGAAAATATCGAACAATTTAATCCTGGGTTCGAAATATCCTTGAATATTTCAAAGTGCAAGTAATTGGAAATGTGTTGGATGGTTTCAAAGAAGTACTTTCCAGACAGCAAGATGTTAAGCCTTCCACTGAGTGTACAAAACATTAGGAACACCATCCTAACATTGAGTTGCACACCTTTTGCCCTCAGATCAGCCTCAATTCGTCGGGGCATGGACGACAAGGTGTCGAAAACATTCCACAGGGACGCTGGTCCATGTTGCCTCCAATGCATCCCAAAGTTGTGTGAAGTTGGCTGGATGTCCTTTGGGTGGTGGACCATTATTGATGCACATGGGAAACTGTTGAGCGTGAAAAACACAGCAGCGTTGCAGTTCTTGACACATTCAAACCGGTGCGCCTGGCACCTACTACCATACCCTGTTCAAAGGCACTTAAATATTTTGTCTTGCCCATTCACCCTCTGAATGGCACACATACAGTACACAATCCATGTCTCAATTTTCTTAAGGCTTAAAAATACTTTTTTAACCCGTCTCCTCCCCTTCATCTACACTGAGGTAAGTGGAATTAATAATCAATAGACATCAATAATGAATCATAACTTTAACCTGGATTCACCTGGTCAGTCTATGATGTAGAAAGAGCAAAACATTCTTAATGTTTTGTACACTCAGTGTATATCTCTCTATTATGTCTTGGAATACTTTGGAATTAAAATTATTTGATGGTGATTTACAGTCTTTTATGTCCAACGCTTAAAAAAATATTATTATATATATCTATTTTTAAGAAAGCTTGGGGGGCCAAATAAAATGTGGCCTGCGGGCCACCAGTTGGGGAACCCTACCTCTGTACCCTACCTATATACCCTACCTTACATGTTTTGTACACTCAGTGTATTTACTTCTTGGAGAAAAGTGACAACCTTCACTGAGTTGTCATAATGCCACACACTGGCCTTACAATACAGTCATTGGCAATGTCCTTTGAGGCTGATTTAACTAAGGGCTTGATGATTTGTTGAAATTGGCAAGTTAGTCCTGGGCCGTGACAAAACACTATGGCTCTCCCATTCAAAATACCCCATAAAGCCGAAATCACACAGAGAGATGCCGTCAATGGCGTAAGAATATGCGCGTGACAGTAGAGAGCGTCAATTTATATACACTGCGTAGCATAGTCTACTTAGCATAGGGAAGATCGTAACAATTCCTCTAATTACTTTTCTACAAACGACCCAAGTAATTTATTTTCTCATTTTGCCAGCATTGCTCTGCATAGACAGGAAAAAAATAGACTTGCTTTCTAATTTGATGCCCTATGACGCCGTAGACGCCGTTGACTCTGGAGACCATCTGTTTTCTCTCGTTCACATCTGTGCATGAAAAAAATGCTTTTCGTTTGATTTGGGCTCAAGGCTGATTCAACTAAGGGCTCAATAATTTGTTGAATTAGGTGTGTTAGTGCTAGGCTATAACAAAAGCCTGCACTCCCTGTGGGTTTCCTAAACCCAAATACTGTTGTAAATGCTTCATAATAATGCACTATACATGCTTGACACAAGCTCAAGGATGCCATACAAAGGCCTTACAAATACTTCACATTGGAGCACCTGCAGATAGACCCACAGCCAGACAGACAGACCCACAGCCAGACAGACAGACCCACAGACAGACAGACAGACAGACCCACAGCCAGCCAGCCAGCCAGACAGACAGACCCACAACCAGACAGACAGACCACAACCAGACAGATAGACAGACCCACAGACAGACAGACGGACAGACGGACAGACGGACAGACAGGACAAAGTAGACATCGTGACATGCGGGTCTTGCGCGCCGAGTCCTCCACAAACAGACAGACAGACAGACAGACAGACAGACCAGCCTTGGCACTGCTGTTGCTGGTACCACAGGTTAGGTGTCTAGGTATCTGCATAGCTAAGGACTGTGAACTGTGGCCAACACAGTGTGAAAGCGTGATGTGATCAACTGTGATGTGCATCGATTGACACACACGCCTGCACACACACACACACGTTGACCCACACACATTCATGTTGACACACACCCAAACACACAAAGTACTCACATGCATAGGCCGTAGACCCATGTCCCTCTCTCTGTGCCTTGGCCGGCACCAACAAACACCCCTGCCTCCCGGACATCCGACGCTCCAGAAATAATTGGCGGCCATTTTTAAGTGCAGGGCAGATATTCATGCCTGTTTAGCAGTGGTTCCTGTCAGATTAATTGTGCTCCACCACAGGTGACAGTTGACTAAGGACCACTCTGAATATAGTCTGCTCATTTATTCGACGGCGATGAAGCGCACCAACGACGCCAAGAAAAACAATTAACTTTAAAGTTATGGCGAGAAGCAGATTTTTGACTTTGAACGAGCTCTGGGTGAATTCGATGAGTGGTGTTCATTCTTCGTTCAGACTATCATGCCTCCCACCTCATCTGTTGCTTACTATTACTGTGACCACTTCAGCAATCTATCAACACTATGTTGAATAAGGCTGTCACAATATCACATTTATTTCTATAAACTAGATATGTGATGTATGAACCATTTATGTAGCCAAATTAGCCATTTGCAAGAGTGATAACTCGCAAATTGAAAATAATGGGCAGGAGAAAATAAAATATAAGATGTGGAATGACATCACATCTACCTAAAAACATAATGAATGATATGACGGACACCAAGAACTAACAAATGCTGGTTGAGGTTGTATCGTTCCCAGATGGGAGGTCATTGAGGTGCCAACATCCACTGAGGTACAGCAGACAGTTATCCAATGGGAGAGAGGGATGGTGGGAGGAGAGGGATGGGGAAACAAGAGATGCCTAGGAATAGCTTGTCTAAGGTAAAAGCCTACCAGTCTAGGGACACTAGTTACCCTGGTTATACGGAGGGCATTTCACACAGACCATATCACACGCAAAATCTCTCTCTCTCTCTCTCTCTCTCTCTCTCTCTCTCTCTCTCTCTCTCTCTCTCTCTCTCTCTCTCTCTCTCTCTCTCTCTCTCTCTCTCTCTCTCTCTCTCTCTCTCTCTCTCTTCTCTCTCTCTCTCTCTCTCTGCATGTTTACACACTGACTTAGAGTGCTAGCATAGCCTCGGGGCTAGAGAGGCAACCCAAGCTCCTGGATAAGCAGGCAGCCCACTGGAGTAATAAGGAAAGACCAGACTACACTAGGTCAAACATGCATTCAGGAGTGCTGCTGGGTAGTTGAACTGTACGCCCTGTCCATTTAATTATTTTTTTTCCCATCTTATATAATGGTGGATTATTTCAACACCCACACTGCTATCTTTTTGATGTTGACTATGGGTTGTGAATCCAAAATGGTCGCCAGCGTGCTGACCCCCTCAGCAATTTCATCATACACAGTGGCTTCAAAGCTTCAAAGGAGGCGACTGATTGACTTCTGACCCCAGAGAGTAAGTATGTTCTCTGGGATGGGGATGATCCAAAATGGTTCCCAGTGTGCTGACCCCCTGAGCAGTTTCATCATACTTGGTGGCTTCAAAACATCAAAGGAGGCAACTGACTGACTTCTGACCCCAGAGAGTTTGATCCTGTGATGTGTGACGGTGCGTGGGGAGTGTGTCACTGCTGCTGGGACAGCAGCTAAACCTATTGCATCATCGAAGGGGACATGTGAGTGACTTGAGAGTTTGAGTTGCTGTGCTTTTTTCGTGCCGTTATTAGGAGAGGAGAGAATTTGCAACAATTTGGTCGCAATCAGTGGTTGAACGTAAAACAAATATTTTTACATTTTGGAAAGCCCAACAATAATTACATAATCAATGCATGGGACTGTCTGATCTGAGGACGTTTTTGTATCATAATTCTACATAATTCTACATAATTCTACATTGTCTCCAAAAGCTGTACTAATTTCAATTAAAGAAGATTCTGAGCTGAAAATAAACTTCCGGATTTTACACGACCATTAACATTGTACTAGAAGACCTACCATTGGTCTCCGTAGCCTAACTACCTAAGCACTACATTAGACAGAATGTAGTTCTCTTATTTCTATAGCAAAATTCTATTATTACTTTGTAGGTTATAAACTATTAACAAGTGACTGGATTAATGATTTTGTGTTTTGAGCACACACACAGACAGACAGACAGACAGACAGACAGACAGACAGACAGACAGACAGACAGGACAAAGTAGACATCGTGACATACGGGTCTTGCGCGCCGAGTCCTCCACAAACAGAGAGGAGATGTCCTCGTCCACCCCGGCATCGTTTTTGGCGATGCAGCTGTACGCCCCCGTGTCCTCGAAGTGGACGTTGCTGATGTGCACCTCGCTTCCGTTAGCTGGTTGACAGAAAATAACATGAGAGCGTGTACTCATGCATGCACACACATACAGACAGGCACAGACACACATGCAGACACAGACACACACGCAGACAGACAGGCACAGACACACACGAAGACACAGGCACACAGACACACATGCAGACAGACAGGCACAGACACACATGCAGACCGACAGGCACAGACACACACAGACAGACAGGCACAGACACACATGCAGACAGACAGGCACGGACACACACACACACAGACAGACAGGCACAGCCACACACACAGACAGACAGGCACAGACACACATGCAGACAGACAGGCACACAGACAGACAGGCACAGCCACACACACAGACAGACAGGCACAGACACACATGCAGACACACACACACACACACAGACAGACACAGACACACACGCAGACAGACAGGCACAAACACACACGCTGACAGACAGGCACAGACACACATCCAGGCACAGATACACACACACAGAGAGACAGGCACAGACACACAGACAGGCACAGACACACACACAGAGACAGGCACACACACACGCAGACAGACAGGCAAAGACACACACACACACAGACAGGAACAGACACACTGACAGGCACAGACACACATTTGCCATTTGCAGTTCCTCTCTCAGCGACGCATGGCAATTTTGATTAAAGTCACCCCTACATAATTCAGTCTAATAGGATAGGAGACGGGATAGTGAGGGGTCTTAACAGAATTGGAATAAGTCAAAATGGGAGACTTTTCAGAGTTGTCCCGTGCTGTGGGTGTAAGGGCTGGGTTGTGGTTAGGCCGCTGACTCCCACCAGGGGGAGTAGAGGAGCCACAATCCAGTCCTCACATCAGTTATTAGGGGTTAAGTTAATGATCCCCAATCAGAGACAGCTGTCTAGTGTTGTCTCTGATTGGGGATAGTATTTAAGCTCCACACACATCCACCTGTGTGTGGATCATTGTTTCTGCTTGTCTGCCTTAGCAAGTAGTAATAGCAAGTAAGTCACTGTGTTTAGTTAGTTTGTATTTTGTTTAAACTCTCCTTTGTTATCCTTTTTATCTCCAAAATAAAAAGGATGACACTTCACCAGTGCTCTGTGTATCGTCCCATCAATCCAAACCGTGACAGTGGGAGTCATTGTGTATTGAGTTGATCTAGTTATCGCTAACGCTAGGGTGTCTGCACATCTGGGGAGTGATTTAGGTGTGACACCCCTGAGAACTGATTCAAGGGGTTGAAAACTGGACATGTCATTCATGCAGAAGAAAGCACTAGGAAAACACATGAGGTATATCCAGTATACTAAAACAGGGTTTTGTTCAGTAGGTGGAAAACATTTTGAATTGGAGTGAAACAGAGAGGTAATAGCTGTCCAATCATTACACAGATATTCCATTTTGGTTGCAAAACATTTTGCTTCAGTGTGCCCTACTGAACACTAACCAGATGAATGCCAGCATTGCTAGATCTGATAACCCACTTCCCCCCAGAGACTAGATGGTACCCACCTTGCAGAGTGAGTTGCTTAGACAGCTTCGTAGCGATGTCCATGCCATTCTTCAGCCATGCCAGTTGTGGGTTGGGGATACCCTCAGCATGGCACCGGAGACTGGCAGTCACCCCTGGCTCCCGGGCCTGGCTCTCTGGGTATACCCGGATGACGGGTGGAACTGCATTGTGGAAAGAAGGAAGAGAGGCACACACACTCCATTGAAAGTGGAAGGGCTTTTGAGTAGCGGGGCAGCCTTATTGGATGAGAAGCTTTCTTTTAGAGTGTCTGCCAAGTCCATTTAACTTCTCACTCTGCATTAACATACTATCAATAGGATCAAGTGCATTTCCAGCATACACTGAATGCCATTCAAACAATGCTCAGCGAGAACTGCGCAAACCAAACAAATCTAGATTAATACAATAGAGAACCTCGGTGGGGCTGGCAATTGATTTTGTGCAACCTTTTGTCTGGAAAGGTTCATCACTAGTTAACACAGACACAAAGTCATAAACCCTGCCCATTTCTACAATTTAACTCTAACCCTTCACCTAACCCTAACCTTAATTACACTGCTAACCTTATGCCTTATATCATAACCTTAAATTATTTTGAGGTTTTCATGAATATTTACGATATAGCCCCTTTGTGGCTGTGTTATCTATCCAAAACCTCAGGCAAGGGGATTGAGGGGAAGGAGCTGAAAGAAGTAACAGATTTCCATAACATTTGTTTAATTAAAAAATGTGTTCGATTGAAATGCCAGTCATACCATTAAAATACACCCAAAAGAGTGGTAACACCAAGGTTGCAGAGGAGAGTGCTACCCTGGCAGGCTGGCCATTGGAAAGAGGAGGGCCACTGGTTGCAGAGACTATTTCCTGTTGACTTGATTGTAGAGAGAAAGCCTTTGGCCAGCCAGGTGAGTGTGAGACTACAGAGGGGTTTGGTGCCATGGCCATCTGCTTCCCAGTGGCATTCTGGTCCCTAGAACCTGGTGCCTACAACCTGCCTCGGCTTGAAGGAATGCCATCCAGGAATGACAAATATGCCAACCGGAACACCAACCGGAACGAGCCATGGCAGGTGTAAGGTAAAGGTAGTCAGCTGTCAGAGCTAACTAACATTGAAGGTATAGTTTAAAATATTATGACTCTATATATCAAGCATCATAAAAAGTTACTTTTGTAGGTGTATATTATGCAAGCGAGTATGTAATTGGTTCAAGTATCAGAGGTGACTTGGAATTTTATTGAAAAGGGACCTGGGTTCAATTCCCACCGGTTACACTGATAGCATGTCATTAGGAGACCGTTTTGGAGGTCATGCTGTCTTTAGACAGTAAAGGCCTTTAAACTGCAATGTTCCACTCCCAATTTATATTCTACAGTCAGCACACCTGATGCCCTAAGGTCTTATTAAAACATACATGTATTTCTCTAATAATTTCATATTTTTCATGACAGTAAAACATTGCACAAATGTTCCTCTTTGGTGCTCCTCCCCTCCCTCCCAAAATGCCTCAATCTTTCCGCTGTACGTGCATTTGTAAACACACTTCTTGTTCCTGTTTGAATCACCATTTCCTTTAGCTCCAGACAGGCACGAAATGAAAGGAAATATAGTCAGTGAGGTTTTTACACTCAAAACTAGATTCTGACAGGATTGTAGCCGTGTTGTAGCCTGATGTCTTCCTAGGAGAGACAAGAGACATAGTGATAGGAGGATGGAACACAGCAGGGTTGACAGCTCCATCATAAAACTCCCCAGACGTCAATCACACAGCAATTCTCCCCTCAGCACTGGTTGGTGGCAAAGGAAGTGTTTGTGTCACACACACATAGGAACACACACATTCACACAACACAAACAGACACACACACCCCTCCCACAAACACACACACAGCCCTTTAGGGGGACTGCCTCGTCATCATGCTTGAGGATGGTTTCAGACTTTCAGCTTTTCACCAGATTGACTCTTAGCCTCATTGAGTCCTCTGTCTTCTCTATGTATTGCATCTCAAGCATCACCACCAAGCCAAGCCCCTTTGTAGGTGCTCTCAAATTTTTCTGGCCCCCCACCATGGAGAAAGCTTTTTCCTTGGCCTCGACTCATCTCTGAGAAGTGATTACTCTTTCAACACGCTTGTTCTCACAGCTAGCTCTGGGCCACCCATGGAGGGTTCCAAACACCAAAGAGAGGGAACCAGACACGGATGGCCCACAGCCTTAGATCCAATGGTGACCACGACTGTGAAAGCCGACTTTATGAAATCGAGGGATTCTTTGTGAATACGTATACAAGTTAGACCATGAACATCCTGGGCACAAGAGTAATGTTCGTGTGGCTTATTTCAGTCATTGGCACTGTAATTGCTGTGCTGCTTGATTAACTTGTCTGTAAATCATGTGATACTAATCAATGGAATAATACAGTTGAAGTCGGACGTTTACATACACTTAGGTTGAAGTCATTAAAACTCATTTTTCAACCGCTCCACAGATTTCATGTTAACAAACTATAGTTTTGGCAAGTCGGTTAGGACATCTACTTTGTGCATGACACAAGTAATTCTTCGAAAAATTGTTTGCAGACAGATTATTTCACTTATAATTCACTATATCACAATTCCAGTTGGTCAGAAGTTGTCAGGCTCTGGCCATAGAGAAGCAATAGGCTTCTCTATGTAGCTTGGTCAGAGTCTGACAGTGTCGTTCTTTTCTGTTTCTTTGTGGGTTTTGGGTGGATCTCTAATTAAAGGCAGCTGCTACCCGTTGTATCTAATTAGGGATCCAATATATGTTGAGTCTGTCCTTCACTTGGGGTGGGTTGTTATCGATGTATGTCGCAGTCACGGTGAGTAAGAGTGTTCGTTACGTCCGTTCATTTAGTGTGTTTTTTGTGAACGTGACGTTTCGGTAGTCTGTTGAGGGTTTGTGTTATTTTTAGTTCGTCATTTTTGGTCTTTATACATAGTATATCTATTTAAATATACATAGGATATATAGATATAAATAAAGAAATGTCGAACTACTATCCCTGCGCTGCGTCTTGGTCTCTCCACATCCCATGCCGTGACAGAAGTTAACATACACTAAGTTGACTGTGCCTTTAAACAGCTTGGAAAATTCTATAAAATTATGTCATGGCTTTAGAAGCTTCTGGTAGGCTAATTTACATAATTTGAGTCATTTGGAAGTGTACCTGTGGATGTATTTCAAGGCCTACCTTCAAACTCAGTGCCTCTTTGCTCGACATCATGGGAAAGAAATCAGCAAAGACCTCAGAAAAAAAATTGTAGACCTCCACAAGTCTGGTTCATCATTGGGAGCAATTTCCAAACGCCTGAAGGTACCACGTTCATCTGTACAAACAATAGTACACAAGTATAAACACCATGGGACCACGCAGCCGTCATACCACTCAGGAAGGAGATGCGTTCGGTCTCCTAGAGATTAATGTACTTTGCTGCAAAAAGTGCAAATCAATCCCAGAACAACAGCAAAGGACCTTGTGAAGATGCTGGAGGAAAAAGGTACAAAAGTATCTATATCCACAGTAAAACGAGTCCTATATCAACATAACCTGAAAGGCCACTCAGCAAGGAAGAAGCCACTGCTCCAAAACCGACATAAAAAAGCCAGACTATGATTTGCAACTGCACATGGGGACAAAGATCATACTTTTTGGAGAAATGTCCTCTGGTCTGATGAAACAAAAATAGAACTGTTTGGCCATAATGACCATGGTTATGTTTGGAGGAAAAAGGGGGAGGCTTGCAAGCCGAAGAACACCATCACAACCGTGAAGCACGGGGGTGGCAGCATTATGTTGTGGGGGTGCTTTGCTGCAGGAGGGACTGGTGCACTTTACAACATAGATGGCATCATGAGGAAGGAAAATTATGTGGATATATTGAAGATCTCAAGACATCAGTTAGGAAGTTAAAGCTTGGTCACAAATGGGTCTTCCAAATGGACAATGACCCCAAGCATACTTCCACAGTTGTGGCAAAATGGCTTAAGGACAACAAAGTCAAGGTATTGGATTGGCCATCACAAAGCCCTGACCTCAATCCTATAGAAACTTTGTGGGCAGAACTGAAAAAGTGTGTGAGAGCAAGGAGGCCTACAAACCTGACTCAGTTACACCAGTTCTGTCAGGAGGAATGGGCCAAAATTCCAAAAACCCAACTTATTGTGGGAAGCTTGTGGAAGGTTACCCGAAATGTTTGACCAAGTTAAACAATTTAAAGGCAATGCTACCAAATACTAATTGAGTGTATGTAAACTTCTGACCCACTGGGAATGTGATAAAAGAAATAAAATCTGAAATAACTAATTCTCTCTACTATTATTCTGGTGATCCTAACTGACCTCAGACGTTCGGGATTTTTACTAAGATTAAATGTCAGGAATTGTGAAAAACTGAGTTTAAATATATTTGGCTAAGGTGTATGTAAATTTCCGACTTCAACTGTATATTGAAAGCCTGTAGAGGGAAGATTTTGTTGAGTCATCTGGCTGTAAGCAGTTGTTTTGCATTACTCATGCCGTTATGGATCATAAGCATTTGACCATAATTAAATGCATTGCTTACAGCTAACTTTCACACGTCATATTCGTCTTCCCTATTATGTATTATATATTATTTGTCTATATAATATAAAGCAGTGGTTATCAAAGGATGTATTAGCAGAGAAGGGGGACGTTGTGATGCATAACTGACTGAAAGCCCATCAGTGAACCCCGATGGCTGTTCGTACAAAAAATGCACTTGTGTTAACATACTTTCTTCCCCTATCCATTTCCAAAATCAATTGCCAGGCAGCATTTCTCTGGGCCAGGCAATTTTTTCCAACCAATTAAAGTGAGACATTATCATTAACTATACTGTGAGTGATATGTACTTTAAGGTCATCGTTAATGGAAACTGTCTGTTTGCAACTGAGGGTCGAACGATCGTCAAAGTGTCACAAATTCGCCGGCAGTGAGTGTTTTTAAACAGCAGCAAGCGTCATATTTTCCTACGTGCCTAAACTCATGTCTCTAATATGAAAATGGCATTGACAAGACATGGCCTCCATTCCAATGACAAATAAACCAAATTCAAAGCTACAGTAGCACTTGACAGTGTTTCCACACAACTAAGGTGTATTTCATTGGCTACATCTGACTGACTCATAATCCTGAAAGATAGTAAAGCGGTTTGATCACTCTGACAGATTAATCCATCAAAACCACACTCAATAATCTAATGTTGCATTCCTAGTTCCCAAAAAACTTGACATCTCTGTAAGCATTTAATTTCAGCTCGCCTGTCTCTGTCCCGGTGGTGGCCTGACCGAGTAGCCAGGTGCACCCTCAGGTGGGATTTAGCGGCATTTGGCAGAGAAAATACTTTCGGTTTGACTCCGTAGCGACAGGAAGTGTGAGAGCGACCATTCTGTTCCCGCCGAGCGGCAGTGGTTGCTTACCGTTCACCTGGAGCGTGTGCGTCTGCGAGAGCTGATCGTACCCGTCGGCATGGCAGCTGTAGTTCCCCATATGGGTGGTGGTCACCTTGGTGACGTACAATGAGCCATCATCTCCGAAATCCTGCAGAAGAAGAAAAAGGAATGACTGTGTAAGACAAAAACTCATTGGTTCAAAATGACTGCAAGACAAAAACTAATTTGTTTTTGCACTTGTTTGTTTGTCAAGAATTATCTTCCAATTATAGTTTTTGTATGTATAGTACCATAGCGCAAAACAAATCAATACAGGGTCCTTAATGACACTTTAACATTTATATATATTATCTTATTTGTAAAAAATATATTTCTAAGTAGGAAGCAACTACAGTATAATCAGGTGAAAAACGTGCTTTGTCTTTGGTTTAGGGCTGAAATTCAGCAATGGTAGTTTTAAAACAGAGGCAGGTTAAAGTAAGTATGTCAGTAATTACATTGATGTGCAATTTTGAGTAATCACTGAAATTAGCAAGATGAGAGGATGTTCCATTTTGTGAACAAGCATGCACCACATATACAACAGTTTCACAATGTTCTCCAGTATAAAAGCACAGGCAGCTTTATCTGTGAGTTTACCAAGGTCACGAAGAGCAACTGAAACCAATTTAATGAATGTTGTGTCATGAACACAAATAGGTGCTGAGTAAGAAGAACATTTCTAATAAAAAGAAAGACACAAATAATGCAGCCGTTACACTGAAAGAAGCCCCAAAGTTAATGAATCCATACACTGTGTTCAAGTAGTGCAACCATCTAGAAATAACTAAAATTCACTTCCTCATTAGACGCCTACCAATGTTCATACTTTGAGGTAATTTTCTATTTCTCCTGGGAGTATTTCTTCATTCAGTTGGTTGATTAACATCTATTCATTCTAATTTGATCAGGCAGCATTCACAGCTGAAAACCCAGACAGACCTGAAGAAAGATAGCAAATCTTTTTTAATTGTTTCTTGTCATAATCCAATTAGAATTCGGATCACGTGTAATGGCATTGTTCAGGTCTCAGAGTCATCGCTTATTTACACCTGCTAGACTGCTATAAAGCATGAGCATGGGCCACCATGTTTGTCAGGTACAGCCTCTATGATCAGATAAACAGTGTTCAGGGGTGGGATAGTGAGGCTCAGGCTGTACCGGATCATCAGACCTTCGCTGTGTGAGGGGAATTGATGGTGCGTTTTGGCCCCTTGGCGACCAGCATATTGTGTCACCCTTTTAAATGAAAAATGAATGAGGGGCGAAATGAAACTCGGAGGGGTGGAACGAGAAGCACTGGAGGCGATCAAATCCCCCACTCCTCCACCCCTCATTACCCCTCCACCACTCCTCTCCCCCCCTTCACACCTCCTCCACCCCTCCATCCGACCACCCCTCCTCAAGGTCTGGTGTATCCGCCACAGAGTAATGTCAGAATTCATTAGCTTTGTGGCCTTTTTATTCTGGATGACATAGTACACAATTCTGTGATGTTTTCAGTTCCGATAAAAACCTACCTGTGTCGGAATCTGCTGGGGAGAAAGAACACAATCAAAATATTTGGATGTTAGTTAAAACACAACATCGAAAACAGGCAGAAGCACTTATCAGACGTCGCCTGAGGCAATCGTGTAACACTATACATCGTACAGCTTAATTGATTCATACATTTTTTGTATCAGACAATAGGATATGAATTATTTACAGAGGACAGAGTTACACAAGTCTTATAGCTCAACATATACATGCAGTGTGCCTATAGAGATTAAGGCCTAGATTCAATCAGATCAAGCGTTAACCGGCGATAGCAGACAAATCGGTGAGCAGCTGTTCTTGCGATCATTGTTACTAAGCCGCAGCCGCCCCACTCAGAACGAAAAAGTGTAGGCTATATAAATAAAAAAATTAGGATTTCTATCAGCCTAATCAAGGCGTAGGTTATATCTCACACTCCAGTGTTCAAACTTGTAAACAAGGCTGCATGGGGATGACTTGACATGTGGCAATGTCAAGATCCGCTTTAGATACAGTGGGGAGAAAAAGTATTTGATACACTGCCGATTTTGCAGGTTTTCCTACTTACAAATCATGTAGAGGTCTGTCATTTTTATCATAGGTACACACAAAAATCCAGAAAATCACATTGTATGATTTTTAAATAATTAATTTGCATTTTATTGCATGACATAAGTATTTGATCACCTACCAACCAGTAAGAATTCCAGCTCTCACAGACCTGTTAGTTTTTCTTTAAGAAGCCCTCCTGTTCTCCACTCATTACCTATATTAACTACACCTGTTTGAACTCGTTACCTGTATAAAAGACACCTGTCCACACACTCAAACAGACTCCAACCTCTCCACAATGGCCAAGACCAGAGAGCTGTGTAAGGACATCAGGAGTAAAATTGTAGACCTGCACAAGGCTGGGATGGGCTACAGGACAATAGGCAAGCAGCTTGGTGAGAAGGCAACAACTGTTGGCGCAATTATTAGAAAATGGAAGAAGTTCAAGATGACGGTCAATCTCCCTCGGTCTGGGGCACCATGCAAGATCTCACCTCGTGGGGCATCAATGATCATGAGGAAGGTGAGGGATCAGCCCAGAACTACACGGCAGGACCTGGTCAATGACCTGAAGAGAGATGGGACCACAGTCTCAAAGAAAACCATTAGTAACACACTACGCCGTCATGGATTAAAATCCTGCAGAGCACGCAAGGTTCCCCTGCTCAAGCCAGCGCATGTCCAGGCCCGTCTGAAGTTTGCCAATGACCATCTGGATGATCCAGAGGAGGAATGGGAGGTCATGTGGTCTGATGAGACAAAAATAGAGCTTTTTGGTCTAAACTCCACTCGCCGTGTTTGGAGGAAGAAGAAGGATGAGTACAACCCCAAGAACACCATCCCAACCGTGAATCATGGAGGTGGAAACATCATTCTTAGGGGATGCTTTTCTGCAAAGGGGAAGGGACGACTGCACCGTATTGAGGGGAGGATGGATGGGGCCATGTATCGTGAGATCTTGGCCAACAACCTCCTTCCCTCAGTAAGAGCATTGAAGATGGGTCTTGGCTGGGTCTTCCAGCATGACAACGACCCGAAACACACAGCCAGGGCAACTAAGGAGTGGCTCCGTAAGAAGCATCTCAAGGTCCTGGAGTGGCCTAGCCAGTCTCCAGACCTGAACCCAATAGAAAATCTTTGGAGGGAGCTGAAAGTCCGTATTGCCCAGCGACAGCCCCGAAACCTGAAGGATCTGGAGAAGGTCTGTATGGAGGAGTGGGCCAAAATCCCTGCTGCAGTGTGTGCAAACCTTGTCAAGAACTACAGGAAACGTATGATCTCTGTAATTGCAAACAAAGGTTTCTGTACCAAATATAAAGTTTTGCTTTTCTGATGTATCAAATACTTATGTCATGCAATAAAATGCAAATGAATTACTTAAAAATCATACAATGTGATTTTCTGGATTTTTGTTTTAGATTCCGTCACTCACAGTTGAAGAGTACCTATGATAAAAATTACAGACTTCTACATGCTTTGTAAGTGGGAAAACCTGCAAAATCAGCAGTGTATCAAATACATGTTCTCCCCACTGTAGCTCTAATGCAGTTACACCTCCGACACCATCAAAACGGTCACTATGCGGATGTTGGCTAAAGCAAATCTGATTGAATAGAGCCCTAAAATGCTAGCTGCTATACCCCACTCAGTACACTAGGCCCCTGAACACTGGGAGATAAACCGCAAAACCCAACCCTTGGTCAGAGTGAACCAGGACTCTCAAGATAAGGAAGGACAGCACCGAGACACACTGTCTCGCTCCTTTATTACAATTCCACATTAATTCCTTAAGCCTCTACGCCAGACGGGCTGAGTAGGCAGTCTAGAAACCGCACCAGACTCAATGTAGATACTTTCCCAGGCAGTGCACACATCTCTGTATTCTTTATCACTGTGGTATTCCACTCCTGTTTGGAGCATCCTAATACCAGCTAAAGATCATGAGGCAATGCCCAGCAACTGTCATATTCATGGAGTTAGAGTAAACTGGCTCTAATGAACTCCATAATACCAGCCTCATTCTGTTTACATAATTTTTTAAAAGAAATAACACCCATTCTTAAATGGGAAGGGGCCTGTTAGATTAGGCAGTATAAACCCTATTAATCCATTCAACAAGATACAACTCTAATTAGTGTTGGCAGTTCAGGCCTTGGAATATTAACAGGCACAATTATACAGACACTTTGGCGGAACTGGGTCAATGGTGCTCATAGAAGGGTTGGGGGACACCAGGTGCAGATATATCCACTTGCTTCGCTATGAGAAACTTTGTTTGCACTTAACCACAAGATTGTAGGGTTTTTGGGTTTTTTTCTGACTTACCATTACTATTTTGCTTTGTATTTTGCTTTGTCCAGTTAGAGCTAAAAAGCTTGGTCCAAACAAACTTTTATGTTTAGGTAGAAAATGACTGTCTGACTCTGACTGTCTGGTTATTCTCATAGCTGGTGGGATGTTCATGACAGTACGCCATCTGCGGTAATAATAATCTGCACTGAGACCAAGGTCGAGGACAAGGTTATTGTTAGAATACAGCAGGAAATTTAATCTGATTCCGACAAACACAGGGATCAAAGTTAAGCTCACACTGAGGAAGCCATGGGCAGAAATACAGTTAACCTGAATGGCACTGAAACTGATGCCAACATAACAGGATAAAGGTATAATACTGTACATACATACATACATACATACATACATACATACATACATACATACATACATACATACATACATACATACATACATACATACATACATACATACATACATACATACATACAGTGGGGAGAACAAGTATTTGATACACTGCCGATTTTGCAGGTTTTCCTACTTACAAAGCATGTAGAGGTCTGTAAAATCTATCATAGGTACACTTCAACTGTGAGAGACGGAATCTAAAACAAAAATCCAGAAAATCACATTGTATGATTTTTAAATAATTAATTTGCATTTTATTGCATGACATAAGTATTTGATCACCTACCAACCAGTAAGAATTCCGGCTCTCACAGACCTGTTAGTTTTTCTTTAAGAAGCCCTCCTGTTCTCCACTCATTACCTGTATTAACTGCACCTGTTTGAACTCGTTACCTGTATAAAAGACACCTGTCCACATACTCAATCAAACAGACTCCAACCTCTCCACAATGGCCAAGACCAGAGAGCTGTGTAAGGACATCAGGGATAAAATTGTAGACCTGCACAAGGCTGTGATGGGCTACAGGACAATAGGCAAGCAGCTTGGTGAGAAGGCAACAACTTTTGGCGCAATTATTAGAAAATGGAAGAAGTTCAAGATGACGGTCAATCTCCCTCGGTCTGGGGTACCATGCAGACTTGTACATGCTTTGTAAGTGGGAAAACCTGCAAAATACATACATACATACATACATACATACATACATACATACATACATACATACATACATACATACATACATACATACATACATACAGTGCATTCGGAATGTATTCAGACCCCTTGACTTTTTCCACATTTTGTTACGTTACAGCCTTATTCTAAAATTGATTAAATCGCTTTTTCCCTCATCAGTCTACACACAATACCCCATAATGACAAAGCAAAAACAGGTTTTTAGACATTTTAGCAAATGTATTAAAAACACAAAACACAAATATCACATTTACATAAGTATTCAGACCCTTTGGTCAGTACTTTGTTGAAGCACCTTTGGCAGGGATTACAGTCTCGAGTCTGCTTGTGTATGACGCTACAAGCTTGGCACACATGTATTTGGGGAGTTTCTCCCATTCTTCTCTGCAGATCCTCTCAACCTTTGTCAGGTTGGATGGGCAGCGTCGATGAACAGCTATTTTCAGTTCTCTCCAGAGATGTTCAATCGGGTTCAAGTCTGGGCTCTGGCTGGGCCACTCAAGGACATTCAGAGACTTGTCCTAAAGCCACTCCTGAGTTGTCTTGGCTGTGTGCTTAGGATCGTTGTCCTGTTGGAAGGTGAACCTTCACCCAAGTCTGAGGTCCTGAGCGCTCTGGAGCAGGTTTTCATCAAGGACCTCTCTGCTCAGTTCATCTTTCCCTTGATCCTGACTAGTCTCCCAGTCCCTGCATTTGAAAAACATCCACACAGCATGATGCTGCCACCACCATGCTTCACCATAGGGATGGTGCCAGGCTTCCTCCAGATGTGACGCTTGGCATTCAGGCCAAAGACTTCAATCTTGAAGATCAGAGAATCTTGTTTCTCATGGTCTGAGAGTTCTTTAGGTGCCTTTTGGCAAACTCCAAGCGGGCTGTCATGTGCCATTTTACTGAGGAGTGGCTTCCGTCTGGCCGTTTCTACCATTAAGGCCTGATTGGTGGAGTGCTGCAGAGATGGTTGTCCTTCTGGAAGGTTCTCCCATCTCCACAGAGGAACTCTAGAGCTCTATCAGAGTGACCATCAGGTTCTTGGTCACCTCCCTGACCAAGGCCCTTCTGTCCCGATAGCTCAGTTTGGCCGGGCGGCCAGCTCTAGGAAGAGTCTTGGTGGTTCCACTGCAGCCCTCATCCTCCACATACAACACCCATTCTGCCATTCTGTTAAAGGTACCCAAAGCACACACATCCATGGGTCGCTCCTCTTTTCAGTTCGCGGCAGCTAGCGACTGGAACGAGCTGCAAACTGGATTTTTTTTTAAAAATCTCCATGTATTCATTCAAAGACTCAATCATGGACACTCTTACTGACAGTTGTGGCTGCTTCGCATGATGTATTGTTGTCTCTACCTTCTTGCCGTTTGTGCTGTTGTCCGTGCCCCAATAATGTTTGTACCATTTTTTGTGCTGCTAAAATGTTGTGCTGCTGCCATGTTGTGTTGCTACCATGTTGTTGTCATGTTGTGTTACTACCATGCTGTGTTGTCATGTGTTGCTGCCATGCTATGTGGTTGTCTTAGGTCTCTCTTTGTGTAGTGTTGTGGTGTCTCTCTTGTCATGATCTGTGTTTTGTCCTATATTTTATTTACTTATTTTGAATCCCCTTTTGCCTTTTGTTAGGCCGTCATTTAATGGATGAGCCCCTACAGGATCGGGATTGGCGGAGGAAAGAGGACGACCGGGGGAGTCCGGTACCTCCAGCACCGGTTCCCAGCCCGGAGCCTCCCGTGACGGTCCCTGGAGCCTCCCGTGACAGTCCCCAGCCCAGAACCTCCCGTGACAGTCCCCAGCCCGGAGCCTCCAGTAACGGTCCCTAGCCCTGGGTCTCCAGTGACGGTCCCCAGCCCGGGGTCTCCCGTGACGGTCCCCAGCCCGGGGTCTCCCGTGGCGGTCCCCAGCCCGGGGTCTCCAGTGACGGTCCCCAGCCCGGGGTCTCCAGTGTGGGGTCCTAGCCTGGTTCCATGGCCGGAGCCTTCCTCTGCACCGGGGTCCAGACAGGACCTGGCATCCAGCTTGGCTCCTGAGGTGGATTCATCGGTGCCGTGGTCCAAACAGGACCTGGCATCCAGCACAGGTCCGAGGTCGGAGCTTTCCTCTGTGCCAGTGCCCAGTCCTGGACCGGTCGTCAGCCCCGCTCCAGTGCTGGGGGGGGGGGGGGGGGGGGGGTACTGTAATGATCTATGTTCAGAGAGGTCTCTGGAAACCTTTATGGTGTTCAGGCTTAGTGTCCAGAGACCTATGTTTAGTTTGGGTTTGGTCCACAATTAGAGGCAGCTGCGCCGCATTGTCTCTAATTGGTGAGCCTATTTAAGTTAATTCATTTCCCACCTGTGTTGTTTGTGTTTAGTGCACACCAGTTCATGGTCGCGGTCTCTCCTTTTGTTTGTTGTTTTTGCTGAATAAAAGGAATCTAAAACAAAAATCCAGAAAATCACATTGTATGATTTTTAAATAATTAATTTGCATTTTATTGCATGACATAAGTATTTGATCACCTACCAACCAGTAAGAATTCCGGCTCTCACAGACCTGTTAGTTTTTCTTTAAGAAGCCCTCCTGTTCTCCACTCATTACCTGTATTAACTGCACCTGTTTGAACTCGTTACCTGTATAAAAGACACCTGTCCACATTGGTGAGCCTATTTAAGTTAATTCATTTCCCACCTGTGTTGTTTGTGTTTAGTGCACACCAGTTCATGGTCGCGGTCTCTCCTTTTGTTTGTTGTTTTTGCTGAATAAAAGGAATGTCTTTCAAATCCAGCTCTGCACCTTGGGTCCTGTCTATTTGCAACCATGACAGTTATTGCTCTGAGATGTACTGTCAACTGTGCTAAATTAATACTGCAAAAAAAACACGGCAAAGGAATACACTTTTTGGCCTTAATGCAAAGCGTTATTTTTTGGGCAAATCCAACACAGCACACCAATGAGTAACTGCCTCCTTATTTTCAAGCATGGTGGTGGCTGCATCATGCTATGGGTATGCTTGACATCGGCAAAGACTGGGGAGTTTTTCATGATGAAAAGAAACGTAATGGAGCTAAGCACAGGCAAAATCCTAGAGAAAAACCTGGTTCAGTCTGCTTTATACCAGAGACTGGGAGAGGAAGACCATTCCAAAAAAGAAGACCATTCCAATCTTAATGTAAATGGGGATCATAGGAAGCTGAAGCACTCAAACAGTGGGGACAGAAATTCAATTCCAGGGATGATGGTGCTCGGCGATGACTGGCGACAGCTGTGCACCTCCTTGCGCAGTTTTAAGGGTCATCAACATTTTATGTTACAACAGCCGCTCCGCTGGACCTCCTTTATCTACTGCGAGAGTGTTGACTCAATTATGCACGGTCGAGTCAGCCACAGCTTGGTCAAACCTGACGGGGGACAACGGAGAGAGTGGGCAGCCTTGCCTGGTGACTCCCTGAACCTTCAAGTCTTTAAGTGTCCTGTCTTTGAAGAAGGATGAAAGTGTCATGGTGGTTGGCTATCAGTAGATACTGCACACAGATGATGACACATGCTCAGCGAAAGTAAAAATAGGAGCTTCCCCTCAGAGCTGAATCCCTTTGGTATCCTCCTTCATCCTGCCTGCCTTTTTTACCCATACTCCTTTGCTGTTCTTTGGCTGACATTGTGAATAACTGTCAAACCCAAAATGCTGTTCAAAGGCTCTAGGTCTGTACTATCCTTTTGATTTATCCAGGATAAAGTGTGCAGGCATTCTAGTGATACTGATAAGCTGAGCAGGATAGTACAAAACTGTTGGTCATACTTTATTAGGATAGTCCCACATGATGTACAGATGGTCATACTATCAACACACTATCTGTTGATAAGAAACTGCTTGCTATGGTTACGGTTACGGTTAAATAACAGTTAAGGTACAGGTTAGGGCTAGGGTTAGGATAAAGGTTAAGTTTAGGGTTAGGGTTGGTGGACAGTTATTGAAATGTTGAAATGTTGTTGACAGTTATTGAACATCTACTTGGGACTATCCAAATAAAGTGTTACCAAAGTGTGTGTGTGTGTGTGCGTGTGTGTGTCTTACAAAGCTTCTTACAAAGCTTCTTACAAAGTGTCTTTCAAAGTGTCTTTCAAAGCGTCTTACAAAGCGTCTTACAAAGCGTATTACAAAGTGTCTTACAAAGCTAGAAGGAACAACTAGTTCAGGTGGGGCTTCAGGCAGCTCTTACATTGATGTCCTCCAGATTCAGCGAGTTGAGAACCTGATTGTTGCGTTTCCAGATGATGGTAGGTCTCTGCTCCCCCTTGATTGCGCAAGTCAAGACGGCACTCTGGCCAACGGTTACCGTGGTGATGCTCAATTTCTGGTCATCTGGCAGGGTGAGCTGGAACACTTCTGTAAAGAAAAAAGCAAAGCCAGTAATTAGATCACCTGTTAGTCATAGAGAGCTGTGCCACTTTTGTTCGACAAGGGGGCTTTAGTGTAAAAATTCAAGTGTGTTGTGTGTCCCCATGTGCACGTGTGTGTGTATGTGTCCATGTGTCCGTGTGTGTGTGTGTGAAAATAAAGAAGTTAAGTTTGTGTGTATGTGTCTACATGTGCATGTGTGCAAGTGTGTGTGTATTTGTATGTGTTTACTTTCACATATCAGTGAAGCAAGCCAAATAACTTTTCCTGTCTGTGTGAGCACACAGCACACTGAACAGACAAATGATTGTGGTAATGTGTGCATGCCCGTATTCTTTGAATTAATGGACCTGAAAACAGTTGAATACACAGAGAGGCTCAATTAGCCAGTGTTTTGTTGCCGAGGCACAACATTACTGCAGATGTTGTTTGGTTTATGCATCAAGGAAACATAATGAGTTCATATGTCAAGAGAAAATGGATGAAAGTAGGTGCTACGTAAATACATCAAGTAAACAAGAGATTTAATGTACATTTCATTAAACCATGCCAGTATCCAAGGATGTCTTCCATCTACCTAGCTATCCATTATATAACGTGGACTTTTCCAAAGGGATTGTGGGTGTTCTATTCAATGTCCCGCAACGCCACCACATTTATGTATTTACATAAAGAGAGTATTTGAAATGCATCGACAACTCAAATTATATTTTTGTTCTCCACATATTGCTATAGTCACTGATTGCACAAGTGTATATATAGCACCAAAGGCACAGAAAATATCTTGGGAAAAATATACCTTTTGCGTGTGGCCAGTAAGGGTGCTGATGGTTAATGACTATAATGCTTCAAGTTCTTCAATGAGACAATGAACGAACACAAAGCCGTTACTCAAACGTCCCCTTTATTCTGTTATGTAACTAGACTTGTAACTAGTGTTTGCCTTTGAATGTTCCTATTGGGCTAATGAGCAACAGAGCAAAAGGAAACACTGACTCAATTTGTTCTGCTCCTGAGGGCATGAAATACAAAACCTAATGAAAGAAAAGCCCAGGTCCAGAGACTAGCGGTTAGCTTAGCTCAGCGAAACCAACTGAGGTTGAATAAGAGCTTGAATAAGACTGTATCTGGTGTGTACCTTATAACTCGAGTCTATAGTTAATGCATAACAATCTGTCTGTTATGTCCTGAACTGGAATAACCCCCATGTGATGAATGCTTGAAGACTGCAGACACCCCATTCTGTAGGAAAAACAAATAAAGATATACCTCAGCGCACTCTTGCCCGGAGTCAAGATTTTATTGACTAGTGCTTTGAAATGGTTCATAATCCCAAGCAGCGCATGTCCAGTATTTCTATAGGGTTTAAAAGATCAATAAAAAACTTGAACAGGATTGAATGAAGCTGTGTCATTAAGTCATGAAGATGGACAATTACAATTTCTACATAGTTTCATGGGGTTTCAAGAATGCTTGGGAGATGTTTTTCATGGAGAGACAATTGCATTCAATTGTCCTAACAATTTTCCCTCATCAATCTACACACAACACCCCATAATGACAATGCAAAAACTGATTTTTAAACATGTTTGCTAATTTCTATATTAAAAAACAAAACAGAAATAACACATTTACATAAGTATTCAGACCCTTTACTCAGTATTTTGTTGAAGCACCTTTGGCGGGAATTACAGTCTCGAGTCTTCTTGGGTATGCCACTATCAGCTTGGCACACTTGTATTTGGGGAGTTTCTTCCATTCTTCTCTGCAGATCATCTCAAGCTCTGTCAGGTTGGATGTGGATGTTAGGGCTCTGGCTGGGCCACTCAACCTTCACCCCAGTCTGAGGTCCTGAGTGCTCTGGAGCAGGTTTTCATCAAGGATCTCTCTGTACTTTGCTCTGTTCATCTTTGACTCGATCCTGACTAGTCTCCCAGTCCCTGCCGCTGAAAAACATTCCCACAGCATGGTGCTGCCATACCACCAAGCTTCACCATAGGGATGGGGCTAGGTTTCCTCCAGACGTGATGCTTGGCATTCAGGCCAAAGAGTTCAATCTTGGTTTCATCAGACCAGATAATCATGTTTCTCATGGTCTGAGGTTCATTAGGTGACCTTTGGCAAACTCCAAACTCCAACCTTATATAGACGTGTGTGCCTTCCAAATAATGTCCAATCAATTAAATTTACCACAGGTGGACTCCAACCAAGTTGTAGAAACATCTCAAGGATGATCCATGGAAACAGGATTCACCGGAGCTCAATTTCTAGTCTCATAGCAAATGGTCTTAATACTTATGTAAGTAAGGTATCTGTTTTTATTTTTAATAAATGTGCAAAAAATTCTAAAAAACTATTTTCACTTTGACATTATGGGTTATTGTGTGTAAATTGCTGAGGATTATTATTTTTTAAATCTATTTTAGAACAAGTCTGTAACGTAATGAAATGTGGAATAAGTCAATGGGTCTGAATACTTTCCGGAGGCACTGTATGTGTTAATATGCTCAAACACACTCTTGTTGATTAGCCTTTCATTTCTCAAGAGTGGGAACATCTGTGAAATCATTCCTGCCCGACAATGAAGCATCAAGCATCTTGTGTCTTTGGAACTGGAGTCTTGATGACGATGATGATAACTATCCATCTTTGAAAGCTGACGTACTACATGGAAAACGATTCATTCTGTCCTGAGGAAATTACAACATAACAACAATATTGTTTAATGTGATACAGACAATCTTAATAGAAGAGTATAATTGAGCTACGAAAAGAGTGTGAATGGACAGCAAGACTCCAGTTTCTCAAACGTTTTTAATGGGCAATTATCACTATACAGGCCCTGGAAGTTATAATGCGCTCAAATGTTTGAGACGAACATAACTCTTTCAGCACATACTGCAGTTTCTAATGTCTTCATTAAATCTTAATTTCCCAAATTAGACTGCAATGTGTCCTCTCTTTTTCTCCAAGCTCACAGGAGGAAATTAGCAAAGTACAAATGCATTTCCTACGCAGAATTTATTGCCGTCAGTGGAGATATATTACACATAATTGACTTCAAACTTAATCTATTGAGATTTTAAGAGTTTGAAAACAATTAAAGAACACATTTTCAGAGTTTACATCAGAGATTAAAAAGTTTTACTATAAGCAGATAAAGATATGAGTTCAATGATTATATCAACACACTGCTGATCAAAATATTCTAAACAATATGTTTGCATAAAGCAAACGGCGGTTGTCTTTTGACATGCTCACTGAACTCTGTCGGCCCATGTCACATACACAAAGACAGATGCCCACAAGGGACATACTACTCCACAAATTAAACAATAGAATGTTCTAGTGGGAGCTTCCTATTTTGGCTCTGTTATGATGCTCCTCCCCTTAAACCCTGCTGGCAAAACAACTCTGACAACATCACTGCTAACACGACGCATGGACGTTTCATAACCCAGCAGGCTTTGTAGCTGCGGCGTTGAGGCGGGACATACCCATACAATCTCCTCCCTAACCATTCAATTACAGTCCCTTGTTTCCTAATGGCTTTGGAAATGCGCTTCGAGCGACAAACTCGATTCGCAGGCGATCTCGGGGGGACTGAAACAGTCATGGGGAGATTTTAAAAAGAGAAATCGGCAGGCTACATCATACTGTTGGAGGGAAACCACCAAACCCCATGCATGCGAAGTCTGTACAGGCACAGAATGGGCAATTTCTTATTGATCGAATCGAACTCACTGTGGTCTGGTGGACATTTTATCCCACCTTCTCTGGCCTCTGATTTATCAGAACGACTAGTGTACCTGGCTGCTCTTTTCGTTTTGTTTTAGACTTCCATGGCTTTTCTCCTGGGAGGGAACCAACCTTCAACATCCAGCCTGTAATTAGTGATTAACGGCTGGGTCTGGCTTTTGATTTACTCCCTGACTGTTCCCATAATGGGATGTTGGTCCATGCCCACCGCCCAAGACTAAATCACCTATGGCACAGTAGAGGAACGGTTGTCCGGGAAAATAGCTGTCACACTGTCGTTTAGCTACTCCCCTGCTCACCTAGCTCTTTCTGCTTCTTTTTCTCTCTCTCCTCGTTCTGTTAATCTTTCTGTTTCTCTCTCTCTCCTCCTCTCTCTCTTTCTCGTTCTGTTTCTCTTTCTGTTTCTCTTTCTCTCTTTTGCTTTCCCGCCATCATATCTATCATACGTGTGGCACAAATCTTCCAAAGAGGTGTTATCAGTCCAGGTGGGTGTATCCCCATCGCTGCTGTTTTTTAAGATATATTGTCGAGTGCTGTTACATAATTTTGAACAACCCCCAAATCACTCCACTTGGGTATAGCGTTCCCTAGACCGCTATCAGGGTTAGCTCGACTGAATTACCTGCTCCAATATCAATGTCTGCAAATATGAACAGCCCTGCCAATACCAGTAATACTTTGATCGAGCAGACTGCATAAAGCAGACTGCAAGTAAGGCCAATTGAAATAAAAACATATGCACCAAGGTTATAAATGTGAGTGAAGCCTGTAAAAGTGGAACTTGCTAAGTGCATTACCTCACCTGATAAGCCTGGGGCCTGGTTTCTAGAGCAGCTGGTGAGCCTTGTGGGACCGACCATACATCAGTATTCAACATGGCTGAAGACCATTGTAACAGGACTCATTTGATCAAAACTACCTTGTGAAAAAGGCATTGAGAGAAAAGCTATCCCAAAATGCATAAATTCAAAGGCATATTTGGGGTTTGGGTTTATCATAAGGGAGCGATGCTGATTTGGCAGCAAAGCCTCTCTTATCCATTTCACTCCATTATCATTGCGGTTTGCAACTGTGAATAATATTGAGCGCTGTGCACGTGGCTGTTTTTCCGTGTATGTGTGTGTGCCTTCCCACCTGTGTGTGTGTGTGTATTATATGTGTGTGTGTGTGTGTGTGTGTGTCTATCTATAAGTGTGTGTAAATGTGTGTGAGTGTGTGAGTGTGTGAGTGTGTGTGTGCATGCACATGCGTGCGTGTGTATTATGTGTGTGTGTGTCTATCTATAAGTGTGTGTACATGCCTGTGTGTGTGTGTGTGTGTGTGTGTGTGTGTGTGTGTGTGTGTGTGTGTGTGTGTGTGTGTGTGTGTGTGTGTGTGTGTGTGTGTGTGTGTGTGTGTGTGTGTGTGTGTGTGTGTGCATGCGTATGTGTGTCTCAAAGGCAGGTTTGATTGAGGTGCGCCGGTAAGCCATCTCAACAGCGGGCTGATGAAAAGCGAGAGGGAGGGAGGGAGGGAGTTCAACACACAGCTGAGTGTCCAGGGATGCATTAAGTAATTGCCTTCAAGCTCCATGGGAGAGATCTTAATAGCATCATTATGTTCAAAGTACAACGTTGCTCCAATAGCTGCATACCTGTCTAGACTGCAATCCGATGTGAGCGCGTCAACAGCGTAATGCTCCTAGACAAGAGCCGTAAAATGTTTGAGAGGGACGAAGCCAGCATGTTTGTTTACATGGAAATGCTTCCCTTCTGTCTGTATGTCTGTCAACTGAGGAGGACTAACGTCTATAAGAAAGATTATGGTACACATAACATTACATTTTGTAGAGATGTGGTTGTTCTGTCATGTAGCTTTCCTACACACTGTGTGATTCATAAACTGAATGTATCATATACACTCAGTGGCCGTTCATAAAAATGGTTAGCTCCTACAGACAGTGAGTCACATGACCATAGCTTGCTATATAAAGTGGGCAGACAGGCATCGAGGCATTCAGTTACTGTCCATGGCCCCATCCAGGCTGTATCACATCCAGACGTGATTGGGTCCCATAGGGCGGCGCACAATTGGCCCAGCATTGTCCAGGTTTGGCCGGGGTAGGCGGTCATTGTAAATAAGAATTTGTTCTTAACTGACTTGCCTAGTTAAATAAAATATATACATATATTGAAAGTTTTAATGTGCTAAACAAGTGACCTAAGCGACTTTGATCATGTTATAATCGTCGGTGCCAGGCGTGTCGATTCCACTATCTCAGAAACGGCCGACCTCCTGGACTTTTCACGCACGTTTACTGAGAATGGTGCGACAAACAAAAAACATCCAGTCAGCGGAAGTCCTGTGGGCGGAAACAGCTTTTCAATGAGAGGTTGAAGGAGAAGAGCAAGAATCGTCCAAGCTCACAGGCATTTCACAAACAGACAAATAACGGCGCAGTACAACAGCGGTGTGTAGAACGGCATCTCGGTACGCACACCTCGTCGATCCTTGTCACGGATAGGCTATGCAGCAGGCGACCACACCAAGTTCCACTCAGCTAAAAACAAGAAGAAGCGGCTCCAGTGAGCACGCGATCACCAACACTGGACAATTGAAGAGTGGAAAAACATTGCCTGGTCCGACAAATCCCGGTTCCTGTTGCGTCATGCTGATGGCAGAGTCAGGATTTGGTGTAATCAGCATGAATCCATGGCCCCATCCTGCCTGGTGTCAACGGTACAGGCTGGTGGCGGTGGTGTAATTGTGTGGGGAATGTTTTCCTGGCACACGTTAGGTCCCTTGATACCAATTGAGCAAGGTTTGAACGCCACACCTTGTAGAATCCATGCCCGAAGAATTCAGGCTGTTCTGGAAGCAAGGGGGGTCCGGCCCATTACTAGATGTACCTAATAAACTGGCCGCTGAGTGTATTTCATATATACATACATTAATGGTTATACAAGACTACAAGATTCATTAATGGTATGTGAATACGCATTACATGGAGAAATGAAAACCAAGCTATATTTGAAAACGGACCAAACTTCTGGAAGACAAGACATTCGTGTATCCTGTTGTGAAACTGCGAGTACTCTTTTACAAGGCTATATCCTGTTAGAATTGGTTCCAAGTCGCAAAAATGCAATTTGTCATGGATTTAAGTTAGAAATGATGTGAAATCCTCCCATGGGTATTGCTAAGGCCCAATTGGCTATTGTCTCAGTACTTCAAGTGATATTGAGGATATTTCCACTGACAGACAGCCACTGACAGACAGCCACTGGCAGACAACCACTGGCAGACAACCACTGGCAGACAACCACTGGCAGACAGCCACTAGCAGACAGCCACTGACAGACAGCCACTGACAGACAGCATGTACAACAGCAGCTCTTTCCTTCTCATCATCTATTCAGAAGCTGTCAATGGGTTGTCAATCAAGATATACAGCAGCGATACAGTGACATTTGCTACCTTGGTATTTTACTATCCACATGTTCTAAGGTTAAGGTGGCATCAAATGTACAGGATGTGAATGCCTTATCTGTCCTATACCTCATTTCATTTCTGTCATGAAAAAACTCTAATTAAAAGCCATCATTCTTGCTAGATATTTACCTTACTGCTAGCTGAAGCAATTGATTTTTATTTTTATTTGAATATGGGATGGAGTCAATGAATTATGCATAGACGTTAGTGTCTTATCTTTAACAGTGACAAACAACGTTGCTGTGCTTTGATTATTCCAAGTTGTATGCAAGGCCTTATTAGCAAAACAAGCACACATCCTGTGTAAAACAGGTGCTGTTTTCATTGGGATTGTAGGCTAAATCTGCATTTACTGCTGGTATTCACAAAATGGTACTATATTGTGGATTATACTGAATCAAGAAATGTACTTATGGTATTTGATTTGAATGGAGTGCATTGACTTGACTAATGAGAGCTGCGAACTGGAAAAATAGGACTCAAATAACATTTAGTTGTGTAGTTAAGTGCTACACTATCTGAAGCGACGGTAGGCAGCGCCATCATTGTGGTTCGTAAAGCGCTGGGTTTATCTTCTTATCTTTTACATTCACTCACATAAAACATCTGCAACAATGAATTTAAAAGTTTGAAGTGATAACAAAACCTTTTGCAATGCTGGTGGTCTTTGAGGCCTTGATACAGCTGCCATATTTACCTTGGTAAAGTGGAGCACAAAGGTATTCTTTTCATAATGCACATGAAAGCTGGAGGTCTGTAGATTTAATGGGTCTGTAGATTTCAAACTGTTTCTACCTCTGGACGTGTACCACATTCTTAGCCTTATCTGAATTTAGCTTTGGGTGAAAAGAGGATATTCCAAAGGACTATGAATGCTAAGGGAATGGCTGGAATGCCATTCAACTCCATAGCGTATAGTATGCTATCTCACATAGACTAAGAGAAGGCTAAATCATATCAAGCTCACCATTGCTTGGTTGGATCCTACGGAATAAAATGGGCAGGAGCATTATTACACGTTCTGCAATTTCATTAATTTTATCAAACGGGGTTCCTGCTTTCCCAGTCATATATTTCATTGGTTTGCCATGAATATTAACTAAGTAAAAGCACTAGCTGGCACAGACATGGAGAAAGAAGAGTGTAAAAAACATACAAAATAAGAGGAAGACAGACAAATGGTGGTAGGGCAGAAATGCTTTTCTTTCTTCAATTTAAGCGTGAAGAAGCTTGGGGGAGGGGTTTTAAAAAAGTGAGTAGTTGGAGCTAGTGTATCTCAACTCATCAAGGAAGCTGAGCTCTCCTCAGATTCTTGATGCAATTCGCCTGAAGGGCTTCTCCCCCGCACAAGTCTGACTAGGAGGGGAACAATAGACTGTGCCAGTTTGCCATTTGCTCTAACTTTTCTTGTCTGTCCTAGAAACGCTTTACATTCAAAGAGCTGGTGAGCGACCAATTTTACAATGGGAACGTCGTTATGCATTCTTTTTCTTTGGCGTGATGTGTCAACGCTAGAGAAATGTCAGAGGATATCGAGCCAGCTGGAAATGTCAGACGGGGATGATTTGAGAAACAGAATTAGGCGATTAAAGCAATATGTGTTCATGTTACTTAGGTTGGCGAAGAGTAATGTTGTATGTATGTTGTACTAGCAATTGGGGGTTTGGTTTTAGCTCTTTCAATATTTGCTCTGTGTCTAGTTTTATACAGCAACACTAATGCATTTATCTAACGCTCACTACTGGGTTGCCATGTTGGACCCAATTTTCCAAGAATATAGATATAATATGATTCCTATAAGGATCATAAGTTGATGCCGTTTTCAGAACCTTACGCTAATAGATAATAAGGATGCTAGGAAAGCCTTACAAGCTGTTTAGCGCTATATGATCTGGTTGAGTTATTATTAACATCCTGTTGGCATGGGGGGATGGACAGCAAGCGTAGACAGGGAGAGGGGGCTATAGGCTGTATCTCAATTGGTCATTGTCTTGCCCGAGAAAAATAAGACAAATATTTACTCACCTGCAATGACGGGGGGGCGGGGGGCAGGGTAACTATTGTATAGGAATGTATAAAAAAATGTCTGACCATGGTGTTGAGTTAACAGTAAACATGGTAAACGGTTTCATCCACTTTGATGTCACATAAAGGACTAATTTACTTTAAAAGTTTTTAACTATATGTGCCTGAAAGCATGTCTAAGTCAACACTGTGGAGGGTACTATTCTTAGAATTTCCTCATCAACGCAGGAAAAAGTAACTGGTTATACGTAGAAAAGAGAAAAATATGCGCATGGCACTCAAATATACACTTAAGTATTTTACACAATGAATTGAGGAATACATTTATGTTGCCAACCTTGTTGCCTTGAACGACAACACAGTGACCTCCAACATAAGCGTTATCAGTTGATCCTGCCACTCACCGAAAGCTGTGTAGAACTCGTCCTTTGTCAGGTGCTCGTCGCCGTTGATGTCGTTGTATTTGAGAAGGTCAAACAGAGTGCACTCAGAGTCATCCTTGGACAGACCTTCCTGCTTGATGACCTGCAACAGAAAAATGCATTGAGACCTGGGCCAGTATGTAACTTACAGTTAAAGCTACAGTAAGTCTAAGTCTGGGATTTTGGAGTCTGGGTTTTTCTTGTACTGCCGCACCCACCCCCACATTTACATTTTTTTTGGTGCTGAAACCCGGGAACCAACCATAGAACTGGGATTTCTAATGTTACAGCAGAGAGCATGCAATGTAACACGATCGATTCTCTTTCTAAATATGTGGTTTCTAGCCTAAACCTCAATTTCACATTTAAGTCTTACCTTGATTGTCTATTGATCTCTTATTTATGGAAGTAAATATGCTGAGGAATCCCCTTTTCATGCTGCAAATACCTGTTATGTTTTATATATGGTTTGAAATAAGTAACATCTAGTTCACCGTCGGGGCGACATTCACTCATCCATCATTTTAGATCAGCTGTCATAAAGCTTGAACAAATATGACTGCTTTATGAATCATCCTCTACTTTGTCTTGTTCCCTGCAGCGTTGGCTATGTTTTCTGAACACTTATTGAACTAAAATGTAAGCTACATAGAATGATCACAATTTGTTTGATGATGGAACCTCATTAGTTGGATTTGAAAATGTTCTGTGTATGATAATGCACTGGAAATGTATTTTCATTGACCTCTATCACTTCACAGTGCATTACACTTGCTAAAAGCATTTGTAACATTCTATGTCTCCTTTAAGACAATATATAACAATACATGAATGCAATTAGATGCATTCATAATGCATTACCTAGGCATAGTTGGTTCAGAGAAAGTATTATCAAAAAACGTGGTACTCCAAAGTATTCCCTGCCTTCCTGATTGGCCCCATGGCGCACGGTTTGATTAAAGGAGGTGGTAATATTAGAGTGGCTGTGTGTCACCCCATTCTTTGATTATTCTCACCCTATCTCTTAAATGTCCCGGCCTGAAATCAAACCATCTTTCCCCTGCTCTGTAGCTGATGTTCAGATTGGATGTACTGGCAGAATCGACACATCTGATTGGAGCAGCATAAAGAAGGGGGTCATACACATACATGCATGGAAGTACACACACACACACATAAACACACACTATGCAAAGCCTGAATCTTTTAACTAAATTAACTAAATGACACGCATTGTAACAGCTGTAACGTGTATTTCGAATGCAGCAGCAGTCCGTGTCAAATTAACACCCCATTTACAGAGGCGATGGGACATTAGACAGTCAGTCAAATGTAACACTTATTTTACAATGAACAATTACACAAATAGCAGACTCGTAAATGAGGTCTGAAATTATCGGTCAAGAGTAAAGAGCGAAGAAATTAGTTATTTTACTAATTGAATTCCCGGCCATGAGTGACCTCTGTGACGTGGGATAGTTTGAGGTCAACTGTGTCAACGTCTGAGATTCAGAATGAATGACTGTAGTGTGTTTTTGTAAACAAGATATTAAAAACGTGGGCTTAAAATAGCTACAACATGTTCTGCATTTAATACTAGTTTGTATGTATACTGTATGTACTTTGTGTCAACATTAACATATGCCTCAAGGTTTAAGAGAGACTGTAGCATTTTCCTGTGAGGAATGCTTTAAAATCAACATGGCGTTACTTAATCTGTGCAGTGGATGTTTATGGACAGGCTGACATTCAAACGCCGGGATAGACGATGTCTCATTGCTTTGTGTCCCTCTGTGTCATCCGTAGTTTAGTACCTTCGTTATCTATGGTTACTGCCTAAAGCAACTTTCCAATGTTTCAACGGGGCATATTTGCATATTCAAAGAAAGCCTAACTCTATATTTCACCCACTTTGCATTGATTTGTGCTCTCATCTCTGAGCTGAAAGCATTGCTGTTATGTAAAAAAAAATGCTAATGATATGAAAATATAGTTTAATAATATCAGAGCTGTTGGCAGTAATCAAATGGAGCACTTTGAATTCAAAAAAGTGAATGCATAAGAATATTAATCAAGCTAGTTTCTCACATCAGTACAATAGAGACTGGCGGAATCATAATGCTGCTGGATAAATTAGTATGAAACTGACCTGAGAGCAGTTGAAAGGTTATTTAAACCAGCAGTAGTTGCTTACCTATTCAATTATTTAAATGCATGGCATATAAACTAGTCCTCAGGTATTGCAAGACGTATTTACTATGCATAAAATGTCTTCCTTTCTCATGAAAGCCACACAAAGTTCCCTTTTCAACCACGCTTTCTGGCAATAACAGTCAAAGCCGGCATTCTCCCATGAGCGGAAAGTTCCTTTGACTTGGATTATTATATTTCTAAAGATTTAACAGCAATCCTTTGCACCTCCTTTATGAAAAAAATATAAAATGAAGGGAATAAAATAATGAAAATGGAAAATAATGCAGAGGGCATTAAGATGGCTCCTAGTAAACTCCTAGTATAGCAAACACAATGTTTAGGGGTTGTTGGTTTTACATTTTCTTTGAAGCACTTAGTGACATCCAAGTCCCACCCTCATCTCATTACCTGTGATAGTTCACTGGTGTCTACTCTCCTGCTACCATCGGCATCGAAGCGCTTAAAGACAACGTCGACCAGCTTCTTCCTGGTGGCCATGTTGTTTTTATGGCCCCCATGGTTGCCAGTTGCCATGTATCTTTGGTCATGCATGTCCAGAATCTTGGTCTTCAGCCTCCGGTAGTCACTCAGTCTGCAGTTGTCATCTGAGGAACAACAACAAGAGAGAACAAGTTAGTGTCTAAAATTGCTGAATCATGTAAGACACATATTATGTCAATGGGCACACCTATCTGCTAATGAGTCTCTGTTTATGTAGAATATTAAGGTAAAAGCTTTCACGAAGAGAGTTGTTTGAGTTAGAAATGTCAGTTATGTCACTTCATATGTAAACCACGCAGTACATTATGCCAGTGGTTTTGAGCCCCACATTTTTAGCAAATAAAAAATAAATATACACTGGGGGCCAAAAGTTTGGAATATTACTCATTCAAGGGTTTTTCTTTATTTGCACTATTTTTTACATTGTAGAATAAAAGTGAAGACATCAAAACTATCACATAACACATATGGAATCATGTAGTAACCAAAAATGGTTTGGAGGGAATCAGTGGCTAACTGCAAGCATTGTAAAGGACTAGCCTGCTATTCAGTGGAGTGGCTATGTGTTTTTTTTCAGAGTTCCCACCATAAATCCAGAGAATGCCAGACTTGGATGACAAAGTATGATGACAAAATTTGCCCACAAAAGGACCGCCGTGCCACCTTCCTGTTTAAGTGAGCACAGCACAAGGTGAATCCAAAAATGTCTTGTATGCTGCTGCATAAATTATGTAACATGAAAAGGAGATATGTATACTGTAGCTAAGAAAGTAATACTAAGTGTATGTTGTGTAGTAAGCTGTTAGTGGCACATGTGCCTCACCCAAATCATTTGGTCTATTTTCACCAACACAGTATTGTAAACACATCGTTCGTGGTCAGTGTGTGCTTGTTTACAGCCTTTTTTTTGTACAGCTTTGACAGTGCTACGGATAGTAGTCGTGGCGCCTGGCTTGCACGTGCAAATTCTGCACGCACAACATTCTACTGTATAATAGAATAGTGTTATTTGACGTGCATCTTTTTTGACACGCAAAGACCCAAACGGCGTTCAATGCATCTCACCCTAATAATTTGTTCTATTTTCACCTCTTAATTTTGCCTACTGTTCTAACTTGGAGGTGGACATGTAGCCTTTAACCTGTTTTAGAGAAATGTAATCATTAAATATTGTAAGAGCTTTCATTGTCTGCTTATATTTCCCCTTTATTTATCCTACGGTTCTGACTTGGTGTTCAGGGAGAATACTGTAAGAACGGCCCATGTTCTGAATTCTGTTGCTGTACATTTAGAAAGTTCTGAACAAATAGTTAAATTGACTACTTCCATCGACGCTTGCTCATTAATGTCTTACTAAAAATTACGGATGAACTCTCGCTTGTCGTGCCCTTATGCCATAGTTTGTACATCTCAATTGTCAGTAGAAACCACATTTGTTAAAGCAAGTCAGCCATACCAGCTATATATTTTTTAAAGGCAGTAAATGATGCTGAATTAACAGTTTTTCTGCCAGACAAGGCTCCGCTGATTGCCAGGTGTAGCAGTGGTAAGGTGTTGGGACTGCTGTTGGGACTCTGCTGTTGGGACAGCTTTATGTAGGCCCTAACAGTTTGTGTGCACCATTTGTCACTGTTATAGTGCAATTAATGTATTGTTTAGTGTTGTGTTGTGTAGTGGCTTTGCTGGCATGGATCCCACTTTTACTTTTTACATGCTAAAATCGCCACTGCATTATGCAAACAGTATACTGTAATTCAAATGTCAGATGCCTTGTTTTCCACATAATATGTAAAACAGAATTGCATGTGAGGCAGAATGTTTTCCTTCTTATTTTGGTCTCTGCCCAGGGAGTGTTATTAAGCTGTTAACTTTAACATATGCCAGATATCACTTATCATTCTGATCAAAAGCATTGCCATTCAAATCATAATAGCAACAACCTCACATGATCAACTCTATAATGTGTGTATGTGTAAAAAAAAAATAAGGTCAACCCTACCTGACACATTTGACCCAACTGTCAAAAATGTACAGAAAACCAACAGGGCATATCTAAAACCCATTCAACTTCATCCTGGAACACATTATTTTCTGTATTGGAAATTCAAGGGGGGTGTGTGTGTGCATCAGCATTGGCAATGCTTTGTATGACTGCTTTCCCTAAGATAACATGAACAATGACTTCAATCTTACAGCACTGCGCCACCGAAAAAGTCACATCAACGTCAACAGAAAGCCATCGATGAGCGAATTCATTGCTCAATGTCAAACACCAACTCTGACAGTAGGAGAAAAGCTTATGATCTGTATTTGCAATGCACCATCAAAGCAGACTCGTCAAACTACAATAAATAGAGTTACAAGCAAAACATAATGATTGGAACTTGTTGTTCCAACCCATGACATATTGTAAAACATATTTTTATTATATCTAGAGAAGTGTCACTCTCGTAATGACAGTTCCATTGGCTGTTGTCAATTACGGAACACCTGAGTAGACATTGCTTTCATCCAACCCAAAAAGAAAATACTAAAGTAGGAAAGAAAGTTTGAGAGAATGTTTTGAGTTGCTTTAGACAGGTGTTCTCAACAGTGGCATAACATATTCAGTAGTGACAGACAGTTGTCTCAAAGATGGAGCCTTTGCAGGCACAGTCTCTCCAGGACTGTGGCATCACCTGTTACAGGGTGTGATTGTGCACCATTTGGCCACCAAGCGCCGTGCATCATGAAATTGCCTCTGTTTTGACAAGCCTTGGTGACAGAAAAGCTTCCTTCTTCAGAAATGAATAAAAGATAAATGGCTTCTAGCCCTAGCCCAGGGGATATGAAGGTCAGTGTCATCAAAAGCCCTGAACACACAGGGACAGACAGACAGACACACAAAAGTATGCATGCACACACACACAAATGCACACACAGAGTCTGTATGTCTGTCTGTGTGGAGGCTGCTGAGGGGAGAACTTTTTATTTTATTTATTTAACCTTTATTTAACTAGGCAAGTCAGTTATGAACAAATTCTAATTTACAATGGCGGCCTACACCGGCCAAACTCAGACGACGCTGGGCCAATTGAGCGCCGCCCTATGGGACTCCCAATCACAGCCAGTTGTGATACAGTCTGAATTCGAACCAGGTTGTTGGTATTGATGCCCCTAGCACTGAGATGCAGTGTCTTAGATCACTGTGCCACTTGGGTGGTCGCATAATAATGTCTGGAACGGCATTAATGTTATCGCATCAAACACACGGAAACCATGTGTTTGATGTATTTGATACCATTCCACCTATTCCGCACCAGCCATTACCATGAGCCTGTCCTCCCCATTTAAGTTGCCACCAAACTCCTGCCTGTGATACAGACACAGACAGACAGACAGACAGACAGACAGACAGACAGACAGACAGACAGACAGACAGACAGACTCTTTTGATAAAATACAAACACACACTGGTACAGACAGTGGTGAGTATTCATCAAAGGGATTCTTCAGTATTTTGGCAAGGCCCTTTATCTACTTCCCCAGAGTCAGACGAACTCGAGGATACTATTTTATGGGGCACTAGATGCAGTTTGAAGGAAATTGCTAACTAGCGCAATTGCTAACTAATGTTAGCGCAATGCCTATGGGTATCTGCTCGCATGGACTTCCAATGATTGTGCTAATACTAGTTAGCATTGGCTCGGGGAACCAACTCTAACTTCCTCCTCATTGCCAAAATCCTGAAGTATCCCCGTATAGCTACCATATTTAAAAGCCATGGCAGCATATAACCTCTTTTCTAAAACAAACTAAAAGTATATACTTAAAGGGCAATTCTGCCACTTTTCAACCTCATATTCAGTATTCATTATCCACGGCACCAAACCAGTGTCTACATGTGTGAAAAAAGCATGTTTCTATGATCTGTGGTTAAAAAGATAAGCAAGGTCCTAAAAAAAATGCTTCTCTGTGACATCACAGGGTAGGATTAAAAGTTTTTAAAAAGTGTTTCTAGCCCAGGGGAAGGTATTTTCTTAATCCCCACGTCACCGTGAATCTCACAGTGTTTGAAAATCACTATTTTTAAATTCAATGTCATCCGGTAGAAAATTATTTGACTGACATTTCTTTCAACAAAACGTACAAATGTGACATTTTCACATATGTTGAAATTGGTATTGTGCTGAAATAATGAAAATGAGGTTGAAAAGTGGTGGAGTTAGCCTTTAAGGTGTCAAGTATTGAGCTTTGATAAGAATGGATACCACTCATAATGTCTGTTGTTCTAGTGTCTAGTGCCCCAGCTATGTTATTGTACTGTCTAGTGCCCCAGCTATGTTATTGTACTGTCTAGTGCCCCAGCTACGTTATTGTACTGTCTAGTGCCCCAGCTATGTTATTGTAATGTTTAGTGCCCCAGCTATGTTATTGTACTGTTTAGTGCCCCAGCTATGTTATTGTACTGTCTAGTGCCCCAGCTATGTTATTGTACTGTCTAGTGCCCCCACTATGTTATTCTAGTGTCTAGTGCCCCAGCTATGGTATTCTAGTGTCTAGTGCCCCAGCTACATTATTGTACTGTCTAGTGCCCCAGCTATGATATTGTACTGTCTAGTGCCCCAGCTATGTTATTGTACTGTTTAGTGCCCCAGCTATGTTATTGTCCTGTCTAGTGCCCCCACTGTGTTATTCTAGTGTCTAGTGCCCCAGCTATGGTATTCTAGTGTCTAGCGCCCCAGCTATGTTATTCTACTGTCTAGTGCCCCAGCTATGTTATTGTACTGTCTAGTGCCCCAGCTATGTTATTGTAATGTTTAGTGCCCCAGCTATGTTATTGTACTGTTTAGTGCCCCAGCTATGTTATTGTATTGTCTAGTGCCCCCGCTATGTTATTGTACTGTTTAGTGCCCCAGCTATGTTATTGTACTGTTTAGTGCCCCAGCTATGTTATTGTACTGTGTAGTGCCCCCGCTATGTTATTGTACTGTTTAGTGCCCCAGCTATGTTATTGTACTGTTTAGTGCCCCAGCTATGTTATTGTACTGTCTAGTGCCCCCGCTATGTTATTGTACTGTTTAGTGCCCCAGCTATGTTATTGTACTGTTTAGTGCCCCAGCTATGTTATTGTACTGTCTAGTGCCCCCGCTATGTTGTTGTACTGTCTAGTGCCCCCGCTATGTTGTAGTACTGTCTAGTGCCCCAGCTATGTTGTAGTACTGTCTAGTGCCCCAGCTATGTTATTGTACTGTTTAGTGCCCCAGCTATGTTATTCTAGCGTCTAGTGCCCCCGCTATGTTATTCTAGTGTTTAGTGCCCCCGCTATGTTGTTCTAGTGTCTAGAGCCCCAGCTATGGTATTCTAGTGTATATTAACCCCAGCTATGCTGTCTAGTGCACAAGCTATATTGTGTAGTGCCCCAGTTAGGTTATTATAGTGTCTAGTGCCCCAGCTATGTTACTATCTAGTGCCCCAGCTATGTTATTCTAGCGTCTAGTGCCCCAGCTATGTTATTATAGTGTCTAGTGCCCCAGCTATTTTATTCTAGCGTCTAGTGCCCCAGCTATGTTATTATAGTGTCTAGTGCCCCAGCTATTTTATTCTAGTGTCTAGCGTTCCAGCTATGTTATTCTGGTGTCTAGTGCCCCAGCTATGTTGTCTAGTGCCCCAGCTATGTTGTCTAGTGCCCCAGCTATGTTGTCTAGTGCCCCAGCTATGTTGTCTAGTGCCCCAGCTATGTTGTCTAGTACCCCAGCTATGTTGTTTTATTTCCCCAGCTATGTTGTCTAGTGCCCCAGCTATGTTGTCTAGTGCCCTAGCTATGTTGTCTAGTGCCCCAGCTACAGTATGTTGTATATTGCCCCAGCTATGTTGTCTAGTGCCCTAGCTTTGTTGTCTAGTGCCCCAGCTAATGTTGTCTAGTGCCCCAGCTTTGTTGTGAGATGAGTGCCCATCGTCCAAGTTTGGCCGGTGTAGGCTGTCATTGTAAATAAGTATTTGTTCTTAACTGGCTTACATTATTAAATAAAGGTTAAATAAATCAAAATAAAAAATACTTCCCCAGCTATGTTGTCTAGTGCCCCAGCTATTTTATTCTGGTGTCTAGTGCCCCAGCTATATTATTCTAGTGTCTAGTGCCCCAGCTATTTTATTATAGTATCTAGAACTCACAACAAAGCTGGGGCACTAGACAACATACAGTCGTGGCCTAAAGTTTTGAGAATGAAACAAGTATTGGTTACCACAAAGTTTGCTGCTTCAGTGTTCTTAGATCTTTATGTCAGTAGTTACTATGGTACACTGAAGTATAATTACAAGTATTCCATAAGTGTCAAAGGCTTTCATTGACAATGACATTCAGTTTATGCAAAGTGTCAATATTTGCAGTGTTGACCCTTCTTTTTCAAGACCTCTGCAATCCGCCCTGGCATGCTGTCAATTAACTTCTGGGCCACATCCTGACTGATGTCAGGCCATTCTTGCATAATCAATGCTTGGAGTGCCTCTTGAGGATCGACCACAAGTTCTCAATGGGATTAAGGTCTGGGGAGTTTCCTGGCCATGGACCCAAAATGTCGATGTTTTGTTCCCCGAGCCACATAGTTATCACTTTTGCCTTATGGCAAGGTGCTCCATCATGCTGGAAAAGGCATTGGTCGTCACCAAACTGTTCTTGGATGGTTGGGAGAAGTTGCTCTCGGAGGATGTGTTGGTACCATTCTTTATTCATGGCTGTGTTCTTAGGCAAAACTGTGAGTGAGCCCACTCCCTTGGAAGCAACCCCACACATGAATGGTCTGAGGATGCTTTACTGTTGGCATGACACAGGACTGATGGTAGCGCTCACCTTGTCTTCTCCGGACAAGGTGTTTTCCGGATTGGCCCAAACAATCGGAAAGGGGATTCATCAGAGAAAATGACTTTACCCCAGTCCTCAGCAGTCCAATCCCTGTACCTTTTGCAGAATATCAGTCTGTCCCTGATGTTTTTCCTGGAGAGAAGTGGCTTCTTTGCTGCCCTTCTTGACACCAGGCCATCCTCCAAAAGTCTTCGCCTCACTGTGCGTGCAGATGCACTCACACCTGCCTGCTGCCATTCCTGAGCAAGCTCTGCACTGGTGGTGCCCCGATCCCGCAGCTGAATCAACTTTAGGAGACGGTCCTGGCACTTGCTGGACTTTCTTGGGCACCCTGATGCCTTCTTCACAACAATTGGACCTCTCTCCTTGAAGTTCTTGATGATCCGTAAATGGTTGATTTAGGTGCAATCTTACTAGCAGCAATATCCTTGCCTGTGAAGCCCATTTTGTGCAAAGCAATGATGACGGCACATGTTTCCTTGCAGGTAACCATGGTTGACAGAGGAAGAACAATGATTTCAAGCTCCACCCTCCTTTTAAAGCTTCCAGTTTGTTATTCTGACTCAATCAGCATGACAGAGTGATCTCCAGTCTTGTCCTCGTCAACACTCTCACCTGTGTTAACGAGACAATCACTGACATGATGGCAGCTGGTCCTTTTGTGGCAGGGCGGAAATGTTTTTTGGGCATTAAGTTCATTTTCATGGCAAAGAGGGACTTTGCAATTAATTGCAATTCATCTGATCACTCTTCATGACATTCTGGAGTATATGCAAATTGCCATCATCAACACTGAGGCAGAAAACTTTGTGGAGAACAATACTTGTGTCATTCTCAAAACCTTTGGCCACGACTGTACTGTAGCTGGGGTACTATGTTGATCAGTACCCCAGCTATGTTGACTAGTGCCCCAGCTATCTTGACTAGTGCCCCAACTATGTTGTCTAGTGTCTAGTGCCCCAGCTATTTTATTCTAGTCTATTTTGCCCCAACTATGTTGTCTAGTGTCCAGTGCCCCAGCTATGTTATTCTAGTGTTTAGTGCCCCAGCAATGTTATTTGAGTGTCTAGTGTCTAATGCCCCAGGTATTTTATTATAGTGTCTAGTGCCCCAGCTATGTTATTATAGTGTCTAGTGCCCCAGCTATGTTATTATAGTGTCTAGTGCCCCAGCTATGTTATTATAGTGTATAGTGCCCCAGCTATGTTGTCTAGTACCCCACCTTGTTGACTAGTGCCCCAGCTATGTTGACTAGTGCCCCAACTATGTCGTCTAGTGCCCCAACTATGTCGTCTAGTGTCTAGTGCCCCAGCTATTTTATTCTAGTGTATTTTGCCCCAGCTATGTTACTATAGTGGCCAGACCGCAGCTATGTTGCATAGTTCCCCAGCTATGTTGACTAGTGCCCCAGCTACAGTATATTGTCTATTGCCCCAGCTATGTTCTCTAGTGCTGCAGCTATGTTGTTTTAGTTCCCCAGCTATGTTGTCTAGTGCCCCAGCTATGTTGTCTAGTGCCCCAGCTATGTTGTCTAGTGCCCCAGCTATGTTGGCTAGTGCCCCAGCTATGTTGGCTAGTGCCCCAGCTATGTTGGCTAGTGCCCCAGCTAAAGTATGTTGTCTAGTGCCCCAGCTTTGTTGTGAGATGAGTGCCGTTGTTTACCCATACCTAATTTCTTTGTGAAACAGTCAAGTGGCTTGATTATTATATACTGTCAGTACAGCAGCAATTTGTTTTGTCTTTTTTTGTCTTTAACTACATTGTTGGAAAAGGACCCGCAAGGAAGCATTTCACTGTTTGTCTACACCTGTTGTTTACAAAGCATGTGACAAATACAATAGTATTTTATTTGTTTTCAATGGTTGTCTCGAACTCAAACACCTTTACATTGAACCAACTTGAACAACACCTGCAACCTTCAAGTCTTTCAGGTCACATATTTGCTACAGCAACAACAAGCAAACGTTCTGAGGTTTGAAGTACTGGATAAAGTAAGTTCATGTCAATTTGAACCAAGGATTTCTGAAACAGCTCTTCAGCAATGCATTCAGAGCTGCAAAAAGAGACATAACTATGTTGTGATAGACCCATCAACGAGTCGCTTTACCCCTGGAGTGCTGTTGCAAAATGCAAGCTCCGTCAACATTGTTCATGTCGGAAACGTATGACCGCTCCTCGAGACCCAAGAGACGGCATGTAAAGCAGTCGCCATGGCTGATCGGCCCCCTTGATGGGGATTTTTTTCACCGCCACCACAGACTCTCATTCGGGCTTTGTAACACAGAGCGTGCAACCTTGGTTTTAAAAAAAATATTCTGGTCACGGCAGGCCGGTGTGACACTAAGTGGCTCGCTAAGCTCCACTGCGAGAGACCCGTTGCGTGTTATTAAATATAATGGACTGGTGAAATAATTAGCAGGTCAGCTCCCCCTTCGCGGGATGAGAATATATGGGCGAGCAGACGCACCCATATGCAACATATTGATTGGAAGCAGCTGATGAATAGGTTTTGGATCCTTCACCAACGCCATAGAGGAAGAACTGTCGATGGAAAAGTGGAATATAGCAATCAAACAGAGAAATAGTTCCCAACACTCGGGGTCCTCATGTTGAATTATTGAATTATGCCTTGTGCAATGGCTTTGCTGCATGGCGAATCTGAAAGAAATCACTTCTCTTTGTTCTGTCAAGTCATCCTTGTTTTTCATTCCCCCAATTATAGATAAGAAGAGGGCGCCAGTCAAGAAGATAAGACGGAGAATAGACGTGATGTAATTGTGTCTGCTGTTAAGATCAATCCATTCTAATGAAATCCTCAGTTGCCTTTTTAGTTAAAGCTGTTACAGCTCTCTGGGGCAAAGATGATAGATGATCAAAGGAGGTCAGTTCATGGCTTTTGTCTCTTGTTTCCTCATATGTTATTTGAAATGAATAAGTTATGCCCTAGATTCTATCAGATCAATCATTAACCGGCGATAGCCGACACCCGCATATCAGCTGTTTTGGCGGTGTCAGTGGTGGAACTGCGTTGGAGCCATCAAATCGGTGAGCAGCTGCTCTTGTGATCATTGTCAGGAAGCCACGCCCGCCCCACCCACAACCCTGATTTTCACAGAGGGTTCTAAATGGAACCCAAAAGGGTTCTAACTGAAACCAAAAAGGGGTCTACCTGAACCCTTCTTTCTAAGAGTGGATGGTGGTTTTCATCCTCGCCTTTAAGCCACTGTATTATACTTGGCTAACCAAATGTGTGAAACCTATGTCTAATTAGTAACATATAGATCAAGCTGTCAGAAGTACTATGGCCCTTGAGGACTGAGCCTTTGTAGCCTTGAATCCTTTCACCATTGTTTTGAGCAAATCAGTTTGGATTCTTCTATTATTCCAAAGGGTAAACAGGATATTGTGTATAAAGGGGATAAACCATACATCGACCCGCCCTGGCTTGGCAACTCGGATACCCAAATCAGAGGTCACTGATTGCAATCTTAAATACTAACTAGAGGTGTCATTGGCGTAACACCTGACTGGATCAGAAATGGATCTCACAGCTGCTCTCCCGAGCCGGGGGACTGCAGTCGTAGTCGGCCCAATACCGATTTGCCGTTTTCTAAGACGCAGTCATTACATTGAATAAGACTCTGTATCCGCCTATAGACCAAATTTGACATAGAATATCTCATTCTAGCAGCCTGCCTAGCTCTCTGAGTCAGAATCTAATCAAACTATCAGTTGCACCCTGTTATTTTGTCAGCTATAACAGAGGTGTAGTTCTATCCTTACAACTTTACAACTTGGGGTTGATACCTCAAAACGATCTGTTCTCTTCACTCCGTCTCTGTCAGTCAGTCAGTCAGTCAGTCAGTCAGTCAGTCAGTCAGTCTCTGTCTGTCAGTCAGTCTCTGTCTGTCTCTGTGTGTCTCTGTCTGTCAGTCTGTCAGTCTGTCAGTCTCTATCTGTCAGTTTCTGTCCGTCTGTATGTCCGGCTCTGTCCGGCTCTGTCCGTCTCTGTCCGTCTCTGTGTCTCTCTGTCTCTCTCTGTCCGTCTGTATGTCAGTCTCTGTCCGTCTGAATGTCAGTCTGTATGTCAGTCTGTATGTCAGTCTCTGTCTCTCTCTGTCCGTCTCTTGTCTCTCTCTGTCCGTCTCTCTCTGTCCGTCTCTTGTCTCTCTCTGTCCGTCTCTCTCTGTCTGTCTCTGTCCGTCCGTATCTCTCTGTCTGTCTCTGTCTGTCCGTCTCTGTCTGTCCGTCCGTCTCTGTCTGTCCGTCTTTTGTCTCTATATGTCCGTCTCTTGTCTCTCTATGTCCGTCTCTCTATGTCCGTCTCTCTATGTCCGTCTCTCTATGTCCGTCTGTCTCTGTCCGTCTCTCTATGTCCGTCTGTCTCTGTCCGTCTCTTGTCTCTCTCTGTCCGTCTCTTGTCTCTCTCTGTCCGTCTCTTGTCTCTCTCTGTCCATCTCTCTCTGTCCGTCTCTTGTCTCTCTCTGTCCGTCTCTCTCTGTCTGTCTCTGTCCGTCCGTCTCTGTCCGTCCGTATCTCTCTGTCTGTCTCTGTCCGTCCATCTCTGTCTGTCCGTCTCTGTCTGTCCGTCTCTTGTCTCTCTATGTCCGTCTCTTGTCTCTCTATGTCCGTCTCTTGTCTCTCTATGTCCGTCTCTCTATGTCCGTCCGTCTGTCTCTGTCTGTCTGTCTGTCTGTCTGTCTGTCTGTCTGTCTGTCTCTGTCTGTCTCTGTATGTTTACGTCTGTATGTCCGTCTGTATGTCCGTCTCGGGATGTTAGTCTCTGTCTGTCTGTCTGTCTTTCTGTCTCTGTCTTTCTGTCTCTGTCCGTCCATCTCTGTCCGTCCGTCTCTGTCCGTCCATCTCTGTCCGTCCGTCTCTGTCCGTCCGTGTCCGTCCGTCCATGTCCATCCGTCCGTGTCCGTCTGTCTCTGTCCGTCCGTCTCTGTCCGTCCGTCTCTGTCCGTCCGTCTCTGTCCGTCCGTCTCTCTCTGTCTCTGTCCGTCCGTCTCTGTCTTTCTGTCTCTGTCTCTCTGTCTCTGTCTCTCTGTCTCTCTGTCTCCGTCTTTCTGTCTCTGTCTGTCTCGGTCCGTCCCTGTCCGTCTCTGTCCGTCTCTGTCCGTCTGTCTCTGTCTTTCTGTCTCTCTCTGTCCGTCTCTGTCTGTCCGTCTCTGTCTGTCCGTCTCTCTATGTCCGTCTCTCTCAGTCCGTCTCTCTCAGTCCGTCTCTGTCTGTCCGTCTGTCTGTCCGTCTCTGTCTTTCTGTCTCTCTCTGTCCGTCTCTGTCTGTCCGTCTCTGTCTGTTTCTGTCTGTCTCTGTCCGTCTGTATGTCCGTCTCGGGATGTTAGTCTCTGTCTGTCTGTCTGTCTGTCTGTCTGTCTGTCTGTCTGTCTGTCTGTCTGTCTGTCTGTCTGTCTGTCTGTCTGTCTCTGTCCGTCTGTATGTCTGTCTCTGTCCGTCTGTATGTCTGTCTCTGTCCGTCTGTATGTCCGTCTCTGTCTGTCTCTGTCTGTCTCTGTCTGTCTCTGTCTCTGTCTGTCTCTGTCCGTCTGTATGTCCGTCTGTATGTCCGTCTGTATGTCCGTCTCGGGATGTTAGTCTCTGTCTCTCTGTCGGTCCGTCTCTCTCTGTCTCTGTCCGTCTCTGTCCGTCTCTCTCTGTCTCTGTATGTCTCTGTCAGTGTGTCAGTCTGTCAGTCTGTCTCTCTCTGTCCGTCTCTGTCCGTCTCTGTCCGTCTCTGTCCCTCTCTCTGTATGTCAGCCTGTCAGTCTCAGTCTGTCAGTCTCTGTCAGTCTTAGTCTTTGTCCGTCTGTCCGTCTCTGTATGTCAGTCTCTGTCCGTCTCTGTATGTCAGTCTCTGTCCGTCTCTGTCCGTCTCTGTCCATCTCTGTATGTCTCAGTCTTTGTCTGTCTGTCTGTATGTCTCAGTCTTTGTCTGTCTGTCTGTCTGTCAATGTCCGTCTCTGTCGCTCTATGTCTGTCTCCTTCCCTCCTTACTGCTACCTCCCAGTGTGCATTGGCACCTCCAGTTGCACCTCTAATTAGCTTTTCTCACTCCTGTGAGCTGGGCCCACTGTTACTCTCTATCTTGAATCACACACATGCACATACACCGAAGGCACACACAAACACCACATGCCACACACACACACACACACACACACACACACACACACTCGCTAAACTTGAAGTAGATCATTATCTGCCAGGAGACTTGCATCTCCTTGTTTTCCAGACGTAAAGTGAAGCTGCAGCTAGCATAAGAAAACCAGTACACTCCCTCTATTAGTAGCTCCACTAGCATTAGAGAAACAGTACACTCCCTCTCTTAGTATCTCCACTAGCATTAGAGAAACAGTACACTCCCTCTATTAGTAGCTCCACTAGCATAAGAGAACCAGTACACTCCCTCTATTAGTAGCTCCACTAGCATTAGAGAACCAGTACACTCACACTCTTAGTAGCTCCACTAGCATTAGAGAAACAATACACTCCCTCTACTAGTAGCTCCACTAGCATTAGAGAACCAGTACAATCCCACTCTTAGTAGCTCCACTAGCATTAGAGAAACAATACACTCCCTCTACTAGTAGCTCCACTAGCATTAGAGAAACAGTACACTCCATCTATTAGTAGCTTCACTAGCATTAGAGAACCAGTACACTCCCTCTACTAGCAGCTCCACTAGCATTAGAGAAACAGTACACTCCATCTATTAGTAGCTCCACTAGCATTAGAGAAACAATACACTCCCTCTACTAGTAGCTCCACTAGCATTAGAGAAACAGTACACTCCATCTATTAGTAGCTTCACTAGCATTAGAGAACCAGTTCACTCCCTCTACTAGCAGCTCCACTAGCATTAGAGAAACAGTACACTCCTTAGTACACTGAAGAAAAATATAAATGCAACATGCAACAATGTCAAAGATTTTACTGAGTTACAGTTCATATAAGGAAATCAGGCCCTAATCTATGGATTTCACATGATTGGGAATACAGATATGCATCTGTTGGTCACAGATACCTTAAAATAAAAAAGGTAGGGGCTTGGATCATGAAACCAGTCAGTATCTGGTGTGACCACCATTTGCCACAAGCAACGCGACAAACGTCCTTCGCATAAAGTTGATCAGGCTGTTGATTGTGGCCTGTGTAATGTTGTCCCACTCCTCTTAAATGGCTGTGTGAAAGTTGCTGGATATTGGGGGAAATGATACACACTGTAGTACACGTCAATCCAGAGCATCCCCAACATACTCAGTGGGTGACATGTCTGTTGAGTATGCAGGCTATGGAAGAAGTGGGGCATTTTCAGCTTTCAGGAGTTGTGTACAGATCCTTGAGACATGGGGCCGTGCATTATCATGATTAAACATGAGGTGATGGTGGCGGAGGAATGGCACGACAATGGGCCTCAAGATCTTGACTTGCGATCTCTGTGCATTCACATTGCCATCGATAAAATGCAATTGTGTTCGATGTCCTTAGCTTATGCCTGCCCATACCATCACCGCACTACCACCATGGGGCACTCTGTTCACAATGTTGACATAAACAAACCAGTCGCCCACACGAAGCCAACTGGGATTCATCCGTGAAGAGCACACTTCTCCAGCGTGCCAGTGGCCATTAAAAGGTAGCATTTTCCCACTGAAGTTGGTTGCCATGCCAAACTACAGTCAGGTCAAGACCCTGGTGAGGACGCCAAGCAAGCAGATGAGCTTCCCTGAGACAGTTTCTGACAGTTTGTGCAGAAATTCTTTGGTTGTGCAAACCCACAGTTTCATCAGCTGTCCGGGTGGCTGGTCTCAGGTGAAGAAGCCAGATGTGGAGGTCCTGGGCTGGCGTGGTTACACATGGTCTGTGGTTGTGAGGCCAGTTGGATGTACTGCCAAATTCTCTAAAACAACATTGGAGGCGGTTTATGGTACAACAAAATGTACATTAAATTCTCTGGCAACAGCTCTGGTGGACATTTCTGCAGTCAACATACCAATTGCATGCCCCCTCAAAACTTGAGACATCTGTGGCATTGTGTTGTGTAACAAAACTGCATATTTTAGAGTAGCCTTTTATTGTCCACAGCACAAGGTGCACCTGTGTAATAATATTGCTGTCTAATCAGCTTCTTGATATGCTACACCTGTAAGGTGGATGGATTATCTTGGCAAAGGAGAAATGCTCACTAACAGTGATGTAAACTAATTTGTGCATACCATTTGAGAGAAGTTTTGTGTGTCTGGAAAAATGCTGGGATCTTTTACTTCAGCTCATGAAACATCCGACACTCTACATGTTGCATTTCTATTTTTGTTCAGTATAGTTCAACTAGCATTAGAGTACCAGTACACTCCCTCCCTTAATAGCTCAATTCAGCTCTTAAGCATTTTAGTTGAAACTATTCAAATTATGTATCCACCATGGAATTAAAATTCCATTGGATCTGTCTGAAAACAATTGGTTTGTGCATTCCGTTTCAATCTCTGCTATCCACAGGAGGCTGCTGAATGGAGAACGGCACAAATGTAATGGCATCAAACACCTGGAAACCATGTGTTTGATATATTTGATACCATTCCACTGATTTCACTCTAGTCATTACCACGAGCCCGTTCTTCCCAATTAAGGTGACACCAACCTTCTGTGGTGCTATCCAGATGTGTTCACGTTTCATCATTATTCCAAATCAAATCAAATCAAATTATATTTATCACATACTTCGTAGACAACAGGTGTAGACTAACATTGAAATGCTTACTTTTGTATTTGTAGTTGTATTTATTATGGATCCCCATTAGCTGCTGCCTTCCTGGGGTCCAGCAAAATTAAGGCAGTTCATACAATTTTTAAAACATAACAATACATTCACAGCTTGCACTCAGGCCCCTACTCCACCACTACCACATATCTATAGTACAAAATCCATGTATACGTATGTGTATAGTGTGCATGTTATCTTGTGTGTGTATGCATGTGTCTGTGTTGCTTCACAGTCCCTGCTGTTCGATAAGGTGTATTTTTATTTGTTTTCTAAATCTAATTTTACTGCTTGCTTGTTACTTGATGTGGAATAGAGTTCCATGTAGTCATGGCTCTATGTAGTACTGTGCGCCTCCCATAGTCTGTTCTGGACTTGGGGATTGTGAAGAGACCTCTTGTGGCATGTCTTGTGGGGTATGCATGGGTGTCTGAGCTGTGCACCAGTAGTTCAAAAAGACAGCTCGGTGCATTCAACATGTCAATACCTCTCATAAAAACAAGTAGTGATGAAGTCAATCTCTCCTCCACTTTGAGCCAGGAGAGATTGACATGCATATTATTAATATTAGCTGTACATCCAAGGGCCAGCAGTGCTGCCCTGTTCTGAGCCAATTGAAATTTTCCTAAGTCCTTTTTTGTGGCACCTGACCACACGACTGAATAGTAGTCCAGGTGTTACAAAACAAGGGCCTGTAGGACCTGCCTTGTTGATTTGGTGTTGTTAAGAAGTTAGAGCAGCACTTTATTATTGATATACCTCTCCCTATCTTAGCTAATGTTGTATAAATATGTTTTGACTATGACAGTTTACAATCCAGGTTTACTCCCAAGCAGTTTAGTCACCTCAACTTCCTCACTTTCCACATTATTTATTACAAGATTTGTTGAGGTTTAGGGTTTAGTGAATGATTTTGGAGATATTTAGGACTAACTTATTCCTTGCCATCCACTCTGAAACTAACTGCAACTCTTTGTTAAGTGTTGCAGTCATTTCAGTCGCTGTAGTAGCTGACATGTATAGAGTTGAGTCATCCGCATACATAGACACATTTACTTAAAGCCAGTGGCATGTCATTTGTAAAGATTTTAAAAAGTAATGGGCCTAGACAGCTGCCCTGGGGAATTCCTGTTTCTACCTGGATTATGTTGGAGAGGCTTCAATTAAAGAACACCCTCTGTGTTCTGTTAGACAGGTAACTCTTTATCCACAATATAGCAGGGGGTGTAAAGCCATAACACATACGTTTTTCCAGCAGTAGATTATGATCAATAATATCAAAAGCAGCCCCCACAATCTTTTTATCATAATTTTCTCTAAGCTAATCATCAGTCATTTGTGTAAGTGCTGTGCTTGTTGAATGCCCTTCCCTATAAGCATGCTGAAAGTTTGTTGTCCACTTGTTTACTGTAAAACAGCATTGTATCTGGTCAAACACCATTTTTTCAAAAAGATTACTAAGGGTTCGTAACAGGCTGATTGGTCGGCTATTTCAGCCAGTAAAGGGGGCTTTACTATTCTTAGGTAGGGGAATGACTTTTGATTCCCTCCAAGCCTGGGGGCACACACATTCTAGTAGGATTAAAATATGGCAAATAGGAGTGGCAATACCATCCGCTATTATCCTCAGTAATTTTACATCGTTGATAGACAGTTGGATGGCCAAGGCTTTCGACTCTGTCAATCACCACATTCTTATTGGCAGACTCAACAGCCTTGGTTTCTCAAACGACTGCCTTGCTTGGTTCTCCAACTACTTCTCAGATAGAGTTCAGTGTGTCAAATCGGAGGGCCTGTTGTCCGGTCCTCTGGCAGTCTCTATGGGGGTGTCACAGGGTTCAATTCTTGGGGCAACTCTATTCTCTATATACAGTGGGGAGAACAAGTATTTGATACACTGCCGATTTTGCAGGTTTTCCCAATTACAAAGGATGTAGAAGTCTGTAATTTTTATCATAGGTACTCTTCAACTGTGAGTGACTGAATCTAAAACAAAAATCCAGAAAATCACATTGTATGATTTTTAAGTAATTAATTTGTATTTTATTGCATGACAAGTATTTGATACATCAGAAAAGCAGAACTTAATATTTGGTACAGAAACCTTTGTTTGCAATTACAGAGATCATACGTTTCCTGTAGTTCTTGACCAGGTTTGCACACACTGCAGCAGGGATTTTGGCCCACTCCTCCATACAGATCTTCTCCAGATCCTTCAGGTTTCAGGGCTATCGCTGGGCAATACAGACTTTCAGCTCCCTCCAAAGATTTTCTATTGTGTTCAGGTCTGGAGACTGGCTAGGCCACTCCAGGACCTTGAGATGCTTCTTACGTAGCCACTCCTTAGTTGCCCTGGTTGTGTGTTTCGGGTCGTTGTCATGCTGGAAGACCCAGCCACGACCCATCTTCAATGCTCTTACTGAGGGAAGGAGGTTGTTGGCCAAGATCTTGCGAAACATGGCCCCATCCAGCCTCCCCTCAATACAGTGCAGTCGTCCTGTCCCCTTTGTAGAAAAGCATCCCCAAAGAATGATGTTTCCACCTCCATGCTTCACGGTTGGGATGGTGTTCTTGGGGTTGTACTCATCCTTCTTCTTCCTCCAAACACGGCGAGTGGAGTTTAGACCAAAAAGCTCTATTTTTGTCTCATCAGACCACATGACCTTCTCCCATTCCTCCTCTGGATCATCCAGATGGTCATTGGCAAACTTCAGACGGGCCTGGACATGCGCTGGCTTGGGCAGGGGGACCTTGCGTGCGCTGCAGGATTTTAATCCATGACAGCGTAGTGTGTTACTAATGGTTTTCTTTGAGACTGTGGTCCCAGCTCTCTTCAGGTCATTGACCAGGTCCTGCCGTGTAGTTCTGGGCTGATCCCTCACCTTCCTCATGATCATTGATGCCCCACGAGGTGAGATCTTGCATGGTGCCCCAGACCAAGGGAGATTGACCGTCATCTTGAACTTCTTCCATTTTCTAATAATTGCGCCAACAGTTGTTGCCTTCTCACCAAGCTGCTTGCCTATTGTCCTGTAGCCCATCCCAGCCTTGTGCAGGTCTACAATTGTATCCCTGATGTCCTTACACAGCTCTCTGGTCTTGGCCATTGTGGAGAGGTTGGAGTCTGTTTGATTGAGTGTGTGGACAGGTGTCTTTTATACAGGTAACGAGTTCAAACAGGTGCAGTTAATACAGGTAATGAGTGGAGAACAGGAGGGCTTCTTAAAGAAAAACTAACAGGTCTGTGAGAGCCGGAATTCTTACTGGTTGGTAGGTGATCAAATACTTATGTCATGCAATAAAATGCAAATTAATTATTTAAAAATCATACAATGTGATTTTCTGGATTTTTGTTTTAGATTCCGTCTCTCACAGTTGAAGTGTACCTATGTGTGTGTACAGACCTCTACATGCTTTGTAAGTAGGAAAACCTGCAAAATCGGCAGTGTATCAAATACTTGTTCTCCCCACTGTATATATATATTAATGATGTTGCTCTCGCTGCTGGTGACTCTCTGATCCATCTCTATGCAGACGACACCATTCTGTATACATCTGGCCCTTCTTTGGACACTGTGTTAACAAATCTCCAACAAGCCTCAATGCCATACAACACTCCTTCCATGGCCTCCAACTGCTCTTAAATGCTAGTAAAACTAAATGCATGCTCTTCAATCGAACGCTGCCCGCACCCGCCAGACTATCATCACTACTCTCGACGGGTCTGACTTAGAATATGTGGACACCTAAAAATACCTAGGTGTCTGGTTAGACTGTAAACTCTCCTTCCAGACTCACATTAATCCAAAATTAAATCTAGAATCGGCTTCCTATTTCGCAACAAAGCCTCCTTCACTCATGCTGCCAAACATGCCCTCGTAAAACTGACTATCCTACCGATCCTTGACTTAGGCAATGTAATTTACAAAATAGCCTCCAAATAGCCACTCTACTCAGCAAAATGGATGTAGTCTATCACAGTGCCATCCGTTTTGTTACCAAAGCCCCATATGCTACCCACCACTGCGACCTGTACGCTCTCGTTGGCTGGCCCTCACTACATATTCGTCGCCAAACCCACTGGTCCAGGTCATCTACAAGTCTTTACTAGGTAAATCCCCGCCTTATCTCAGCTCGCTGGTCACCATAGCAACACCCACCCGTAGCATGCGCTCCAGCAGGTATATTTCAACCCCAAAGCCAACACCTCCTTTGACCGCCATTCCTTCCAGTTCTCTGCTGCCAATGACTGGAACGAATTGCAAAAACCTTTGAAGCTGGAGACTACCATCTCCCTCAATAACTTTAAGCATCAGCTGTTAGAGCAGCTTTGCGATCACTGCACCTGTAAACAGCCCATCTGTAAATAGCCTACCCTACTTCCTCATCCCCATATTTATTATTTTTGCTCATTTGCACTCCAGTATCTCTATTTGCACATCATCATCTGCACAGCTATCATTCCAGTGTTAATGCTAATTCGCCACTATGGCCTAGTTATTGCCCTACCTTCCTAAACTTACTACATTTGCACACACGTTTGTTCATCCCATGTGTAACTCTGTGTTGTTGTTTTTGTCGCACTGCTTTGCTTTGTCTTGGCCAGGTCGCAGTTGTAAATGAGAACTTGTTCTCAACTGGCCTACCTGGTTAAATAAAGGTGAAATAAAAAACATTGACAATATTGTTTTCATCTCTTCCACACTCACTTTACGGAATGAAAAAATTACAATGCTTGTCTTTCATAATTTGGTCAGATATACTTGGATGTGTAGTGTAAGCATTTGTTTCTGCCATGGCATGCCTAAGTTTGCTAATCTTGCCAATGAAAAAGTAATTAAAGTAGTTGGTTTTGTGATAAACGAGCCATCTGATGAATGTTGGAGCTGAGTTTGCCTTTTTCCCAAAAATGTCATTTAAGGTTCTCCAAAGCTTTTTATCATTCTTTATGTCATTTATCTTTGTTTCATAGTCTGTTTTCTTCTTCTGTTTATTCAGTTTAGTCACTTGATTTCTCAATTTGCAGTACGTTTGCCCATCGGTTGTGCAGACATTCCTTTTGCCTCATCCCTCTCAACCAGTTTTCAATTCCTTATCAATCCACGGGGATGTAACTGTTTTTACAGTCATTTTCTTAATGGGTGCATGCTTATTAGTAACTGGAATAAGCAATTTCATAAATGTGTCAAGTGCAGTGTCTGTTTGTTCACATTTACACACCACAAACCAACAAATATTCTTTACATCAATAACATAGGAATCACTACAAAACTTCCTGTATGACCTCTTATACACAATATTAGGCCCAGCCTTTGGAACTTTGGTTTTCCTAGATATGGCTACTATATTGTGATCACTACATTCAATGTATTTGGATACTGCTGTCAAACAAATCCCTGCAGCATTAGTAAAGATATGATCAATACATGTTGATGATTTCATTCATGTACTGTTTGTAACTACCCTGGTAGGTTGATTGATAACCTGAACCAGGTTGCAGGCACTAGTTACAGTTTGAAGCTTTCTCTTGAGTGGGCAGCCTGATGAAAGCCAGTCAATATTTAAATCCCCCAGACAGTAAACCTCTCTATTGACATCACATACATTATCAAGAATTTCACACATGTTATCCAGATACTGACTGTTAGCACTTGGTGGTCTATAGCAGCTTCCCACCAGAATGGGCTTTAGGTGAGGCAGATGAACCTGCAGCCATATTACTTCAACAGTATTTAACATGAGATCCTCTCTAATCTTTACAGGAATGTGGTTCTGAATATATACAGCATTTCTATCTTTTCTGTAAATGTTATAACCTTGTATTGCTACCATTGTATCATCAAAGATATTATCTAAGTGAGTTTCAGAGATAGTCAGAATATTTATGTTATCTGTTACTAGCAAATTATTGATTTCATGAACCTTGTTTCTTAAGCTACATGTGTTAACGTGGGCTATTTTGAGCACTTTTCCTCTGGGATGCTTACTTGTTTTTATTGCTTTACTGGGAAGCTTAGCAGCAGTAGATATGCTCATGTTCTTTATGTTAGTGCAGGGTGAGATGCACACAGTGGACTTCCTCCTAGGCCACACCGGCTCAGTGCTAACAGTATAAATCGGGTTCGTAGGCACATGGCTACTGCATGCAATAGCTGTAGGATCAGCAGAGTCATTCAGAGCAGTTAGAGGGACATACATTAGGTTACTTATATTGTGTCTACCGGCACCCCTGGTGTAATGTACATTTGTTGAAGCATTATGACAACGCTGCGTCACAATGGTAGGGATTAGCTGAGCTGGGCTTGGGTCATTGATAATTGAGCTGCAATAATCACGTAGCCAGTTGTGAAGAGAAAGAATCCTGCTAAAGCATTCAATGCCACGATTCAGAGAGGGCACAGGGCCAGATATGATGGGTCTTTTGTTAGTGTCTAACAGAGAGTCAATCAGCTCTTTAAAATACAGTTTCTACATTTCAGAGCTGCCCTTCATAATGCCATTAAAACCCACATGGACTGCATTAGAATTGATGTCCGTGTCCTGACGTAGTACATTCAGGAGCAGCTTAGTAATGTAATTTACTCTCGCTCCTGGATAGGACATTGTTTTTGCACCAGGAACGGACACATTTCTTACCATTGAGCTGCTCAAAATCACGGCTTGCAAGAAGGAGGAGGAAATCCGCCCACTCCCAAGCTTCGCAGGATTCAGGCCTCCGACATGTGGAAAAGGGAAGGTTTCCAACGTCGACTTTGAAATCGTAGTAGTAGGCACTGCGACCGCAGACACAGGCACCCCAGCGACGAAGGTGCAGGGAGATCGGGCTCCAGGACGGCAAAACTATTTGTTGTTTGTATCCCCTCCTGGCCTCTGGTTAGGAGTGTAGACTGCTTTGCTCGTGACATGCGACCATCATTGATTGCCTTTCTCCTAATGCTGTGCTCCTTTGGCTCCGCTATCAGATGGGAGAGCTCCGGGCAACACCGGCCAGTTGGATAACGACAAACTACAAGGTGGAGCCACCAGCATAGAAAATGTAAACATTCCATTCTGTTTTCCCCAGTTTCTTATGTAGGCTGGCGACCTGAGTGATCAACGAGGCCACCACAAGCCTATAATCCAATTGCTGCATTGGAACTCCGAGTGATTCAGTTTGTCCCGAAACAAAGCGCAATAGATACAGCTCCTACAGCGCTGGAACCGTTAATTTATTTCTCTAGACAAAGAGGGCTCCATTGCAAAACTCATCTGATACCAACTTCATTAGCTTGATGGCTAGCAGCTTAGCGTATCTGTCAAGCAGGCGTCTGTTAAGCGAGATTCCGGGACAAGAAATAACGGTCCTAGCTGTTAAAGCTAATCAACAATGCAGAGTTAAAGATAATAAATAGAAATAGTGACACAATGAATAACGAATAACAATAAGTAAAAATATAGGGAGTAGAAAATAACATGGTTATATACAGGGAGTAGAAAATAACATGGTTATATACAGGGAGTAGAAAATAACATGGTTATATACAGGGAGTAGAAAATAACATGGTTATATACAGGGAGTAGAAAATAACATGGCTATATACAGGGAGTAGAAAATAACATGGTTATATACAGGGAGTAGAAAATAACATGGTTATATACAGGGAGTAGAAAATAACATGGTTATATACATGGAGTAGAAAATAACATGGCTATATACAGGGAGTAGAAAATAACATGGCTATATACAGGAAGTACCAGTACTGAGTCGATGTGCAGGGTTACGAGGTAATTGAGGTAGCTATGTTCTGTACAAATAGGTAGGGGTCTACTGACTAGCAGTAGCATATATGGTGTGTGTGTGGCATCAGTATGCATGTGTGTGCATGTTGTGTGTGTTGGCGTGTGTGTGTGTGGCATCAGTATGCATGTGTCTGCATGTTATGTGTGTGTGGGCATATGTAGTGTGTGTGTGTGTGTGTGTGTGTGTTGTGGTGTCAGTGTAAGTATGTGTGAGTGTGTGGGTAGAGTCAGTGCACGAGAGTTAGTGCAAAAAAATTTAAATGCAGGTAGTTCGGGTAGCCATTTGATGAGCTATTTAGCACTCTCCTTTAGAAGTCATATGGCTTGGGGGTAAAAGCTGTTGAGCATTCTGTTGTTTCCAGACTTGGTGCATTGGTACCGCTTGCCATGCGGTAGCAGAGAGAACAGTCTGTGGCTTTGGTGGCTGGAGTCTTTGACAAAGTTTTGGCAGGAAGCTCGGCCCCAGTGATGTCCTGGGCCGTATGCACTACCCTCTGTAGCGCCTTGCGGTTCGGATGCCAAGCAGTGATGCAGTCAGTCAAGATGCTCTAGCTGGTGCAGCTGTAGACATTTTTGAGGATTCTATGGGCCCATGCCAATTCTTTTCAGCCTCCTGTAGTCGTCCCCTTTTCATGACAGTGTTGGTGTATTTGGACCATGATAGGTCCTTTGTGATGTGGACACCAAGTAATTTGAAGTTATCGACCCACTCCAATACAGCCCCGTTGATTTGAATGAGTGCATGCTCGGCCCTCCGCTTCCTGTAGTGTCGTCAGCAAACTTAATGATGGTGTTGGAGTTGTGCACGGCCACGCAGTAGTGGGTGAACAGGGAGGACAGGAGGCAACTAAGCACGCACCCCTGTGGGGCCCACGTGTTGAGGGTCAGCATGGCGTATGTGTTGTTGCCTACCCTCATCACCAGGGGGCGGCACGTCAGGAAGTCCAGGATCCAGTTTGTATTTGTATTTATTAGGGATCCCCATTAGCTGATGCCCAGGCAGCAGCTACTCTTCCTGGGGTCCAACAGAGGGAGGTTTAATCACAGGCTCCTTATCTTAGTGATGAGCTTGGAGGGCACTATGGTGTTGAAGGCTGAGCTGTAGTCAATGAACAGTATTCTCACATGGGTGTTACATTCTCACATAGGTGGGAAAGGGCAGTGTGGAATGCAATAGAGATTGCATTATTTGTGTATATGGTAGGGTGGTATACAAATTGGAGTGGGTCCACAGTGTATGGGATGATGGAGTTGATGTGAGCCATTTCAAAGCATTTCATGGCTATAGATGTGAGTGCTACGAGGCGATAGTCATTTAGACAGGTTACCTTGGCGTTCTTGGGCACAGGGACTATGGTGGTCTGCTTGAAACATGTAGGTACTACAGACTGGGTCTGGGAGAGATTGAAAATGTCAGTGAAGACACTTGCCAGCTGGTCAGCGCATGCTCTGAGTACACATCCTGGTAATCCATCTGGCCTTGTGAATGTTAACCTGTTTAAAGGTCTAACTACATGCACTGAGTACACATCCTGGTAATCCATCTGGCCCTGTGGCCTTATGAATGGTAGCCTGTTTAAAGGTCTTACTTACATTGGCTACAGAGAGCGTGATCACACAGTCGTCTGGAACAGCTGGTGCTCTCACGCATGGTTCTGTGTTAGAAGGCATTTAGCTCGTCTGGTAGGCTTGTGTCACTGGGCAGCTCGTGGCTGGGTTTCCCTTTGTAATCCATAAAAGTTTGCAAGCCATGCCACATCCAAAGAATGTCAGAGCCGGAGTAGTACAGTAGGATTTGATCTTAGTCCTGTGTTGACGTTTTGCCTGTTTGATGGTTCGTCGGAGAGAGTAGCATGATTTCTTATAAGCATCCAAGTTAGTGTCCCACACCTTGAAAGCTGCAGCTCTAGCTAGTTTTTCAGGTCCTGTTGAGGATAGTCTTGTCTAGTTTGTTCACCAGTGATTGTACATTTGCCAATAGAACAGAGGGTGAGGCGGATCATTCACTTGCCACCGTGGTTTCATCAGGGTGCCCCCACGTTGGCCTCTATATCGCCGTATTTTCCTCTTTTCCTTGGGTGAGCAGTAGGTCCTGCGCGTTCGAATCATTGAAGTAGAATTCTTCATCCAAATCAAGGTTAGTAATTGCTGTTCTGATATCCAGAAGCAATTTTAGGTCATAAAAAAAAACTATGGCGGAAACAGTATTAAGTAGTTCAGAATGGCAAGTGCTGCACCGTGGCTGCTGTCTCTCTTGGCAGTGTGTGTGTGTGTGTGTGTGAGAACTGAGAAACAGACTGGCACAGACTGATCCCCCTGGTGTTCATTAGATACAGTGGAAGCCCTATCTATGGTGGCGAGGCTTGTTGACATGGAGGACAACCAACCTCAGTGCTTAGGAAGAACAACTAAAGCTATAAACACAGGTCAAATCAGCACCAGAGATTCATATCTATATCTGGACTACTGGAAAGATGGCAGGGGGATAACAAGACCACTGTCAAGCCAAAAAGAAAAAAAAGCACAGCAACATCCTCTAATAAATACCACAGTGACTGGTAAAACGGAGTTCTGTTAACTGTGCAACTATCAGGTAACACTCAGACCAAAGATGTACACACAGGCTCACAGAAATGCACACACACAGACATTCATGGAGCACACATATTCTCTGATACACAGACAAGTACAGACTACACAGTGTACACTACACTCTTTCCTTTTCATACACAAATATGAACACTCACACACACACTTCACCACTGTAGGAAAGAACATAGACTCTTTATCCTCTGATGGCTGGCAATACACCTCTGATTACTGCTCCTATTAAGTGAACTTCTATGAGACTACTATCAATACTTCATAGGGTCACAGATAGGGCACAGTACAGCACACCGGCAACCATATCACCTTTTGAACCCAACCAGGGAACTACAAAGACATGATTCAAAGAAAGATTACACAGTACTCTCCTGTGGCTCTGTATTGATCGAGACATATCAAGGATTACAAATATCAGTGCCCAAGGGGATTGTTAGTTTATATACAGAATTGAAAGAGCATCAAACAGTGGCTCAATATAGGTTTTAACCCCTCTAAGCGGTAGGGGGTTGGGGGGGGGGGGGGGGGGGGGGGATTGTTGACATATGGTATTGTTTCAAGATGGTCATACTGTGGATCATTTAGCTATTTGATTTTTAATTTTAGGACCCCTTTAGGTATCAAAAAAGATGTCAAAATATGATTTGATAAAATATTGAATTTGGCCTTTACTATAGCCCAGAAAAACACATTGAATAACACATTCAGAAATAGCAAATAAAAGACAGTAAAAAAAAACAATAATAAGAAACAAGGTTATGAAGTGTCTGTCCTAAATCTAGGAGATATAAGAAAGCTCAGGATTATATATATATTTTTACACATATTTAACCTCTTTTTTTGAGTAGGCACAAAACTAACTTCATACTTACATTCATTTTTTAAAACCGGTACCGGTTACCTTGAGATGAGTCCTACTGACACTTGTGTTTGTCTGTCCTCGGTTGCAACACTCACTACCGAGTTCCAAACTGTCTCTGTCAGCACAAGAACTGTTCATCGGTAGTTTCCATGGCCGAGCAGCCGCACACAAGCCTAAGATCACCATGTGCAATGTCAAGCGTCGGCTGGAGTGGTGTAAAGCTTGCCACCATTGGACTCTGGAGCAATGGAAACGCATTCTCTGGAGTGATGAATCACGCTTTACCATCTGGCAGTCCGACGGACAAATCTGGGTTTGGCAGATGCCAGGAGAATGCTACCTGCCCCGTTGCATAGTGTCAGCTGTAAATTTTGGTAGAGGAGGAATAATGGTCTGGGGCTGTTTTGGTTGATGGTTAATGCTAGGCCCCATAGTTTAAGCGAAAGGAAATCTTAACGCTACAGCATACAATGACATTCTAGACGATTCTGTGCTTCCAGCTTTGTGGCAACAGTTTTGGGGAAGGCCCTATCCTGTATCAGCATGACAATTCCCCCATGCACAAAGTGAGGTCCAAAAATGGTTTGTCGAAATCGGTGTGGAAGAACTTGACTGGCCTGCACAGAGCCCTGACCTCAACCTGATCGAACACCTTTGGGATGAATTGGAACATATCGACTGTGAGCCAGGCCTAATCGCCCAACATCAGTGCACAACCTCACTAATGCTCTTGTGGCAGTCCCTGCAGCAATGTTCCAACATTTATTGGAAAGCCTTCCCAGAAGAGTGGAGGCTGTTATAGCAGCAAAGGGGAGGCCTACTTCATATTAATGCCAATCATTTTGGAATGAGATGTTCGACGAGCAGGTGTCCACATACTTCATGTAGCGTTTGAATTAATTTGTTTAAAACAGTTCCAATTCAACAATATTCAATGTCCAAATTCATTGAAGTACAACCCTGTTCACCTTGGACAAAACCCTCTGAAGGGCTTTAACAGTAAGCACACGTATCACATTGGCTTGGGTCTTGTACAGTGGGTCAGCCAATATTTATTCTGTATCCAAAATGTACATTGTTTTTACTGGTGGTTTGTGTAAAATTGGATCTGCGGTATTGGCAGTCTTCTCAGTCATTTTGGCACAGACAGTCTTGGCAGGGCCCTCATTCAAACTGATAGAAGTCCTTCTGTACAGATCCTGGATCCGATCATGTTTTGTCCTGATTTTTCTATGTTTAAAAGTGACCATCAACAATAGGCATTTGTATGATTCCAAAAAAGAAAGGAAATTCACGAGCACCACAAAGCCTATTCCACCCATGCTCAACCAAGGTTTTCCAGCACACAGCTTGACCTACTACAGTAGCTATGTTGGTATTGTACTTCAAACTATGTGCAGGCCAGTTGCTTAGGATTCAAACCTTCTCAAACAGCCTAATTCATAATCTTCGAGGTGAAAGATCCCAGAAATGTTCCATACGCACAAAAAGCTTATTTCTCTCAAATGTTGTGCACAAATTAGTTTACATCCCTGTTAGTGTGCATTTCTCCTTTGCCAAGATAATCCCATCCACCTGACAGGTGTGGCATATCAAGGTGATTAAACAGCATGATCTTTACACTGGTAAACCTTAAAAGGCCACTCTAAAATGTGCAGTTTTGTCACACAACACAATGCCACAGATGTCTCAAGTTGAGGGAGCGTGCAATTGGCATGCAGTAATGTCCACCAGAGCTGTTGCCAGAGAATTCAATGTTTATTTATTTACCATAAGCCGCTTCCAACATCAAACTGTAACTGAAATTGTTGCATGTTAATATTTTTGTTCAGTGTAGTTGCATAGTAGCTAAAAAGTAGTTGCAAAGTTGGTAATTAGCTAAAATGCTAAAGTTGTCCATGATGAAATTAGAACACTCAACCTTTGGATTGCTAGACATTTGTGTTATATACCCATCCTTCCACCCTGAACAACCACCCTTGTTTTTGCCTTAAGTAACCTTCTGTCTTATGTAACCATACCAAAGGTAACCTATCATACTAATTTCAGAGTCCCGGATTTACATTTACTATGTTACGTCTAGTCTAAGAGATGTTGTTGTTTCACCCTCGTGCACCTTGTGCAGCCCCCTGACTACTTTTTACTTGTGCATGGTGACTTCATATTTTCCCTGAACATACTGAAAAGTAACTTGACACTGTGTTGATCAGTCAGCACAAACTTGGATTACAAGAATGACAAGACAGCAGGAGAAAGAGTTTATTCTGGAGATGGAATTTATTCTGATACTGTCAGTCGAGTCTGGTACATTGATGCTAGCATGCACAACTGAGATTCTGTTTACATGTGCGTTTGGGGTTCAACCATTTACTATATGCGGGTCATAACTAGCTTACTGTTTCTTAACAAAACAATTTGTTTTCTCGGATATGGTATGTGTGGTCTTGGTTGTTCTTCGAGGAAATGTAGCGTAGCTAACTGCAGTGTTTGTCCTGTCTGAAATCTGGTAACCTCATTTTACCGTAGCTTGGTCTGTGCAATGCAAATTAATGTGAGTAGCATGACAGTTTCCCAAAGTTTCAGGGTTTTAAACTACCATACACGTTAGCTAAAGTTACAATCGTATGTTGGCTAAGGTTACTTAGCTAGCTACAGTTAATTAGCTATCATAGCAGCCAAGAATGTTCGCTATCTATGTGTCTAGAGCAGCAGTTTACTCATGATGACTTCAGCCTTATGTGAAAAACCTCACTTGGCTAAAAACCTTAAAGCTAGCTTTCCTCGCTTGTTGGTTAGCTACCTAGCCAAGGTTAGCTCTCATTTGACTGGTATAATGTTATGTTACCTCGCTAGCTATCTGTCTAGCTAATCAAAACAAAACCACATTCATTGGCTAGCTACCTTTATTTGTGTTTGTTAGCTAGCTAATTTCAGCTGACTGGTGTTAGCTAGCTACAGAGGCTAGCTGCAGAACTTTGTACAAGCAAGCTAACTTTAACTATTTCATGTTAGCTAGTTATCTACCTAGCTAATCAAAATGTCTGTTTGCATTTATTGATTAACCTCATCTTGTTCACATACACTTCTTATGGCTGGCAGCATGGTGCAAGAAGCTGTTCTGTTGCCAAGCAACCGACCCGGTGTTATAGAACTCTGAGCTTCGGCTAGAAAATAATGTTAGTATTGTCAGAAATGCTACAAAAAGGTAGCTCGTCCTTGTTTGTTAATTGACAGAAATGTGCACGAGAGCAGTAAATTATATATTTAATAAAACTGTTGCACCTACAATTTTTGTCAATCCAGCATTTTTTAAGTCCAATGGTCACTTTATTGTTTGGTTTATTTCTCCAAATTGCACAGTGAGGATGAAATCGAGAAAAGGGGGGGAGAACGAGAAACAGAACTATAAACAATTTTGTATTTGAAGCTGAGACATTTGAGAGAATACCTCTGCAGGGATTTCAAATGAAATGTGTTAAGATGTTGAAACATGGTGGCATTCTACAGGTATTCTCACCATGGAAAATTTGAAAGGACATTTGGACAAATGTGGATGTGCCTAGTTTGTCATTTTGTGTCATTTCATTTTGTGAAAAAAAAAAAAAAAACTTTTATCGAAGCACCAATGATATGATTTGTCCAATTCATCAGGACACTTACTTGTTAATGACACTTCAGATATACTTAATGTACAGTAGCCCTTCATTTTCTAATAAATTACCACAAGCTTTCCAAAGCATAAAGAAAATGAATAACTATTTGCTTTTCAAAACAATAAATATAAAAGCATCTATTTCTGCATAATTTTTCTGTGCACTTCAGATAATTACATTTCCATTCTGCCAACACATTATTCGGCACATCAGGGGGCCGTAACATCAAAAGAAGTCTAATTGGCTAATTTGTCATATTATTGTTTTTTGTCTGTCGTCCGACTTTCTACATGCATGTTTGATGGAATAATTGGCCATTTTAGCTATATAATGAACATGAAATTAATAATGGCGGGCTTTGATGCCTAGCCTGCTATAAATACACTTGCCAATCAAAGACAATTGTTGTGTTTGTCTTAGAGTGAAACCTGCGGGGCTTCTATCATTTCTGACTTCACTAATACAATAAGCAGTATTGACACAGGTGTATACACAGCCCACGCTTTTGATATGCATTTATGTGGCGTGCTTCTGTGAGGTTGTTTCTAAACGTGGGAGAGTGGCGTAGCCTGGTTAGACAGTATGCTGGAGAGCATTGATGTAAGGAGATAGTCAAATGTTGTGTAAACAAGACCAGAATCAATTAAGTAAAATGTTTTTACCTGTTGTAAAATGTGCACCTTTATCGCTTTTCCATCACACACTCAATACCCAAAATCATCTGACTGTGTGCTATATGATTTCATTCTGTGATGTATTGATTGAAGTGTCCTCACACCACAATGTGAACCAGTAGCATTCTGAATAGCTAGGGGTAAAATTTTCAACCTCAATCTAGCGATGTGTTTTACCACATCGGGTAAAAAGAGAATACAGCTGTGACAGTTTGATGGCTCTGTGGTTCAAGTGATTTAAGTATGGGTACACTCTGATGCAGCAGTCCTTACGAAATACCCACTTCAAGACTTCTGGTTGAACAGTAACATATTAAGGACTTTTAGCATTGGTAATAAATATTTCAGTGATATTCAAACTCTCAAAACGTTTCTAGTCCAATTCCATTAAATTAAATTCAACACTACTTTATGTATCCCCTTAGGGGCAATTCAGTTCAAACTATAACTACATTCTAAAAGAACAGGCTGGCATATAAATAAGCCAAAAGACCTGTCCAACACTTCTCTTCCTAAATAACGTTTTACTTTTGCAGAAAGAACATTGCTGAATTCTTTCACCTTCTGATGCAATGCAAGACAGTGAGTTTTTACAGAATAATTTAAGACTATAAAAATAGGGGATATCATGCTCTACTGACTCTGTCAACACTAGTAACCCTCTTCCTTGAAGTGTATGGCAGGCCTTGTTATGGTCTGAGGTGGAGGAGCATGCCTCGAGGTCCTTAGCTTGCCTTTAGCGTTGGGAAAGTGATGAATTGCCGATTCAACCTTCCACTCCAGTATCATGTCTAGGCCAGAGTAGTTGGGGTGATTCAGTGGATTAAAGTCACTGGCAAATAATGACTAACCTGAGACCTAAAGAAGCATTATCCTAAAGAAGCATTTTGCTAAAGAAGCACCCCAAGGCACCCCAAGACCCAAGCTAATTCCTAAGCTTTAGCCCAGTGGGATAACACAGTCTGGAGACATGCATATAACCCAGGTCCGATACAGACAGGTAGTTAGTCACTCCACAGTACACGAAAGTGATTGCAGAGGACTGCAGAGGACTAGATACAGACAAATGAGATAATTTGAAGTCAAAATTTCCTTTATAATATCAATTTTCAACAAATGGGCCATTCCCTGTCCCCAAAGCTATGCAATAAATCAGCAACATCCTCCTACAGCACCTGTCTTAATTTTGGCTTCATAAGAAAGTCTGGCTATGCCATCCAGTGATATGCCTATCATTATGTAGAGTCTCAGAACAAGCCATATGAAGAGCAATAACAGACAAGAACATCTATAATGAACATGATAGACAAGAACATCTATACTGAACTTGATAGACAAGACCATCTATACTTGATAGCTCCATTCCAACACACAGCTCACCTGAATAGGCATTACAACTGAATTACATGTAACACGTCGCTCCACTACCGATCTTCCTCATGTTAACAGCGAATCACAACCCGCTAAAAGTATAGTGTCTGGTCTGGTGTTTCTTCCATTACCTACTGCATAAATTCCCTCATGTATGTTCCTGTGATTTTGCTGAAACATACGAAATGCTCAGAATCATAAACTATACATCAGAGAATTGTGACTCCAAAGGTGATTTATTTTAATTGCTGATAAACCTTGGGTGTAATTTACCCTGTTGTAAAAACTCTGATGCCTCCGTTCTATTTTTCTCTCACAAATAGTGGCAAACCATAATTGTGATTACGGACTTTGATTTCCTTCAAGCTTTTCAGAACAGTGGAGAGGTATTTCTCTTAAGCAGTGTTTGAAACGAAATGCACTTGCCACACAATGATACCACACAATATTTCTTCATTTTTGTAACACCAAAAGCAAAAACAGTCATTTTTAATTTGTGGTTTTGTTTCAAATGCAGGGTTGACAATCACCATCATACAGTCACACCTACAGTCCTGTGTAGCTCAGAGGGTAGAGTATGGTGCTTGCAACAACAGGGTTGTGGGTTCAATTCCCACAGGGGTCCAGTACAAGAAAATGTATGTACTAACTAACTGTACTTCACTCTGGATAAGAGCATCTGCTAATGTAATACAGAAATCCTTGTGCTGTATGATTTCAAGACAAGAGGGTACTTAAGCATCTCTGTCTCTTGTCTCTGTGCTCTTCTTAGTTACAAACCAAGCTGATACTTCCTCATCTCATTTGATATAAAGCAGATGAGCCTCATAATCTGGATCTGGATTGAGCTGGAATGTTTAATCTGGACTCCCTGTAGTATTAGTGCATTGAAAGCCACTGTAAGCCCTGCTGCACACCACCATTTTTTATTTTGTTTTATTTTTTATGGGGCCTTGAGATATACAGTGCATTCGGAAAGTATTCAGACCCCTTGACTTTTTCCACATTTGTTACGTTAGCCATCCCTTGCAAAGCTGCCATCAAGGCAAAGTGTGGCTACTTTGAAGATTCTCAAATATAAAATATATTTTGATTTGTTTAACACTTTTTTGGTTACTACATGATTCCATATGTGTTATGTCATAGTTTTGATGTCTTCACTTTTATTCTATAATGTAAAAAATAGTGCAAATAAAGAAAAACCCTTGAATGAGTAATATTCTAAACTTTTGGCCCCCAGTGTAGGTAAGTTGCAAAACCGGCTTGAGGACAGACCCAGGGGGTCAATTTGCACCCAGCGCCCTTGAAAACAGGTCAGGATTTAATGAGGAGCCTTTCTTTGGTGGCTGCCAGTGACAATGCGGGTGTACAGGACGGGACACACCCAGCATCTCATGGGGAGGTCGCTGCATCAGTGCCAAGCCTAGTCATTATTTAAAAAAGCCAGAGCTTCTGAGTTCTTACTGTACATAAACAAGCAAATCCCAGTGTGTTGTCTCACTAGAATTGAAAGGCACAGACACCTCATTAAAGGTAGAAGGTCTCCAGGGAAAAGAAGCCATGATGGCTTCATGAGCATGTTTTTCTGAAGTACGGCAGGCCACCAGGGAATCATCCACAGGGAAGAGTTTTGATGCCAGGCACACTGTGAAGGCCATTGGGATACTATAGGTTGTGGTTGATGTTTTTTTTTTTTTTCTCTGATAATAACTTAATATACTGGCCATTTTGTGAAGGTCCTCTGTGGTTCACTGTACATAGAAATCAACCTGTGTCTCTTTTATTTATCATGGACATATGAATTGTTACATAAAATGGCTCCCTCTAAAAAAATATTCTTATGCTCATTTGAATGAGTGATCCTCCAAAAGTGGAACGGAAGAGTCAAACTTGGTTGAAAAGTGAAACATATGGATATCCAAGTAATCAAGATTTTTTTTTTACTATGTATGATAAACAACTTGCAATATGCAAAATATACAATATGTGTTGAGAGATATAGAAAAACATTTAAATTTTTGAGACACTTCATATCCAAGGAGAATTCAGTCCATATCACCACAAACCTAGCAACAAGTAACATTGACAGTTGACTGGTGTTTTTTTCAGTGAACATTTTGCCAACTATTTCTGTTTTGCAACAACATATACTATAACTTTGGATTTTAAAGCTAGATGAAACACTGAAACCTTAATTGCTGACGTGAAATGTAATTTCTTGAATGTAAATATATGCAGGGAGAGCACCACGAGTACTAACTCACTGTTCATTTCCCTGGAGGTAAAATCCTATAAAAGGAAATACTCAATAACACTGTATCACATTCAGTATGAAAACATGTGCTATAAAGGTGAGACTGAAGATGTTGCACATTCTAAACAACTTATTTGGGTTTTAATGAAGGAGTGCATCTTCGTCGCATAGGAAAAATGGGACTTTCTCTGCAGTGGCACGTTTCTACAATGCGTGTTTGATTTGACTCCAGTCGCTATTCACATATCAAGACGTACATAACCAAATACTCCTTAGGGTATTGTAATTAAGCACATCTTACCTTAAGGTGTACTAGGGTAATCTTAAACATGTCTTTGTAGGTACACTGAATCACATGGATATGCTATGTCAGTACTCAACATCCAAATAACCACACATTATAGCAATAACACTGGTTATATGATTAAATTCTTGCTCCGGATGAGTGACGTCATTGGTTGTCACATGAAAACAACAACACAAACTAAAAATGTCATCCCACTGATAAATGGATGTGACTGAAGCACAGAGAGCACTTGATTGGTATGCCAGGGCCTCATTGTTAATTGTATACGGTTGTGTCAATTGTCTGCTGCTGAGATTGCCCTGCTTCCATCCACCAAACTTCCCCCCATGGATTGGACAAGCTTTTGTGCGCCACTTAATTTTCAATCAGATCAAATCCCGACTCGGTTGCATAGCAGCAGGAGGGAGTAGACGGGGGTCATACGTTATCCAGAGGCCTAATGAGAAACCTTCAGTCAACGCACGGCTGTCATTTTTTATCCTGTTCTTCCTGGGAGATAAGAGCGAGAGAGGGAGCGCTGTGCAGATAGATGCTGTCCATTTCCACATGTACTCATTAAGCTGAGGCCAACTCAAAAGAGCCTAGCAGGGGGAGGGGTGTCTTCTCACTGGTGTCATTTGAAAACAATCAATGCTGCTAGGCATGCCTAAATCCAAGCCCCGGGTGCTAATTGTCCGTCTATCAACCTAATCTGGCATTTGCAACTTCACTAAAGTATTTTCGAGAGGCCTGGAAAGGCCTGGATGACTGTTTCTTGTCTTACTGTAACATAAGCGTGACATTAGTGAGACATTATACAGGGCGGCTCTACTGGGTCTATGGTCCATGTCTGTCAGTCACTGATAGCTTGATTTAATTGGAAGGAAGTAAAGTTGGTTAATTTCATGTTAGATATCAAGGACAGGACTATATGCTCTGATTTGGTTGGTCCATACAGTGATCAGCTATTAGACTTCATTTTATAGAAATGGCAGAACCTGAATTTGTCTGCATTTACATTAATACGACCAAAGAGGAAAACAATTTGAGTGATATTGAAATGAATGAAAATCACGATTACTATTAATCATTATTTATGCCCAATAACTCAAGGTAAATTGAAATCAGGGTCTGCATGGGCTAGAAATAAACGAATGACATGTTTTATAATGCCATTCAGGCACATTCCATTTGACTCTAATAACCCCCAATCATCACTAATAACACCCAATCATTTGACCACTAATAACCCCCAATCATTTGACCACAATTAACCCCCAATCATTTGACTACTAATAACCCCCAATCATTTGACCACTAATAACCCCCAATCATTTGACCACTAATAACCCCCAATCATAACACATTATAATTACATCTGGATTCTAGCTGTAAGCTCCACCACACATTTGCCTCAATTATCTATTTCCCACCATTTACACTGTGACAATAGTATCCGCTGCAATGAACAAATCCTCTGCAGCCATTCGCCGCCAAGACTAATGTGAAAAAAAGACAAACGTTGTAAACATTAGCTTTGCCCTGTCAGGGAACAGAGTAATGGAACAGACGGTAGTGGGGAGAAGTACAGTAACAACTGCTGTAATACTGCTGTAATACTGCTGCAATACTGCTGCAATACTGCTGTAAAGTATTTTTTGAGAGAAAAACTACATTTTCAAGGGGCCTTGAATATTTTTTTTAAAGGAGAGGGCTTTAATTTGACCAACAGGTCTAGGAGCGATGCCTCTGCTGCTCACGTTCAATAAGAAATTGATTACAAATCAGTCACCGTAAAAAACTGTCTGGCCACGGACAAAGAGCAGCTAAAAGAGAAGAACGAAAGAAGAAACAATTTCCTGTCCGAGAGCCTTTTTCCTTTGGCTCATGTTGATCTTCTATCGATTCAGCCTACATTGGTCAAATATCACAATCCCACTTGTGGATGGTCGTTGATTGAGGCTTGATTTGCAGATGGAGGGTTGACCAGACAGGACACATGAGAGAAGCTGATTAGAGCATCAGACAAGCAGGGACAGATATCATTGATCCAAATGTCTTTGTCTGATTGGGATGAAAGGCCTGTCTGATTGGTACCCTTTGTGTATACAGTACATGCAGAAAGGGCCCTACCTTGACTGAACTGCCTCAGACTCATCTAAGGGAATTGATGAGACATGATGGAAGGTTTCTATGATAAGGCAGTTTGTTCTGCAAAATATACAAATATTTCACATCTTTGGTTATATTATTCTTTCAATTCAAAACAAATAAAATGGGAAACGTGAGTTTGACATTTACTGTATTCATATTTTCATGTATAGCTTATTAAGTAGTGTAACCAGTGTAAATTGGCTAGCTAGTTAGCGGTGCGCACTAGTAGCATTTCAATCAGTGACGTCACTCGCTCTGAGACCTTGAAGTAGTTGTTTCCCTTGCTATGCATGGGCTGTGGATTTTATGAAGCGATAGGTAAAGATGCTTTGTGGGAGGCAGTTGTCGATGTGAGTTTGAAGGAATTGTCTGTAGAGCTCCGAGACAGGATAGTGTCGAGGCGCAGATCTGGGGAAGGGTACCAACACATTTCTGGAGTAAAACTGGCACCATCCCTACGGTGAAGCATGATGGTGGCAGAATCATGCTGTGGGGATGTTTTTCAGCGGCAGGGACTGGGAGACATACAGGATTAATGGAAAGATGAACGGAGCAAAGTACAGAGAGATCCTTGATGAAAACCTGCTCCAGAGCGCTCAGGACCTCAGACTAGGGAGAAGGTTCACCTTTCAACAGGACAACGAGCCTGAGCACACAGCCAAGACAACGCAGGACTGGCTTCGGGACAAGTCTCTGAATGTCCTTGAGTGGCCCAGCCAGAGCCCGAACTTGAACCCGATCGAACATCTCTGGAGAGACCTGAAAATAGCTGTGCAGCGACGCTCCCCATCCAAGCAGACAGAGCTTGAGAGGATCTGTAGAGAAGAATGGGAGAAACTCCCCAAATACAGGTGTGCCAAGCTTGTAGCGTCATACCCAAGAAGACTCGTGGCTGTAATCGCTGCCAAAGGTGCTTCAACACGGTACTGAGTAAAGGGTCTGAAAACTTATGTAAATGTGATATTTAAGTTTTAATATTTTTATTTATTTGAAAACATTTCTACAAACTTGTTTTTGTTATGTCATTATGGGGTATTGTGTGTAGATTGATGAGGGAAAAACAATTAAATCCATTTTAGAATAAGGTTGTAACGTAACAAAATGTGGAAAAAGTCAAGGGGTCTGAATACTATCCGAATGCACTGTAGACAGGTGTGTGCCTTTCCAAATCATGTCCAATCAATTGAATTTACCATAGCTGGACTCCAATCAAGTTGTAGAAACATCAAGGATGATCAACGGAAACAGGATGCACCTGGGCTCAATTTTGAGTCTCATAGCAAAGGGTCTGAATACTTATGTAAATAAAGTATTTCTGTTTTTTATTTTGAATACATTTGCTAAAAATGTTATAAACCTGTTTTTGCTTCGTCATTATTGGCTATTGTGTGTAGATTGCTGATGATTTGTATTTATTTATTTAATATATTTTAGAATAAGGCTGTTACTTATCAAAATGTGGAAAAAGTCAAGGGGTATAATACTTTCTGAAGACACTATGTACATACTGTGTCTACCTCAATTACCTCGTACCCTTAAACATCGACTCAGTACTGGTACTGCCTGTATATAGCCATGTTATTTTATACTTCCTGTTTATAGCCATGTTATTTTCTACTCTCTGTAAATAGCCATGTTATTTTATACTTCCTGTATATAGCCATGTTCTTTTCTACTCTCTGTATATAGCCATGTTATTTGTATTCGTTATTCACTGTGGCACTATTACTATTTTATTTGTTTATTTGTTTGGTAACACTTTACTTGACACCCAGCATCATTACACATTATGACGCGGTCATAACCATGTCATAATATGTCATAATAGTTGACTTTTCGGAACCTGTTATAGTATGGTCATAACGCTGTCATGACATATATTTAGACCTGTTGTGATATATATTGCATTATTTTATGGCAGGTTATGACACCTACATAAGAATGTAAAAACCCCAAAAACCTACCACACAAGGCAAAACATTCTATTACACCATAGCCTACTTGTCAACATTATGTTTATGTTATATATATATATTTTTTTATTGACCATATTCAATTGTCATTGTAATTGTACACACATTGATGTCAGACATGCACCTACCCCAATGCACTGTTGCTGATGACTGGGATGAATGCAGATTTCAGGAGCAGGACAAGACACCCTCTTTGTGACTGATGACTGACATAAGGGAAGGTACGTGATAGGCTTATCTGACTTATATGATTATGATGGTCATAATGCTTCATGACAGTGTCATAAAGTGTATTTTCTTAGTCCAAGTAAAGTGACACAGGATGGTCATAATGCTTCATGACAGTGTCATAAAGTGTATTTTCTACAAGTTATTTAAAATATGATTAAAAAAAACATGACTGTTAAGAATTCATTACAACAACAACAAAGAAACAACCTTTCAAACAAAAGGAAACTTCTTGGCTGGATTATACTTTTTTTTTTTTTTTTTATAAATGTGGGTTTTGACACTCTTATGTAGTTATAACCAGACATAAAATAACACAATATATGTCACAAACGGTGTAAATGTATGGGTTATGACAGTGTTATGACCATATTATGACAGGTTATGACAAGTTATGTCAGCTGTTATGACATGGTTATGACATGGGTGTCAAGTTACCATTTATTTGCGTCTTATCTTTCTCGCTGCATTGTTGGAAAAGGACCCGTAAGTAAGCATTTCACTCTTAGTCTACACCTGTTGTCTACGAAGCATGTGACAAATACCATTTGGAAGAAAGGGGGTGAGTGTAGGGATGGAAGCAAGACTGTTAGAGTAGATTATCATAGTGTGACAATTGACTTGCAGCAGTTCACTTGCACAGAAACCATGCAACTGTGCATCCTGCAAAATGAAAGTTAAACTAATGCTTCTCTCATGAATATTATTTTATCGCATAGCTTTGACCTTTCTCTGATGGCCCTGGTGTGTCCCAATGATCTACTCCTTCTTTCCAAAGTGTGACCTTGTTAACTTCCCTTCACTGATTCTAAAGGAAATGCCTGGTATAAGAAATATGGTGGAAACCAGTGGAGGCTGCTGAGGTAGGACGCCTCATAATAATGTCAGGAACGGAGCAAATGGAATGGTATCAAATGGCATAAAGTTCCATGACAGCCATTTTATGAATCTATGAGTTGTAATTCTTACCTTTGTAGAAGCATTCCTCGCTGTGCATGATGGTTATCCTCTGTGCACCCAGACAGGCGGCCCGGTGGAGCTCACAGTGGTTCTGGTACAGCTTGCCGTCCGAGCCACACACTGCCTTGTAATGTGGTTTACAGCGCTCCAGACAGATGCACTCCCCTTGACTGCTCTCATGGTTGACCACACAGTGACGCCCCAGGCCACAGTACTTGTGCTCACAAGGACTCTGGAAGCCATTGTTATGGCCTAGAAACCCTGCAAGGAAAACCAAAATAAAGAAATGTTAATATCAGAAAATAGAACAAAAGCCCAGTAATGTTAGACTTTTAAAGGCTTAAAGTAGCTCTAGGTTTTACAAGAGCTTAGAAACCTTCAAATCAGAAACTAGAAGAGTACGAGGACAATAATCAGAGTTTTAAAAGCTTTTGAAGTTGACTTATAGAAACTGTCTAGGTTTAATACAAGTATTTACTATATTCCTTAAAGCAAAGATTTGTGTTTAATATTATTTTGTATTACTTTCCAGGGAGAGCGAGTTATCGTGTGGTCAACATGTCAACCTTCACGAGCAGGAATTATTCTTGACAGGACAAGGAACAGTCACTATGATAACCTCTGAACCGTATCAAATGTATTGGCTCTGTAATGGCAGAATGCTCTCTCTTAGATCCCATATCTACCAGTTCCATTGCCCTTTGGAATCGCCCTCAAGGGGCGAAAACAACATGTCCACCAGTGCTGGAAAAACAATCCCCTGAGAATAATAATGTTCACTGAAACGATATACTATGTATTGTACTGTATACAACCCCCCCCCCCTATTTAGAAATTCTACAATTTATGAGACAATCAATCCACTGTCGTAGTGAGCTATATAATATGAATCAGCTATATACAATGGATATATTTTCACAGCTAAAATGTTTGTATTTAACTAGGCAAAGTATTTACAAGGACAGCCTAGGGACAGTGGGTTAACTGCCTTGTTCAGGGGCAGAACAACAGATTTTTACCTTGTCAGCTCTGGGATTCAATGCAGCAACCATTCGGGGCCCAACGCTCTAACCACTCGGCTACCTGCCGCCCTTAATTACATTGGTAACCAGTTTATAATAGCAATAAGGCACCTCTGGGGTTTGTGGCATTGCGTGCCTAAGAACAGCCCTTAGCCGTGCTATATTGGCCATATACCACACCCCCTCGGCACTTATTGCTTAAATATACATTAGGACCAAGGTATAAATAAGGGGATGCATTACTGTTCTATGTAATCATCTGAGCTCTCCACAGCTTTACTATTGACCACTAAATATTGAGTGGTGTATCATGATGGTACGATGCCTCAGGGCCTCAGATGTCTTTCATCTGCAGCACGAGGTGCCCATGGTGTTCTAACCCACTACAGAGATAAATATAAACCATCTAATGTCATTGGTCGAAGAGGCAAACCGTTGGCAGGGAACCTGAATACAGTAAGAAACAAACAAAGGACTTGACTGATAAAGAGGCTTCGTCACCCTGGTAGTGACTCCCCGTAGCTGTATTAGTCCCTATCTGTCAGGGAGGATTTAAACAATACAAGTGTGTGCATTGTAGCCTGATTTGAGCCAATCAATGGCTGTGGTTTGCTGGGTTTTATTAATCCCCCTCGATGCGGTGGCATAATGATTGTTCATTGGGACTTTGTGTTGTACAGCGAGGTGCCCAAACGCCACGGACGGGGTCAGAGAAGGGCAGTCGTTAATTGGTATGCACGCCCCAATCTCTGGGTGATCCAGTGACATCAAAGACTAATGACTAATTCCATGCAACGATTAGTTTATTGATGACTCTACGTTTCAAAGGAAAAGGCGTGCGGAGGGGGGCAGAGGGAGGGAGTATGCGGTTCGGTGCGCTAGTTAGAGATGCCGCATTTCTAACTGGGATTGGCTTTACCAAATGAAAAAAATATATATTTGGAACTTTAATTATTCATAACTGTATTGTAGAGCAGATGGACAGATACATTTGGATCGATGAATGGATAGTTTATATACAAACCTCACCGTTCTCAGGGCAATTTCAGTGTGGGGAATTGCCTTGATTTGAACAACAAGTGTCACGTAAACAAGATGCTGAACAAAGGAAAATGAAGTAATTCTCACTGGGATACAGTTGGTACTAGATTTATTCAGCCCTGTGCTTAATCTGAAGGTCCCAACATATGTTGACCCCAGTGTACGTCGCTTGAAGGGCAACGTCCTGCTATGAATTTGTAATGAGATGCAGATCATGTTTAACTCTAGAGTTAAAAGAACTCAGCAGACATGACCAGAATGACATTGCAGGTTGTTCAAAGACAAGAGCATATAGGATGGAAATCATGCTCTGAGAAATCAATATGATACATAAATATCTAGTGCCTTGTGTCTACCAGAACATTTACCTCTTAGGTATGTGCCACCTTACTCTCTATGTAATGCATTTCTGAATCTGAAGCCTTCAAACCCATCACAAAGTTGAATCTAACTGAACCACTCTCATTCACATTCATAAGCATGCCCCCAAAGTATGCTATTTACAGCACTCTCTCAGATATACAATGCTTCTTTTTTTCCAACTATATTCCATTTGCCATTGTAATTCTTTTTCAAAAACCCTGGACGCAAGTCTTGGCCTATCTGATGTTTTCCATAACAGTGGCTCTGAGTTTGGAAGCTCTCAGCTCAGCTCATCTCAAAGCCAGGAGTTAAGTAGACCCAGAAGACCCACGTGCGAGAACAAGTCTGAATAAACAGCACACTAAACAATGCAAGAAGTCTACATGACATGGCGCACCACACGCTCGCACGCTACCTGTCACCCCACTTGGATTAGTTCCTTGAAAGTTACACCAGTAACATGTTATGTATTTTTACTAGCCTACCTGTTGTCATGGAAATAAATGGTAATATATTCACGGTGGCAGGTCCGTGTCATTTAACCTGCTATCCCTCAATCCCTAACAATTGGAATTCATTCTTCCACACTGACTAAATTAAAACCTGCTAGTCAGAAGTATCTTAGGCAGAGAGAAGCCTGATTAGTTCTCGCCAGAGTGTCACCATTAATCATTTGTGGCATTTTTCTATTGAGAAAGACTAACATTAATCCCCAAGAAAGGACCGCCTGCTCAAAAATGATAAGAAGACTGTCAACTGTGTTCTTGCGCCACTGTATTGCAGAGCATATTACTACAGGGGTAAACTAAGTAGATAGCTTCCATCTCACAAATCTCTTTTAACCGCCAGCTATTTCACAGAGGTAATTCAGTTGAAGAGCATTGTTCAAGGGTTTGAACTGAGCTAGCGTCTCTCTTGACACTGGATGGTTTCCTCAGTGAACCTATTGCAAAGTTCATTCCATTCCATGGAACTGAAAGTTTATATACCAAAACAAATGTATTGTAGCGATCTGGCAGGCATGCGCTAGCCACGCGTTGCATGGTAGCTGAAGGGCGCAAGGGATTGTGGGTAGTTCAATGTTCCACGATAAAACGGTTATGTTATGTGTTTATGTTTTGTTAGTTGAGTTAGTGTTATGTGTTTATGTGGTTTAAATTGTCTGGGTTCAGGTTATGGGGACAGGGGGGGGGGGGGATGGGTGGTGATAGAGTGCCTACCGTGACCGAGCCTTGCAGGGCCAGAGGTTATGTTCATTATCAATAATTTAAGGAGTCAATAACAAGTGTGACTGTTCCTTGGGTCGTGCGGTGTATAGGACACAGGAGCTGCTCCAATAAAATCAATCTCTGTCTCATGCCATCTCCTTCTGGCTGAGCTTGCCACAGTATGTTTGTACAATGTGTGTCACGTTCATGCCGACTATGTACCGGTGTACTAACCACCGGCATGAGGACGATGCAGCCCAATCCAAGCGCCCATCAACTGTTTCCTGTTCCCCTGATTCCACACGCCCACACACACACACCGGTTCCCATTCACCCCATTACACTCCCTATTTAGGTTTCCCTTCCCCGTGTGTGCGGGTGGATTATATTGTTTGTATGGTATCTGCACGTTGTTCATTACATTTATCGCTACGTTATTCCGCTTTGTTTCACCTCCTCCTTTTTCACCCCTCGCACTTTACAGAATAATCCACCACCTCGGAGGTTGTTTTCACTATTGTCCACCTTTTTCCGTTTTTTTTCCTTTTTGTTAGTGTTTGCCCCTGTCCCTCACTATGAGCACTAGAGAGCGCGATGGGGGACCTGGTCCTGGCAATCGGCTGACCCGGGCTAGAGGATAGGTACCGTGTCATGGAGGGACAGATGTCAGAGCTCATGGACACTTTTCGTGAACTCATGTCCCGCCTAACACCATGGTCGGGGGGAGGCCCAGAGCCAGGCAGGTAGTGCAGCGATGTCCTCTCCCTCTGAGTGTGGGGTGCCTAGCGGCGTCCTTGTAAGCGAGATCCGGAGAGCCTTGCCGGAGCGGTACGGTGGCGATCCGGAGGGTTGTCGTGGTTTCCTTCTCCAATGTGTTGTATTTCGGATTTACTCCCTCACCTACCCGAAACACATGGCCTGAGACGTCTCCTAGACAACCACCTGTACGTCAAGGGAGAAAAGTGTGTCCTCCACCAGACATCCATCTCCTTCCTTGGGTATTACAGCTCCCCGGAGGGCGTGAAGATGGAAGAACTGAAGGTGGGGGCAGTCAGGTCATGGCCAGTTCCCAAGACCATCAAGGAGCTGCAACGGTTCCTTGGGTTTGCCAACTTCAACCGCCGGTTCATCCAAGGCTACAGCACCATCGCCACTGCACTCACGTCATTGCTGAAAGGCAATTCTCAGTGCCTCCAGTGGACCCCAGACGCAGAAAATGCCTTCCAGGACCTGAATGGCATGTTCACCAGGGCACCCCTGCTCCGCCATCCCGACCCTCTGCTGCCGTTCGTCATGGAGGTCGATGCGTCCGAGGTTGGTGTGGGGGAGGTCCTTTCCCAGAAGCACGGGAGTCCCTTGATACTGCACCCCTGTGCCTATTTCTTGAGGAAGCTGTCTGCTGACAACATAACCACCACTCACACAACCTCAGCAAACACCATAACCACCATTCGCACAACCACAGCAGACACCGTAACCACCACTTACACAACCTAAAGCAGACACCATAACCACCACTCACACAACCACAGTAGCTACCACAGGATTATTCAGTGTTATATTGATACGAGATGTGAATATCAGTAACAAAAACGTTTTGCCATGATATTGTGATACTTTGTCTTGGCATTGTTTTGTGGGTAATATTTTGGCATTGTGACAACCCTTATAAATAATGTAATTCCTTGTGGGTTTAGCTACATTCAAAGGGAGTTTTACTAGGTCTGGAGGGGGTATAGTTTGTACCAGTTATGAGCTGGTATGTTCTGACGGACCCCTTTTTAGACAGATCCCCCAGGCATTTTGCAGGGAGTTTAACACTTTGGCTCTCAGTCTTAATAGGGTTAATAACAGCACTTTCAATTCCACACCAATTTTAGACAAGGACACTATTTTGTTATTTTACAAGAAATACAATTTTGTATTACAAGCAATCTAACCTATCCCAGTGACTTTATTTGTGTGGTTATAGCTTCCTGTATATACTGTATCTCCTTGATGCTCAAAAAGGATTTTCTGGATCAATAAATGAGCCATGAATGATCGCATGAGGATACAATGATAAGATCTCATCTATTTGTCATACTTCTCAAATGTAAATTTCAATCCAAGCTCATTTGTCTCATGAAAGTCTCAAGAATTCATTCTCTCCTCCTTGCTCCTAAGGGAGCCTTATGAGAAACAGTTCAGATATGTGATTACTAAATTATACAAAATTGATATCTCCAGTATTTCTTCAGAGATATTTTTCATCTGGGCTGTTACTACAGTAAAAGCCTGGGTAGACACTGAGTTGCTCTGAGCTAAATGTGACTCCCAACATTGTTCAATATAGATGCCTCATTAAATATTTGGAACGGTTTAAAAGGCATATATGCATAAAAGCTTTGCTAATGTTATGAGGGATACATTCTTCACTTAAAATGCTTCATTTAAAACAGTGTGGTGCATCTGTCCAAATCCTCAATGACTTGGAAAGGTCTATACCTCCCTATGGGAGAATGATTCCCAAATATGTTATGCTTTTTCTCTGCCAACACAACATTGCTAGGAATGCAGCCAATAGGTAGTCACAATGTCACATTGGAGGACATTGTAACTTTGTTACAAGGTTGTTGCTCAACATTTGCCAATAGTACCGATGTTGTACAAGGTTGTGGCCTATGAAGTTTTTGTAATGTTGTGTTGGCACCATTGGCCAACATCACGTCATGATCTACACCACAATAATTGCAACATTGTTACAATGTCTTGCCTTTGCTGGTACTGCATAAACATATTTTCAAAATTTCACAAGTGACTATTTGAGGCGCAAAAGCTTTTGCCACCATTTAAAGCAGGCTCGAAAACATTTTAAACATTGATGTCCCCCTTCCACATAAATGACTCCCTCACACAGGCTTTCGGGTTCCTCTCGATGTAGCTCACAAGTGAAGCCTGAACAGAAACAGGGTGACAAGGGAGCTAGCTAAATATTCAACAGGAAAGTACTTCTGTCGGCACAATAAGCTAAACCTAGCCAAGAGTGCTCAGCCAATCGATTCGCTGCAAGTGAGCGTTAGTCCCCTGTTCTAGACTGAAGCACACGATTGGAGGGTAGAGGTGCTGTTTGTGCGATCCAACTGCACGTTCACTCGTCCAGGATGGAACTTTCCATCCCATTACTCTCCTTGGCCTCATCAGTGAAGAGGGTCCACATTAGAATGCTTCTCTCATACCATCTCAGTAAACTGGCTTATTTGTCACAGCGCACCACGCTTGACTAATTGTCAACTCCCAGCGCTAATTCACATAACATTAAGCTGTCTTGCTGGTGGCAGCTAGCCACATCATGTGTCTGTTGACATAAGATATCTTGGGGGGTTTTGGTGCAGTTTTTATTTTTGTCTTTTTGACCTCTGGTTTTCTGGTTGAAGGGGACAGAAAAAGTTGTCCCAGTAAAGTGTTCATATTATGATGTGGAATTAGTTATTTTGAGGATGGGTTTTAGTTTTTGGATTAGAGCAGCTTGTGTGAAAGGAACACAAGAACGTGCTGCATGTCACATTTTGTGTGTGTCTGTGAGTCGGTATGTACTTGAGAAGCTTAGTAACAGGCTTGAAGCTTTCCCTCTGTCATAAACTCAACATGTTTGATTACTGGTTAGAGGTGTGTTTGAAAACACAAAAAATGCTCCTTGGGTAGTATCTGTTTCTAATTAGATCAAAACATAATGGAAGGGCAATGAAAAATGTATCTATTCAGGAAGACAGGGGTCTTAGAGGCGACCTAAAAAAGAGTGGGAGCCCTTTTTTTTTACAGTTTCTAGGTTTTTACAGTTTCTAGGACACAGATGGTGCTGCTGATACAACGAGCACCAAATCAATCCGGTCATTCATTTTTGGGGAATTTTAAATGTTGTATTCTTTCTGCTACACTGTGCTCTTTGAGATGGTCAAGGATAGGAAGATAAAAGGAGATGAAGTTCAGAAAGTGAGTGTTGTGTGTCATACATAGATTTCATACATACAGGATGTAGAACCGAGTGCCCTCATGGTTGTCTGCATCCTCACAGCCCCAAGTCAAAAGTGTTGTAAATGCATAAATGGATAAATTCCTTGTCAAAATTGCCCAGGGAATAAAACTTAATTTAACACTATAGGGCCTTTTTTGTGGGGGTGGGGATCCAAGTGACCTGGAAAAAATGGGTCACAGAATGACTGCCGATGATATGAAAGCGAGATACGCTAAGCTCCTGTCGGGACTGGGACTATACAACCAGGAACATGTGTTCCAGCTCTTTGTCATTGGGATCTTTGTATTTATGCTCGGCAGGCGCCCTGATAATAATCACAAAAAAAATGAGTTGAGGAGCATAATCGGGGGGACTCTTTGGAGTTACAGCCCTAAACGCATTATTCATCTCCCCAGGCCCAAGGTCTTTGTACATCTTCCTACTTTAATTTCACCACAACACAATGGCTTGGATCAGAGGTTCCCAAACTCAGTCCTAGGGCCCCCCCTGGGTGCATGTTTTGGTTTCTGCCCTAGCACTACACAGCTGATTCAAATAACCAACTCATCATCAAGCTGATTATTTGAATCAGCTGTGTAGTGCTAGGGCAAAAAACAAAATGTACACCCGGGGGGGCCCAAGGACCGAGTTTGGGAAACCCTGGCTTAGATGTTACGCTGCCGTCTTTGTCGTAATTCTAATCAAACTTTGGAGAGAGCAAAGTGAGTTTTTTTCCTCTTGAGGAATGCTTATGAATAGACTTTCGACTAAACCACTGTGGAATTTCGCGAACTTGATTCTTTTGTGTAGATAAGTTGAGCTACTTAAGAACAAATTTTAAAGCTTGAATCCTGATCCAGTCCTGATCCACTCTTGGTGCCCAGATAAAGAATGCATTCAATAGGAGAATCTTGGCCAAGAGCTAGGGCCGTCCTTCAAGATAATGCTCCCTCTACAATTACTGTGTTGACCTTCAGTCAACTGTGTGGACCTTCCTTCATCATGGCCTTATTAAGTACCACAGATCTTTGTGGATCACTGAGAGTAATGATCTGAATTAGATTTGTTTCACCTCGCTTAAGGCCATACATCTCTGTCGTTCGCCGAAAATGATGCACATTACCTTAGAAAAAGTGTGCAGTCCCTCTTGTACACAGGAACCACAGCCATGAATATTCAGCAAATGCAAATATTGATTTATGTCATGTAGAGTGGAGATTTTCCTGGAGTTACAATAGAAATTTTAAACGAGGGAATATCAGTAAAATCATATTTTTGATGAATAGTTCTGATAACGGTGACGTTTGGCCTACTATGAGTAGAACATTAGCCACTTGTAGCATTCGTCTCAGTGACCACAAACATAGCTCCCACAAGACCATTAGAAATGGATGTGGTCATTCACAAGGCTTTTTCAAGTGTAGCTACAGTATAGGCTGCCGTGTGTATGACAGATAGCGATTACAAACTCTCTTGAGGCAGCTTTAACATATATTTAGGTCAAGCCCACCTGTCTATGAGAAACATAGCATGTCACGCACTTTATGGAATCCAACTCTTCCCAAGGCCTCTTGACTTCTCAGTATATCTTCAGGCGATTTCTCAATTTCCTTTCTCTCCAAAAAGGAGTTCTATTAAAATTATATTACATTCTGTGAATCTTAATTCCGTAACTTGATTATGATTTATGAAAGCTATTACATACTAACTCGTTGGGAGACTATGGGACGTGACTGTGTCGTGATTGAAACAACAGGAAGTCTTCCACCAATAAGTCTGTCAGCGGAAAGTGCAGCGCATTGCACAATGTTTAACGTTCAGCTCATACATACTGCTGTGAAAAGTTATTAAAAGTGTAACCCAGTCCCATAGCGGGGGAAAATAATTGTATTAACAATTTAGGACTTGATGTTAACAGCCTTGTATTATTCAAAGTAGGGTGGGGAGGTGGTGTTGGGGTGGGTTGGGGTACAAAGTAATACTTTTATCAATTCTATAATTATGTCTGCTGTTGTGTAGAATTCAAAATAGAAGGCAAACTATATTCATTTAACACAGCAACAAGCAGTGAGGATTCTGTGATTGATATTCAGTGAGGAAACTGCAATTTCCAATTCTGAAAAACTTTTGTTACAAATAGTAGCTCAGTGTGGCACCAAATGCACATAATATATCATTTAAATGTCTGTTTCGCCAGCTTTTCAATATTGTAAGTTGGAATAGTCTATTAACTCCTGCAAATGGTATTTGCCCAACAACATCCCAAGGTAGCCAAACAGCCAGAGGTGTTATGGCCCCAGACTTCATTTGGTATTTCAGATACACTGCATTGTGGAATGAGATGGGTGTATTCTGTCCATCTTTGTCTCTTCCATTCTGACATTCAATGTAGTTTTGGTTTATATACCGCTGGATTCTGGATCTGTTTGAATTGTTTTTTGTGACCCCCGACCAATGTCTAAATGTAAAAGTATAACAATCTGTGAGTTTGAAAATGTGTGAGACAACAGCATGCATAGAAACTCACCTGTACTGTAACAATATGTTATGTCTGTCCAATTTCTGTTAATTTACTGATTGAATTGGAGTTTCAAAATATTCTGCAGCTAGGGCATATAAGGTCACCATCACATTTGGTTAATTCCTTGAGATTAGACTACACATTTGACCAAAAATATATTGTAATACCCCAATGAATTCAACCATCCATAGCAGTAAGTAATAGGTAAGGTGTTCAATGAATCATTAATACAACTTTTCCTTGCAGCCACAGGGTTTGCAGTTTGCTGAAAACTAGCCATAGTCTGATACTAGTCTCCTCTCCCTGCTTACAGAGAGGGGCGGAGGCCGACCTTTATAATAATGCTCCTTCTACTAGCTGAGGTTTGTGTGTGTGCGTGTGTGTGTGTGTGCGCGTGTGCGTGCGTACATGTTGAAGGGTCTCCACATTACAAAGGCGACATAGTGACAGACGAGATGCATCTGTCAGGACGTGGGAGTGCACTCAGACATTTGTCATGACGCATTATTGCGTTCTGAATTGCTCCGTGCCACATTAGTCGGCGGTTAGGTGCCAGGGTAATGGTGTTGGTGGTTAGGTGCCAGGGTAATGATGTCGGCAGTTAGGTGCCAGGGTAATGGTGTCGACAGTTAGGTGCCAGGGTAATGGTGTCGACAGTTAGGTGTCAGGGTAATGGTGTCAGGTAAGTCTCTTTGATGGCAGAGAGGCTAGTCTCTGATGGCAGAAAGGCTAGTCTCTTTGATGGCAGAGAGGCTAGTCTCTTTGATGGCAGAAAGGCTAGTCTCTTTGATGGCAGAGAGGCTAGTCTCTCATGTTCAGCGGTTTGACTCATGTTCTATCTGTACATGCAGAAAAATAGAACCCTTTTAGAATGACTAGTAGATTTCTATGAGACCTGGGATAAAATTGTATATTTTCAAATACTTACCAAAAGATGCAAACCCAGCCCATCTAGAACTCCAGGCAGACTTAAAATCTTAAAGTCTATTGACGTACTAATGCTCTCTCTAAGTAACATAATAAAAAAATCCACATCAAGGTCTCTCAGTTTAAGCTAAAGATATCAAGTCATTATTTTAGCATGGGCTGCGTCTCAATCCACCACATCCGCCTGTGTCGGCCTTCCGCATCTGCGGTGGAAGGTGGGCAAGCTGTAGCGGTGTTTGTCAGACCATGAGACATCCCAATCGGTCTTCTTCAAAACAACTTATATGGTGTATATGAACACCATGGTGTTCCCCGATTTGCTCTAGGGCCCCCACAAGTGTCACAGGACTCGTCTGATGGTAACGCATACATACAAATGGAAGTATGGAGGTAGTTTTGTCCAAACAAAAATAAGGGGTTAAATATGTGTCAAAAAATATTTCCTGATCTTTCTTATAGCTCCTAGATATAGGACAGACACTTTTTTTTCAGTGCATTTCTATGGGCTAGTAGTAAAGGGCAAATTCTATTTTTTATTTGTACATTTTTTTTTTTATATGTCCTAAAATTCCAAATCAAATAGCTAAATTATCCATGGTATGAACATCTTAAAACAATTCCATATGTTAGCTTACGGAAGGCCCTTAGCCCGACTTAGCACTGAGTTCATTCAGTGGAAATGTGTGTTATCTAACTGTTTAGTTTCGTCAACCTTTTCCCACAACTCTCCAATAACATAGTCGCCTCAACAATAATATTCATTAAAGTAAAGGCCAAGCACTGTGAGGCCAAGCACTGTGACAGAGAGGAAGACAAAACAAAATGGAGACATACCCTTTATCGAACTCCCTGGGATCCCATCCTGCTGAAACATCAACAAACAGAAAGACAGAAAGCTGTAAGATATCACACAGTCACACTTGCATCAAGTTAATAAGATCAACATTCGCCAACAGAGTATTAACACCAAGAGCAATTTCACTTTTATGAGTGCAATCTCAGCCGCTGCTACAAATATTGAAGGTATTCATGTCGAATGCTTATAAATGCATTAGAAAGATTATGCATTGGTATTGTATGAAGCACTTAGCTGAGGTGGCTATTGAGAATAATAGGATACTATTGGGAATCTGTTTATTTTATCATAAAGTGCAGTGACTACTTGGCTTTTCTGTTACATTTCATATTCATGAGTTGACTGCCAAGTCTCTGAAGCACATAACATATGCAGAGTGTTTGACAGTGAGAGGCTTAGAGGTAATGTCTGTATCTCCATAAAAGGGGTGTGTCTTTAAAGGTTAAAAGAAGCTGCAGGAGTGTTAAAAATGGCAATTGAAAACATTATGTGCCATTATGCTTTTAAAGAAGGTACTTTGGAGCGCAACGCTACCAATTTATTTACTAGTGAATCATTGGTATTTTATGCCCAATGATGGTATAGGGCCGTTATGGTGAAATAAAATGATTAAATCTACAGTAGTGGTTCTACCCTGTATGGCTATTCAACGGCTGTTGAAGACCGTATAAATATTTGATTCCACCAGTGCATTCTCCATTGCATATTCTATATGTGGAGAATTTCTCATTTTTATTCTAGCTACTGGCAGGGTAATGTAATCGGTCCAGTCAATGACAAGAGCATAGCTCTTTTTTGTGACGACACCACACAGAAAATACTTATCATTCATTTTATCTAACACATAGATTGACATAGTAAAATGCCCAGAAAATCTATAGAACAATGTCTGTTTTCATATAAAATCCTCAATGGACTTGTGACTCGTCAAAAAGTGTTTAACAGAGTTGTGACATGTTGTGGAATGTCTCAGCTGACAGAATGCCTAATAACATACTTGCTAGTGTTTCATGTACTGTATATTGCTGTTTTCCGTGTCACTAGAAAATGAACTCTGGTATTGAGCCACGTCAACATTAATATGCCACTAGAGTTTGGAGGCATGAAATTAAAGGAGAATATGACTCATATTGGCTTCTTGATGCCAGACAAGTTATGTATGTTGAACCGCACCATGCCAACACATTACTTACACATTTATGGAGATAGTCACTTCACTCACCAGGGTAGTGTTCAGTAGGGCGCACTTTAGGAAAATGGTTTGCAAAACTTGTTCCAGTTCGACAAGTTCAGGTACTACCTTCACATTTCACTTGTTTTGTTTTTTCGTACTGAACACTACCCAAGCGATCCATGTCAACACAGAATGATCACATCAGGGAACATGATGGCTCAAATACATGCTTAGTCTGAATAAGTGATCGACAGATAACAATGCATAAATATTTGCCACTGACTATTCATTTTCAACTAAACAGGAATTGTGAGTGAGTCAAAAAGACCATCCACCCTTTAGCTAAGAACATATTGCCTGCAATCTTCAAATACATGATTACTGTATTACTATAGCCAAAGTAAGAGGATCAATTAGTTGAAGAGATACTTTGTATGGAAAATCTGTTAGTGCCACATTTGAAAGGTGAGCTATTTCATAGGCCTTTGGCAGACTTCTCCCTGAGGGTTGTGGAGAGTGCACCCAGCTGTACACCCATGGCCCATCTGCCCCATTACCCCCAGATGTACACCCATGGCCCATCTGCCCCGTTACCCCCAGATGTACACCTATGGCTCATCTGCCCCCTGTTATCCCCAGCTGTACACCAATGGCCTATCTGCCCCCTGTTACAGCTAGCTGGCGGACCGCCTGCATCTCTCTCAAGCTTTATCTACCCAATCCAGCACACACACACATTTACGCACAGGCTCGCTCACATATACATACCGCCTCTCCACTCTGTGTATCCTGCAGACACTGTTTCACTAAAGCTTGCCTTTCAACCTCAGTTAAGTTAAGCTCTCTCTCTCCCCCTCTCTATCTCTCTCTCTATCTCTCTATCTGGTTCTCTCTCGCTCACACATACACACACTCTTTCTCTCTCCCTCCATCTCTCTCTCACTCTCTCTCTCTGTCGGTTTATCCACTTTTAATCTAGATTTGCCATGTTGGTGGGCCAGTGCATGGGGGCTGTGGCTCTCATAAACCTCCCTCTCCTTGCCTCCATTTTGTGATGCTACGACGGGTAAATAACGTCAAAACAAAATAATAAAAAATGCCTGTTCCTTTCTTATTTTAATACCATACAGTGCCTTCAGAAAGTATTACAGCCAATCTCACCCATCTACGCACAATACCCCATAATGACAAAGTGAAAACATGTTTTTAGAAATGTTTGCACGTTTCTTGAAAATGAAATACAGAAATATCTAATTTACATAAGTATTCACACCCCTGAGTCAATACATGTTAGAATCAACTTTGGCAGCATTTACAGCTTTGCACACCTGGATTGTTTTACCAGATTTTCAAGCCTGTTTAAGTCAAAACTGTAATTAGGCCACTCAGGAACATTCCATGTTGCCTTGGTAAGACACTCCAGTGTACAGTGTATTCTAAAAGTATTCAGATGCCATGACTGTTATGTTACAGCCTTATGCTAAAAACAAAAATATATAAAAAAAAGTATATATATACAAAATTAAATATGACATTTACATACTCCAGAGATGTTTGATAGGGTTCAAGTCCGGGCTCTGGCTGGGCCACTTAAGGACATTCAGAGTCTTGTCCCGAAGCCACTTCTGCATTGTCTTAGAGTCATTGTCCTGTTGGAAGCTGAACCTTCACCCAAGTCTGAGGTCCTGAGTCTCCCAGTCCCTGCCGCTGAAAAACATCCCCACAGCATGATGCTGCCACCACCATGCTTCACCGTAGGGAAGTCTTCCTGACACTTGGCATTCAGGCAAAATAGTTCAATCTTGGTTTCAGCAGACCATCTTGTTTGAGAGTCCTTTAGGTGCCTTTTGGCCAACTCCAAGTGGGCTGTCATGTGCCTTTTACTTTGGAGTGGCTGCCGTCTGGCCACTCTTCCATAAAGGCCTGATTGGTGGAGTGCTGCAGAGATGGTTGTCCTTCTGGCAGGTTCTCCCATTTCAACAGAGGAACTCTAGAGCTCTGTCAGAGTTACCGTTGGGTTCTTGGTCACCTCCCTAACAAAGGCCCTTCTCCCCCGATTGCTCAGTTTTGCCGGGCAGCTAGCTCTAGGAAGAGTCTTGGTGCAACATCATGGCTTGGTTTTTGCTCTGACATGCACGGTCAACTGTGTGTCTTTCCAAATCATGTCCAATCAATTGAATTTACCACAGGTGGACTCCAATCAAGTTGTAGAAACATCTCAAAGATTATCAATGGAAACAGGTTGCACCTGAGCTCAATTTCAAGTCTCATAGCAAAGGGTATGAATACTTAAATAAATAAGGTATTTTATATTTTTAATACATTTGCAAACATTTCTAAAAAACAGTTTTTGCTTTTTCATTAAGGGGTATTATGTGTAGATTGATGAAGTATTTGTTTTATTTAATACATTTTTTTAACAAAATGTGTAAAAAGGGAAGGGGTCTGAATACTTTCCAAATGCACTGTATATAGTGTATTTATATAGTACAAGTCAAAGGTTTGGACACACCTACTCATTCCAATAATCAAAACAATGAAATAACACATATGGAATCATGTAGTAACCAAAAAAGTGTTAAACAAATCAAAATGTATTTGATATTTGATATTCTACAAAGTAGCCGCCCTTTGCCTTGATGACAGCTTTGCACACTCTTGGCATTCTCTCAACCAGCTTCATGAGGTAGTCACCTGGAATGCATTTCAATTAACAGGTGTGCCTTGTTAAAAGTTAATTTGTGTTTTTGTTCACAATGCATTTAAGCCAATCAGTTGTGTTGTGACAAGGTAGGGGTGTTATACAGAAGATATTCCTATTTGGTAAAAGATCAAGTCCATATTATGGCAAGAACAGCTCAAATAAGCAAAGAGAAACAACAGTCTATCATTACTTTAAGACATGAAGGTCAGTCAATCCAGAAAATGTCAAGAACTTTGAAAGTTTCTTCAAGTGCAGTCGCAGAAACCATCAAGCACTATGATGAAATTGTCTCTTATGAGGACTGCCACAGGAAAGGAAGACCCAAAGTTCATTAGAGTTAACTGCACCTCAGATTGCAGCCCAAATAAAAGCTTCACAGAATTCATGTAACAGACACATCTCAACATCAACTGTTCATAGGAGACATGAATGTGTGAATCTGGCATTCATGGTCTAATTGCTGCAAAGAAACCATTATTAAAGGACACTAATAAGATGAAGAGACATGCTTGGGCCAAGAAACACGATCAATGGATGTTAGACTGGTGGAAATCTGTCCATTGGTCTGATGAGTCCAAATTTGAGATTTTAAGTTCCAATTGCCATGTCTTTTTGAGACGCAGAGTAAGTGAATGGATGATCTTTGCATGTGTGGTACCTACCGTGAAGCATGGAGGAGGAGGTGTGATGGTGTGGGGGTGCTTTGCTGGTGACATTGCCTGTGATTTATTTTGAATTTAATTCACACTTAACCAGCATGGCTACCACAGCATTCTGCAGCGATACACCATCCCATCTGGTAAGTGGGACTATCATTTGTTTTTCAACAGGACAATGACCCAACACCCCTCTAGGCTGTGTAAGGGCTATTTTACCAAGAAGTAGAGTGGTGGAATGCTGCATCAGATGACCTGGCCTCCACAATCACCCAACCTCAACCCGATTGAGATGGTTTGGGATGAGTTGGACCGCAGAGTGAAGGAACAGCAGCCAACAAGTGCTCAGCATATGTGGGAAATCCTTCAAGACTGTTGGAAAAGCATTCCAGGTGAAGCTGGTTGAGAGAATGTCAAGAGTGCGCAAATCTGTCATCAAGGCAAAGGGTGGCTACTTTGAAGAATCTCAAATATAAAATATATTTTGATTTGTTTAACTCCCCTAATTTGAATAAACGAATGTACAACAACTCTTAGGCTTCTACTTCCAGCTTATGCATTCTACAGTGGTTCTTCCTTTAAAGGTTTCTAGTTTATGCCGCAACCGTTTGTGGTAGATGGTGGCAGATTGTGGTAAAACATTCTGTCATTGCACCACACTATCACATGGGGGATTTAGAACGCTGATCTATCTGTAATCTAAACTGTAGCACAAATGGACTATCTTTTCGTAAATTAATGGAGGTGTTTTCAGTCTCTCTTCTCCGGCACTAAATATTAGCTGCCGTTGGTTTTGGAGTTGAGAGAACTTGGGTAAATACAATGGCGCAATTACACTTGACATGTGGACTGACGATTTTCGAAAAATAGGCAAGGTGGGCTTCTGGTTTCTCTCCCTCTAAAAACAGAAAGAAACAATTCTAAATAATCAACTGGCTTTATTTACCACAGTGTGAAAGAGTGATAGCCCCTCTATATAAAGTGTGTTTCTGAAACACAGTCATTCTTTGCTGATGTGAAGAAGAAACAGAATGAAAGAGAGTCCAGCAAGGATTTGTCAGCATAGAGCTCATTCGTGGCTTTGGATCAAAATAAATAATAATGTCTTTAATAAGGACATGTTTAGACTGTTTTTTACCAAGTTAATCTGCTCATGTTGTGTGTGTTCAATTATTTGTTGCGTGTGTTCAATTATTTCAATTATAGTAGTGCTTTAATTCATATTGACAAGGATATTCTTGATAAATAATAGAAATTAGAAAATGTTTTAATATGGCGTATACCCATCCATACACCTATCACAGATTTCACACTCATTTGGATTAGGCCTGGTTTACAAAAACAGAGAGACATTTGGACATTTGTGGAATTACTTAGCAGATTTCACACTTGTTGTTCCAGTTCATTACTGTTCTGTATTTTTTCATGTTCTATGTTTTGTGTGGACCCCAGGAAGGATAGCTGCTGCTTATTCAACAGCTAATGGGGATCCGAATAAAAATGATTATCACTCATTTGGATTAGTTTACAAAAACATAGGGACATTTGGGCATTTGTGGAATGACATCACAGGTAAGGCAGCCGATTGGCTGTTGATGACGACAGAGACAAAGCTCCATGCTATAAGCTGAATGGCTCTATGTGATTGGAAACAGTCTTTATAGTGAAAGCTAATCGGGTCAAAGCTTATCTCAATGGCATAAACCGAGTACAAGCAGTGTTATGACAGAATACCAGCTTACTCCAATCCTTTACACAAATCATCCTCTGCTCTGTCCTGATCCAAGGCTAAGTAAAGGAATGGAAAAGCAATTCCAGAACAAGGTCTTTGCTGTAGGTTAGAGACCTCACCTCTCCGCAATTATAACTGCATTCCTATGGACTTTTGTAAGCAAATCGAACTGTTTTGACATACTGTTGTGTGTGGATGGTCCTTGACACCCCTCAAAACAATTAACCTCAACATAGATTTTGTAAGTGAAATAAAAAAAGCAAGTTTAAGACAAATAGCAAGAGAAAGATTCAACACAATGAGTTAGGACTTTAACATTATGAATTTATCATAATGGGCCATACATTCTCACAGACCAGTTTGACAAATAAACCTAGCTTAGCTGTCTATCCTCATAAGACAAATTGTATGATATGCAAAATCTGTAATGGTATTTCTCTGCGTCATTATCAAGGCACCTAGCTAATGAATTCATTTTATCATGGAGTAAAGCACATTCATTACTTTTTGTAAGCAGACATTTAACCAAATGTCTGGCTAGTCATCCATTTTTTCATGCTGCAGTATTATTTGGCTTTATCATGGAGTTGTGCTCCAGTACTATTTGGCTGTGCTCGTCACAGGTTAATTCATTATGTGGATGTTATTAATGAGAGTGAAGGGAGATCATTGACAAGGGAGAGACTGGAGAGTGCAGGCTGGTCACAAGAAAAAGGCGTCGATTTGCTGAGGATGTCGATATGCAGTGCCTTCAGAAAGTATTCATACCCCTTGACTTATTCCACATTTTGTTGTGTTACAGCCTACATGTTTTATCACCCATCTACACACAATACCCCATAATGACAAAGTGAAAACAAGTTTCTTGAAAATGAAATACAGAAATGGCTCCTTTACATAAGTATTCACACCCCTGAGTCAATACATTGTAGAAGTACCTAGGTTTCTAAAAGCTTTGCACACCTGGATTGTACAATATTCAAAACTGTAACTAGGCCGTTCAATGTCGTCTTGGTAAGCAGTGTAGATTTGGCCTTGTGTTTTAGGTTGTAACACTAAAAGAGGGAAGAGTAAGTAAAGAGTGTGAATACTTTCTGAAGGCACTGTAGGCCTAAATAAGAATTTGTTCTTAACTGACTTGCCTCGTTAAATAAAGGTTAAATATATATATAAATATATGAAGGCGTTTAAAAAATATATATATAAAAAATGATGACACAGCACTGGGCTCAAGCTCACAAGGCTCAGAGCAGTTCACAATTCTCTAGCAAGTAGGGAGGGTACTTTATGAAACTTAATGGAAACAGCGCATTGTTTTTAATTATTTTGTTTCTTCCCCAAATCATAGCCCTAACCGGGGTGGCAGGTAGCCTAGTGGTTAGGGTGTTGGGCCAGTAACTGAAAGGTTGTTGGATTGAATCCCCGAGCTGACAAGGTAAATAATCTGATGTTCTGCCTCTGAACAAGGCAGTTAACTCACTGTTCCCTGGTAGGCTGTCATTGTAAATAAGAATTTGTTCTTAACTGACTTGCCTAGTTAAATAGAGGTTAAATGTTTATTTGGTTTTTTTTACTACTTGGAATTAATACCTAAACTTAACCCTCAGTTGTTTCTGTTTTAACCCAGTAACCATGGGGAATTAACCAAGTAACCACGCGGAAATAACCCTGTAACCACGCGGAATTAACCCTGTAACCACACGGAATTAACCCTGTAACCATACGGAATTAACCCTGTAACCCCGCAGAATTAATGGGTCAAACTATGAGATCATGTTGCACAGGGGAGTGTGTGATACACACATTCAAAATGATGCTGGGCAAAAAAAGACAGATCATGAAAGAAGAAAAGCTTGCACACTAGATACACTGCTCCATTGTTTTATTCCTGCGCCCATATACACTGAGTATACAAAACATTAGGAACACCTTCCCAATATTGAGTTGCACCTAGGGCTGCACTCTATTGTCCCTCGAATCACTCTGACATCAATGCAAATGTAATCGAAAATCAAATCAAACACTTCTATAGGCTATGCATTTCTATAGGCTATGCAATTGAGTGAAAAAACAGAGTTTTGATGGCCTCTATTAAAAAGAGGAGGATTCCATCAGCTTTCTATAGACTAGGCATACTATATTTATTTCTCCTAATATTAAGCACATTGATTTACTTTACAACAGGAGTATAGCCTACCTGGCTGGCATGAAAAAGGGGAAAGCAAGTTTGGGGTCACTTCGAAAAAGCTCATTTTTTGTCCATTAAAATAACATCAAATTGTTACGAAATACAGTGTAGACATTGTTAATGTTGTAAATGACTATTGTAGCTGGAAACGGCTGATATTTTTATGGAATATCTACATAGGCTTACAGAGGCCCTTTATCAGCAACCATCACTCCTGTGTTCCAATGGCACATTGTGTTAGCTAATCCAAGTTTATCATTTTAAAAGGTTAATTGATCATTAGAAAACCCTTTTGCAATTATGTTAGCACAGCTGAAAACTGGCCTTCTTTAGACTAGTTGAGTATCTGGAGCATCAGCATTTGTGGGTTTGATTACAGGCTCAAAATGGCCAGAAACAAATAACTTTCTTCTGAAACGTGTCAGTCTATTCTTGTTCTGAGAAATGAAGGCTATTCCATGCGAGAAATTGCCAAGAAACTGAAGATCTCGTACAAAGCTGCGTACTACTCCCTTCACAGAACAGCGCAAACTGGCTCTAACCAGAATAGAAAGAGGAATGGGAGGCCCCGGTACACAACTGCGCAAGAGGACAAGTACATTAGAGTGTCTAGTTTGAGAAACAGACACCTCATAAGTCCTCAACTGTCAGCTTCATTAGATAGTGCCTGCAAAACACCAGTCTCAACGTCAACAGTGAAGAGGTGACTCCGGGATGCTGGCCTTCTAGGCAGAGTTGCAAAGAAAAAGCCATATCTCAGACTGGCCAATATAAAGCAAAGATTAAGATGGACAAAAGAACACAGACCCTGGACAGAGGAAGATATGGCTTTTTTGCTTTGTCATTATGGGGCACACCTGTATTTGGGGAGTTTCTCCCATTCTTCTCGGCAGATCCTCTCAAAATATGTCAGGTTGGATGGGGAGCGTCGCTGCACAGCTATTTTAAGGTCTCTCCAGAGATGTTAGATCGGGTTTAAGTCCAGGCTCTGGCTGGGCCACTCAAGGACATTCAGAGACTTGTCCCGATGCCACTCCTGCATTGGCTTAGCTGTGTTCTTAGGGTCATTGTCCTGTTGGAAGGTGAACCTTTGCTCCAGTCTGAGGTCCTGAGCGCTCTGGAAAAGGTTTTCATCAATGATCTCTTTGTACTTTGCTCCGTTCATCCTTTCCTTGATCCTGACTAGTCTCCCAGTCCCTGCCACTGAAAAACATCCCCACAGCACCGTGGGGATGGTGCCAGGTTTCCTCCAGACATGACGCTTGGGATTCAGGCCAGAGAATCTTGTTTTTCATGGTCTGAGAGTCCTTTAGGTGCCTTTTGGCAAACTCCAAGCAGGCTGTCATGTGCCTTTTACTGAGGAGTGGCTTCCGTCTGGCCACTCTACCATAAAGGCCTGATTGGTGGAGTGCTACAGAGATGGTTGTCCTTCTGGAAGGTTCTCCCATCTCCACAGAGGAACTCTAGAGCTCTGTCAGAGTGACCATCGGGTTCTTGGTCACCTCCCTGACCAAGGCCATTCTCCCCCGATTGCACAGTTTGGCCGGTCGGCCAGCTCTAGAAAGAGTCTTGGTGGTTCCAAACTTCTTCCATTTAAGAACGATGGACTGTGTACTTTGGGACTTTCAATGTTGCAGAACATTTTTGGTACCCTTCCCCAGATCTGTGCCGCAACAAAATCCTGTCTAGGAACTCTACGGACATTTCCTTCGACCTAATGGCTTGGTTTTTGCTCTGACATGCGTTGTTAACTGTGGGGCCTTATATAGACAGGTGTGTACCTTTCCAAATCATGTCCAACCAATTGACCACAGGTGAACTCCAATCAAGTTGAAGAAACATCTCAAGGATGATCAACGGAAACAGGATGCACCTGAGCTCAATTTTGAGTTTCATAGCAAAGGGTCTGAAAACGTATGTTAATAAGGTATTTCTATGTGTGCAGGCTTTTATTCTGTATTATGGTGGACACAGGAGCCTATACCCAACTCTCCTTTCTCTATTTTGAGAGGCCTTATGTAGTCATTGACAAGGGTGCAATCTGAATTCACATGTAAGGGGCCATTTCCAGTGTTCGTGTTGGAGTGGCCTTCACAGTTTTGTTCATATGTGACATCCTTTCAGAGAGCAAAATGTAATCTTAAAAATTCCATTGAGCTTCAAAGGACAATTCCAATCAAATGTGATGACATTCAGACATTCAAGCTACATGTAGAAGAACGCCCAAAAATAATTGAATACAAGATAGCCTATGTATGTTACCTTTTTACGATATTACTATTTCATCAACTTAGCGAATCAACAAATCATTCCCATTAAAATTCTGACACGAATGTTCAGAGTGGGGCCGTGTCATCAATATGCATCAATATGCATCTCGTCGTCCCTTATAATGAAAGTCATAGCCACAATGTTAGGCCCACTCAGCACAGTAACAGCACAGAGGGTACACCACTCTGGCAATTATACAGTAGGTTAATTTATCATAACACACAATGATTAATTTGCTACTCGGCTGCTACACATCTACTGCAGCCATGACTCATTTTGGATATTATATTAATAAAAGGTCCACAACACAGCAGAATATGTCTCCCTCATATTAAACATAATATACTGTATATTGTTGTTCTACAATCCACAAATAACAGTGGAGAATGGATAGCAATTCTTGTAATCTGTTCCACATTTATCTCCGCTATTAAACTTAATATATTTTTGATCACATATTGTTGTCCAGCCCGAAATCTACAAATGAGGTAGGAGAATGGAGAGATCCTAGAGAAATACTTGGAATCATAAGTAAAGTAAGGCTTAGGTCCGGTATCACACACATTGAATATTAATATTTACATTCACAACAACTTTGATATGGAATATATGCCAGCCTGTGCCTAAGTGATAAAGGAGTTGGGCCCTGAGAGAAAATGTAGTGGGCCAGCCATAAAATCTGTGATCATTTGAAATTCTTGCATATTCTTCTTTTTTCTTTTTTTTTTTTTTACTTGTTTCCGCCAGAGGCCTGCACAGGAGTAATTTAAAGGAGTAATGAATTAATATGCATATAGTGTATGTCCAGGTTGAACGCTCAGTTATTAAATTGGGCCAGTATCTAATGTATAGATAGTCTTACTTTCCAGACCTTGATACAAATACTATTTTAAATCTTTCAACTACATTGAGTGTTCACTTTAACCTGCCTTGAGTGCCAGGTAGGGGAGGTTTGCCATTTTGGAACTTCTCTATTGGTTCTGTTAAGCCAGGCGAGCTCAATCAAGCCTAGATAAAGTATTTGAACCCAGGTCTGCACTACCTAGCATCGTACTGTTCAGCTCACCGAACTAGACAATGGTTGAGTATGAGAGCTTATTTCTGAGAGGCAGACAGGTGACTGAGAAAGAGAATGGTGAGCAGTAGACTGCAGAGCAGAAGCTGTTCAGTCCTGCTGCTAAAAACGTGATTGATGGAGTCATTATATGGTCAATGTCCCTCAGTTTAAAGTGGTATACCTGAGAAAATGTACTCTGCTTGCTTTTGAAAGGGAATGGACATTGAAAGACATTACTATTTCGACCTTACAAGGGATCTGTTATGGGACAGATATGTTTCAGATACATATTCTGTAGTTACAAGGTTGATCTTATAGATTAGGGTCAGTTGCTACTTGAAGAAACACGTGTGAACTTTGTGGAAATCAATCTAGCAAATGTAGATGAATTTGCATCGCTTCTATAAACCTTTTGTCTCAAAGAAGCAGCACAGCAATGTTCAGAACTGTCCATAAAAATGTTCCCAAGCCACGCTGAACACAACATGTTCCACATTAATGAAAACATTGCCAAAATTAGCCTTTTTTTAACAACTCCCGTGTCAATATAACCTTTGAGTCTGTCTTCAGTACAACGCCAACTTCCAGCCTCTGGTGCAGTGTAGCCGGTCTCAAGTTCTGTTAATACCATCTGTCCTCCTACTTCCTCCCTCTCTCTCTTTATCTCTCTCTCTATCTTTCTCTCTGCTCTCCCTCATTTTCTCATATAAAGTCATAATCAACACTGATCCCTGGGCTTAAAATTACCATTGTTTCTCGTGTTCTTTTCACATGCCAACACAATTAATAAGCCCCCCTCTCCAAAAAAAAAGTGTGTGTATTTCAATGCTTATCACTCGCGGTGGGTTTACAATAAGTGTGTGTTCAGGGGAAAACACACACACACACACACACACACACACACACACACACACACACACACACACACACACACACACACAAATGCCTGCAGACAAAAGAGTGTGCCCATCAAATAGTTCTCTGCCAATGTATAGTCCATTCCAATTGGACTTAATTGATATATTACGTAATATGACAATCACACAGCTCTCGACTTTTTAAGTGAGAAAGATAGAGAGTGGGGGAGAGAGAGAGCTTGATAGTGCTTTGAGAACTTGGAATCCCACCGTCAATTTGATAAAGGTGCAATTACACTCTCAACTTATTTTTGCTAAAATGGCAGTTCATGCCGCTCTGATAAATTCCCCTTCTCCTCCCCTCACCTCGCCCAGATATATTCATATCAATTTCAAAATGTGATGTTAACTTGATGCTCAAGTCTCCTTGGCAAAACACCAGTAATAAATCACTGAGCATTTTTGGGAGCCTGAAGAAAAAACGTCTCGGGTTACGACTGTAACCCTTGTTCCCTGAGAAGGGAACGAGAACTGCGTCGAACGACACTTTGGGGGAACGCCCCTCAGCGTAGCGCCTCTGAAGCATGAATGAAACTAAGCCAATCTTGATTGGTGTTGCGTCGCGACGCAACGTGTGACGGCATCAGCGGAAGTTACAAAAGGACGTCGGCACACAAACAGAGTTAGCTTCTGTGATGAAGCAAGCGCTCCAGGCAGGGGAAGGCGTGGCGAAGGGACGCAGTTCACGTTCCCTTTCGAGGGAACTCGAACTGCGTCGAACAACACTTTGGGGGAACGAGTACCCACTATGCCACAACGAGCCCTGCCTGTCCCAGTGTGAAGCTGAGCACAGGCACACTTAGGACGAGAGCACAAGGGCGCCAGGCGTAGATGGAATGTCCAGGCTATAAAATATGGGGGTTGGCCCATCCTGCTGCATCGCACACTTCTTGGATCGGGGCCCCTGAAAGGAGGGCTCTGGAGGACGCCATGCCTCTGGTTGAATGAGCCCTCACGGCCAAAGGTGAAGGCAAACTGCGCACCTGATAGGCCATTGATATAGCTTGAACAATCCAGTTGCTAATGGTCTGCTTGGAAGCAGAATATATATTTTGAGAGCTCTGACAGGGCAGAGCAAATGTCTCTCTTCATCCGCCGTCCCGTGGGGTGGAGGGTGCAACGCCTGCAGAACCGTAGGCCGTGCCACATTAGATGGCACCTTCGGCACATAGCCTGGCCTGGGATGCAGGACAGCTTTAATGTTGCCTGGAGCAAACTCCAGGCACCCCTGGGATATCGAGAGTGCCTGAAGATCTCCTACTCTCCTCAGAGAAGTAATAGCCAACAGAAAAGCTACCTTTAGAGAAAGGTTCTTGGCCTCAGCCGACTCCAGAGGTTCGAAGGGGGCCTTGACCAGCCCTTCGAGAACCACTGCCAGGTCCCACGTGGGAACTCTGGTACGAGCCGCAGGTCTCATTCTCCAAGCCCCACGGAGGAAACGTACGACCAACTGATGTCTCCCCAGAGGCCCATCACCCAGAGGAGTGTGGAAAGCCGCAATGGCAGCCACGTACACCTTGAGTGTGGATGGGATAAGACCAGCCGAGAAGCGATCTTGGAGGAACTCCAGCACTGGATCCACCTCACGCTCTCTACACCATATGGTGAAAGCATTCCATTTTAGGCCATACAATTTCCTCGTGGAGGGAGCTCTAGAGCTGAGTATGGTCTCTACTACTCCTACTGACAGGCCAGCCTCCCGGTATTGTGCCCCCTCAGGGGCCAGACCCACAGTTTCCATAGTTCCGGCCGAGGGTGAAATATTGAGCCCTCTGCCTGTGTCAGCAGGTCTTTCCTGATGGGAATCTCCCATGGAGGGCAGTCCAGGAGCGATATTATGTCTGAGAACCATACTCGGGCTACCAACAGTAAACTGATCCCGTCGCGACGGACCCTCTCTAGAACTCCTGGGAGCAGAGCGATCGGGGGAAATGCGTACAGACGCAGCCTCGGCCACGTCTGCACCAAGGCATCTAACCCCAGTGGGGCTGGATGTGTGAGGGAGAACCACAGTGGACAGTGTGTCGTCTCTCGACACGCGAACAGATCCACTTCCACTGGGCCGAACCTCTGACATATTGACCCCACCACCTCGGGGTGGAGTCTCCATTCCCCGGGCCTCAGCCCCTGCTTCGACAGGATGTCTGCTCCCTGATTTTGATCCCCTGGGATGTATGCTACTCTGAGAGACAACAGTCTCCCCTGGGACCACAGGAGGATCTGATGCGCCAGTCTGCATAGAGGGCGGGACCTCAGACCCCCCTGATGATTTATATAGGCCACCACTGACATATTGTCTGACCTCACAAGGACATGATGACCTTTGAGGTCTGGCAGGAAACTCCTCAGAGCTCGGAACACCGCTCGGTTCCCCTTCGGTGAGAACCCCTTGGTTTTCAACCACCACTGCAGGGCCCTCATGTGCAGCAGGCCGAATGGAATGACGGTGGACGCTGCTGCCATGAGCCCTAACACTCTCTGAAAATGTTTCACAGTGATGGCTTGGCCTAGTTTTATGCTGGACACCGTGGCCAGGATGGATTCGATCCGTGCGGGAGACATCGTGACCGAGTCCCACACCACTCCCAGGAACGTGGTTCTCTGGGCTGGTGCCAACACGCTTTTTTCCGTGTTGAGTCTCAACCCCAGGCTCTGGATGTGGGCAAGGACGACATCTCCATGCCAAACTGCCAGCTCTTGTGACTGGGCCATAATAAGCCAGTCGTCGATATAGTTAAGCACCCTGATACCCTAAAGCCTCAGCGGCGCTAGAGCTGCATCCATGCATTTGGTAAATGTGCGAGGTGAGAGAGCTAGGCCGAACGGATGAACCCGATATTGGTACACTTCGTCCCCGAAAGCGAACCTCAGGAACTTCCTGTGAGATGGAAGGATGGATATGTGGATGTATGCGTCCTTCAGATCTATCGTGACAAACCAATCCTCGGATTGAATTTGGTTCACGATGATGGAAATAGTGAGCATCTTGAACCTGAACCTCCTCAGAGACCGATTCAAGTGCCTGAGATCTATTGTTGGACGCAATCCCCCATCCTTCTTGGGAACTATGAAGTAGCGGCTGTAAAACCCGGACTCCCTGTCCGGTGGAGGGATATGCTCCATAGCCTCCTTTATCAGCAGGGAGTTTACTTCTTGTTCCAATACCCGACCCTGCTCTGGGTCGACTACAGTCCAGACCACCCTGCTGAATCTTGGTGGGCGGAAACCGAACTGCAGCCTGTACCCCCTTTGAATGGTGCGCAGGGCCCAAGGAGAAATATTTGTTCGATTTTTCCATGCATCTCGAGGCTGGTTTCGGGTATTGTTCGAGATTCGTTCTCGACCCCCCGAGGCGGCTCTCCGGCAGGGTTGATCGAAAATTATTCTCGGTGTGCGGACGCGAGCGCTGCCTGGCCGCAGGCCTGTGGGGCGGACAGTGCAGCGTGCGTTCGCTGGAAACCGATGCGTCCTGAAGCGCACTTGGCGGCGGGAAGTCGACATCGATTTCCTGCGGGCTCCGCGGAGGAGACGACCTCGATCGCTCCTCCAGGCGTGGGGCAGCCCGCAGAGATCCTACGTTGGTTAGGATCTCTTTGCCGAAGCCTTTTTCGCCTGCAGGACGGCCCTCAGGTCGCCCTGCTTCTGCTGAGGCTTCGGCTGAGAGCGCCGTCTATGCCTCCAAGCTGCTTAAGGGGGGGCTCTAGATGCAACGCTCTCCTTTTGTGCCTGTCTATGGCCGGAGGGGCTGGCGGATGGCTGCGGCTGCCCACTGGGGGCAGACTTCTTCGGTTTCGAGCGGCGAGGGAGATATTGTTTAAAGGCTGGCGACTGTTTTTTCACCTCTTGAAACCTGTCGACGACTGTGTTAATGGAGTCGCCGAACAGACCAGATGAAATCGGGGCATCAAGGAGGAAAGCCCTGTCTTTCTCCTTGATGCCCGATAAATTCAGCCAGAGGTGTCTCTCCGTGACCACCATAGCTGCCATAGAACGGCTGATAGCGCGGGCCGTTTCCTTGGTGACACAGAGAGACAAGTCGGCAGCCCTACGTAATTCGGCGTTTGGCGCCGCCCTGAGTGGTCGCCTGTTAAGCAGCTCCCGTTGTTCGTGCATTAATTGTTGTTTTAGTTCGTTTTCTTTCGTCTATTTTCGTCTATTTTCTTTAGTTTTATTTTGCTACAGTTGAACTATAATAGTTCAGGATTATGGATTTTATCGCAGCTGAACGTCGACAGAAGTCGTCAACTGTTATTGTTTACAACAGAGCCCAGCTCCTGGATTTAGCCCACGCAGCGCTGCTGCACCCCAGGGAAAAGTTTGATATTCCGGACGAATTGAAAAGACGACGCCGTGGATGCAGGGCGGGATTGAAATGTAAGGCAAAGCGGAGGAGGTTCAAGTACAAGCCGGCTATACCATCTATTATTATGGGCAATGTGAGGTGTCTACATAACAAGATGGATGAGTTGGCGGGACTTGTTCGTGGACAAAGGATTTATCGGGAAACGAGCCTAATGTGTTTTACTGAGACTTGGCTGAACGATAACATCCCCATACAGAACGTCACTATCGACGGTTTCCAGACCATCACAGCGGACAGGGATCGCGTCTCTTCCGGTAAGAGTAAGGGTGGTGGGCTGGCTTTATTAGTTAACAACAGATGGTGTCATCCGAACCATATTACTCTTAAGGAAAAGTTTTGTAGCCCGGACATTGAACTGCTAGCCGTTAGCCTGAGACCCTACTATTTGCCGAGGGAATTCACAGCGGCCATTGCTGTTATTGTTTATATCCCGCCCTCCGCGGACGCAAACGCAGCGTGTGACGTCATCCGCTCTGTTATCGCGAGGTTACAGACAGTGCATCCCAGTGCTTTCTTTGCCATTTCGGGGGATTTTAACCATGCATCTCTCTCTTCAACGCTGCCCACGTTCAAACAGTTCGTGAAGTGCACAACCAGGAATAATAAAACTCTGGACTTGTTATATGCTAATGCGAAGGATGCATACAACTCCACTGCACTCCCTCCCCTCGGTAGATCGGATCACAACCTTGTCCACCTCACCCCACTCTACAGGCCTATGGTCCAACAGCAGCCTGCAACCACCAGGACTATTAGGAGATGGTCCCCGGAGGCGAATGAGGCCCTACAGGACTGCTTTGAAACAACAGACTGGGATGTGCTCTGTGAGGCTCATGGGGAGGACATCGATGGACTCACTGACTGCATAACAGACTATATTAACTTTTGTGTAGACAACACTGTACCCACCAGGAAGGTACGCTGTTTCCCAAACAATAAACCCTGGGTCACCAGCGACCTGAAGGCCCTGCTGAATGAGAAGAAGAGGGCCTTCAAGGAGAAGGACAAGGACAAATTGAAATGCGTCCAGAGGGAGCTGAAGTTGCGGATTGCTGAGGGGAAGAGAGTGTATAAGGAGAAGATGGAGGACAAGCTGAGGCAGAGCCAGGTGAGAGAGGTGTGGAAGGGTATGAGAAATATCACTGGCTTCAAAAAGTAAAACAGTGGGCAGACGGAGGGGACCCAGGACAGAGCCAATGAGCTGAACCAATTTTTTAACAGGTTCGATACTGGCCCTGTCCACCTCCCCTCCAGCTCCCCAGACCACACACCCTCACGGCTATCCCACCCCCACTTTGCTCACAGCACCTCTGCTGAGACAATCAGTGACCCCACCTCCGCCCCTGCCCCCCCTGGACTGATCCTCAACACCCCCCTTCCCCCCACCTCCCCACCTGGGCTGGCTTTCACCACCAACCAAGTGAAGAGAGAGCTGGAGAGACTACACCAGTGGAAAGCGGCGGGCCCTGATGGCATCAGCCCAAGGGTGCTGAGGGTCTGTGCTGACCAACTGTGTGGAATACTCCAGCGTCTTTTCAACCTTAGCCTGAGCCTAGAAAGGGTCCCTGTGCTGTGGAAAACATCCTGCCTCGTCCCAGTGCCCAAGAAGGCACACCCCACGGTCCTGAATGACTTCAGACCTGTAGCGCTAACATCCCACATCATGAAGACCCTGGAAAGGTTAGTCCTCGCTCACCTCAGACCCCTGGTGTGTTCATCAATGGACCCCCTGCAGTTTGCATACCAGCGCAACATCGGGGTGGATGATGCAATCATCTACCTTCTGCAGAGGGCCTACTCTCACCTGGACAACGCAGGTTGCACTGTGAGGGTCATGTTTTTTGACTTCTCCAGTGCCTTCAATACCATTCAGCCCCTGCTACTGGGTGAGAAGATGAGGAGGATGAAAGTGGAAGCACCCTTAGTCTCCTGGGTCACGGACTACCTGACCGGTAGGCCACAATTTGTGCGACTACAGAGCTGTGTGTCAGAACGGGCAGTTAGCAACACAGGGGCCCCCCAGGGTACGGTCCTGTCCCCCTTCCTGTTCACCCTCTACACCTCAGACTTCAGATATAACTCTGAGACATGCCACCTACAGAAGTTCTCGGATGACTCTGCTATTGTAGGGTGCATCAGGGGTGGGCAGGAGGAGGAGTACAGGAGCACAATCAGTGACTTTGTGTTGTGGTGTGAGCAGAACCACCTTCAGCTCAACATCAGCAAAACTAAGGAGATGGTGGTGGACTTCAGGAGAACCAAGGCACAACTGACTGCAGTCCCTATAAAGGGGATGGATGTGGATATGGTTGAGTCATACAAGTTCCTGGGTGTCCATATGGACAACAGACTGGAATGGGCTGGTAACACCGGGGCCCTGTACAAAAAGGGCCAGAGCCGACTCTACTTTCTGAGGAGGCTCAGGTCCTTCAACGTGTGCAGTAAACTACTGCATACCTTCTACCAGTCTGTGGTGGCCAGTGCCATCTTTTTGCAGTGGTGTGCTGGGGAGCAAACATCAAAGCCGGTGATGCTTCTCGGCTAAATAAGCTGATCAGGAAGGCTAGCTCTGTCCTGGGGATGAGCCTTGACACTCTAGAGGAGGTGGCGGAGAGACGGATCCTGGCCAAACTGCTGGCCATCATGGACAACGTCACCCACCCTCTGCGCCCTATGGTTATGACGCAGAGGAGCACTTTCAGTCACAGACTGATCCCACCACGGTGTGCCAGAGAGCGCTACAGGAGGTCCTTCCTGCCGGCGGCTATGAGACTATATAATGCCTCACCGGGGTGCCGTGCCGTCGGCAACATAGATCTGGAACTGTTGGGGTGCTAGGACCTAGTTTAACAATTATGCATCCATCCGTGAGTAACTCTGGTCCGTCAGCACTCATCCACTCAGGACCTATTTATTCATACAGGTCTGTATATACATACTCATGTACAGTTGTTATATTATATCACATGCAATATTGTAAGTAATTATTGGACGTAGGCATTCACTCAGGAATGCATATTAGTATCCTGCCATTTGCACCTTTTCTCATTGCTTTTAGTATATCGAATGTGCAATAAGTGCAGTTGTCTGTAATTAAACCCTGCGCACTAAGGACTGTATTTTAAGGGAATTACTATTATTACCCCAAATGATATCATACACACATTTAGCTATTAAATTATCTCTTCCTGTCATTTACCTGTATAGTTTGTGTAAACATGCAAGTATTCACTTATCTGTAAATATAACTGTATACCTAACTGTACAGCTAATTTAACCATGCAAAATTTTCACTTACCTGTTCATTTACCCAGTCTGTCTATTAAGTAAACTATTATTACCCTCGCTCATATCATACGCATTTTTAGCTATTGAAGTATTTCTCTGCCATCGACCTGTATAGTAGTTAACCATCCAACATCCACCAATGTATAGTGTACATATTCAGCCAACCACTCATACTATGCAATGTCCTTTTATAGCTTTTTTTTTGCACTCCAGATATCTTGTATTACTCTATCTATCTATCTATCTATCTATCTATCTATCTATCTATCTATCTATCTATCTATCTATCTATCTATCTATCTATCTATCTATCTATCTATCTATCTATCTATCTATCTATCTATCTATCTATCTATCTATCTATCTATCTATCTATCTATCATCAGGTGTTGGTCCCTCGCCCTCATAAATATCTTTAAGAAACCCGACCCGCAGCCATATAAGCCCTGCTTGGTGGGCAGCACCGGGGTCTTCAGGGATGACGCAATGTCGGGTGAAAGATAACTAGCCAAAGGCTCTTCCACCTGAGGCATCATCCCGTAGCTATTATCTCTGGCCCCTGTGATGTTACTATAATCAAGGATAGGGGGGTTGGACAAGCGAGATATATATGGTGTGTTCAACGATTTAGACAACTTGCTTTTATTTTGCACTTCCTGCCGTTCACGTGGCCATCTAATATTTAAACAACCTCCACCAGCTCCTCATATGCGGGGACATGGATTGGCGAGTCATCTCCATAGTCCCCGCCCTCGATGCTGAGCGCGTCCACTTCCTCAGAAGCAGACAGCTCGAGCATCGGGTTCTCCGCTCGTGAGGAAGAAGCCGCGGGGCGGGCTTCCACACGAGACGGGAGAACATCGGAGCTGGCAGAGGATTCCTGAAAAAGTGCCTCGGCAGTCTCAGGATCCCCTGTCAGATCCATTTGCGAGCCCCATGATGAGTGCCGCCGCGCCGCCTCAACGGCCCTTTACCACGGGGCTGGCTATCGTCAAAGATAGCCAGGCGGGAGCGCAGCACTCGGATCGGTAAAGCTTCACCTCCGTGCAAGCAGCCCCCTCGAGAGCTGCCCGCGCGTGCTGCGCTCCCAAACAGAGCACACACAATTGGTGTGTGTCCCCACCCGTGATGTAACGAGGGCAGGGATGCACACACCGCTTGTAGCTCTCACTCGCCATATATATATTTTGTGACTGACAGACAACACCAAATAAGACACACACGACAGAGAGCGCTTGCTGAAGAACAGAAAGCTAACTCTGTTTGTGTGCCGACGTCTTTTTGTAACTTCCGCTGATGCCGTCACATGTTGCGTCGCGACGCAACACCAATCAAGATTGGCTTAGTTTCATTCATGCTTCAGAGGCGCTACACTGAGGGGCGTTCCCCCATAGTGTCGTTCGACACAGTTCGAGTTCCCTCGAAAGGGAACTAAAGTAGCTTGGTTCTCAGGAAACTCATTCAAAATGCTGCAGAGTCCTCTTGTTATGAAAGGCTAATGGAACAGGAAGGATATCAATACCTTGTGTCGGAACCTCACGACAGGTCGATAGGGGGGCGGCCCGAATCCCTCCTCCTTGCCGGGCCTCCCCTCGACGACTCCCACTCCCACTCCGAGGGAGACCAATCCCAACAAGAACACCAGCGAGCACCATCCGGGTGTCTTCATTGGTCTGTTCCTGTAAAAAACATTAACAAGAATAGTGAGCAGTTCGGCAGACCCCTTCGACCGTGCCTGCAGAACAATATCGGTTGGGAGCCTGAGACCATAAATCAACCGAGCTGTAATTAGTGTAGACAATGGGCACTGCAAATATGTCGTTGGTTTAAACTAATGCTATCAATATGTGCCTCACACTCAGCAAAGAAGAGTAGATCTGCATTGGAATCATTTAAAGGGAAATAGGCAAATAAAGTTAAAGGAAGACAACAGAGTCGATGTATTAGGATAATGATGGTGATGAATTGGCATTAAGTAGATAGCAGTAACTGTGAGAGAGAACGCATGGCTTAATACAAACATTTTCATCAATTGCTGCAACATAGTTACATCCAAATGTTACTTACAGAAGATATAGTGGCACGCTGGAAAATGATTCATATCTACTGGTACTAAAGCAATAGAGTCACATTCTGAATATCACTCGTCTTAAATGATTCATTACACAGTATGAAAAAGAGTTTGACCTTGTCACAACAGAAATTAAACAAAACCACCATGTGAGGAATAAAAACACATTTTGTTAAAAAGCTATTTCCGTGGAACCACGGAAAGACACAGCACAGGCTAACATAAAACATCTTCAATGTGTGTTCCAGTCAGTGTTCTACAGCATTTATTTTTTCAGTAGAACTACAGGAGAGGTAAAGGTACTACTGAGTGAAGCACTGCCCGAAAAGTTGGTGAATGTAGCTGCTTTAAAGTCCTCCTCACACCACAAGCCTAGGATACCTGACATCAGGTGTGTGACCCCGTTCCCGAGTAGTAGAAATATCTCAACATTATCTCATATCTCAAATTCACAAAACCAATGTATTACAAAGATCTGCTGTAAGACCAGGAAGTGTTCATACTGTGTTCCTGTGACTTGTTAGCTTCCTCTGTGCCTGCAGTAGGACACCCTCTAGTGCCTGTGCTGACGATGACATTTTTTCTGGTTGAGGACAGAGCAGACCTGGGTTCAAATATTATTTGAGATCATTTCAAATACTTTAGCTGGACTTGACTGAGCTTGTATGGTGCAATGGAACCAATAGAATAGTAGAAAAAGTGCAAACCCCGGAACTCCGGGCAGGCTAAAGCAAACCCGGAACTCAAGGCAGGCTAAAGCAAACACTAAAAGTATTTGAAAGATTTCAAATAGTATTTGAACCCAGGTCTGGGCCATAGTACAACTCCCAGTGTCATCAATCATCTGTTTCCCCCTGGTGTCTAAATGTTAAATGGATTGGGGTGGGGTGACATTTATAATGGATCCTCTGTCACAGACATGGATGAGATGGGTCCCATTATGTCTGACGAAAACTAAACACTGCATTCCACAGTAAGAACCTCATACCAAGCATGGTGGTGGTAGTGTGATGGTTTGGGGATGTTTTGCTGCCTCAGGACCTGGACGACTTGCCTTAATATAAGGAACCATGAATTCTGCTCTGTATCAAATAATTCTACAGGAGAATGTCAGGCCATCTGTCTGTGAGCTGAAGCTGAAGCACAACTGGGTCGTGCAGCAAGACAATGATCCAAAACACACAATTAAGTCTACATGAAAATTGTTAAAAAGCAACAAATTTGAAGTTTTGGAATGGCCTTGTCAAAGTCTAGACCTAATCCCAATTGAGATGTTGTGTCAAGACTTGAAACAAGCAGTTCATGCTTGAAAAACCAACAACTGTTGCTGAGTTAAAGCAGTTCTGCATTTAAGAGTGGGCCAAAATTCCTCCACAGCAATGTGAGCGACTGATCAACAACTACAGGAAGCATTTGTTTAGTCATTGCAGTTAAAGGTGGCACAACCAGTTATTGAGTGTAAGGGGGCAATTTCTTTTTCACACAGGGGCATTGGGTGTTGCATAACTTTGTTAAATAAATAAATAAAATAAGTATAATTTTTTTTTGTTTTTTGTTATTTGTAAGCCAATACTAGGTTTTGGTTTAGAATCTGATAACATTCAGTATAAAAAATATGCAAAAATAGAGAAAATCTGAAAGGGGGCAAATACTTTTTCATGTCACTGTAAATTATTTTCATACTGTAGCCTTGTGCTGGGGAGATATTTAGGAAAATAATAAATTATTGTATTTATATAGTGCTTTTTCCAGATGCTCCACGCACTTGTGGGGGAAACTCACTTCATCCGCAACCATTGTCCTCTATGTTGCGTAAGCCTGTATCCCTTGATACACATACAGTGGGGAGAACAAGTATTTGATACACTGCCAATTTTGCAGGTTTTCCTACTTACAAAGCATGTAGAGGTCTGTAATTTTTTATCATAGGTACACTTCAACTGTGAGAGACGGAATCTTAAACAAAAATCCAGAAAATCACATTGTATGATTTTTAAATAATTAATTTGCATTTTATTGCATGACATAAGTATTTGATCACCTACCAACCAGTAAGAATTACGGCTCTCACAGACCTGTTAGTTTTTCTTTAAGAAGCCCTCCTGTTCTCCACTCATTACCTGTATTAACTGCACCTGTTTGAACTCGTTACCTGTATAAAAGACACCTGTCCACACACTCAATCAAACAGACTCCAACCTCTCCACAATGGCCAAGGCCAGAGAGCTGTGTAAGGACATCAGGGATAAAATTGTAGACCTGCACAAGGCTGGGATGGGCTACAGGACAATAGGCAAGTAGCTTGGTGAGAAGGCAACAACTGTTGGCGCAATTATTAGAAAATGGAAGAAGTTCAAGATGACGGTCAATCTCCCTCGGTCTGGGGCACCATGCAAGATCTCACCTCGTGGGGCATCAATGATCATGAGGAAGGTGAGGGATCAGCCCAGAACTACAGGGCAGGACCTGGTCAATGACCTGAAGAGAGCTGGGACCACAGTCTCAAAGAAAACCATTAGTAACACACTACGCCGTCATGGATTAAAATCCTGCAGCGCACGCAAGGTCCCCCTGCTCAAGCCAGCGCATGTCTAGGCCCGTCTGAAGTTTGCCAATGACCATCTGGATCATCCAGAGGAGGAATGGGAGAAGGTCATGTGGTCTGATGAGACAAAAATAGAGCTTTTTGGTCTAAACTCCACTCGCCGTGTTTGGAGGAAGAAGAAGGATGAGTACGACCCCAAGAAACACCATCCCAACCGTGAAGCATGGAGGTGGAAACATCATTCTTTGGGGATACTTTTCTGCAAAGGGGACAGGACGACTGCACCGTATTGAGGGGAGGATGGATGGGGCCATGTATCGCGAGATCTTGGCCAACAACCTTCTTCCCTCAGTAAGAGCATTGAAGATGGGTCGTGGCTGGGTCTTCCAGCATGACAACGACCCGAAACACACAGCCAGGGCAACTAAGGAGTGGCTCCGTAAGAAGCATCTCAAGGTCCTGGAGTGGCCTAGCCAGTCTCCAGACCTGAACCCGCTTTGGAGGGAGCTGAAAGTCCGTATTGCCCAGCGACAGCCCCGAAACCTGAAGGATCTGTATGGAGGAGTGGGCCAAAATCCCTGCTGCAGTGTGTGCAAACCTGGTCAAGAACTACAGGAAACATATGATCTCTGTAATTGCAAACAAAGGTTTCTGTACCAAATATTAAGTTCTGCTTTTCTGATGTATCAAATACTTATGTCATGCAATAAAATGCAAATTAATTACTTAAAAATCATACAATGTGATTTTCAGGATTTTTGTTTTAGATTCCATCACTCACAGTTGAAGAGTACCTATGATAAAAATTACAGACTTCTACATGCTTTGTAAGTGGGAAAACCTGCAAAATTGGCAGTGTATCAAATACTTGTTCTCCCCACTGTAACTCAGTACTGATATGGTAATACTGTGGTTGCTGGTTAGATAATTCATTGATATAGTATGTTACAACATCATCATTGTTCCACGCCACTTGTTTGATGTATAACATGAGGTGTATTATTGATTGAATAACAGGGTCCCAAAATATTTTAATAATGATCCAACCAATACATTTGTTATAGGGCTGGGATTTTATTAAGATTGGTTCTGTTTATTTTTATGCCAATGAAATTACAGCTGTTCCATGACAACTTCCTTTTCCTAACATTTGATTAATTCCGGGTAGATGGCAAATGAAGTGCAACCCTTTTAAAGTAAAACCCATATCCTTTTTTTCATTTGATCAGAGGCTGTATTTGAGAGACAAACCGTGACTCTTAAGAGCAATGTGTGTTTGCGTGGGGAGCAAAGTGAGAGAGATTGAAAGTGGTGCCTCCCCTTGGTGCCTCCGGTTCGTGGCTATAAATCCAAGACAGCATGTCTAAGCTTTGACATTGACTTTGAAATGAAGACTACCTAGCGCTGACAATGTACACAATATATCCCACTTTGACAGGCACCCAGCGAAGCTCCATCTGAGCCCTTTTTTGCGCTCCATAGAACCGGCACTGCATGACAACTGGAGAGACTATGGACTGTGATAGGTACATGCATGTACGCACCGGTACACAGGGGTTCCCTACAGCAGGGACTGTATGACCTCCTGTAAATTACTTAACCATATTTGACCCTCTAACCTTGTAGGTTGAGGCAGAGACGGAAATATACATGGTTTGGCGAACGTGGGTTGAGACTGAGGGAAGATTTCTTCCATAGACATACTAAGAGGCAATTACATTTTTGGGGCTGGCCAAATGCCCGTTGAGTGAACCTGACTCTAAATAGTGCATGTTAATGAGTCAGCGATATGCTTATCTCTCTATGTTGGTCTACATGTGTAGCGTTGCTATGGTGAAAAAGTGTTGTTCTTTGTGCGATGACTAGAGAGAATTGTCCTGACCATGTGACCTGGCCAGGAAAATAAGTAAGTCAACTGAGTGATCTTCACATCATGATTTAGCTGAGTGATTTGTCTACAGTTGCCCAATCCTAGTGCTCCACACTCCTACTCCTCCCTACTTGTATTTTCCCATATACTCCAGCAAACAGATCCAATTCCCCCGGTGAGCAGATCTCTTTAAGCATGCTCAGCAGTATTTCTGTGTAAAGATCAATTCTGGGTTTGGAGTTACCACTGTTTGTCTCCAAGATCCACACTGGGAACAGTGGAACGAACATCTGCTGTGCTCTGTGTATCTGCCACACAAACATTCTCCCACGTCTTCTTTCCTAGAGTTATCGTGGCACTTCTCTCACTCCCACTGCCCGACAGCATTGTAGCTGACACAGATAAAGGGATGGGAGAGATCCTTCAATTTCAAAGCAGCACTGAACCTCTGGCACAACTGCTGTGCTCTTAACTCTGTAACTCTCACAGGAGTTGAGCTTATTTTGCTGTCCTGTTCTCTTTCCTAGCAACCTACATATAGAATATAGACAATAAACCCACTGATATCACAATTGTGGAGAAAATATAGAATCAAATCTTTCCAAATATGTTGCCCCAGAGAGATAATCTTTCTAAATATGTTGCCCAAGAGATATCATATTTCTGAATATGTTGCCCCAGAGAGATAATCTTTCTGAATATGTTGCCCAAGAGAGATAATCTTTCTGAATATGTTTCCCCAGAGAGATAATCTTTCTGAATATGTTGCCCAAGAGATATCATATTTCTGAATATGTTGCACCAGAGAGATAATCTTTCTGAATATGTTGCCCAAGAGATATCATATTTCTGAATATGTTGCCCCAGAGAGATAATCTTTCTGAATATGTTGCCCAAGAGATATCATATTTCTGAATGTGTTGCACCAGAGAGATAATCTTTCTGAATATGTTGCCCCAGAGAGATAATCTTTCTGAATATGTTTCCCCAGAGAGATAACCTTTCTGAATATGTTGCCCCAGAGAGATAATCTTTCTGAATATGTTTCCCCAGAGAGATAATCTTTCTGAATATGTTGCCCCAGAGAGATAATCTTTCTGAATATGTTTCCCCAGAGAGATAATCTTTCTGAATATGTTGCCCCAGAGAGATAATCTTTCTGAATATGTTTCCCCAGAGAGATAATCTTTCTGAATATGTTTCCCCAGAGAGATAATCTTTCTGAATATGTTGCCCAAGAGATATGATCTATCTGAATATGTTGCGCAAGAGATATAATGTTTATTTGAGTGTTTGGGTAGAAATGGTGTCCCTCTTATGTGGTGTCTCTTTCACTGCCTGACTCGCTGCTGTGCTTACAGTTGTATTCTCTGAAAACTATTGTGGATTCTGCCCAGTTGCAGCCTTTACATTCAGTCAGTAATCTGTATGATTCTAAAGTTTTGATGGTGCAAAGGATGAAACAACTCTCAATAGTTACGTTATATGAAAGGTACAATCCTTCTCTGATGCATAGACACTTCATTAAGTCGTTTGTACTGTCTCCCTCATACCGCATTCAAAAACGAAGCTGACGGTATGCAAACATAACATTTCCATGTGCAGTTTTGTTGTGATGTCTGAACAGTAGTTTAGTGACACCTCTCATAACCATGCTACTTTAAAATAACAGTATGTGACTGGGGTTTACCATCCTGTCCATGAGTAAGTCATTCAGATGAAAAAGCCCTGAGACATTGAACTGTCCCATTGACCGCATAGACATAGACAAATATAGGCTGTCCCTAGACAGTCCCTCTACCTACAAGGCAATTATTAGCGTTCTTACAGCATGTCCATGAGTGGTCACATGACCTAAGCCATGGGGTATTAGTCACATGCCCGTCTTAAAAGTGGAGAGGAGCCAGAAAACTAATCTTGGCCTAGGGGCAGGTGTACGGTGCCCATGGTAAGACACCCTTAACCTCAAGCCTCACCCTGACCCCTCCTTGTAAGAAACACAGCCACCAAATGCCAGATGGAGGAAACAACGTTGCACGCTCTCAGCCCTGCTTGTGAGGGGTGAGCCAAGAGGCTGAGAGTGTCCTAAAAGGCTAGGGCTTAGGGTGCCCTCCAATGGACACCGAACAAACGATAAATATCCCTGACTCAATCCATGAGGAACACAGCTTCTAAATGGCAAGCGGATAACGCCGCCACACGCTCGCTCCACCAGACAACAGATGAGCGAGGAGATAGGCCCTTGTGTACATTTGTCGTCTACATGTTGTGACAGCATTATTTATTATCCCAAATCCTTTTCATGAGGCTGTTATCTGGTTTCATTCATGTAATCATCACAACACAGAAAATGTGATCACATTGAGCTTTGAACTTATGCTTTGCGTATTGTATCCAAACCCCCACCCTCCCACCCCCACTGCACTGAAGATAAATGCAAAAATGCTTCCCAGGCTGGGTGGGGAAGTGTGTGTGTGTGCATGCATGCCTGCGTGCGTGTGGCTCTGTCCGTCTCCCTGACTGGCATGCCCATCAATCTGTCTGTCCATAAAGGCCGACTTCTATCATCTCTACATACGATCCAAAACATTCTACATACAATATAACTGTTTCCAAATGAATTTCAGTATCCTTATATAAACATGAACTAAAGTTAACCTCTTTCCTCTATGTATTCAGTCGGTTCTAAAATAAACCAGCACAGATGAATGCTTAGATCATATCTACACTGAACACTGTGGCGACAAAGCCCTCCTCTTAAAAGGTCATCTTTGATAAATTATCCTAGGAAGTCCATATCCTGAGAAACACTTGAAAATTAAATGTGGAATTTCATTGTCCGAGCGGGTCAGCAGTGACCGTCTCTCAGCTCTCAGCACCACCAGTAGAATGCAACAACATTATGAGCAGACAACGAGGCGTTACCATCCATTCAATTTGAATAAAAGCACCACTCCATGTACTAGAAGTCTCATAATACTTAATTGTATTGGGTATGAATGCACTACAAGCCATTTCAAATGATAACACACTGACTTTCTTTAATCAGTGCCACTACAAGACATTTAGAATGATAACAAACTGGCTTGCGTTTGAGAGACAAAGTGCTTTATTGGTGACAAGTGGGAGAAAAAGAACAACTTCAACAATATGGCTGCCTCATAGCCTGTTCAGCTGGTCAATCAGTGCACTGTAATGAGTCTACAGTGTTCTCCAACTTAGCTCTCTGCTTTGCTTTTAGTGGGACCTCCAAGCCCAGGTGCTTTTCAAAGGTTTCTAGCTAATCATTTTTCGAGAACATCCGGCAAGGTGTATTTCCCTCAGTGTACAACCAGACTGGCAGTCTTTCTTTGATATAGCAAGGCTACCTTTTACTGGTCTTACACTGTGGTCAATGACTTGCTATTACTTACTAAAATGTAACCTCATTTATCCTCAGAGTGTGTTGCATTATTCCCCTGGCTTTGAACAACCACCTGTAATAAAGTTACTGGCCTTGGGAACAATAGCAATCTATGTATCAAAATATATACTTCAGCGGGATTGTTGCAGTCATCCATGTTCATACATTGTACTGTAGATACAAGAAAATACCTTCTCTCTATACTATAGCTGAGAGAAGAACTAAAGAACTGGACAATTCAATAAAAGTGACGTTACTTTGCTATGCGAGGGCAATAGAAGCAGGGCTTTCAACATTACATCAACACAGTGATGTTATGTAAAGAGGGCCAGAACAGTGTGGTCACACTTGGCCAATGCTGTGATGTGCAGCTAGTTGTGACATGTACAACTATTAAAATAAACTCCTTAGCATGGTCAGACTCAGTATGGTCAACGGCAATGGCCTGCTGGTCCTCCTACATGATAACCAGAGAGCCAACAACAAAGACAATAACAACAACATTCAGTGCTTTGATCTCACACACACACACACACACACACACACACTGACACATACAGTACATATGCACCACACAAACACACACAGTCACATATAGGATTACCACACAGCCACAGGGGCTGAGTTCGTGTTACGCCATTAACCCTCCCTAGCCTGTTAATGAACTGTCTTTTGTGTATTTTCGTTCTGGCATTTTGCACCTGCCCTGTGTTTTTTTCGTAGCTGCTTGACGAAGAAATGTACCCTCGGGGATCAATAAAGTACCTATCTATCTATGTAACTAGACGACAGTGACCTGACCATCTGCTTTCAAGACCAAAAAGATCAACCCACACAGGGTTAAAGACAGGCATACTGTATGCAGCTTGAGCTCCATGTAGATACATGTCACATGTTTACATAAATACTGGATCCCTCAAATGGTGATAATGTTGCACTAATGAAAGTGTTCCATCATGGCTGGGATTCAGTCAAAATTACACTGATGGGAAATCCACACTATGAGCAAATAGCATTGCTGTGCCACAATGAAGTGAATTTAAAAGGAAAAATAAGAAATAATGAACCACACTGGATTCCTACAGTTTTTGAATGACTCACTAAGCTAAGTGCTAACATGTTGATTGAGATGTAAACACCCTCATCTGTAACTGCTCTCTATCTGTGCACATTAGCATCACTAGGCTGTGTTATTCACCGGTCCCACATAGACCTAATGGAGACAAATTCAGTCAAAGTCAACAAGCTACACTACATGACCAAAAGTATGTGGACACCTGCTCGTCGAACATCTCATTCCAAAATGATGGGCATTAATATGAAGTTGGTTCTCCCTTTGGGAAGGCTTTCCACTAGACATTGCTGCAGGGACTTGCTTCCATTCAGCACAAGAGAATTAGTGAAGTCGGGCACTGATGTTGGGCAATTAGGCCAATTCATCACAAAGGTGTATGATGGGGTTGAGATCAGGGCTCTGGGCAGGCCAATCAAGTTCTTCCACACCGATCTCACACCTGGCTTTGTACATGGGGGCATTGTCATGCTGAAACAGGAAAGGGCCTTCCCCAAACTGTTACCACAACATTGGACCAACAGAATTGTCTAGAATGTCATTGTATGCTGTATCGTTAATATTTCCCTTCACTGGAACTAAAGGGCCTAGCCTGAACCATGAAAAACAGCCCCAGACCATTATTCCTCCTCCACCAAACTTTACAGTTGGCACAATGCATTGGGGCAGGTAGCGTTCTCCTGGCATCCACCAAACCCAGATTTGTCCGTCGGACTGCCAGATGGTGAAGCGTAGGGATGGTCATCACTCCAGAAAACGCGTTTCCACTGCTCCAGAGTCCAATGGCGGCAAGCTTTACACCACTCCAGCCGACGCTTGGCATTGCGCATGGTGATTTAAGGCTTGTGTGTGACCATGTGCTTGGCCATGGAAACCCATTTCATGAAGCCCACCACAAACCGTTCTTGTGCTGACGTTGCTTCCAGAGACAGTTTGGAACTCGGTAGTTAGTGTTGCAACCGAGGACAGACAATTGTTACGTGCTACACACTTCAGCACTCGGTGGTCCCATTCTGTGGGCTTGTGTGGCCTACCACTTCGCAGCTGAGCCGTTGTTGCTCCTAGACATTTCCACTTCACAATAACAGCACTTATAGTTGAACGGGGCAGCTCTAGCAGGACAGAAATGTGACACACTGACTTCTTGGAAAGGTTTCATCCTATGGTGCCACGTTGAAAGTCACCGAGCTCTTCAGTAAGGGCATTCTACTGCCAATATTTGTCTGTGGAGATTGCATGGCGGTGTGCTCAATTTTATACACCTGTCAGCAACGTGTGTTTGAAATAGCCGAATCCACTAATAAATAGTGTATTTCTCACAGCCCATTAAATAGTGACTTTGCCAGCCATGAATAGTGGGGAATCCCAAATCGACATCTAACCCCTATTCCAACCCACTGTGCACTAATGGAGATCAGACAGGCATGAATAACACTGAGCATTCTGCTGCAATCAATCAAGTATTACAGTAAGTTAAGTTCCTAAGTGACCGCTAACCCCTCACCCTAAACCCTTTGTTCCAGTTTCCCAGACCCAGTTTAAACATTGAGGATCAGGGTAGAGTATGATACAAGTATTTACAAAATGTTTACTCCCTCGCTAAGGTATTCCATTCATATTTCATCCCCTTTCCCTCCTACCATCCCTACAATCACCACCATCTCTACCAATACCACCATCACTACCATCACTACCATCATAACCACCATTACCATCACTAACATCACTACCATCACTACCATTACCATCACTACCACCACTACCATCACCACCATCACCACAATCACTACCATCCCTACCATCATCACCATCACTACCATCACCACCATCACTACCACCACTACCATCACCACCATCACCACCATCACAACCATCACTACCAACACCACCATCACTACCACCACTACCACACCCCCATCACTACCATCACCACCATCACTACCATCACCACCATCACTACAATCAAAAACATCACAACCATCCCTACCATCACAACTGTCATTAACATCCCTACCATCACCACCATCACTACCATCAATACCACCACTACATCACTGCTACCATCAATACTATCACTACCATCACCACCATCCCTACCACCACTACCATCACTACCACCACTACCATCACTACCATCAATACCACCACTACATCACTACTACCATCATACCATCACTACCATCACCACCATCCCTACCATCACTATCATCAGCACCATACCTACCATCTCTTCCATCACAACCATCACTACCAACACCACCATCACTACCACCACTACCACACCCCCATCACTACCATCACCACCATCACTACCATCACCACCATCACTACAATCAAAAACATCACAACCATCCCTACCATCACAACTGTCATTAACATCCCTACCATCACCACCATCACTACCATCAATACCACCACTACATCACTGCTACCATCAATACTATCACTACCATCACCACCATCCCTACCACCACTACCATCACTACCACCACTACCATCAATACCACCACTACATCACTACTACCATCATACCATCACTACCATCACCACCATCCCTACCACCACTACCATCACTACCACCACTACCATCAATACCACCACTACATCACTACTACCATCATACCATCACTACCATCACCACCATCCCTACCATCACTATCATCAGCACCATACCTACCATCTCTTCCATCTATACCATCCCTACCATCACTACCATCACAACCATTATTACCATCACAACCATCGCTACAATCAGTACCATCACTACCATCACTTCCATCACTTCCATCTATAACATCACTACCATCACCACCATCACCACCATCACCACCATCACCACCATCACAACCATTACTACCATCACAACCATTTCTACAATCAGTACCATCACTAACATCCCTACCATCACTACCATCACTACATTCCCTACCATCACTACCTCCACTAACATCACCACCATCACTACCATCACCACCATCCCTGCAATCTAATCTCAATCTTTTATCCAGGGGCCGTATTTAGAAATCTCTAAAAAGCAGTACTGATCTAGGATCAGTTTTGCCTTTTTAGATAGTAATGAATAAACAGCTGAGACCTGATCCTAGATCAGAACTCCTAAACGCTTCATGAATACAGGCTGAGATTCCTGATGTTTTCTTTTCGGAAAGAAATAAGCCACTTTGAGTAGCGAATGTGCACCCGTTGGTTTTGTCCCCAGGGTAATTGCCAAGTCATTGTAACGGGAGGCAGAGCGCACATTAATTCCTGCTGTTCCATCAATGCCTGTCTATTGAGGAATGTATTATGTTTGGTATTCCAACAACATTATTATGTCAACATGTGTTGATTATGAGGTGTTATTTTATATGAGTCTGTGAGTCAGTCAGTCAGTCTGTCTGTCTGTCTGTCTGTCTGTCTGTCTGTCTGTCTGTCTGTCTGCACAAACCCACAAAGTGGAAGCTCACAATTAGAAACAGCTAATCAATAGAGTGAATGGACAGCATGGGCAATGCTTGAATATTAATAGCGTTAGTGGTAACTGTTAAAAGCAACTACTCCATATTCATAGCCTTCTAATGAATTTGAATCAAGGTGGCTCTGCAGGCTTTCTTTAAATGCAAGTTATGTACCTGACATGGGAGGTTGAGCTGTGTAGTGAAATTGAAAAGAAGGTTGAAATACAGTATTTGGCCTATGCATCCCTAATTCAAAGGCCACTACCCTTTCACTAATAATCTGTGAGTTTCTAATGAGTTTCTAATGACTGGAATCTTCCAGTTTGGATGGCAAGGGGCAGAGAGAAGTAGAGGGTCATTGCAGACAATACATTGGGGGGGGGGGGGGGGGGTAAATGTCCATGCATGCATTCTAGTATACACGCATACATGCTAATGTAAAGGGAGTTGTTATAGGTCACATGCCTCATCACCACTAATTTAACACTCCAATTCATCCCACTTCAGGCCATCTGCAACTTCAATAGACACTGATAGAAACTGACTGATAAAGTCGTGCGAATTTGGCCGGTGTAGGCCGTCATTGTAAATAAGATTTTGTTCTTAACTGACTTGCCTAGTTAAATAAAGGTTAAATATATATATATAAAGCCCTCAAACTCAACTCTGGACCTCAAAGCCAGTTCCATTGTGTTTTTTCATTGTTCCCCTCTAATCAGGGACTGTCTGTCTGCACAAACCCACAAAGTGGAAGCTCTCAATTATAAACAGCTAATCGATAGAGTGAGTGGACAGCATGGGCGATGCTTGAATATTAATAGCGTTACTGGTAACTGTTAAAAGCAACTTCTCCATATTCATAGCCTTCTAATGAATTTGAATCAAAGTGTCTCTGACATGGGAGGTTGAGCTGCGTAGTGAAATGGCAAAGGTGGAAATATATATTGAAAGTTTTGGGAGATGGCCTATGCATCCCTAATTCAAAGGCCACTACCCTTTCACTAATAGTCTGTGAGTTTCTAATGAATTCCTAATTACTGTTATATTCCAGTTTGGATGTTAAGGGGCAGAGAGAAATATAGGGTCATTATAGGCCTGTCAGAGACAGACAATACAAAAATACATTGGGTAGATTTTCTCCAATCAACCCGTTTAATCAACGAAGAGCTGATTGGAATAAAACAATTACATACTTAAGAGTTTATTCAAACCGAGAAGCACTATCCAGTCGGACTTAAAGACTAAGATACAGTCTAACAATTCAGAGGAGGGGGGAATCAAACAAATAGAATGAATGGCCATAGCCTCATACGCCTATAGCTAAATGAGTCACGCGCAGCGAGAGAGAGGATGAAAATAAAACTCGAGTATAATCCCTCAGCCGCTAACGGTGTCACTCAAGGATTAGTGTGCTAAAGAAAAAATAACACGCTAAGTACTATGCAGCGATATTAAACACCCGAAGCAGTGGCGTGGAGCGTCCCTGACATTCCCCAAAATATTGACTTCGTTTCAGAACTAGGCTACCCCTCACGGAATTCTATCAGATTACAGTAGCGGTGTAGCCTATAGCGCGCTGACATAGAGTAAACCATGCAGCCTCAACTCGCAACTTCATTGCCATCCACTGATGCAGCTGTAGCCTATTGACTACAGTTCAGACGGCATAGCTGAGTTTATCAAGACCTGTGGTAAGTAAACTCAATCCCAAACCTGATACATTTATTATTTGACTATTGTATTTAAATAAGAGGACAGATTTCAGGTAATGGGGAAATAGTTTTACGGAGGGATTTTCGATTACGTTGCAGTTCGATGATAAATGAAACACACTTTTATGGAAGGTTCACTTCCAGTGGACTATGTTGTGTATTTACATTCACATTTCACCTTTTACAGTTGTTTTTAGCAGAAGAAGCACTAGAAAGATACATGTATATTGTGTTGTACCTGTATGTCCAGACGCAAACCATCCAGAAGGATAATCCGAACGAGATTAGAAAAAAATCTGCAGTTCACAACAACTATATTTCAAATGGGTCAGATGAAATCCACCGTTTGAAACTAGAAATCCACACAATAGAATTTAGAACAAGTTTATAAGCGGGAAGTCTGTAAATCCTTTTCGAATACCATCAACCATTTTGTACGAAGAGCGAATCCCTGACTTTCAGCACCACCGGAGGAGTGGACAGCTCCGTTAGAAGCAGCGGTCTAACCTCTCTGTCTTGTCTCCTGTGCCACTGAGGCATGAGCCACCAGCCCCAACCTCACCTACTGCCTGCGTCCCGATCCGATTTACATACAATCACAGGACGAACCAATCAAAAGCCCCGCAGAAAGCTCATCCAGAGCGAGAGTGGAGACAGACAATCTGCCTCGTTTGATTCCATTCGCTGGAATGAATTGTCCTTGACTTGAGATGAATTGGGGTCGTGGGTATCGAATGTCCCCCTTCCTACTGTTCAGAATTTTGCGTCACTGAAATCAATCAGTCAGGTCCTGCAAGCATCATGCAATTAAGTCATCCGTTAACAGAGGGGGTATTAAAAATACATACTAATACAATAATCTATGTTTTTCGGGAAATTATTCAGATTTTGTGCATCAAAATTTACATTATCAGTTGGTACCAGCTTTTCTTTCTAAGCTGACCATTGTTGTAAAAACATATTCCTTCAAGTTATTCTACCAAGCACACAAAACCTTTTTAATGAAAACTGAGCAGAATACCCAAAGCATGATCAACATTTAATGTGTCACATACACATTACCATAATCAAACATGATGCACACAGATAGTCATCCAGCCCCATATGTCAACCATGTCATTGCCACTGCCAAATCAAGTTACACCATGATTTATGGTCGGCATAAGTGGAAACCCTCCATATAGCATTCTCCCCACGGGCTTGTGTGTATCATGGTACATCTGTGCTCAGAAGACCCATCTCACCCAGATATTGCTGAAATTGCACCCATTTATCATATTGGCATACATTTACATGTGAAATATAGTACAGGAGAAAACAGGGAATATATGTAAATGTCAATATGTGCATGAGAACTAAGCATGATTATTTCAGAGATTGGGCAAATACATCCAGTCTTATGTGTCTCTTATTTTGAGAAGGATTATGATGGTACTCTAATGGGGTGTGGGAGCAGTACCTCCGATGTGATTTTGTTTCACATACTATTATCCATGAAAATGTTCTGCAGAGCTCCAGATTGCATTGTCAACCTCGGCTACAACCACTGTAACAGGCTGAATTACTAAGTCTTGGCGCATGGGACCCCGGGCCCCGCACTCAGACTTGGTTGGCACTTATGGTTCTGAGAGGGTTGTGTAAGAAGAAAGAGAGTGATGTGAGATGATCTCACTACTTGACCTCTTGACTCCAACACAAAGCTCTCACGGTGATGCCTTTGTAAAATGAGTTTCTATGAGTCACCTTTGTCTTTGTCTGAATATAAAAAAAACTCTTATCCATCCTTTGCATGCAATGTGTAGATAGATAGATAGATAGATAGATAGATAGATAGATAGATAGATAGATAGATAGATAGATAGATAGATAGATAGATAGATAGATAGATAGATAGATAGATAGATAGATAGATAGATAGATAGATAGATAGATAGATAGATAGATAGATAGATAGATAGATAGATAGATTTTAAAAATGATAAATAAGGAGATAAATAAATAAGGAGTTTTTGCATGGTTAACTATACTATACAGGTTGATGGCAGAGAAATACTTAAATAGCTAAATGTGCGTATGATATAAGTGTCACGGTTTGTAGAGACGGGACTATAGACAGAGCGTTGGTGGAGCGACATTCCTTTTTATTTTTGTTCTTCCAAAACACAAAACAACAAAGGAGAGAAATCAACCGTGCACTGGCGTGAATATAACTGACATAGACACACACAAGAATCCACACCCAGGTGACAGACAACGAACCATAAATAGAATCCCCAATTAGAGACAACTCGAAACAGCTGTCTCTAATTGGGGATTGAAATCAAACTAAACATAAACCATCCAGTGTACTGTCAAGCTCCAACTGTGGCCCTACAGCTCCCCCCTAGATGGACTGCTCTGACGCTGGAGCAGAGCAGATGACCGGACCCGGATTGGGCACCGGTGGAGCGGACTGCTCCGGCACTGGAGTGGAGCAGACGACCAGACCGGACTGGGCACCGGTGGAGCGGACTGCTCCGGCACTGGAGTGGAGCAGACGACCAGACCGGACTGGGCACCGGTGGAGCGGACTGCTCCGGCACTGGAGCAGAGCAGATGGCCGGACCCGGACCAGGCACCGGTGGAGCGGACTGCTCCGGCACTGGAGCGGAGCAGGCGACCGGTCCCGTGGACAGCCCCACCCTCGGAGAAGGGCTGAACGCCATGCCCAGTCTGGACACCGATGCAGAGGAGGGTTCCAGCCGTGTAGCTGTGCTGGCTGCCAGCCCCAGACTGGGCACCGGTGGAGCGGACTGCTCCGGACTCTGGACCGTCACGGAAGGCTCCGGGTTATGAACCGTCACGGGAGGCTCCGGGCTGTGAACCGTCGTTGGAGGCTCTGGGCAGTGAACCGTCGCTGGAGGCTCTGGGCAGTGGACCGTCGCTGGAGGCTCCGGGCAATGGACCTTCGCTGGGGGCTCCGGTCTGTGGGCCGTAGTTGGAGGCTCTGGGCTGTGGGCTGTTGCTGGAGACTCCGGGCTATGAACCGTCGCTGGAGGCTCCGAGCAGTGGGCCGTCGCTGGAGGCTCCGGGCTATGAACCGTTGCTGGAGGCTCCGGACTGTGGGTCGTCGCTGGAGGCTCCGGACTGTAGACCGTCGCTGGAGGCTCCAGGCTATGAACCGTCGCTGGAGGCTCCGGACAGTGGGGCGTAGCTGGAGGCTCCGGGCTATGAACCGTCACTGAAGGCTCCGGACAGTGGGCCGTAGCTGGAGGCTCCGGGCTGTGGAGGCGCACCATTGGTCTGGTGCGTGGAGCAGGCACGGGCCATACCGGGCTGTGGAGGCCCACCATTGGGCTGGTGCGAGGAGCAGGCACGGGCCGTACCGGGCTGTGGAGGCCCACCATTGGGCTGGTGCGAGGAGCAGGCACGGGCCGTACCAGGCTGTGGATGCCCACCGGTGGTTTGGTGCGAGGAGCAGGCACGGGCCGTACCAGGCTGTGGATGCCCACCGGTGGTTTGGTGCGCGGAGCCGGCACGGACCGTACCGGACTGTGGATGCACACCGGTGGTTTGGTGCACGGAGCCGGCACGAACCGTACCGGACTCTGGACCGGCGCTGGAGGCACTGGACTGGGAATCGGCGTTGGAGATCTCTGACTGCCCCAGTCGTCCTCTCTCCACCGCCAATCCCCATCCTGTGAGGAGTCCTCCGGGAGCCCCCACGAGTGAGGGAACAGGAGCACATCGTCGTTGTCCTCCTCCGACTCTTCTATGTACTCCCGCTCCCATGGCTGTAGGGGCTCCTCCTGGAACCCCCACGAGTGCTGTGGCCGGGGCTCCTCTCCGTCGATCCCCGACCACCCCCATAGCCCTCCCCCAAAAACAGTTTGGGGGCTTTTCTGGGCTCCGGGCTGGTCCGTCTTCTTGGTGAAGGCCGCTGCTCCGGGCACCAGCCTTCCTCCACCGCACGATAATGGAGGAATTCCTCCTCGGTAATTTTCCCCATACCGAGGAGAATATCCCCCAATGTTATCCCCTGCTGCGTCCCATGGTGGTGGATTCTTCTGTCACGGTTTGTAGAGACGGGACTATAGACAGAGCGTTGGTGGAGCGACATTCCTTTTTATTTTTGTTCTTCCAAAACACAAAACAACAAAGGAGAGAAATCAACCGTGCACTGGCGGGAATATAACTGACATAGACACACACAAGAATCCACACCCAGGTGACAGACAACGAACCATAAATAGAATCCCCAATTAGAGACAACTCGAAACAGCTGTCTCTAATTGGGGATTGAAATCAAACTAAGCATAAACCATCCAGTGTACTGCCAAGCTCAAACTTTGGCCCTACAGCTCCCCCCTAGAGGGAGCCAGAGACCTGACCACAGTCAGAACCTGACAATAAGTGAGGGTAATAATAGTTTATTTAATATACATTCTGGTTAAATTAACAGGTAAGTGAATATTTTGCATGGTTAAATTAACTATACATGTAAATGTATAGTTAAATGTACAGGTAAGTGAATATGTGCGTGGTTAAATTAACTGTACAGGTAAATGACAGGAAGAGATACTTAAATAGCTAAATGTGTGTATGATATAATTTTGGGTAATAATAGTAATTCCCTTAAAATACAGTCCTTAGTTCAGGGTTTAATTACAGATAAATGCACGTGTTGCACATTCGATATACTAAAAGCAATGAAATAAGATACAACTGACAGGATACTAATATGCATTCCTGAGTGAATGACTACGTAAGTTCAGTCCAAGAATTACTTACAATGTTGCACGTGATATGATATAACAACTGTACATGAGTATGTGTATACAGACCTGAATGAATAAATAAGTCCTGAGTGAATGAGTGATTAAAGACCAGAGTTACTCACGGATGGATGCATAATTGTTAAACTAGGTCCTAACACCCCAACAGTTCCAGGTCTATGTTGCCGACGGCACGGCACCCCGGTGAGGCATTAAATAGTCTAATAGCCGCCAGCAGGAAGGACCTCCTGTAGCGCTCTCTGGCACACCGTGGTGGGATCAGTCTGAGTGAGTTACAGTTCATATAAGGAAATCAGTTAATAAAAACAATTAATTAGGCCCTAATATATGGATTTCACATGACTGGGCAGGGGTTCAGCCATAGGTGAGCCTGGGAGGATGAATACATTTAGCAAGTAGGCATTTATCAAATCAAATCAAATTGTATTTGTCACATGCGCTAAATACAACATGTGCAGACCTTACAGTGAAATGCTTACCTACAAGCCCTTAACCAACAATGAGCTCTACACGGCTATAAGTAAACAGGAAAATCACTTCACGTCTGTTTTAATAAGCCTTCATATGTTAAAGTAATCCTTAGTAGGACTCGCACTAAGGGCCAAAGGAAGGGTACTTAAAAATGGCATTCATAATGCAATACACTTAGATAACAGAAAGTGTTACCAAAGCATCACCAACATCAACACAACCCAAACTAACCTAAGATGGAGACAACAGTTATTTAGGACTTTGAACCTTTAAGAACATATTTAATGTGTTTTGGGAACATTCTTGTAACATCAGGTGAATCATCAGGTGAAATCATCCGCACAACTGGACAGTTTTTGTGTTTTTGGAACATATCTTTTGTGATGTCCCCACAATGTTCTCACCAGACTGTTCCCACTAATGAAACATTCTGGAAACTTTTAAAGAACAGATTAAATGTCTTCTAGGAACATTCTTGCAACAAATGTTTTGATGGGAATACATTACTGGTACATTGTGTAATTACATTACCTGGAAACCTAACGATAACTTTTGGGGAATGTTCTGTAGTGGATGTTACATGTTGGGCACATAATTTTAGTGAATGTTAGGAAAACATTCCAAGGATATTTCATTTAAAACCTTTTTTTTTTAAATAAAAAACATTCTTTGAACTTTTTGGGGATGTTATCATCCTAATGTTAGATAGAACCCTAATTCTAATTTATTGATAATCTTAGCTAATGTTCTGGAATGTTCCCGGTTTGCTTGGTGGGCACTGACTTGGCAGTGATATATTACCTTGAGAGTTGAGACACTGACTTGGAGAAACACCTTCCCTCGATTCCACTTCCAGTCCCTTGAAACTCTGCTGAAAGAGAAATCATTACTCACCAGCAGTAAATAGGGGTTCAGTCTTAGGGTACGATCCAACCAGAGCCCACTCACTTCAGCTGGCAGTGAGAGCCTGGGCAGGGAGAGTCTGAGAGAGGAAAAAATTAAGATTTGTGTTGGGTCAGTTAAAGCGTCAATCAGTAGTTGAAGCAATAAAAAAACTGTACTCCCTGCCCCTGTGTTGGTAAAAAGCTGAAGGATGGGGCTAGAGAAATGTAACCACTCTCAAATTCATAGACAGAGCTATGGATGCAAGGACTGGCTATCCATGATATAACAATTGCAGATTTAACAACGTTTTGAGGAAATATAGTGTTTGTTTTCATTTACTTTGTTTACTATAATTGGATTAAAACAAGCTTTTATTTTGGGTTCTGATGATGTACGACAGTTGAACTAAGCTCACAAGGCATTTATCAGTTATATTCTTCAAGAGTCAATGGGTACATATCATTAACTTATTAGTCCAAACATGGATGTAGTAACTGCTGATTGCCCCTTTAACTGCTGATTGCCCCTCTAGCTACCCTTTCTTTCTAGCTAAACGTTTTAACATGTTAGGAGAAGCAAGAAATGTAGAACTACACATGAGGCCCACATATTGGCTGGGGTGATCATAGGAAAGGCATATGCAAACTTGATCAAAGCACTTTTGTAATCGTAGTGATGTTGAAAACGCAACAGGATTTGGACACCCACGCAACGAAGAGGAGAGAGATAGCTTATTACCCCTGTCACAATTAACAGAGAGGCACACACACACAGACGCACAAATGCTCACACACACACACCCACACACACACACACACAAACACACAAAGTAAGCTGTATTTTTTTCTATAGCGGTAGCTAATTGAGGTATACAGGTTTTTCCCCCAAAGACCTTGCATCCCTGTTGGCATTACGTTTAATTAAGATGGAAATTACAAAATGCTAATTTGTGTCAGAGTATAGGGCAAGACTTATTTACTGTTTGGCATCACTATCTGTGAAAAGTATTTGTTTTGTTACATGTACAAGTTTATTCTACACCATCTAGTCACATCTACTTGCACACCTAAATGTGCTACCAGGTGCTCCGAACAAAAAGTATACTTAAATAAAAAATAAAAACTCTTGGATCTTATACTGTCATATAGCCTGTATGTATTCATAGTGTATTGCACACCTGTAGCCTATAGCCTATTGAATATGGGCATTTCCATGTAGAAGCACCCATGAGCACCAACATGTGAAGTTAATAGGAGCATGTCAACTTGTAAAAAAAACATACACACTATACACACACACACGTATACATGGATATTTTGTAGTAGAGTAGTGGACTGAGGGCACACCCTTATTGTGCTGTGAAATATGCTGTGAAATTGCCTTTTGTTATTCCGTTACCAAAAACCCACATATCTTTAAGATATTTTAATCATTTCTCTCCCTCATAGTAGTCACAAACCACAATTGGGTCTCCTGCTAACACCCCCACCCCCCCCTTCCACTGGCATACTGTTATGTTCAGCGTATAACTGTAACATTTGTTTATCTTTCTGTCATCTGATGGTGAAAACTGACTCTCTCGCTCTCTCCCTCTCTCTCTCTAATTTCACCTCTACCGGCTGACACCTACCATGACACCTACCACCTACCCTATTCCAATTTACTGTGACAAGCATCCTCACCCAAAATCTGCCCTGACCAAATCTGAACCAATCATAGACCTCTATGTTTCACAAGTTTGGACAGCACAGTAGAGCACAGTAGAGTACAGTATGGAACAGTAAAGGAAATTATATTACAGTACTGTACAGTAGAGTAGTGTACAGTATAATGTACTGTATTGTACTGTACTCTACTGAACATGTCTACTTTACAGTACTCTCCTGTACTGTATTGTACTGTACTGAACTCTACTGTGCTGTGTTGTTCTGTATTCTATTGTGCTCTACTATTGGGGAGGCAGGTAGCTGAGTGGTTAGAGTGTTAGGCCTGTAACTGAAATGTTGCTGGATCAAATCCCTGCGCTGACAAGGTTAAAATCTGTCGTTCTGCCCCTGAACAAGGCAGTTAACCCACTGTTCCTAGACCGTCATTGTAAATAAGTATTTGTTCTTAACTGGCTTGCCTACTTAAATAAAGGTTACATATTTTATTAATTTAACCTTTATTTAACTAGGCAAGCCAGTTAAGAACCAATTCTTTTTTTCAATGACGGCCTACACCGGCCAAACCTGGACTACACTGGGCCAATTGTGTGTCGCCCTACGGGACTCCCAATCACTGCCGGATGTGATACAGCCTGGATTCGAACCAGGGACTGTAGAGACAACTTTTGCACTGAGCTGCAGTGCCCACTCGGGAGCCCCAAGCTATCATGGGACATAGCCTATGTTCCGTTCCCTGAAACTGCCAGGGAGGGTAGTAACAAGGCATTACCTTGCCCATGGAGACATAACAAAAAGGAGCTGGAACTTATTCCTGGAACTGAAATGCTTAATACAGGCTTCTATAAAACATCAAAGGCTGCCATTTTCTTTGGCTTATTCATTGATTTTAAAATGCAATCTGATACGGATAGAATAAAGCAGCTACCAAAGTGGTTTCATAACTGAAACATTTCAACTAAATCAAAACACTCATGACACAAAGTTTACTTTAAAAAAAAATAATGAAGTAGGCATTGAACTTTCTGCATGTAAATGAAAGAATATCATGTAGATACATGTATCCATGACAATCAAGTGACAATGAATGTGTTTATTTCACAGCCTTCTTTCATTTTGAGTCGTTACAGTTTTTCTCGATTGCTAACACACAAAAATTGGTAGTGTAAGCCATCCTCACAAAACTCTTTTGCCAAATCCCAGCAGAAAGACCATGTACCCCAGTCTATAAACACTATTCACCATTTTTGCCACATTTCTCTGGTCCATTCACACTTCTTTGCAAAAGTCTAAACACACCTCTCACTTGAAGACACAATTGTCACCATGTTGTCATTTAGAAAACACTGCCGTTCAGAGTACAACCAAACCTGAGCCGTTTCAGTGTTGCATCGATTGTCCGGACTTTCAGGGATGAAAACAGGAACCATACTATGAAGTTATACTTCTCTGTGCTATACGTACCATGAAACTATATGCATTACAGTAGCAGAAGCAGACAATACATTAAAATGACATGAAGTTGAGGATTCATATTGTCAATACAGTTTTTGCCATTGTGTCAAAACTCTACACACAAGAAAATAAGACACAGCACTGGGAAATAAACCATTCACATCTATGTCAAATTGAAACTCTGCTATCAAAACCTAACAATCCTTTGTCAAAATGTCACTCTGATGACAAAATGATACCCACTTGCATCATATGAATACACTTTCAGATCAGCAGCAACACACTAGTCTACTTTATATAAAAAACTGCAGTCTTTTGTTTTCAATGTTTTTATTCAGTTCCACAGAGGGCATGTTTTCACAACAACCAAAAAATGAAATACTGAATTCAAAATCATTACATTACAGTAGTACATTTTACAGTACAGTAAATTCAGTTAAATCAAAAAATTACAATACACTACTGTAAACACAGAAAAACACAATTGTGCGCAAGTGGGCTTATGGATCCTGCCGTCTGTTGGGGTCTGGCCACAGGATCTCATCAACATCACAAGCAATGTCTTCTCTCGCTAAGCATCTGGGAAAATATCCCCTTGTGTGCCGAATCCATCCCTGGATTGACCTCACCTCTGAAACATCTCAACACGTTATCACGGTATGTTTCACAAAACTACCACTTTTGTTGGAAAAGGAGCATTAGCCACCCTGGAATACAATACATGTGATACAGTAACGTGATATGGTACAGTACTGTAAATACTCTAGATACAGTCTTAGTAGAGTAGAGAGTTGAAGACATACCTGTTTTCCAGTCGGAATGTCCTTATTATGGATGAAACTGTGAAACGGCTTAGATTAGGATGGACTCTCTGCCCAGCTTCCCTCATAGTCAGGCCATGGTTTATGACATGGTCCACCAAAGTTGCTCTTATGTCATCCGAAATAATGGTCCTTGCGTGGCCTCTTCGACCACGTCCTCCTCTCTCTCTCTGTCTTCCTCTTCCTCTGCCTCTAGCTCTCCCTGCCTCCATGCTTGCAAAGTTCTCCAAATGGCTTAACTGAGGCCTTTTTGTAGCTGGCTGATTGGTGTTCAGTTTTGTAAGTAAGTATTTTCAGGTGTGTGTCTACGTCTTTTCAATTAACCAATGTGTGTTGTATTTTGAATAGATGTGTTTTCCCAATGGTACCCTGAGATTTCATTTTTGAACTAAGTGTCTTATGTATGAAATAGTGTGTAGTGTCTAGGAGCAAGTGTGTTGCAGAAAGGAGCAAGTGTGTTACAGAATTGCAACTAAAGTGCAAAGCAGCGCTTTTGTTTAAGGTATGGTTACACTTTGTTTAAGGTATAGTAACAACAACTTCAAGTTATGTTACTTTGGTTTAAGCATGTGTCTATAGTGTTCAAGCAACGGGCAAAAACTGTAATATGTGACAATGTCAAACACTGTTTGTTTGCAGAATTGAAAGACAACCAGTTGTTGGTGGCAGACCAAGCATTGTTTCTGAGGCCCAAGTCAACGTCATCGTGAACACGGTTGTGGTAAACAACCTCTTACGCCTCAGAGAAATCCAGGCAAGAATTATTGAAGACAATGACATTTTGGTGTGAGTATTTGGTGTGAGTATCAAGACGTGTGTTTAGGGTTTTGAGAAAACGTAGTACACATTCAAGAAATGTGTGTTAGCAATCGAGAAACTGTAACATACACTCACTAAAGATAGATAGATAGACAGATAGACAGATAGATAGATAGATAGATAGATAGATAGATAGATAGATAGATAGATAGATAGATAGATAGATAGATAGATAGATAGATAGATAGATAGATAGATAGATAGATAGATAGATAGATAGATAGATAGACAGATAGACAGATAGACAGATAGACAGATAGATAGATAGATAGATAGATAGATAGATAGATAGATAGATAGATAGATAGATAGATAGATAGATAGATAGATACTTTAATGATCAAAGTTTCTCAGATTTCTATTCCTGTCAATTTCCTCAACAAAAACTCATTCTTTTAATTGTTTCTTCCAATCTTCCCACCCATACAGGTCCTCTCTGTTAGACATCTTTAAGCACCCGCAGGAACGTTTTGTTTCCTTGGAATCTCCCCCCTCTCCACCTCTGATCACATTGCACTCCCCTGCGAACCCAGACAGGTACAGTATCATCCAGCCTTATTGCTTTTCCACGAATTTCATTGTCCTTACTCCAAACAAGACACTTTTATCCCACAGCTTTGGGAGTGTGATCTCTTGCTTTCTATAGAATATTTGATCTTAACTGACTTGCCTAGTTAAATAAAGGTTCAATAAAATCTACTTTCAGATCAACATCCATGGGGCTGAAGCTCTGCTATCAAGTCTTCTCCCTTTAGAGCACCTATAAACTACCAATGCACCGCTGTTTGCTATTGACACAGAGCTAGCATACTATCCATGCCTGCATGTATGTAACAAAGTAATTACAACAGTTTATTGAAAGATGTTTTTCTTCAAAAGGTTCTCCGCTATTTCGATTGTAGCTCACCTATAAAAAGAAAAGAGGCTATGTTTAGTGGTCACGAGCGCGCCAATTCATTTGGTTGGCGCCAAAATGTTGTTGGCGGCTCTACACTAATTAGCCTACTCTTCCATAAATGCATTACAACTACAAGTTGATCATGTTTAAGAATTTACGTTAAAGTTAAGCTTAATAAATGTAAACGCTTAGTTTATTTAACCTTGGCCCACCTGTTTGTTTTGTTTTTAGATATATATATATATATATATATTTTACCTTTATTTAACTAGGCAAGTCAGTTAAGAACAAAATTTTATTTACAACGTTGGCCTACACCGGCCAAACTTGGGACTCCCAATAACGGCAAGTTGTGATACAGTTTGGATTTGAACGAGGTTGTCTGTAGTGATGCCTCTAGCACTGAGATGCAGTGTCTTAGACCACTGCTGTCACGATGCGAATAGACGGGACGAGAAGCAGAGCGTTGGTGGAGCGACATTCCTTTTTATTTAACTTGTTTTCCAAACAAGTACCAAAAATAAACAAGGAGAGTATACACCGGTGAACTGACATGAACATACACATACAAGAACCCACACCCAGGTGACAAACAAAGGAACTTAAATAGAATCCCCAATTAGAGACAACACGAGACAGCTGTCTCTAATTGGGGATAGAAATGAACAAACACAAAAGACACCAAGTGAACTGCCAAGCTCTAACCGCGGCCCTCCAACTCACCACTAGAGGGAGCCAGAGACATGCCACAGTCAGAACCTGACAACTGCGCCACTTGGGAGCCCCTGTTAACTGGCTGTTGTTTTGAAATATTGATTTATTATTTAATTTGGCTAAGTTGGGCCTTGTTTGAACAACCTGTTTCTTATTTTTGTTGTATACAGTCAGTTCCAAAATTATTGGCACCCCTGTTTTTTCAATACCTTGCAAGGACAACGGCACTTAGCCTTTTATCAAATGTTTTATGAGATTGGAGAACACATTGAGAGGGATCTTAGACCATTCCTCCATACAGAATCTTTCCAGGTCCTTGATATCCTTAGTCTGCGCTTATGGACTGCCCTCTTCAATTCAAACAACTGGTTTTCAATGGGGTTCAAATCCGGAGAACGAGATGGCTGTTGCTAAATGTTGATTTTGTGCTAATTTAACCATTTATTTGTGGATTTGTATGTGTGCTTGGGGTTATTGTATTGAAAGATCCACCTGAGACCAAGTTTCAGCCTCCTGGCAGAGGCAACCAGATTTTTGTCAAAAATGTTCTGGTACTGGGTGAAGTTCATGATGCCGTTGACCTTAACAAGAGCCCAAGGACCATTGGAAGCAAAATAGCCCCATAACATTGAATACCCACCAATATGTTACAGTATGTATGGGGTTGTTTTATTCTTATGCATCCTTATTTTGAAGCCAAACCCACAACTGGTCTGCATACGCAGAAAATAACCCCAAATTACATTTTGAGCCTAGTTTAGCCAAGGAGAAAGCACTGAGCTATGCATTATAGGTAGAAAGACAGGATACTTGTTGGCATTTTTTTTTTCATGTGTGTATCCACTTAAGGGTATCTAAATACAAAGAACTCTCTAGCAATTCACTGAATCTTTCAAGGCCATTTTCTTTATCAACTTTTAAAGCAGCATAACTTGTTCATGCTTCCTCCAATCACAGTGGGCTTTGTAATCTGTAAAAAGTAAAATAAAATATTAAATAATTGTTGTTGACATAAGCCCTCGTTTGGATGAGCCGTCACATATTGTGGTGGGTCTTTGATGTTATGGGGCTATTTTGCTTCCACTGGGGCCCTTGTTAAGGACATTTTAGGCAAAAGTGGATCTCCCAGCAAGACAATAACCCAGAGCACACATCAAAATCCACAAAGAAATGATTAATTGATCACAAAATCAACATTTAGCAATCTGTGGTTTGAATTGAAGAGGGCAGTCCATAAGTGCAGACTAAGGATATCAAGGATCTGCAAAGATTCTGAATGGAGGAATGGCCTTAGATCTCAACCAATGTGTTCTCCAATCTCATAAAACATTTTAGAGTAAGTCTCAGTGCTATTATCCTCGCAAGATGAGAAAAAGGTATTGAAAACAGTGGTGTCAATCATTTTGACCCTCTATTTTTGAGACAAAATCTCTTTCTCTGAGCAATTGTATGAGTATAAAATAATATAATTACATCTTTTTTTTAAAGCAGACAACATAGCTCAGTATTTGTATTATTTATTTTATACAGTCTTTTTGCTCATCTTTATCAAGGGTGCCTATAATTTGGGACCTGACTGTACAGTGGGGAGAACAAGTATTTGATACACTGCCGATTTTGCAGGTTTTCCTACTTACAAAGCATGTAGAGGTCTGTAATTTTTATCATAGGTAAACTTCAACTGTGAGAGACGGAATCTAAAACAAAAATCCAGATTTTTAAATACTTAATTTGCATTTTATTGCATGACATAAGTATTTGATCACCTACCAACCAGTAAGAATTCCGGCTCTCACAGACCTGTTAGTTTTTCTTTAAGAAGCCCTCCTGTTCTCCAGTCATTACCTGTATTAACTGCACCTGTTTGAACTCATTACCTGTATAAAAGACACCTGTCCACACACTCAATCAAACAGACTCCAACCTCTCCACAATGGCCAAGACCAGAGAGCTGTGTAAGGACATCAGGGATAAAATTGTAGACCTGCACAAGGCTGGGATGGGCTACAGGACAATAGGCAAGCAGCTTGGTGAGAAGGCAACAACTGTTGGCGCAATTATTAGAAAATGGAAGAAGTTCAAGATGACGGTCAATCTCCCTCGGTCTGGGGCACCATGCAAGATCTCACCTCGTGGGGCATCAATGATCATGAGGAAGGTGAGGGATCAGCCCAGAACTACACGGCAGGACCTGGTCAATGACCTGAAGAGAGCTGGGACCACAGTCTCAAAGAAAACCATTAGTAACACACTACGCCGTCATGGATTAAAATCCTGCAGCGCACGCAAGGTCCCCCTGCTCAAGCCAGCACATGTCCAGGCCCGTCTGAAGTTTGCCAATGACCATCTGGATGATCCAGAGGAGGAATGGGAGAAGGTCATGTGGTCTGATGAGACAAAAATAGAGCTTTTTGGTCTAAACTCCACTCGCCGTGTTTGGAGGAAGAAGAAGGATGAGTACAACCCCAAGAACACCATCCCAACCATGAAGCATGGAGGTGGAAACATCATTCTTTGGGGATGCTTTTCTGCAAAGGGGACAGGACGACTGCACCGTATTGAGGGGAGGATGGATGGGGCCATGTATCGCGAGATCTTGGCCAACAACCTCCTTCCCTCAGTAAGAGCATTGAAGATGGGTCGTGGCTGGATCTTCCAGCATGACAACGACCCGAAACACACAGCCAGGGCAACTAAGGAGTGGCTCCGTAAGAAGCATCTCAAGGTCCTGGAGTGGCCTAGCCAGTCTCCAGACCTGAACCCAATAGAATATCTTTGGAGGGAGCTGAAAGTCCGTATTGCCCAGCGACAGCCCCGAAACCTGAAGGATCTGTATGGAGGAGTGGGCCAAAATCCCTGCTGCAGTGTGTGCAAACCTGGTCAAGAACTACAGGAAACGTATGATCTCTGTAATTGCAAACAAAGGTTTCTGTACCAAATATTAAGTTCTGCTTTTCTGATGTATCAAATACTTATGTCATGCAATAAAATGCAAATTCATTACTTAAAAATCATACAATGTGATTTTCTGGATTTTTGTTTTAGATTCCGTCACTCACAGTTGAAGAGTACCTATGATAAAAATGACAGACTTCTACATGCTTTGTAAGTGGGAAAACCTGCAAAATCGGCAGTGTATCAAATACTTGTACTCCCCACTTTATATCTTGTACAGTCACCACTTATTCCCTTCCTTCACTGTCAATACGTTTTGTGATATTCATTGTGGGGGTTTGCACAGGCCTTCCTTGTCTGCCACCTCACTGCATATCCACCACGACTACCTAGCTCACAACATGAAGGGTCAGTTCACCAGCCATTGGGCTGTAGGCCTAACTAGTTTGATGGATTTCTATCAACTAGTAAGTCATATCTATTAAACTGGTAGGGCCTAGTTATGGTAAATAGGATGCCAGGATAAATGTCTTATGCCAGCAAGAAAACAAAGCTATCAAACTGGAAAAGGTGTAAACTAGTTATTTGATTAAGTCCTTTGATCCCTGAAACATTTTCATTTACTCTTAACTTGAGATTAAACACTTATTCTTGCCTTTATTGATCATGAAATACATATTTTCCCTCAATAAGTTCTAACACTCTGAATAGGTCTATTTTTTTTACAATCGCTTACACACTAAAAGTGGTACTTGAGCACACTCAGTGAAACCATTAACTCATGTACCTAAATCTTCAGACCAAGTCTGCAAAACTGCACGCACACTATCTGCTTTACACTCAGTTTGCAATTGTAAAACACACTTTTTGCAAAACACTAAACACAGTTCTCTACATTAGACACATCATTCAAAACTAACAGGTCTTGTGTTTCGTTTGGAAAACACTGCCATTCAAAAAGTCACACTAATTTACAGATTACCTTCACCCAGTGTTCACGTGTGAAAACACTTATAGCTAATCAGAGCTTGAGCACTATAAATAGGCTTCAGGTTGGCTTTCTTGGTTTGGAGGCCAATTTTGGAGAGAGCGTTAGAAGAAGAGGAGTGAGAGTAAGAGGGGGATGAGGACAAGGAGGAGGAAGAGGACAATGACATGGAGGAAGAGGACAATGACATGGAGGAGGCCTGTGGTGACATAGACGCGGGGGCATGCCAGAGCTGGATACGCCACTCCAGATGCTACTTACCCCACTGTTTAGCCAGAGAGAACATTGCTTGGGATGTTGATGAGGTGCTGAGGCCAGAACCAAATAGGAGACAGGATGCACCCTAATAGTTGTTTTCCTTTATAGTAACAAGCCTATTTGTTAATATTCTACTCTATTTGCCGTGGACTCCACTGCACACTGAACACGCAAAAGACAAGATAGTAGTGTTTTACAGTTGTCACATCCGTGCGTACTGTGTAGTTGACGTGTATAAGAGCTAATCATTTGATGATTTGTGTGTAGAGTTTCGATGCAACAACACCATTTTGAGAAGAGTTAAAATAGTTTTGAATGTTGTGTGTGTTTTGGTTTTTTTTGTGTAGTCTAGAGAAAAGGAGCCATAGTCTCAGAAATAATGTGTAAGCAATTCTGCCCTACCAAGCAAAAAGGCAGTAACTGCTCATAGCGAGGAACTGAGAAAAATTGCTTTTATTTACCTTGGTTTCACAGTAACCTTATTCAGTTACTGCTAACACGACCCCCATTTTCTCCAAAACACAATACAATAGAGGCAGGATACTTGTCCACATGATTAAGCATGTATTTAATGTAGCAAAAATGACATTAACTCATTTTCGACCAAATTAGCAGTTACTGCCTTTTTGCTTGGTAGGGCAGAATTGTCAAAAACTGTAATCAAAGTCTTTTGATGACATCTAGTGGGCAAACCGAAGAAGTGGTGGGACTTCAAATACAGTATAACATTTTATAATATCAAATTGTTGTCCACTTCTTTCACAGTTTAACAGTGTCCTTGCTTACAGTAGGCCTACTGACAATCACATACGGCTATTTAACTTGGATGAATGATATGATAGCCTGGGTGGAAGTCTGTAAGTGCTTTAGTTGTTGTGATGACACAGGACTTGGCTAAAGCAGGAATAGACTGTTACCCGCGCTAATTATAAAATGGTAAGGAGGGAAGGACGCATGCTGATAGGAACAACACTAGGTGTGGATTGGGGGGTATATAATGGTAGGGGAAGTAGTGTTGATAGCTAAAGTCTAGAGGAGCAAATACTTTAATCAACTCCCTGGAGCAGTGTTGAGCATGACAATCATTCCTTTGCGTTCTACTGTTGTTTGATAACTGCACAAATCACAGAAGAATACAGGGGGAAATGTTTTCATATCATTTAATGTGTCGTAATCTACAGACATTACCTGGTCAATGTGGCGTGATCAAATACTAGTCTATGCAAGCAAATATTTTGAATTTCGCTGTCTCATTTTCTGGTGTTTTTTTCGAATGTGTATTCATTGGATGTGCAATTTACTGGAGAAGCTAGGCCATAAGCCATCAGTGTGCAATTATAAATGTAGTCTGATATGTTTGACTGCGAGTGAATGCGCAGGGTATGACAATTATTTGATGATATCTCAATGAGCTGTGTTGCTGTGACAGATTCAGACGTGCTGTACTCAGGATGACTAAAATGTACTCCCACACAGGCCAGGCTGGTGTCATAACATGTGGCTGTCTCACTGATGCTGTATCTAAATCCTGTACTTTGATTTTATTTGAATACGTGAGTATGCCCATAATTTGTGTGTGTGTGTGTGTGTGTGTGTTTTATTTTTTACTATCCTTGTGCGTAACAGAAGTCCTCACAAGAATAGTAAAACAAGGACAATTTGGACATTTGGGGACATTTTGCCGGTCCCGAGGAAAAATAATATTTTATGAGGATACAGACAACTCGAGTTGTATGCTTTACGTGAAAAGCTGTTTCAGGTGTTTGAAAGTTGCAGAATTCTACAACACATTTTGTCATGGGACGGAGAGAAGATTTTGCAATTATATAACTCATTTCATGCAATTCTACTCATTTTGCTACGGGGCAGTGAGAAAAATTTGCAGTTTACAGCTAATTTCCTGCAATAACGACACATTTGCCATAGGGTGGAGAGAAATGTTTGCAGTTTTGTAATATGATATCTGAGTGAGAGCGACTAATAAAATCAATGGGGGCCCTGGTTGGTAATTCGACCATGATAATTACAAGTTTAGATAGCTGGCTGCTAGACTAATTTACTGTACCGCCCCAAAAATGTTAGCTGACATGGGCTAATTGAGTGACTGTCAGTGACTGACCTAAGAGAAAAACTGCTGATGTGCAACCAAATTGAGATATTGCGCTTGTGTATTCTGCTATTCTAACTCTCAACAGTAAATTGAGACCTTGACTGAGTTCAAAGTGTATGCAGGCTGTGGCCCGGCAGTTGGCCATCCCTGGTGTAGGCTAACCTATCCACTTAAAATGTAATTATAGCTTTCGCATTTTTACATTACTATTGAACTAAGGTTCAACACTATTGAACTAAGGTCAGCCTCTGATGTGCTGAGTGTGTCTGTTTAAATCTTGAGTGTGGGTGTATCTCTCACTCTCTCTCTCTATCTCTCCCTCCCTTTCTCTCTCTCTCTCGCTTTCTCCACGGTAGCTGTCGTGTTTTGTGAAATAGTAATCATTGCTTGAAGCGCATAGTAAAGAAAGCATGGATGCCAGTCGGGTACTCGTTTACGGAGGAAGAGGTGCACTGGGTAGCAACATTGTTCAGCACTTCAAATCTAAAGGATGGGTGAGTGCTATTTGTTTTCATATAGAATACAATTACGAAAGGATTGAGAGCCGTTGCTTGCCCCAGTGTCTATTTGCAATAACCACTTGTTGAGTAGGACTAGGCCTAGTCTCGATGCTATGGTAAGAAGCAAGGAAAAGGAAATTAAACCATATGACATTTTCATCATCAAAACGTTTTAACGACGCCAGCCCAAAACTATCTGAAAACATATAATCAGTTGTTATAATTTATTTAATCTTCTTTTGACTTGCATGTCGAATAAATAGCCGACTTTGATGGATAGTTCGATATCATCATGCTATTTTCCATAAAATGCTAACGTTTCATGCTCTGTTCTTCCTTTCTTTTCCAATAGTGGGTAGCCAGCATCGATATCGTTGCCAACGAGGAGGCAAACGCGAACGTGCTGGTGAAGTTGTCCGAGTCATTTACCGAGCAAGCGGGACAGGTAGGAGGAGGGCGCTTTCATCTGCTTCCTCTGTGATGTTGACAGCTATGGTTTATTGAATGCTCCGGTGTCAAGGGAAACAATCATTGACTTTCCATTTGCAAAACGCTGGATAATTACCGTAATTTATATGCCACGATCGAAAACGCTGATCATTGGTTATAATGCTGTTATTGCATATATGGGAGCACAATTGTAAACACAGGAAGTGGTTACATTCAAAATTATAAAATATGTTTTCTAATGACATGTTATATTAGCAAAACACCCAGACTCTAGCCCTTTTTAATAGACTATCTCTTGCTGCAGGTGACAGCAGATGTGGCCCAGTTGCTAGGGGACCAGAAAGTGGATGCCATCTTGTGTGTGGCAGGCGGATGGGCGGGAGGAAATTGCAGCTCCAAAGGTTCAAGAGCGTTTCTCTGAGATATCATCAGTTCATTTTGAACACACACTGTGATATGAATGCCAGGTCCTGTGTGACTCAATTGGTAGCGGGTGGCACTTGCAACACCAGGGTTGTGGGTTTGATACCCACAGGGGACCAGTACAAACAAAGTATGCACTCACTACTGTAAGTCGCTCTGGATAAGAGTGTCTGCTAAAATGTAAATTTCCCCTTAGGTTAAATTCTCATCCGGTATTCAATAGGGATGTTTGTTCGTTCCATTTAATTATATGGTTCATTCATTATTACAATGTTGTTCCTTAAACATGTTCTCTTATGTATGTTGTTTTTAGACCTGTACAAAAACACAGACATTATGTGGAAGCAGAGCGTGTGGACCTCTACCATCTCTAGCCATCTGGCTGCTGTGCACCTAAAGCAGGGTGGACTGCTGACTCTGGCTGGGGCTAAAGCATCACTTGGTGGTACTAGTGGTAAGACGCCACTAACCTCTACTCTATTCTAATGGTATTCTATTCTACTGGTGTTCTATTCTACTGGTGTTCTATTCTATTCTACTGGTATTCTATTCTACTGGTGTTCTATTCTACTGGTGTTCTATTCTATTCTACTGGCATTCTATTCTACTGGTGTTCTATTCTACTGGTATTCTATTCTACTGGTGTTCTATTCAATTCTACTGGTATTTTATTCTACTGGTGTTTTATTATGTTATACTTGTGTTCTATTCTATTCTACTGGTATTCTATTCTACTGGTGTTTTGTTCTATTCTACTGGTATTCTATTCTACTGGTTTTCTATTCTATTCTACTGGTATTCAATTCTACAGGTGTTCTTTTCTACTGGTATTCTATTCTACTGGTATTCTGTTCTACTGGTATTCAATTCTGCATGTGTTCTATTCTATTCTACTGGTATTCAATTGTTCTGGTGTTCTATTATATTCTACTGGTGTTCTATTCTATTCTACTGGTATTCTATTCTACTGGTGTTCTATTCTATTATACTGGTATTCTGTTATACTAGTATTCAATTATACTGGTATTCTATTCTACTGGTATTCTGTTCTACAGGTGTTCTATTCTACTGGTATTAAATTTTACTGGTGTTCTATTCTACTGGTGTTCTATTCTATTCTACTGGTATTCTATTCTACCAGTATTCTATTCTACTGGTATTACATTCTACTGGTGTTCTATTCTACTGGTGTTCTATTCTATTCTACTGGTGTTCTATACTATTCTATTGGTATTCTATTCTACTGGTGTTCTATACTATTCTACTGATGTTCTATTCTATTGGTTTTCTATTCTACTGGTGTTCTATTATATTGGTATTCTATTCTACTGGTGTTCTATTCTATTCTACTGGTGTTCTATACTATTCTACTGGTATTCTATTCTACTGGTGATCTATACTATTCTACTGATGTTCTATTCTATTGGTATTCTATTCTACTGCTGTTCTATTATAATTTATTTGCATTTTCGTCATAATTTAAGATTAGGGTTAGGCATTAGGGTTAGCAGTGTGGTTTAGGTTAGGGTTAAGGTTAGGTTTAAAATCTGATTTTATGACTTTGTGGCTGTGCCAGCTAGTGACCACTCTGCAGAGCTGCCTCCAGTACATCTCAGTAAATGCCAACCTGCTATTCTTTTCTCCTGTAATGTTGTCATGCTGACCCTGTTTGACTGTGCCTCTGTTCTGAACTCTGTTTCATTCCGACTTTGATGTTTAAGGGACTTTGGCTTACATCTACTGTCATCAAGATTTAGGCAGCCAAAACAAATAGCAGCTTATGTCATCATACCTTTTGTAAAACATGGAACCCATGAAATACAAAAAAAATTATATGATATATAGTAGAAAGGAAAATATGAGTAAAAAAAATATGTATATGATATGCATTTGATAAACATGGTGATATTTTAATGATGTCAGACAATCATGAGGAGAGAATGTGTTACTACTATGGTTTTTCACACAATGCTGTCTGGTATTTTAAACCTGACCCTGTATGCATGTGATGGTACCTATAGTACCCAATACCCATGCCATTCCCTGTGTGGTGTGTTACCCATGTGATGGTCCTGAGAACAATACAAATCCTGACACTAGGGCACCTAAAATCCCTGATCAGCAGTCAGTAGAAAGCCCCCACTCTCATTGGCTGTTAGGTTGGGGAAGAGAATGAGTCAGAAGAATTTGGGTCTCTCCAAATGTGTACATGGTTAGAGTGTGTTGTGCTGTTCTCCCATTGAAATGTAGCTTACTGTAGAAACTAGTGCTACACTAGACACAGGCCAGGAAATTGGAAGCAATTCCCTCACAACTTTGGTTTATTTGTGGATGTTTCCTGTAGTTTTTTAAACCTAAAATATGAATAAGGTTTTGATATTGAAGAAGGTATGTCTATATTTATTTGAATCTATGATAAAACCCTCAATATTTACAGATTTTCATAATCTCTTAAATTCATGTCAGGTAATTCAAACAACCATTTATTTACTGTAGATGAAGCATTTCCCCCATGCCTTTATCCAACAGGTACTGCAAGTGCATCGATTGCCGTATGCCTATTTAATCAATAAAATGTACAGTGGGGAGAACAAGTATTTGATACACTGCCGATTTTGCAGGTTTTCCTACTTACAAAGCATGTAGAGGTCTGTAATGTTTATCATAGGTACACTTCAACTGTGAGAGACGGAATCAAAAATCCAGAAAATCACATTGTATGATTTTTAAATAGTTTATTTGCATTTTATTGCATGACATAAGTATTTGATCACCTACCAACCAGTAAGAATTCCGGCTCTCACAGACCTGTTAGTTTTTCTTTAAGAAGCCCTCCTGTTCTCCACTCATTACCTGTATTAACTGCACCTGTTTGAACTCGTTACCTGTATAAAAGACACCTGTCCACACACTCAATCAAACAGACTCCAACCTCGCCACAATGGCCAAGACCAGAGAGCTGTGTAAGGACATCAGGGATAAAATTGTAGACCTGCACAAGGCTGGGATGGGCTACAGGACAATAGGCAAGCAGCTTGGTGAGAAGGCAACAACTGTTGACGCAATTATTAGAAAGTTCAAGATGACGGTCAATCTCCCTCGGTCTGGGACACCATGCAAGATCTCACCTCGTGGGGCATCAATGATCATGAGGAAGGTGAGGAATCAGCCCAGAACTACACGGCAGGACCTGGTCAATGACCTGAAGAGAGCTGGGACCACAGTCTCAAAGAAAACCATTAGTAACACACTACGCCGTCATGGATTAAAATCCTGCAGCGCACGCAAGGTCCCCCTGCTCAAGCCAGCGCATGTCCAGGCCCGTCTGAAGTTTGCCAACGACCATCTGGATGATCCAGAGGAGGAATGGGAGAAGGTCATGTGGTCTGATGAGACAAAAATAGAGCTTTTTGGTCTAAACTCCACTCGCCGTGTTTGGAGGAAGAAGAAGGATGAGTACAACCCCAAGAACACCATCCCAACCGTGAAGCATGGAGGTGGAAACATCATTCTTTGGGGATGCTTTTCTGCAAAGGGGACAGGACGACTGCACCGTATTGAGGGGAGGATGGATGGGGCCATGTATCGCGAGATCTTGGCCAACAACCTCCTTCCCCCAGACCGAGGGAGATTTACCGTCATCTTGAACTTCTTCCATTTTCTAATAATGTCACGGTTTGGATTAATGGGACGGTAAACGGAGCGCTGGTGAAGTGTCATCCTTTTTATTTTAAATGAGATGTACTCACGAAGCGTTCAAAATAACAAAGGAGAGTGAAACAACTAACTACAAACAAAAAACACAGTGACTTACTTGCTGGGCTACAGGCAGTGCAGACAAGCAGGAACAATGATCCACACACAGGTGGATTTGTGTGGAGCCTATATACTATCCCCAATCAGAGACAACGCTAGACAGCTGTCTCTGATTGGGGATGATAATCTCCCTAGTTAGTGTGTGAGGACTTGGTTGTGTGCCTCTCTCCTCCCCTAGGTGGGAGTAAGAGGCCTTACCACAACCAAGCCCTCACAGTACCCCCCCCCCCTAAGGTGCGGACTCCCGATCGCACACCATACACCCCCCTCTCCTGAAAAAAAAATGTCCAAAAACTAGGGGGGACATGGCGGGGTACTGAGGTGGTTGCTGGTGGAGGCTCCGGTTCCGGTTCCGGGCGTGGCACAGACTGTGAGAGTAGCTTCCCTCCTACCTCTCTGTTGCACGCCCGGTCCGGTCCGGACCCCGGCGCGATGGTTCCGCCCTCAGTACTCCCGCCATCCACCAAGTCCTGTCTGGACCCTGGTGTGGGAGCCCTCGACCCTGGAGAGGGGCTGACAACCGGCCCCGGACTGGGCACCGGTGGAGCGGACTGCTCCGGCACTGGAGCGACGCAGACGACCGGCCCCGGACTGGGCACCGGTGGAGCGGACTGCTCCGCCACTGGAGCGACGTAGACGACCGGCCCCGGACTGGGCACCGGTGGAGCGGACTGCTCCGGCACTGGAGCGACGCAGACGACCGGCCCCGGACTGGGCACCGGTGGAGCGGACTGCTCCGCCACTGGAGCGACGTAGACGACCGGCCCCGGACTGGGCACCGGTGGAGCGGACTGCTCCGGCACTGGAGCGACGCAGACGACCGGCCCCGGACTGGGCACCGGTGGAGCGGACTGCTCCGTCACTGGAGCGACGTAGACGACCGGCCCCGGACTGGGCACCGGTGGAGCGGACTGCTCCTTCACTGGAGCGACGTCGACGACCGGCCCCGGACTGGGCACCGGTGGAGCGGACTGCTCCGTCACTGGAGCGACGCAGATGACCGGCCCCGGACTGGGCACCGGTGGAGCGGACTGCTCCGGCACTGGAGCGGAGCAGACTGTTGGACCCGGATGTGGCTCTGGTGGAGGTTCAGGGCTGCTCACCTTCACCTGAGGTCCCGGGCTGCTGACCTTCCCCGGAGGTCTCGGACTGCTGACCTTCCCCGGAGGTCTCGGGCTGCTGACCTTCCCCGGAGGTCTCGGGCTGCTGACCTTCACAGGAGGCCTCGGGCTGCTGACCTTCACAGGAGGCCTCGGGCTGCTGACCTTCTCCGGAGACCTCGGACAGCTGACCTTCACCGGAGGCCTCGGGCTGCTGACCTTCACAGGAGACCTCGGGCTGCTGACCGTCACAGGAGGCCTCGGGCTGCTGACCTTCTCCGGAGACCTCGGACAGCTGACCTTCACCGGAGACCTCGGGTTGGACGCCGTGCCCACCCTGGGCAACGACGGAGAGGTGGTTTTCAGCCCTGCCGTAGGTCTGGCTGTCTGTCCCAGACTGGGCACCAACGCAGAGATGGTCTCCAGCCCTGTGGTTGGGCTGGCTGTCGGCCCCAGACTGGGCACCGACACGCTATGGAGCTCCTGCTCCACAGCGGGACTGAACGTCGTGCCCACCCTGGGCACCGACGCAGAGATGGTATCCAGCCCTGTGGTTGGGCTGGCTGTCGGCCCCAGACTGGGCACCGACGCGCTATGGAGCTCCTGCTCCACAGCGGGGCTGAACGTCGTTGTAACCTCCGTGCGAGGAGTAGGCACGGGGCGTACTGGACTGGGGGAACGCACCACTGGTCTGATGCGAGGCGCTGGCACGGGTCGCACCGGGCTGGGGAAACGCACCGTTGCGTTGGTGTGTTGAGCTGGTACAGGTCGCACCGGGCTGGGGAAACGCACCGTTGGGCTGGTGCGTTTAGCTGGCACGGGTCGCACCGGGCTGGAGACACGCACCATAGGGCTGGTGCGCGGAGCAGGCGCGGGCCGTACCGGGCTGGGGAAACGCACCGTTGGGTTGGTGCGTTTAGCTGGTACGGGTCGCACCGGGCTAATGTTGCGCACCGATGGTTTGGTGCGCAGAGTCGGTCTCCTCTTCCTCCGACTCTGGACCGGCGCTGGAGGCACCGGACTGGGAACTGGCGCTGGAGCACGACTGTCCCTGTCGTCCCTACTCCACCGCCAATCCCCATCCTGTGAGGGTTCCTCCGGGAACCCCCACGAGTGAGGGAACAGAAGCACATCGTCGTCGTCTTCCTCCGACTCCTCTCTGTACTCCTGCTCCCACGGCTGTAGGGGCTCCTCCTGGAACCCCCACGAGTGCAGTGGTCGGGGCTCTTCTCCCCCGATCCCCGACCACCCCCATAGCCCCCCCCCCAAAATCAGTTTGGGGGTTTTTCTGGGCTCCAGGCTGGTCCTCAGTTTTAGCCCGGTGACGTGTCCTCCGTCTTCGGCGCCTTGACTGCTCCGGACCCCAGCCTTCCTCCACCGCATGATAATGGTAGACATCCTCCTTAGATAATTTCCCCATATCGTAGAGGATGTCTACCAGTGTCTGCTCACGTTGCGTCCCAGGGAGGGTGGATCATTCTGTCACGGTTTGGATTAATGGGACGGTAAACGGAGCGCTGGTGAAGTGTCATCCTTTTTATTTTAAATGAGATGTACTCACGAAGCGTTCAAAATAACAAAGGAGAGTGAAACAACTAACTACAAACAAAAAACACAGTGACTTACTTGCTGGGCTACAGGCAGTGCAGACGAGCAGGAACAATGATCCACACACAGGTGGATTTGTGTGGAGCCTATATACTATCCCCAATCAGAGACAACGCTAGACAGCTGTCTCTGATTGGGGATGATAATCTCCCTAGTTAGTGTGTGAGGACTTGGTTGTGTGCCTCTCTCCTCCCCTAGGTGGGAGTAAGAGGCCTTACCACAACCAAGCCCTCACAAATAATTGCGTCAACAGTTGTTTCCTTCTCACCAAGCTGCTTGCCTATTGTCCTGTAGCCCATCCCAGCCTTGTGCAGGTCTACAATTTTATCCCTGATGTCCTTACACAGCTCTCTGGTCTTGGCCATTGTGGCGAGGTTGGAGTCTGTTTGATTGAGTGTGTGGACAGGTGTATTTTATACAGGTAACGAGTTCAAACTGGTGCAGTTAATACAGGTAATGAGTGGAGAACAGGAGGGCTTCTTAAAGAAAAACTAACAGGTCTGTGAGAGCCGGAATTCTTACTGGTTGGTAGGTGATCAAATACTTATGAATTAATTATTTAAAAATCATACAATGTGGTTTTCTGGATTTTTGTTTTAGATTCCGTCACTCACAGTTGAAGAGTACCTATGATAAAAATTACAGACTTCTACATGCTTTGTAAGTGGGAAAACCTGCAAAATTGGCAGTGTATCAAATACTTGTTCTCCCCACTGTATTTATAAAGCCCTTTTTATGTCACAAAGTGCTTATACAGACACCCAGCCTAAAACCGCAAAGAGCAAGCAGTGCAGATGTAGAGGCACAGTGGCAAGGAAACACTCCTTAGAAAAACAGAAACCTGGAGAGGAACCAGGCTCTGAGGGGTGGCCAGTCCTCTTCTGGCTGTTCCTAGTGGAGAAGAACCAGGCTCCGACGGGTAGCCAGTCCTCTTCTGGCTTTACTGGGTAGAGAGGAACCAGGCTCAGAGGGGGGGCCAGTCCTCTTCTGGCTGTGCCGGGTGGAGAGGAACCAGGCTCAGAGGGGGGGCCAGTCCTCTTCTGGCTGTGCCGGGTGGAGATTAAGAGTACATGGCCATTAAAGCCAGATCATTCTTCAAGACGTTCAAACGTTCATAGATGACCAGCAGGGTCAAATAGTAATCACAGTGGTTATAGAGGGTGCAACAGGTCAGCACCTGTCATTTGGCTTTTCATAGCCGAGCATTCAGAGGTCGTTGCAGCAGGGGTGTGGTAGAGAGAGAGAGAGAGGGTCAAAACAGCAGGTCCGGGACAAGGTAGCACATCCTGTAAACAGGTCAGGGTTCCATAGTCGCAGGCAGAACAGAAGAAACTGGATCAGCAGCACGACCAGGTGGACTGGGGACTGGGACAGCCAGGAGTCGTCAGGTAGTCCTGAGGCATGGTCCTAGGGTTCAGGTCTTCCGGGGGGGGGGAGGAGGAGAAGGTAAGACAGGAGATTTACACCAGATAGGACAGACTGACCCTAGCCCCCCGGCACATAGGCTATTACAGCATAGATACTGGAGACTGAGACAGAGGGGTTTGGGGGACACTGTATATCCTGCCAACCAGGCAGGATATAACCCCACTTTGCCAAAGCACAGCCCCCACACCACCAGAGGGATATCAACTGACCACCAACTTAGTACCCTGAGACAAGTTAGAGTATAGCCCACGAAGATCTCCCCCACTGCACTGGCCCGAGGTGTCGTAAAACCAGACAGGAAGGTCACGTAAGTGACTCAACCCAGTCAAGTCTAGTATAGAGAAAAAAGCCTGGCACGACGTGACAAACCCCTCCTAGGGATGGCATGGGAGTGCACTAGCAAGCCAATGACTCATCCCCCTGTAATATGGTCAGAGGCAGAGAATCCCAGTGGAGAGAGGGGAGACAGCAAGAAGGAGACAGCAGACTACACTCAATCATAGGACCTACTGAAGAGATGAGTCTTCAGTAAAGACTTAAAGGTTGATACAGTCTGCATCTCTCACATGGATCGGCAGACCTTTCCATAAAAATGTTGCTCTATAGGAGAAAGCCCTGTTTCCAGGTGTTTGCTTAAAAATTCTAGGAACAATAAGGAGGCCTGCATCTTGTGATCGTAGTGTACGGGTAGGTATGTCCGGCAGGACCAAGTCCTTGTAATCTTGAAGTGACAAAAGCATGGATTAGGTTTTCTGCATAGTTTTTGGACAAAAGGTTTCAGATTTTTGTAATGTTACGAAGATGTAAAAAACCTGCTCTTTAAATATTTTTAATATTTTTAATATAATACAAATGTTTTGTACTACTGACAAAAACAAGACATTGGAAGATAGTAGTAGTGCTTAAAGATTGCATGTGCTTAGGGATTATTTGTGTTTATATTTGAGCTTAATATTAGCTTTAATACTTAAGAGCTTACTGGTTAATAGTCTGTCTGACATTCTCAAACAGCTTTTACTGAGTTCTCTATGGTGATATACTGCCTTTTCGCAGTTTGTTGTCCAGTTGTGTCTTAGGGACAACTGGTCTTGCAAAGCCAGATGTAGACCAAAGGAAAGCTACATTGTAGACATTTCATTGTGGACTTAAAGATTTGGGGTTGATTTGGGGTTAAATACTGAGGCTAGTTAACCATGTGAGCATCCTATTACCCTAATCCTTGACCCTAGATTTATAAGTCAGTTTGAACTGTCAAATAACATTGATTTAACTTTTGGGGGATTCAGCACGCAAGTCTGTTAATGCTCTTTGGGGAAATTGTTTTTGAAGGCGCTTCCTATAAACCATCTTAACGTTAGCAATTTGGAGTGCATACAGTGGGGAGAACAAGTATTTGATACACTGCCGATTTTGCAGGTTTTCCCACTTACAAAGCATGTAGAAGTCTGTAATTTTTATCATAGGTACACTTCAACTGTGAGTGACGGAATCTAAAACAAAAATCCAGAAAATGACAATGTATGATTTTTAAGTAATTGATTTGCATTTTATTGCATGACATAAGTATTCGATACATCAGAAAAGTAGAACTTAATATTTGGTACAGCAACCTTTGTTTGCAATTACAGAGATCATACGTTTCCTGTAGTTCTTGACCAGGTTTGCACACACTGCAGCAGGGATTTTGGCCCACTCCTCCATACAGACCTTCTCCAGATCCTTCAAGTTTCGGGGCTTTCACTGGGCAATACGGACTTTCAGCTCCCTCCAAAGATTTTCTATTGGGTTCAGGTCTGGAGACTGGCTAGGCCACTCCAGGACCTTGAGATGCTTCTTACGGAGCCACTCCTTAGTTGCCCTGGCTGTGTGTTTCGGGTCGTTGTCATGCTGGAAGACCAAGCCACGACCCATCTTCAATGCTCTTACTGAGGGAAGGAGGTTGTTGGCCAAGATCTCGCGATACATGGCCCCATCCATCCTCCCCTCAATACGGTGCAGTCGTCCTATCCCCTTTGCAGAAAAGCATCCCCAAAGAATGATGTTTCCACCTCCATGCTTCACGGTTGGGATGGTGTTCTTGGGGTTGTACTCATCCTTCTTCTTCCTACAAACTCGGCAAGTGGAGTTTAGACCAAAAAGCTCTATTTTTGTCTCATCAGACCACATGACCTTCTCCCATTCCTCCTCTGGATCATCCAGATGGTCATTGGCAAACTTCAGACGGGCCTGGACATGCGCTGGCTTGAGCAGGGGGACCTTGCGTGCGCTGCAGGATTTTAATCCATGACGGCGCAGTGTGTTACTAATGGTTTTCTTTGAGACTGTGGTCCCAGCTCTCTTCAGGTCATTGACCAGGTCCTGCCGTGTAGTTCTGGCCTGATCCCTCACCTTCCTCATGATCATTGATGCCCCACGAGGTGAGATCTTGCATGGTGCCCCAGACCGAGGAAGATTGGCCGTCATCTTGAACTTCTTCCATTTTCTAATAATTGCGCCAACAGTTGTTGCCTTCTCACCAAGCTGCTTGCCTATTGTCCTGTAGCCCATCCCAGCCTTGTGCAGGTCTACAATTTTATCCCTGATGTCCTTACACAGCTGTTTGATTGAGTGTGTGGAGTCTGTTTGATTGAGTGTGTGGACAGGTGTCTTTTATACAGGTAACGAGTTCAAACAGGTGCAGTTAATACAGGTAATGAGTGGAGAACAGGAGGGCTTCTTAAAGAAAAACTAACAGGTCTGTGAGAGCCGGAATTCTTACTGGTTGGTAGGTGATCAAATACTTATGTCATGCAATACAATGCAAATTAATTATTTAAAAATTATACAATGTGATTTTCTGGATTTTTGTTTTAGATTCCGTCACTCACAGTTGAAGAGTACCTATGATAAAAATTACAGACTTCTACATGCTTTGTAAGTGGGAAAACCTGCAAAATCGTCAGTGTATCAAATACTTGTTCTCCCCACTGTATGTAAAAAAAAATACAAAAAAAAGAATACAAAAAATACAACTGACAGTCTCATTGAGAAATAGGTTCCAGTTCTTCAGTTTAGTAGTAGACTATCTTGGAGAGAAAATGTAATTGAATGAAAAAGAGCTAACTCTCCACCCCTTTCTCTCATTGGTCCTTTTTTCAAAGGTAGCTGTGGCATGCCTCTGCCATTTCTTTAAAAAAGAGTGGGAAAAATGTGGAAAATGCTGCTTACTGTTTCCAGATGCTACAAACACAAACATTTATGGGAAGTCAAAAGCATGCCTGTGAAACAAGCAGTCCTCTCTCAATACTGTCATGGGCAACATTTGGGAACCAAAAGCACCCAGAATATTTGTCCAAAGTATATAAACAGGAAGTTATAAATGTATAGTGAATGTATGTTGACTTCAAAATATACTATATGTTTGTAATATCACATATATGACTTTGTAACACTAGTATTGTGTATATTTCCATGTCCCTTGTTATTACAGTAAGATTTATTGGTGTTTATCTATTTATCTGATTTTATCCAACCATCGCTCCTATATCACTGTCCCTCTCTCCATCCCTCCCTCTTACTCTCTCTCCTCAGGCATGGTGGGCTATGGCATGGCCAAGGCAGCAGTCCACCAGCTCTGTCAGAGTCTAGCAGGAGAAGACAGTGGGATTCCCACTGGAGCTGTGGCTGTAGCCATACTACCGTGAGTAGCCTAGCGGTTAAGAGCATTTGGCCATTAACTGAAAGGTTTCTGGCTCGAATCCCTGAGCCAACTAGGTGAAAAATATGTTGATGTGCCCTTGAGCAAGGCACTTAACCCTAATTGCTCCTATGAGTCGCTCTCATCTGCTAAATTACTAAAATGTTAATAATCTTGTTGTTTTTACTACAGTTAATCAATTACTAATTAGTAAAAGGAAAAACCTGCCAAAGAAACCATTTGTTATTAGTTTATTACTTACTAATTATGAATAGGAATAGAAAAAACCTGCACTCATTGTAAATAGTCGTTACGAATGTAATTTATTTGCAACAACAGAGGTCAAAGTTTACATTACGAATAAATTACATGTATTCGCCTCATGAGCAGCTATCTGTATACACAGTTTCATTGATTAACAAATGGATGTAAAGCACTGTCAGCATGAGAAGCCTGTAACTGAGTTTTATAGTCAATACTCTCAGGGCTCTGTTATGGTACATTCCAATTGCATGAGGTTGGACTGAGGCCACCTGCCAGGCTACTACTGGCTATCACATATGGTTAGCATTACCCCCATGACTTGCAGTTCTTGTGCACTACCAATACGTATACTTTATTCAATGCAACTGTGCACAAAAGACTGTAGACAGCATCTGTGCACATTCAAAAGACTGTAGACTGCATCTGTGCATGCACAAAAGACTGTAGACTGCATCTGTGCATGCACAAAAGACTGTAGACTGCATCTGTGCACGCACAAACGACTGTAGACTGCATCTGTGCACATTCAAAAATATCAGCGTACAGGTGAGACCCAGGCACAGACAACGTTTGGAATAACAAATGTTTATTATACCAACAGAGGGCAGGCAAAAGACAGGTCAGGGACAAGCAGAGTTCGGTAATCCAGAGTAGTGGGGCAAAGGTACAGGACTACAGGCAGGCTCAGGGTCGGGGCAGGCAAAGAAAGGTCGAAACCGGGAAACCAAGAAAACAGGCACTTTAGAGAGAGAGGAGTAAAGGGGGAAAACACTGGTAGGCTTGAAGAACAAAATGAACTGGCAACAGCCAAACAGAACACAGGGATAAATAGGTTGTTGGATGCTTGCTGGTGGTAAATAAGACAATAGAGATATCATCTCTATATTTTAGCTTTACTGTTGTTTTTTAGTCTGTAGACAAGGGGTTTACATGGGCCTGTTACATTCACTCCAGGGCCAGAGATTCAGGCCTCAGGCAATGAGTTCCTACCACCGCCAGAACATTGTCATGTGACTTGATTACACAGGGTAACCTTGGATACGCCAATGAACAGGAAGTTCATGCCTGATGCAGACTTTGGTTCCTGGACACCGCTGGATTACATTGCAGAGTGAGTGTGATATGGTGGATGATGGGTTGTGAGTGTGATATGGTGGATGATGGGTTGTGAGTGTGATATGGTGGATGATGGGTTGTTTTCATTACCGTATGTTTTTACTGATCATTTAGTTGATCTTGAGATTTAAAATGATATGTATATTTATACTTTAAGACCGTCATTAGATTATAATTATTCTAAAGATTTAGAACATACAGATGTATCACTTTGATCAATGTATGACTATAATTCTAGACAATCCTTTTCTTTAAAAAAATGTGGTGTATACCAGTATTTCACCAGAAGATGGCAATGCTGCCACTTGGCCTGGGAAAATGTTCTACTCAATTGAATTGCAGTATTACTTGTTAAAATCAAAAAATCAGCCAAAATATATTTAGAGCCAAATGTCTGGTTTGAAAAATGCTGTAATGTGATCGAAAGGTTAATTTGATGGACACATCAATCAACTAATTATAATCTCCCATCTTAAATTTCTTCAATACTCTTGACTGGATATAGTCTTGGATTCTATTACTTGGATACTCTTTACAGGATTTACCCAAATGTGTTGTAAATGCAATGTACTGTATCTAACACACACAAACATAAATTAAATATACTTTTGTGTCATTTGTTTCTAAACTAGTGTATGGAGCCCCTAAATGAGAGTATGAAGCCCCTAAATGAGAATATGGAGCCCCTAAATGAGAATATGGAGCCCCTAAACTAGTGTATGGAGCCCCTAAACTAGTGTATGGAGCCCCTAAATGAGAGTATGGAGCCCCTAAACGAGTGTATGGAGCCCCTAAACGAGTGTATGGAGCCCCTAAACGAGTGTATGGAGCCCCTAAACGAGTGTATGGAGCCCCTAAACGAGTGTATGGAGCCCCTAAACGAGAGTATGGAGCCCCTAAACTAGTGTTTGGAGCCCCTAAACGAGTGTATGGAGCCCCTAAATGAGAGTATGGAGCCCCTAAATGAGAGTATGGAGCCCCTAAACTAGTGTATGGAGCCCCTAAATGAGAGTATGAAGCCCCTAAATGAGAGTATGGAGCCCCTAAACGAGTGTATGGAGCCCCTAAACGAGTGTATGGAGCCCCTAAACGAGTGTATGGAGCCCCTAAACGAGTGTATGGAGCCCCTAAATGAGTGTATGGAGCCCCTAAATGAGTGTATGGAGCCCCTAAATGAGAGTATGGAGCCCCTAAATGAGTGTATGGAGCCCCTAAATGAGAGTATGGAGACCCTAAACTATTGTATGGAGACCCTAAACTAGTGTATGGTTCCTCTTTTCATTTCAGTTTAGTCTCCAGTCTCTCTTCTGTACACGTTAGAGATTAGATGGGATTTGATCCATCTTTATAATCCCAGAAGAGTTGGACAACATTAAGATTACCAGTGGAAACAGATACAGTTCATCTGCTTATCAAATGTCCATTTGGTGGACTGGTGTAGAATGTTGACTTTGAATTGTGAATAGGCAATCTCATGGTATAGTTGCTGTTGAAATAGGTAATTGGCTAACAACATAACTCAAATCCCACTAAGAGGCAGAGATATATATAAAATACTTAAAATGCATCAATATTGTGGGCTTTTTTGTTTTCTTGAAATTTCTTCTAGACTTTGACATATAGAAAACAACTTAATCTCATCCATCGCTTAAATAAAAAATGGGCTCTCTCTTATATCATATACTGTAAGCCAACCATGTGTCACTTTTTCTCACAAATAGGAAATGCTAGTACCCATAGTCTAGTCATCTCATAGTCTCATTCTCTTACTTTTCTTATTTTGTCATAGTCTTATTTTTCTGTCTTCTAGAACTTTCTTCAGTTGGGTCACCGGTGCGGATCGTCCAGCATCGGGCAGTCTGATGCTCCTCACCACCACCGGAGGCAAGACACAGGCCCTACCCGCACAATAAGACATGTTTCCTACCCACACAATAAGACACAGGCCCTACCCACACAATAAGACATGTTTCCTACCCACACAATAAGACACAGGCCCTACCCACACAATAAGACATGTTTACTACCCACACAATAAGACACAGGCCCTACCCACAAAATAAGACATGTCCCTACCAACAAAATAAGAAATGTACCCTACCCACACAATAAGATGTTTCCCCTACCTACACAACAAGACATGTTACCTATCCACACAATAAGACACAGCAACCTACCCACACAGGCCCTACCCACACAATAAGACACAGGTCCTACCCACAAAATAAGAAATGTACCCTACCCACACAATAAGATGTTTCCCCTACCTACACAACAAGACATGTTACCTATCCACACAATAAGACACAGCCCATACCCACACAATAAGACACAGCCCATACCCACACAATAAGACACAGCCCCTACCCACACAATAAGACACAGCCTTTACCCACACAATAAGACACAGGCCCTACCCACACAATAAGACATGTGTTCCAGTCCACACAATAAGACACAGGCTCTACCCACAAAATAAGAAATGTACCCTACCCACACAATAAGATGTTTCCCCTACCTACACAACAAGACATGTTACCTATCCACACAATAAGACACAGCCCCTACCCACACAGGTCCTACCCACACAATAAGACACAGGGCCTACCCACACAATAAGACATGTCCCCTACCCACACAATAAGACATGTCCCCTACCCACACAATAAGACACAGGCCCTACCCACACAATAAGACATAGGCCCTACCCACAAAATAAGACACAGCCCCTACCCACACAATAAGACATGTTCCCTACCCACACAATAAGACGTGTCCCAACCCACACAATAAGATGTGTCCCTACCCACACAATAAAACATGTCCCTACCCACACAATAAGACACAGCCCATACCCACACAACAAGACACAGCCCATACCCACACAACAAGACACAGCCCATACCCACACAATAAGACACAGCCCCTACCCACACAATAAGACACAGCCTCTACCCACACAATAAGACACAGGCCCTACCCACACAATAAGACATGTGTTCCAGTCCACACAATAAGACACAGGCCCTACCCACAAAATAAGAAATGCACCCTACCCACACAATAAGATGTTTCCCCTACCTACACAACAAGACATGTTACCTATCCACACAATAAGACACAGCCCCTACCCACACAGGCACTACCCACACAATAAGACACAGGCCCTACGATGGTCGAATTGCTGCAAAGAAACCACTAATAAAGGACACCAATAAGAAGAAGAGACTTGCTTGGGCCAAGAAACACTGGTGGAAATCTGTCCTTTAGTCGCAGAGTAGGTGAACGGATGATCTCTGCATGTGTGGTTCCCACCATGAAGCATGGAGGAGGAGGTGTTATGGTGTGGGGGTGCTTTGCTGGTGACACTGTCAGTGATTTATTTAGAATTCAAGGCACACTTAACCAGCATGGCTACCACAGCATTCTGCAGCAATATGCCATCCCATCTGGTTTGCGCTTAGTCGGACTATAATTTGTTTTTCAACAGGACAATGACCCAATACACCTTCAGGCTATGGAAGGGCTATTTGACCAAGAATTGAGATGGTTTGGGTTGAGTTGGACAGCATAGTGACGGAAAAACAGCCCAAAAGTTCTCAACATATTTGGGAACTCCTTTAAGACTGTTGAAAAATAATTACAGGTGAAGCTGGTTGAGAGAATGCCAAGATTGTACAAAGCTGTTATCAGTGTGGCTACTTTGAAGAATCTCAAATATAAAATATATTTTGATTTGTTTAACACTTGTTTGGTTACTACATGATTCCATATGTGTTATTTCATAGTTTTGATGTCTTCACTATTATTCTACATTGTAGAAAATAGTAAAAAATAAAGAAAAACCCTTGAATATGTAGGTGTGTCCAAACGTTTTGACTGATACTGAATATATATATGTATATACATTTTTTTTTTTGAAATTGTTGGACATAAAATACTGTAACAAAACCAGCAAATCAGCTCCAAGACTGACCAGGTGAATCCAGGTGAAAGCTATGATCCCTTATTGATGTCACTTAAATCTGCTTCAATCAGTGTAGATGAAGGAGAGGAGAGGTTAAAGAAGGTCTTTTAAGCCTTTAGACAATTGAGACATGGATTGTGTGTACCATTCAAAGGGTGAATGGGCAATAAAAAATATTTAAGTGCCTTTGAACAGGGTATGGTAGTAGGTGCCAGGCACACGGGTTTGTGTCAAGAACTGCAACGTTCAACAGTTTCCCGTGTGTATCAAAAATGGTCCTCCAGCCAACTTGACACAACTGTGGGAAGCATTGGAGTCAACATTGTAGGGTCCATGCCCAGACGAATTGAGTCTTTTAACTGGACAAGTCAGTTAAGAACCAATATTTATTTACAATGACGGCCTACCCCGGGCTCCCCAAATCCGGACGACACTGGGCCAATTGTGCGCAGTTTTTGTAGGATGAACAGGAATATTTCCCCTGAAAAATATGCCCACAAACCATCTAGTGGTAGAATGAATCAATTTGAAAGGAAACATGAACCTCATGTACAATTAATTAATTATTTTTAACTCTTTTAGCCAGGTCCAGTTTGAGATTGATGAAGATGAAGTAAGCCGCTGTCTTAATGTCAAACGTACAAAGCATTGCAGTGGAATGGCCAAACTGTGTCTTGTGTCGAGTGTACTCAATATGCGTGTGAATGGTTTGTTCAAGATGTACTTTCTAAATACTATTATCAGTATCTCATACAAACAAATTGTTTGTATTTTTGTATCGTTTGTTGTGGTTTTACCTCCTATATCTCAATTTGAATAAAAATCCACATGAATCACAATCTGATTTGATAATATGTGAGAAACAATCAAAACACTACATCACCATCACCTTTAGTAAAAAATAAACACATTTTGGGGATCAGGGATTTGTATTAGTTTCACAATAATATGATATTTCATTGAACTTCACTGGTCATAATTAGATGTATTCGCTGACCATTAAAGACATGACATTTTGAATGGGGTTGGAGACCAGTTGACTTGACTTGATGTAGCTCACTGGTGTTCATTTCCAGTGACATACTATAGCATTCCCCACCAGGTGGTGCTCCTGGGTAACAACTCCCCTCAACATTCAAATGTGACCGACCACCTTGATTCGGTCTTGTGTAGAAAAATGTGAAATGTGTTTTTTACTTTGGATAAAAGTAGAGACTCAGAGCTACAAAATGGCATATATATATATATACACTGCAGTTGAGGAGCAATGTGAAAGTAATTCTGCTTTGAAAGTGGATAAACGTCTAACCCCACTTTTGAGAAAATGTGTAGTTTTGGCACACCTACTGGAGAGCTCTTCTTTGTCTACACATATTCAGCATTGATCACACCCTCTTAAGCCTTAGCCCCACCATCTCTTTAAGATTTCCCATGTGAGGCATGGTGAAAGTAGTAGCCTACAATAAGGAAAGACTGCAGGTAAAAATACACTTTATCTAGTCCTTGACCTATATCCTAATCTGATATTGGTGCAGGTCATGTTGTTCTTTATATTACCGTCTCTGGTAAACACACTATATCAAATAAAATCAAAGTTTATTTGTCACATGCACTGGATACAGAAGGTGTAAACGGTACAGTGAATTGGTTACTTGCATACTTGCATAGTAGCAATGTAACCCCCAAAAAAGTGTCCAGATAAAATAATTTTATAAATATTTTATAATTATTAAATTATGCTTATCCAGAGACACACTTGTCTAAATTGATGGGTCATGTGAAAGAAATGCTATAACCCCCCAACCACACCTAGCTAAGTGGATGGGTCACTATTGTCTAGACACATGATCATGAAATACAATTGATGGCCGTAATCACCCCCAGACGCACCTGGCTAACTTGATGGGTCATGTAATCATCTGGCGAAGTGGAGTCTTTTGTTTTAGACATGTAGCTAGCTAGCTAAATAATTAACCATAATCCCAACACATACTACTAGTAATAAAAACTGATTGTCATAGCTAGCCACCATGCATGAAATGCTGTAGTTTGAATCTGCAGGTAGCTAAAACTAACCAACTAGGTTCAATTTTAGCAAGCTAGCTAACTAACATTAGGCTACAACTAGCAATGCAAATGGCTTTCTGAGATACAAATAATATTACTATATTCACGTAACGTTAGCTAGCGAGCCAGCAAGCTAAAGTTTGCTAGCTAGCTAACAGTACTGTTTAACTTGAAATTAAAATGACTTTCTGAGAAAATTAGAAACGTATAATATCTGAAAATGTAGCTAGACTCTTACCAGTATACATGGATGAACGCTTCAAGGCAGACTGAAAACCCTTTAATTCTGTTTTGTTTGTAGCTAGCTACATCTTGTTTGGCCCGCGTTGTGTCAAGTCACTCCAGTTCACACTGACTGTGCCATCACAAGTTCTTCCCACTGATCTTTGTCGATATCGTCAGCTAAATTCAGGGCAGCAATGTTGTTGAGAGCAGTTTCAACACTTTTGCAGTTTTCCATGGCTAACGTTATATCTTTCAAAAAAGCTGCAGAAGCAAGGATTATCTACACATACTGAGCAGCTCACGATATAGACAGAATCATGCTACATCGCAGACCAATCCGAACTCATCTCTCTGCATGTCCAGCCCATCCATTATCTCAGCCAATGTCACGAGAGGGTGCATGGAGCGACCAAGACGCAGCGCAGGGATTATAGTTCGACTTGTTTTTATTACTATGTATATACTTTGACATGAACGAACTATACAACACAAAACAACAAACACGATACAAACGTAGAGTTGCCCACTTACTGTTTCACCGTGACTGGAGAATTATAACGACCCACGCCTGTGTGAAACCTACAAACCTATGTAGGATCCCTAATTAGAGACAATGCGCAGCAGCTGCCTCTAATTAGGGATCCCACACAAACCACCACCAGATACAGAAAGAGTAGACCTGTCAGACTCTGACCATGGTTACATAGAGAAGCAAATAGGCTTCTCTATGGCCAGAGCCTGACAGTACCCCCCGCCTAGGGGGGGGGGGGGGGGGGGGGGGGGGCTTATACAGTTTTCTCCCGTGCCCCCTCCTTATGAGCGGGACCATTAACCGGGCCCAGACTGGCACCGGTGGGGCAAACGGCTCCGGCTATGGAGCTGGGCAAATAACCGGGCCCGGACTGGGCACCGGTGGGGCAAACGGCTCCGGCCATGGAGCGGGACCATTAACCCGGCCCGGACTGGGCACTGGTGGGGCAAACGGCTCCGGCCATGGAGCGGGGCAAATACCCGGGCCAGGACTGGACACCGGTGGGGTAAAAGACTCCGGCCATGGAGTGGGGAAAACAACCAGGCCCGGACTGGGAACCGGTGGGGTAAACGGCTCCGGCCATGGAGTGGAGCAGACCACCGAACCAGGACTGGGCACCGGTGGAGCGGACTGTTCTGGCACTGGAGCGGAGTGGGCACTGGTGGAGCGGACTGCTTAGGCACTGGAGCGGAGCAGACGGCCGGACCCGGACTGGGCACCGGTGGAGCGGACTGCTCTGGCTCAGGAGCGGAGCAGACGGCCGGACCCGGACTGGGCACCGGTGGAGCGGACTGCTCTGGCTCAGGAGCGGAGCAGACGGCCGGACCCGGATTGGGCACCGGTGGAGCGGACTGCTCTGGCACTGGAGCGGAGCAGACGGCTGGACCCGGACTGGGCACCGGTGAAGCGGACTGCTCAGGCACTGGAGCGGAGCAGACGGCTGGACCCGGACTGGGCACCGGGTGAGCGGACTGCTCTGGCTCAGGAGCGGAGCAGATGGCTGGACCCGGAATGGGCACCGGTGGAGCGAACTGCTCAGGCACTGGAGCGGAGCAGACGGCTGGACCCGGATTGGGCACCGGTGGAGCGGACTGCTCAGGCACTGGAGCGAAGCAGATGGCTGGACCCGGACTGGGCACCGGGGGAGCGGACTGCTCTGGCTCAGGAGCGGAGCAGACGGCTGGACCCGGAGTGGGCACCGGTGGAGCGGACTGCTCAGGCACTGGAGCGGAGCAGACGGCTGGATCCGGATTGGGCACCGGTGGAGCGGACTGCTCTGGCACTGGAGCGGAGCAGACGGCCGGACCCGGATTGGGCACCGGTGGAGCGGACTGCTCAGGCACTGGAGCGGAGCAGACGGCTGGACCCGGATTGGGCACCGGTGGAGCAGACTGCTCTGTCACTGGAGCGGAGCAGACGGCCGGACCCGGACTGAGCACTGGTGGAGCGGACTGATCTGGCTCAGGAGCGGATTCTCTTCCTCCAGCCTGTCCGGGCTCTGAGAGCGCACCGAAGGTTTGGTGCGTGGAGTCGGCACGGACAGTACCGAGCTCTGGAACGGCGCTGGAGGCACCGGGTTGGGAACTGGCGTTGGAGGGCTGGGACTGCCCCGATCTTCCTCTCCCCATCTCCTATCCCCTTCCGGTGAGGTCTCCTCCAGGAGCCCCCACGAGTGAGGGAACCGAAGCACGTCGTCGTTGTCGTCCTCCTCCTCCGTCCGTCTCGAACCCTCCGAGGAGTGGGTCGTTCTGTCACGAGAGGGTGCATGGAGCGACCAAGATGCAGCGCATGGGATTATAGTTCGACATGTTTTTATTACTATGTATATACTTTGACATGAACGAACTATACAACACAAAACAACAAACATGATACAAACGTAAAGTTGCCCACTTACTGTTTCACCGTGACTGGAGAATTATAACGACCCACGCCCCAGTGTGAAACCTACAAACAATGCGCAGCAGCTGCCTCTAATTAGGGATCCCACACAAACCACCACCAGATACAGAAAGAGTAGACCTGTCAGACTCTGACCATGTTTACATAGAGAAGCAAATAGGCTTCTCTATGGCCTGAGCCTGACAGCCAATCATGGCTAGCAGGAAGGTTCCTGTCTTTTTCCATGGCTAAACCAACTAGGCTCGTAATTTAACAATTGTATTTATATTTATAGATGACTTACAAGTTTGTTAATAAGGCACATGAAAGTTCATATGTTCCCGGAGACATTTCTGCCCAAAAAACGCTTTTTGATAAAACGCATTTGCCTCTCCTGTGAAGTAGTGACGTGCGACATATGCTTAGCTTTCTGAAAAAGGTCACAATATGATTCAAGGGAATATGTATTGGTTACAAAACTAACTATAGATTGATGTTAACACTTACAATAGATGAGTGGATTTGGAAAAGACAACGCACAGTAAATGGGCTCCACTGAAAATCTGACATTGATTGATTGATTTTATTTGCTACAGTACATACATTTTAAAAAGGTGACAGGGAAAACACAATAAAGTCAGAATTATATTTTCACTTGAAAAAATGACTGAACAATGAATATCCTTCCTAAGAACAATTGTAGAAACATGACACAACACAACGGGAGATCCCCATAGGCCTACCACTATTACACAGAACAATAGCATCAGTAGCATTATGACAAGATAGCTACTTGACAATGAGAACAACACAGACTATCACAGGGAGGCATCTTTGATCAAGTGAAATATTTTCTGTGATAAACAATGGCTGTATGTATTCCCCCGGGCAATCACTCTATAGCACTACAACATCATGAGCTAATGTATGCAGCCGGGACGTGTTGAATGTGCCTGGGGCCCCCACACATCTTGATGAATTGCCCCCTGCCACCCTATATCAGCAGGACTGAACACCACCTCCTTGTTCTCTTCTATTCATTCCAAGCATTGTGATTTATTATAGTGTGTCATCACCAGGACCCAAGCCTTATAACCATAGCTCTTGCAGCTCACTGTGAGTTTAAACCTAAGGCCTAATAATTGCCCTAAGGGGAATTTGCATTCACACTTGGCCGCTAATCAAATAGGAAGATATATAGGATGATGTATAGGATGATGTATAAGAGGATGTATAGGATGATGTATAGGATGATGGATGATGTATAAGATAATATATAGGATGATGTATAGGATGATTTATAAGATGATGTATAGGATGATGTATAGGATGATGTATAGGATCATATATAGGATGATGTATAAGATGATATATAGGATGATGTATAAGAGGATGTATAGGATGATGTATAGGATGATGGATGATGTATAAGATGATATATAGGATGATGTATAGGTTGATGTATAGGATGATATATAGGATGATGTATACTGTATGATGGTATATAGGATGATGTATAGGATGATATATAGGATGATGTATAGGATGATGGATGATATATAAGATGATGTATAGGAGGATAAATAGGAGGGTATATAGGATGATGTATAGGATGATGGATGATGTATAGGATGCTATATAGGATGATGTATAGGATGATAGATGATGTATAGGATACTATATAGGATGATGTATAGGATGATGGATGATGTATAGGATGTTATATAGGATGATGTATAGGATGATAGATGATGTATAGGATACTATATAGGATGATGTATAGGATGATAGATGATGTATAGGATACTATATAGGATGATGTAGGATGATATATAGGATGATGGATTTTGTATAGGATGATAAATAGAATAACAGAACAAGAGTAATATATATGTGTTATTGTTTTTTCTTTTTTTTTTGAGTGGAAGGGCTATAAAAGTGGTTAAAATTGGTTGAAATTTATGTTTTCCAGTTGGCCGTTGCGGGATTGGGAAATTTGCCAAGATGAAACACCTGGGTGATTTGTTCATTTTGTTTAGTGAGACCTTAACCTCGATCTCCAGCTTCCGTTCTGTTTAGTGAGACCTTAACCTCAGCAGGTAGCCTAACGGTTAGAGCGTTGGGCCAGTAACCGAAAGGTAGGTTCATAACTGACTTGCCTAGTTAAATAAAGGTTACATAAAAAACCTCTAGCTCACATTCAGTTTAATGATACCTTAACCTCGATCTCCAGCTTCCGTTCTGTTTAGTGAGACCTTAACCTCGATGTCCAGCTTACATTCAGTTTAGTGAGACCCTAACCTCGATCTCCAGCTTCCATTCAGCTTAACCTCGATCTCCAGCTTCCATTCTGTTTGGTGAGACTTTAATCTCAATCTCCAGTTGTGTGATCACTCAGTTTTAAAACATATTGTATTGTATTGTGAATCAATGATTATGACCATTTAGCTGATATCATATTAGACACATTATTACAGTTTTGACCACCTTACTGTTTCATGGTCTCTCCACAAGATAGACATAGAGAGTTAACCAAGATACACTGTTTAGTGAAACTAGCCATAGAATAGAACAGACTAGAACAGAACAGAAAATTCCCCTTGGGTTCCCCCCTGTAGTTGAGCCAAGTATTCTCCATAGCCCTAAGTATCCTCTATAGCCCCATCTGAGGCCCCTCCACCAGCACAAGCCTGAAACAAACCCCCTGGAGATTAATATCCTGATTAAACGGACCCCCCTCCTACCCCCCAGACCCATTTTTCCATCCCCCTTTGGATGTTGTTCTTATTGGGGGGTGGGTAGGGGGTTAGAGAGGGGAGGTTATGTCTGAGATGGCAGGATGCCATGTGGAAGCCATTGAGACCTGAAAGAGAGTGCGGTGGGGTGGGCATGTATGTAACGTGAGGACAGATGGTAGTGGTTAGCCCCCTTAGCCTGCCTGCTACGGGGTTCTATGTCTTGTATGGGAGTAGACCACACCACTACCTCTGAGAACCAAGAACTTAAGCACACGTGTTGTGTGTGAGAGAGGGGGGGGGGGGGGGGGGGGGGGGGGGGGTTGTATTGAGTGAAGTAATCAGAATTAAGACTATATATGTTTAACCTGTTTAATATCTGTGTATGGAAAAATCACTCACAACAATTATCCTCCTTTATCCTATAGGAATATTTGTCATATTAATAATGTAATCATATAATAACTGAAGCTGTAACATATTGAGTATTACTATATCCTCACGCTTGCCAAAGCAATAATGAACTGGTCACTCACTCCTGAATGAGATTGCCCCAGTATTCTATGACGTTTCTGTGTAAGACCTCACAAGCATGAGATGTACGCCTTCAGTGTTTCTCTCCCCATAGTCCAACACTAGATGGTGCTATCTCCTATCTGGACTGTTTAACATAAGGCAACATAATTAAAATGTATTTCCCTGTAATTAAATGGACCTTGTGTCATTAAATCATTTCACAGGATGATAATTTCTAGACTTTATCTTCTTGAAAACCTTAAATACTTCCTTCTGTTCCTTAAAATTAAATAAAATTAAATAAAAGTAGCATCATACCTTCCCCTATACAGAGATTCAGCTCATATCCATAGGATGCAACCATAGACAATACACTGAAATACACAACGCTGATACCCAAGGCAATGCTTTGATGTACGAGTACCTCTTTTGTGCACACATTGCCAAACCCATAAAGCACATGAATGGAATGACATGACAGCTAACAACACCATCACAATGGTATTAGTGTTACTTTATTGGTGTGGCTCCTTGTCGTGATGTCTTATTTATCAAAGACAAACATATTACCTATCTTATTAACAGATTGCGCATGGCTTAGGGTTGAAATCATTCATCATAAGTTGTTGCATAGATGCCACACGTCATATTAGCAGATGTTGTCATATTTAGGTTGAATGTGAGGTCAAACGCTTTTATTACATTAACAGAGCATGTTACCATGCTGTAGGTAGTGTAGAATTATGACTCAATGCTATGAAGAGCCTTAAAAGTAGGATTGACATGTAAGCGAGTGTTAATCTTCTTAATGCTTGGGTCAAGTTTATTTTTTTATTTTATCACATTTATTGATCAGGAACCATGTATAATTTGAACACATCTCAGAGGAAATGTAATGCATTTATAGCTAGACAGATATAGCTAGACGGATCATTTTCTGATCTAAGATTTTTTTTAAAGCACTGAATCACACACTCATATTGAGGTTTTTCCTAAATTAAATTAGAAATCAGATTATAATAGCCGTCACTGCTGTCAGTTTTCCAAGTTCCACTACTTCAGTTTTTCAGAGGTTCCACACGACTCTAGACGCAGTTAGGACAATTAAGGATATTAGTTCTCCGCTCCCCTCTTGGTCTAGCTAAATGTGGAGGGCACTTGGCTCACATAACAGGGCAATTTGGTGAGAATATGCCTGAGGCAGTAAGCTAATACTTACTTACACCCCTGGCAAAAAGGACCACCAAAACCTCCACTTGATCCCTGAACAGTGACAGGTCCCGTCACCGGAGAGGTGAAGAGGATACAGAAATGAAAGGCAATAGGCGTTGTTCTTAATATCGTGATGGGGAGGTGGGGGAGGGCTGTCATAACAGGCTCAGCTGGGGGAGGGAGGGGATGGGGAGGAGGGGTGGTAGGGGGGCCACTTTCACCTGACAGTGGATGTGTCACTGCAACAAGCCAGTGGAGTCCAGGTCATGTGTGGGGGGTGATCTGTCCAGATCATGTATGGGGAGTGATCGGTCCAGGTCATGTGTGGGGGGTGATCTGTCCAGGTCATGTGTGGGGGGTGATCGGTCCAGGTCATGTGTGGGGGGTGATCTGATGCTGCTGTGACCGGATTGAGTCTAGCTAGCAGCTACACTTTGGGACCCAAGATCAGCCTCTTGGGAGTTGTGTGCATGGTCCTCTCTGGTTCACTCAAGGGCTTAGCTATGGATGAACATGGTATCCATATTTCTCCCACCATGAGAATGGAGCATCCAGAACGTTCTGGTGCCTAAGAGGTTATTCCTCCAGTTTGGAAGCACTGACTTCCCTGTAACGTCGCCCCGTCACGCAAGCACACACACACACAGTCTTGTACAACTAACCTTGTGGGGACACACAATTCAGTCCCATTCAAAATCCTATTTTCCCTAAACCCTAAACCTAACCCGTAACCTTACCCTAACCCTAACCTTAACCTTAAACTGAAAACCTAACCTTAACCCTAAACCTAAACCTAGCTCCTAACCCTAAAACTAACCCTTATCCTAATTCTAACCCTAACACAAATTCTAACCTTAACCCTAAACCCCCTAGAAATAGCATTTGACCTTGTGGGGACTAACAAAATGTCCCAAGTTGGTCAAATGTTTGGGGACTTCTGGTCCCCACAAGTATAGTTAAACACATCCACACACACACAAGCACAGATGCACACACATACACACACCAGCGCACACACACACAGCTACACGTGCACGTGCGCGCACACACACACACACACACACACACCCTAACATATGTTTCCCATTTGGCTTTTCTCCAAAGCACACAGTTCATGTGTGTAAGGTCTAAGAAGGGGGGTGCTAGTTGGGGAATTAATAGTTTTGCTCTTTTTACAAACACAGGTAATGTTTTGATACAGATGGTACAAGACATGCATAGTAAATGTTAAATAGGATGGCATACTAAATGTAGCTTTCCTATGTCACCATTGGACTGAAAACTACAAATATACATTTCTGAATTTTTTGTTATGATGTTTTTAGTTTAAGCTTAGGCCCTTGAACAAGTTGTTTTAAAGGTTATTTGGTCTTAAAGCATCAATCAGCAGTTGAACAAAGTGTCCTACCCACCCATTTCGGTAAAAAGTTGAGGGATGGGGCTGGAGAAATGTAATTTGAATTCTCAAATTCATAGACAGAGCTATGGATGCAAGGACTGACCATTCATGGTATCAACATTACAGTTGTAAACATGTTTCGAGGCTATTTAGTGTTTGTTTACATTTACTTTGTTTACAAACATGGGCATAAAACAAGCTAACATTTTGGGTTCTGATGATGTACGACAGTTGAACTAAACTCATGAGACATTTATAAGTAATATTCTTCAAGAATCAATGGGTACATATAATTCATTTATTAGTCCACACATGGATGTAATAACTGCTGAGTGCCCCTTTAATGGGCATCGATATCATTTTCACAGGCATGTTCCTACATGTATCCTACAACAAGGGCATTTCTTCAAATCATGACTTTAAAGGGCCCTCGTCCTTCATTATTCATGTTAATTTATGCAACAGAATACCAGAGTAAGGAGTAATGAGATATGCCAATAATAATATGTAAATTGGGTGAATTATTGAAAAGGCATGACTGAAGATTTTATATTAGTTGTCATGTTTACTTCAAAGGAGGATACATTTTTCAAAATGCTCCTCGTGCCCTATTCGATAACGAAATCTAATCAAACGTACAAATCAATCATTTATGTTAGTGTGTGTTTGGACGTACGTGTGTGCGTCTGTGTCTGTGTACAGTAAGCCCATGACGTGTTAGTGAGAAGAAAAAGCAGTACTTTGCGAACTTGCAAGCTTTGTATCTTAGCTACAGCTTTAGGAACAACTCATTATCATAAATGTAATGTTTCACTTAGTCATCATCAAACTAAATTCATATGCCATCATTGTTTTCCATCACAACAATAAGCAAAACCCATTCAAAACCAGGCCAAAACAACCTCCAATAATAACTATTACGGTTATTTTGGAAAACGATTAGATTAAATGTTGATATTATGTGGTGTCTGTAGTCTATGATAGTTATTATGTGGTGTCTGTAGTCATGATAGTTATTATGTAGTGTCTCTCTAGTCTATGATAGTTATTATGTGGTGTCTGTAGTCATGATAGTTATTATGTAGTGTCTGTAGTCTATGATAGTTATTATGTGGTGTCTCTGTAGTCATGATAGTTATTATGTGGTGTCTGTAGTCTATGATAGTTATGTGATGTCTCTGTAGTCATGATAGTTATTATGTGGTGTCTGTAGTCTATGATAGTTATGTGATGTCTCTGTAGTCATGATAGTTATTTTGTGGTGTCTGTAGTCTATGACAGTTATTATGTGGTGTCACTGTAGTCATGATAGTTATTATGTGGTGTCTGTAGTCACGATAGTTATTATGCAGTGTCTCTGTAGTCATGATAGTTATTATGTGGTGTCTGTAGTCATGATAGTTATTATGCGGTGTCTCTGTAGTCATGATAGTTATTATGTGGTGTCTCTGTAGTCATGATAGTTATTATGTGGTGTCTCTGTAGTCACAATCTAGCTGATGTCACTGCTTGGCGAAATGCTTTGCTTTTTTCTTTCTTTTTTTTGCCTCATTTACAATGATTATGTTATCAGGCCAGCCAGGGAAAAGGGTGGAGCAACCATAATTTCAGCGCCGGATTAGGCAGAAATAACGAGGTCACCAAGTTTTCGGTTGCCGTGGCAACGACACATCCAAGAACACAGGATGCCATTGTGAAAACCCAGGGCCCGGGAATCATGTTTTGTTTTCTCTCTCCTTTCTCTCTCTCTTCGTCTCTCTCTCTCTCTCTCTCTCTCTCTCTCTCTCTCTCTCTCGCTTTTTTCGGCGAGAGGACGGGCGCGTCGTTTCACTTTTTTTTTACTCTCTCTCGCTCTCTGTTTTCCAAAGCCTATGCAGAATAACACATTCTGTTGAGCTCATTTGCATTTTTGCTGGTATTCATATTCTGTGGGAGGTATTTTTATAAAGAGGCAAATTCGGTCTGATACAGCAGCTCGTTAAGAACTAGGAAAGCAGAAAGACCCACGTTTGTTGCACTTTTGGCTCATCTCGGGTTTTGGATGAAAGCTGGGGAATGGATATCAGTCCAGAGATGCTTGAAGAAGCCTGCGTCCCAAATGTCATCCTGCTCCCTTTATAATACACTACCTTGACCAGAGCCCTGGTCATAAAACTGCACTATATAGGAATTGGGTGCCTTATGGGATGCACACAAAATCACGCCTGCTTCACATTGAACTCACTGAGAATCAAACTCTGGCTGGACAACAATTTGTCAACTGCTCCGCTCAACGCATTGATTTGGATGTGTATTTCAGGAAGCTGTTGGCTAACATTCAAGCATCTATCCATTCCCATGTCACACCTGGGTACTATTAGAAATAGGCCTCAGAAGCAACAAACTGGTTGGCTCAACTCTGATCTGAGTTCAGTAAGACGCATGATCTACTGGCAGCTCAAAGTCCCTGTGACTGATGATGTCAGAGCCGCTTCATTTTTTTAGGGGTGGTTGAAGGCTTTGAATTAATTATAACTACATCTTGTATTATTATCATACAAATGGATGAAATTGTGAGGGACCATGTTGGGGGTAATGGGCATGACGGCTTTGACATACCATACTATACCTCGATTGATGGTCTTTGAACTGTCAAGTACAGAATGTTTAGATTAGTTGATTCTTTACAAATCATATGGGAGAATGTGTGTAGTACGTACGGATATGTGTGTATCCAAGTGTCAAAGAGGTGAGAGTTGTTGTTTTGTGTGTGCGTGTGTCCGCATCTGCAGGGAGTTGCCATTCTTGTGAGATGAATGATGGGAGCAAGGATTGTTATTTTTCTTTCTCTGTGAATGTGAGATTTGGTCTCATTTCGACCTTGTATGACTGAATATTCCCATCTCCGTACATCTCTGTATTCCAAAGGCATCTCTCCAAAACGAAATATTGACTAAACATAAACCCAGTTACAGTCAGTTAAAGTCTCTAAAATATTATGTTAATCGCCTACATCATAATTCATCTCCGATCTCCTCTGTTCATCCTTAGATTGTTGTTGTAATGAGAATGTGTTATCAATCAACTTAATCAAGCTGGTCAAATAAAGGTCAAATAAATAGATGGAGTACTGTATCCACCTCAGTACATCACCTAGCAACCTCTTCTAGAGGATCGAGACTCCTGGTTTTAATGGCTATGGTGGCGGACAGACACTCGCATGGACCTGGGTTCGAATCTCAGTCAGGCTACAGTTTGGTGCCAAATGGAATATGAATTCACAAACAAGAAAGGTAGGAACTTACTTCTGCAGAGGTCCCAGATTGTAGGGGGATGTGGATGAGAAAGAGGAGGGGGAGAGAGGGAGAGGGGGGAGGAGGGATGGGGGTTTGGGGGTGGCAAGCAAAAACTAAGTCTGCGCTGCCTGCAAATCCAAAGAGTAGTTTGAAAAAAGGCTTAAATCCAGAGAGCGGATGGAGCCTCTGCTTGTTTCACTAAGAATAGGAGCTGCTAGATGGGGGTTGTCTGTGTGTCGAGGTAGTTTTAACAAACCAAACCAACTCCTGTGACTGTCTATATTTTTTACCAAACAAAAGTTACAGCTGGAAAACAATCCAAACAGTGTATACAGCCCATTAGACTATCTGGAGCTGATGCCATAACATGTTCTGGATTTCTGATGCCATAACATGTTCTGGATTTCTGATGTCATAACATGTTCTGGATTTCTGATGCCATAACATGTTCTGGATTTCTGATGCCATAACATGTTCTAGATTTCTGATGCCATAACATGTTATGTATTTCTGATGCTATAATATGTTCTGGATTTCTGATATCATAACATGTTCTGGATTTCTGATGCCATAACATGTTCTGGATTTCTGCTACCATAACATGTTCTGGATTTCTGCTACCATAACATGTTCATAACACTCCCCTTGCTCAACAAATAATATAAAATAAAACAACAAAAACATAATCCACAACAAAAGATCGTTGAACATTCAACAGCACAACTAATAATGAGATCCTCTTTCAGTGTTGAGCAGAACCCAACATGTTCAACATGCAGCTTCACAACCATAAACCAGCCATGTGACAGGATCGGGCTGCGACACGTGTTTACAATCTGCATACATGGTAATCCCCTTGGAACTGCAGGAAAAATCTGCACATGGGGCTCTGGCTGCTCTGTGGCTCCTCTGCCGTCATATCCCACCACTCTCTGTGGATCCCACTGCAGGCTGAAGCACCATGCAGTAATCTACCATAGATTGGGACGCTGCTAAATTAATTGGGATGGGAGCTATGATGGTACTGGAATGGCTTGTCAGTCATTCCTATTTGGACCACTGTGTATGAGTTCATATCCCATAATAATGCGTGTTTCTGTGGGAACCAACCTCAAACTTACACCGGGGGCCAAAAGTTTAGAATATTACTCATTCAAGGGTTTTTCTTTATTTGCACTATTTTTTACATTGTAGAATAAAAGTAAAGACATCAAAACTATGACATAACACATATGGAATCATGTAGTAACCCAAAAACATGTGTGTGCGTGCATGGGCATGTGCGTGTGTCCCTGCCTCCGTGCATGCATTCATGTGTTTGTGTGACTAACACCTTCACACAGGTCCAGACCACAGTGATCACTCCTCTGTAGCGCACGTCTTTCCCCATTGCCTTTCACTGTAATACAAGACACCAATAAGGAGTAAAGTGATGTTCCTAACGTTTTTGATGAAGAACTTGATGCACACTTTTTTTTTTTTTTTTTCTTCTTTTTTTTACAAATCAAAACGGAACTACAAATAAGAAATAATACGTCCATGGACACTATTACATATGTAAATCATGTTATGTAATTATGAACTGTATGATGAAATTTATTGATGTGAAAGTTGAATTGTGTTTATGTGAACTATTTATATTTATATGATCAAATAAAGATCAATAAAGATAATAAAACAATTTTAAAAAGTAATAAACATTATTGCCTCTATAAACTGCTAGAATGGCATAGACTGCTTTTGTCTCTGGAAGTGTTTCGGTTAGCGAAGCAGTTCGCCACACCATCAGAAGTCCCCAAAGATGTGGCATCTTCATTAATTTAATGATCAAATGTAATGATTTTGAGGGGATTTAATGGGTGTTCTGAGATATTGGAACATTCTACTTCAGGGAAAACATGGATGTCTACACAAATACACAAATGGGAGAAAATGTGTGTGTGTGTGTGTGTGTGTGTCTCAGGTTTCCTGCTGAGCAGTGAGACTGGGAGTCTAGTGAGGGTCTAGTCTAGTGAGGGTAAAATTCCATTCTCTCAGCGGAGCAGCATTCTGCATGAGCCAATTCCCAGGAGACATTTCTCTGCATGTCCTCCAGACAGCCAGGCTCAGGAATAGGCTTGCTTATTAACTGACCTGAGGGGGAGGGGAGGAGGAGGGAGGGAAGGAGGGGGGTTGGGGGGAGGGATGGTGGTGAGTGAGCAGGGAATTATGGGTTTGTGTGTGGGGGTGGGGGGCTGTGTGTGTGGGTTGGGGGAGAGTGTGTTCAAGGGTAGGCGGGTGGAGAGTGTGTGTGTGTGTTTGTGTGTGTGTGTGTGTGTGTGTGTGTGTGTGTGTGTGTGTGTGTGTGTGTGTGTGTGTGTGTGCGTGCGTGCGTGCGTGCGTGCGTGCGTGCGTGCGTGCGTGCGTGCGTGCGTGCGTGCGTGCGTGCGTGTGTGTGCGTGTGTCATCAAGGGTGGTGTTGGTGATGCTGTGGGGAGTGTATGTGTGTGCTGTATGTGTGTAAGAGCTGGTTGAAAATATTAACTCCTTCCTAACTGAAGAACTGGGGAGATACAATTCACTATAGAAATACTAAATTAAATGTAAGTCATGGCTGTTATTGCTAACTGTAAGTCATGGCTGTTATTGCTAACTCTACGTCATGACTGTTATTGCTAATTCTAAGTCATGACTGTTATTGCTAACTCTAAGTCATGACTGTTATTGATAACTGTAAGTCATGACTGTTAATGCTAACTGTAAATCATGACTGTTATTGCTAACTGTAAGTCATGGCTGTTATTGCTAACTGTAAGTTATGGCTGTTATTGCTATCTGTAAGTCATCACTGTTTGCGTGGCGGCATTTATTTCCTACGACAACCGAGAAACGCAGGACAGGATCAACTACTGTAGGGAATCATTGTGTAATGCGAGAACCCAAGTCCTGGGGTTGAGGATGGACAGACTGAAAGAATTGGGACAAGGAAACCGTGAAACGTGAGCATGTGGTTCGCCCCTAAAGACAGTGAGTCACGTGGCCATGGCTTGCTATATAAAGCAGGCAGACAGGCATCGAGGCATTCAGTTACTGTTCGATTGAAAGTTAGAATGGACTGAACTAGTGACCTAAGCAGCATTGTATGATCGTCGGTGCTAGGCACGCCAGTTCCAGTATCTCAGAAACGTCTGGTCTCCCAGCCTTATATTCTATTGCAAAATGTCTTGATAAACTTCGGAATTCATTTTTCCATCAATGATAGCAAGCTGTCCAAGTCCTGAGGCAGGAAAGCAGACCCAAACCATGATGCTACCTCTACCATACTTTACAGTTGGGATGAGGTTTTGATGTTGGTGTGCAGTGCCTTTTTTCTCCACACATAGTGTTGTGTGTTCCTTCCAAACAACTCAACTTAAGTTTAATCTGTCCACAGAATATTTTGACTGAATATTTTGCCAGTAGCGCTGTGGAACATCCAGGTGCTCTTTTCCGAACTTCCGACGTCCTGCAATGTTTTTTTTGGACAGCAGTGACTTCTTCCGTGGTGTCTTCCCATGAACACCATTCTTGTTTAGTGTTTTACGTATCGTAGACTCGTCAACAAAGATGTTAGCATGTTCAAGAGATTTCTGTAAGTCTTTAGCTGACATTCTAGGATTCTTCTTAACCTCATTGAGCATTCTGCGCTGTGCTCTTGCAGTCATCTTTGCAGGATTGCCCGTCCTAGGGAGAGTAGCAACAGTGCTGAACTTTCTCCATTTATAGACAATTTGTCTTACCGTGGACTGGTGAACAAAGGCTTTTAGACCCTTTCCAGCTTTATGCAAGTCAACAATTCTTATTCTTAGGTCTTCTGAGATCTCTTTTGTTCGAGGCATGATTCACATCAGGCAATGCTTCTTGTGAATAGCAAACTCAAATTTTGTGAGTGTTTTTATAAGGCAGGGCAGCTCTAACCAACATCTCCAATCTTGTCTCATTGATTGGACTCCAGGTTAGCTGACTCCTGACTCCAATTAGCTTTTGGAGAAGTCATTAGCCTAGGGGTTCACATACTTTTTCCAACCTACACTGAGAATGTTTGAATTATTTATTCAATATAGACAAGAAAAATACAATCATGTGTGTGTTATTAGTTTAAGCACACTGTGTTTGTCTACTGACTTATATGAAGATCAGATCAAAATGTATGACCAATTTATGCAGAAATCCAGGTCATAACCAAAGGGTTCACGTACTTTTTCTTGCCACTGTGCATAAACAGTAATGCTTACTGTATGTCAAGAAGAATCCCAGAATGGTAATTGTATTTCATTTTAATTTCATTTTCTAACTGCAGTTGTTGACAATCTGCTTCATGCATGTCATGCACTTCAGACAGTACCCCTATCAAGTGATCCTTCAGTAAATTAACTCCCTTATTACAGTGTATGTTAAGTAGCTCATGTTATTTTACCATTCCAGACTGCATTAACCGTATGTTTTCAAATGTGAATAAGGCAAAGGCAAAAATTGCTGAATGATTCTATTTGGAGCACTTCATCATCAGGATGTGCAAATATTAGTTTGTAGTGTGTTTTTCCGTAATTGCTCAACATGTCCGCAATACTAATTTGTCCCAAAGTATGAGGAAAAAGCAATAATGAAATAAAATATGGTGCTTCAAAGTTTTCATTTTTGTATTTTTTATCCAGCAGCGAGGGGGGGGATATCACTCACGGCAAAATGCTAATGAAGCTGCAAGCTATTAGGATGGTAATGAGATTCTGCCATAGAACTTTCTGCTGCTCCGGCATCTGTGGTATACTTTGTCCATATTTGGAAAACATTTGTGGGCTTGGAATGGAGGTCACCATCAGCTTGTGTAAATTATCTCCTTCTAGTTCCCTCGTCCTAGTCTTGTTATCCACTCTCCCTCATTGCTCTAAACTACAACTCTGGTCCAGAAACTCTCCCTAGCCCCTAATACCTATACCCTAATACCTAGCCCATAATACTTTACCCTAATACCTAGCCACTAATAACTAGCACCTAATACCTATACCCTAATACCTAGCCCATAATACTTTACCCTAATACCTAGCCACTAATAACTAGCCCCTAATACCTATACCCTAATACCTAGCCCATAATACTTTACCCTAATACCTAGCCACTAATAACTAGCACCTAATACCTAGCCCCTAATACCTAGCCCCTAATACCTAGCCCCTGATACCTTCCCCTAATACCTTCCCCTAATACCTTCCCCTAATACCTTCCCCTAATACCTAGTCTCTAATACCTTCCCCTAATACCTTCCCCTAATACCTAGCCCCTAATACCTTCCCCTAATACCTAGCACCTAATACCTTCCCCTAATAACTAGCCCCTAATACCTAGCCCCTAATATGTTCCCCTAATATTTTCCCCTAATACCCAGCCTTCCCCTAATACCTAGCTCCTAATACTTAGCCCCTAATATGTCCCCCTAATATTTTCCCCTAATACCTAGCCCCTAATACCTAGCCCCTGATACCTTCCCCTAATAACTTCCCCTAATACCTTTCCCTATTAACTAGCCCCTAATACCTACCCCTAATACCTAGCCCCTAATACCTAGCCCCTAATACCTTCCCCTAATACCTTCCCCTAATAACTTCCCCTAATACCTAGCACCTAATACCTAGCCCCTAATACCTTCCCCTAATACCTTTCCCTAATACCTAGCCCCTACAACCTTCCCCTAATACCTTCCCCTAATACCTAGCCCCTAATACCTTCGCCTAATATTTAGCCCCTAATACCTTCCCCTAATACCTTCCCCTAATAACTTCCCCTAATACCTAGCCCCTAATACCTTCCCCTAATACCTTTCCCTAATACCTTCCCCTAATACCTAGCCCCTAATACCTTCCCCTAATACCTAGCCCCTAATACCTTCCCCTAATATCTTCCCCTAATACTTAGCCTCTAATACATAGCCCCTAATACCTAAGCAGGTAGATCTGAAAGATTGGCTCAATATTTTCATTTTCTCAAATCAGACATCTGTAGACTAACTCTGCCTAATATTTTAGGGCCCTTTCACAAATGTTACATGAGAGGCTACCATATTTCTAGTCACCCAAATGTAACCGTTAATAAGTAAAATGGTGAACTGCATACTAACTTCTGCTGCACATTAATCAATGTACTATCATATGCATTACAAAACACAACTGCTTATGAAATTCAAACAGCAAACAGCAAACGACAAACTTGCAGACAAATTAGCCAAACACACAACATCTGAAATAAAGATTATCCTGTATTCCATCATACTCTGTTGTATGAGAGTAAATTAGTTAGTAGAAGGTTCTCCGAAAGCGTTCGTTCTTCTCAACAGGAAACAAACAGCAGTGGTGTGTTCAGGTGCAAACCTTTGGTGAGGCTGCTTTTCCTATACTTTGTGCAGTAGGGTATGTTACCATAGTAACACCAAGAAGGGAACCCAGCAAAGGAGAGTGTCTATCTATATGTGTCCTGACCCATTTCGATTTTCATCCAGAAGTGTTTTGTGTTTTGCCTCGCTCACCTTGGCATTTTCCAACTAAGGCACCTCTCTCGTCTCCTCTCTCCTCTTCTTCGTCTCCTCCACCATTTGCATTTAGAAGAGGCTTACAACCATGCAGATTCTCTCTCCTAGTTACCCCACATGTACAGTTATCACAATCTGTAAGAACACAGTAAATGCTGGAATCTGTTAGTCGCTTCAATGGTAAGAGCTTTAGGCGATACCAAATCCTGTCAGAAATGTCAATTGAAAAGGTCTTGCGATATTAAAAATGTATTTTTTAATTAAGGGTGTATTAATAGATTTTTCAAAATATGTTTTTAATTACCCAACTCAATGCCTGAGGCATTTGGATTACAACTTTTATCTCGATGGATTCAGACTGCTCCGACTCAGAAGGCCATCTTGGATTAAAATGTCTAACACAGTCCGGGATCTAAGCACTTATACAAATTCGTAACATATTGTAAGAATTGGAATTCGTAACATGATCACGAATTGTAAAAAATATAAATTATAATAATAAAATAAACTGAACAAAAATATACACGGAACATGCAACAATTTCAACGATTTTACTGTTCATATAAGGAAATCAGTAAATTTAAATTAATCAATTAGGCCCTGATCTATGGATTTCACATGACTGGGAATACAGATATACATCTGTTGGTCACAGATACCTTAAAAAAAAAGGTAGGGCCGTGGATCAGAAAACCAGTCAGTATCCGGTGTGACCACCATTTGCCTCATGCAATGCGACATCTCCTTCTCATAGAGTTGATCAGACTATTGATTGTGAACTGTGGAATGTTGTCCCACTTCTCTTAAATGGCTGTACGAAGTTGCTGTATATTGGAGGGAACTGGAACACACTGTCGTACACGCCGATCCAGAGCATCTCAAACATGCTCAATTGGTGACATGTCTGGTGAGTATGCAGGCCATGGAAGAGCAGGGACATTTTCAGCTTCCAGGAATTGTGTACAGATGCTTGCGACATGGAGCCGTGCATTATCATGCTGAAACATGGTGATGGCTGCGGATGAATGGCACGACAATGGGCCTCAGGATTTCGTCACGGTATCTCTGTGCATTCAAATTGCCATCGATAAAATGCAATTGTGTTTGTTGTCTGTATACGCCTGCCCCTACCATAACCCTACCGCCACCATGGGGCACTCTGTTCACAACGTTGACATCAGCAAACTCTGTCTACCATCTGCCCGGGACAATTGAAACCGGGATTCATCCATGAAGAGCACACTTCTCCAGCATACCAGTGGCCATCGAAGGTGAGCATTTGCCCTCCAAAGTCAGTAACAATGCCAAACTGCAGTCAGGTCAAGACCCTGGTGAGGACGACAAGCACGCAGAAGTGCTTCCCTGAGAGGGTTTCTGACAGTTTGTGCAGAAATTCTTTGGTTATGGAAACCCAAAGTTTCATCAGCTGTCCGGGTGGCTGGTCTCAGACAATTCTGCAGGTGAAAAAGGTGGATGTGGAGGTCCCAGGCTGGCGTGGTTACACGTTGTCTGCGGTTGTGAGGCCGGTTGGACGTACTGCCAAATTCTCTAAAATGACATTGGTAGAGAAATGAACATTAAATTCTCTGGCAACAGCTCTGCTGGAAATTCCTACAATCAGCATGCCAAATATACACTCCCTCAAAACTTGAGACATCTGTGGCATTGTTTTGTGTGACAAAACGGTACATTTTAGAGTGGCCTTTTATTGTCCCTAGCACAAGGTGCACCTATGTAATAATGTTTAATCATCTTATTGATATGCCACACCTGTCAGGTGGATGGATTAACTTGGCAATGGAGAAATGCTCACTAACAGTGATGTAAACAAATGTGTGCACAGCATTTTAGAGAAATAAGCTTTTTGTGAATATGAAAAATCTCTGGGATATTTGATTTGGGACCTGCACTATATATGTGGTGTTTATATCTTTGTTCAGTGAATACTGTATACAGTGGGGAGAACAAGTATTTGATACACTGCCGATTTTGCAGGTTTTCCCACTTACAAAGCATGTAGAAGTCTGTAATTTTTATCATAGGTACTCTTCAACTGTGAGTGACGGAATCTAAAACAAAAATCCAGAAAATCACATTGTATGATTTTTAAGTAATTAATTTGCATTTTATTGCATGACATAAGTATTTGATACATCAGAAAAGCACAACTTAATATTTGGTACAGAAACCTTTGTTTTGCAATTACAGAGATCATACATTTCCTGTAGTTCTTGACCAGGTTTGCACACACTGCAGCAGGAATTTTGGCCCACTCCTCCATACAGACCTTCTCCAGATCCTTCAGGTTTCGGGGCTGTCGCTGGGCAATACGGACTTTCAGTTCCCTCCAAAGATTTTCTATTGGGTTCAGGTCTGGAGACTGGCTAGGCCACTCCAGGACCTTGAGATGCTTCTTACGGAGCCACTCCTTAGTTGCCCTGGCTGTGTGTTTCGGGTCGTTGTCATGCTGGAAGACCCAGCTACGACCCATCTTCAATGCTCTTACTGAGGGAAGGAGGTTGTTGGCCAAAATCTCGCGATACATGGCCCCATCCATCCTCCCCTCAATACGGTGCAGTTGTCCTGTCCCCTTTGCAGAAAAGCATCCCCAAAGAATGATGTTTCCACCTCCATGCTTCACGGTTGGGATGGTGATCTTGAGGTTGTACTCATCCTTCTTCTTCCTCCAAACACGGCGAGTGGAGTTTAGACCAAAAAGCTCTATTTTTGTCTCATCAGACCACATGACCTTATCCCATTCCTCCTCTGGATCATCCAGATGGTCATTGGCAAACTTCAGACGGGCCTGGACATGCGCTGGCTTGAGCAGGGGGACCTTGCGTGCGCTGCAGGATTTTAATCCATGACGGCGTAGTGTGTTACTAATGGTTTTCTTTGAGACTGTGGTCCCAGCTCTCTTCAGGTCATTGACCAGGTCCTGCCGTGTAGTTCTGGGCTGATCCTCCACCTTCCTCATGATCATTGATGCCCCACGAGGTGAGATCTTGCATGGTGCCCCAGACCGAGGGAGATTGACCGTCATCTTGAACTTCTTCCATTTTCTAATAATTGCGCCAACAGTTGTTGCCTTCTCACCAAGCTGCTTGCCTATTGTCATGTAGCCCATCCCAGCCTTGTGCAGGTCTACAATTTTATCCCTGATGTCCTTACACAGCTCTCTGGTCTTGGCCATTGTGGAGAGGTTGGAGTCTGTTTGATTGAGTGTGTGGACAGGTGTCTTTTATACAGGTAACGAGTTCAAACGGGTGCAGTTAATACAGGTAATGAGTGGAGAACAGGAGGGCTTCTTAAAGAAAAACTAACAGGTCTGTGAGAGCCAGAATTCTTACTGGTTGGTAGGTGATCAAATACTTATGTCATGCAATAAAATGCTAATTGATTATTTAAAAATCATACAATGTGATTTTCTGGATTTTTGTTTTAGATTCCGTCTCTCACAGTTGAAGTGGACCTATGATAAAAATTACAGACCTCTACATGCTTTGTAAGTAGGAAAACCTGCAAAATCGGCAGTGTATCAAATACTTGTTCTCCCCACTGTATATACATATATTTTAAATATCATTGTGCACCATTTTCAGGGACCTGTTATGGCATGTGAGTACTACTTTTAAAACTACTGGCTGAAATTATACAAAACCTTCATCAATACATTATACAATTAATGTGATATTCAGTTATCATGGTGGATGATAGTGGGTCTGTCTGTCTGTCTGCCTGGAGTGCCAGCCTGCCTGTTTGTCTATGTATTTGGTATGTTGTTGATGTAGCTGGAGTCAATTGAATAAGTAAAATATCTGGCATTTCAATGCATCTTTGGGAGCCAGTGGGGAAGAAAGTAATCTGAAAGTAAGCAGTGCAGTGAAGGGTGTATACTTGATTATTCAAGGGGACATAAACTTCATAGTCTGGATGAGGAATCATTATCAGTATGATATTCAGATTTTTTGTTGAAATTCTGTACAGGTCGTGTATTATTGATTTGATAGCAAGCTAATCAATAAAACATCATAGCACACAGGTCTGCATATCAAACTGACAGTTTTTTAGACACAGAAGAAGTTATTTATTTTGTATCTTGTAGTAGTAGGCTATGTAGTTGGTGTCATCCACAGTGGCATGGAAGATGTTGTTTCTTTTGCACATATTCAATCTATTGTGGGTTATTTAAGCAATAAGGCACCAAGGGGGTGTGGTATATGGCCAATATACCACGGCTAAGGGCTGTTCTTAGGCACAACGCAAAGCGGAGCGCCTGGATTCAGCCCTTAGCCATGGTATATTGGCTATATACCACAAACCCCCGAGGTGCCTTATTGCTATTATAAACTGGTTACCAAGATAATTAGAGCAGTAAAAATAAGTTTTGTCAATCCTGTGGTATACAGTCGGATACCATGGCTGTCAGCCAATCGGCATTCAGGGCTGTTAGCCAATCAGCATTCAGTGCTGAACCACCCAGTTTATAATTAGTGATAATATTTGCCTACTACGTCAATATACTGTATGTATTTGCAGTTTAGGTTTAACAACTCTTGAGGTTACATTGTCAATTAGGTGAATTTGTTGGAAGTACCAGTGTTGCAGTTATTGACTGAACTGCTCTAAATCAGATACGGGCTTGAAATACTAGTAACTAAAAAAGTCCCCAAAGCAAAAACTGAACGGAACTGGGGTCGACTCCAATACAAGGATAGATGCAGGAAACTACCCTTAGACTAGAACTATACAGTCCTCACACCCGTCCAATGAACATGCGCTCCCCCTCCCTCTCTCCTACCATGCCTTCCAGTCCCCCTCCCCATCCTCACCTCCCCGCTATAGCAGCGAACTAGTCAGTCCAACGTGCAGAGTAGCTCAGCCTTGTATAGAGGCTGGTACCACAGCTTCTTCAAGAGCATCGCACTCCATGTGCGTTGCGTGGATGTTGAAATTGCGCTGTGCAGCTTGTAACCGCGGCAAGAACTCAACATGTCGAACCCTCCCAACGACCCATTCTATTCCTCCCCATTCGGACCCTTCTACAGAAGGCACTCGCCCTACATGGTCCAACCCGAGTATAGGATCTACGAGATGAACAAACGACTACAATCTCGTACAGAGGTGAGTTCTGCTCAGTGTATGGTATGAACGGGTTTGTCCTGTTAATTAAAGGTGTTGGGATGTTTGTTTTGGGGGTAGAAATTGAAGTGCTGCGGCACGAGTTCTCGTGCTGTTCTTGTCGGCTCAGTAGTTTAACCTGGAAAGTGGTTACATTTGTAAATACAGATGTGTTAATGTTGTACATGTGCCCAACCTTTTTTATTATCATAAATGACATGAAGGACAGATCATTTGACATAAAAAAAAAAAATTAATAAGAAAAATGGTGTGTTTGGATAGGGCTATCCTGTAAAACACGACTGAGCAGTTCAGTGAGAGTTGGTTTCATGTTTTATTGACATTGTAAGATTCCCCCTTTTTTAACAGTAGGCTATAACACAAACACTTATAGATCATTAGTAACAACAAAATGTGCATTTTTTATTTTTTATTGTAGTAGTCTATATCAGTCAAATCAATTAAAGTACATTTAGGAAAAATTATAATGTTTCAAAACATGTAAGAATTATGTACTTGACCATCAATCAGGTTTATGCCACCTTGGATTTGGGTCACTTCAATTGAAGCGTCAAATATTGAACATTACAGATTGATACAGATTGATGGTTACAGACATGGATTTAGAAGTGGTTGTTTTGATCAATTTGATTAATTTGTTAAAAAAGTCATACATTGGGATGTTTGCCAATGATAATTAAAAATCACAGTAAAACCGTGCTGTTTTAGAATACAATTGAAGCTGAACAGTCCCCATGTCTACTTGTTATGGGTATGGCTGTCATGACTGTCATTGCTGCCTGTATGTTATGGTCTAAACTACTGGGTTACACTGAATTAGCATTATGCTAAATGATCATGAATAAGAAGTTCTGAGTACCCTGGGAAAAGACATCAGGTTGCAAGGATTCGACATCGGTTGGCTTTAAGTCTGTTGGCCATTTGGGAAATTAAACTTGAACACCAGTTGCACAGTTGATTTTAATATCACCATTGTTTTATCCAACTGCAAGGGCTCCCAAGTGGTGTGGTGGTCGAAGACACTGTATCACAGTGCTAGAAGGGTCACTATGGACCCTGGTTTGATTCCAGGCTGTATCACAACCTGCTGTGATTTGATGTCCCATAGGACAGCGCACAATTGGCCCAGTGTTGTCTGAGTTGGTGTAAGCAGTGATTGTAAATAAGAATTTGTTCATAACTGACTTGCCTAGTTAGAGAAAACATATTGTGAATGCTTGAACCACACTAAATATTGTGATAGATATTGGTTTTATCTGAAAGAATGGTGATAGATATTGGTTTTATCTGAAAGAATGGTGATAGATATTGGTTACATCTGTAAGAATGGTGATAGATATTGGTTATATCTGTAAGAATGGCTATAGATATTGGGTATATCTGTAAGGATGGTGATAGATATTGGGTATATCTGTAAGAATGGTGATAGATATTGGTTATATCTGTAAGAATGGTGATAGATATATTGGTTGTATTTTTATGAATGGTAATAAATATTGGTTATATTTGTAACAATGGTGATAGATATTGGTTTTATCTGTAAGAATGGCGATTGATATTGATTATATCTGTACGAATGGTGATAGATATTGGTTATAGCTGTAAGAATGGTCGAAAGTAATCAAGCAAGTAATAATTATGTAAGTATGGGGCGGCAGGTAGCCTAGTGGTTAGGGTATTAGGCCAGTAACTGAAAGGTTGTTGGGTCAAATCCCTGAGGTGACAAGGTACATTTTATGTTATTCTGCCGCTGAACAAGGCAATTAAACATATGTTCCCTTGTAGGCTGCCATTGTAAATAAGAATTTGTTCTTAACTGACTTGCCTAGTTCAATAAAGGTTAAATTTAAAAAGGTACAACTTAAAACAATCAATTTGACTATTACAAATGAAATTCATATTATTCACTGAGTTCAGTGGTTATACTTTACAGTGTAGATGCAGACTTTCCTGTGTATAAGGGTGTTGCAACTTTAAGAAGACCAAGGCAATGTTGCAGAGATGCAATGGCACACCATTCATGAATTATTCAACAGGAGTGGTCCAAGCCCCGGTGGACTTCCACTCCTGTAGCCTACCTCAGATACGAAGCCTGCAACAACTCCCAGGAACATACCCTACACATCACCAATATAGACTGTATATACAACCAATATATTACTGTCATCATAGGCATCATGTCAGCCTTAAGGGTCGTAAATATAATTTTGTTTTCATTAATTCCGTTAATTTGTATGATTGATTTAATGGGGAAATCTGGGTAATGACAAAGTGTTCTACATGCTTGTAAATCAAAAAATGGCGAAGATAATACTATTTTGGGGAACTTTGCATTTTGAATCTCTCAACCACCAGCAATAAAAGAGGCAGAAACAATAGAGAATGTTTATGAAAACTTAAGGACTTTATTCATGGGATTCATCTCAGTTGGTTATTATTTGGCCTTGAATGTCATTTTTTATAAAATGGGCCATTAAATGAAAATAGCTGAATAGGATTTGGTCTGAATCCCAAATGACGCCCTATTCCCTTCATAGTAGTGCATTATAAAGGGAATATGGTGCCATTTGGGACAAGCCCTGAATATGTGTCTTAGGCTTGTTCTTTAATATTTCATACGACATCACAGCATGTCAACTGTTGTGAAAGTTTTTCCTGTCTAGCTGATGATGTCCTAGTTGACCATTTAAAAAAACAGACATTAACAAACGTCCTCAAGAATTGGATGGGTATCGTTTTTTGGGGGTTATCTTTTCAGAACAGTTATGTCATTTTCCTGTCAGAAATGTGAGTATATGGCTGTTGAATCGTGCCAACCACTATTCAATAGAAGGACTATATGGCTTGTAAAGAAACATGTCAGGTAGCCTACAATTAATCAGCCTTTTTATTTACCACCTTTTGTATTTAGAAAAGGTGAATAGATAAACATTCTGAATATTTTCTCTACCAGACATAAACCATTATGATGGGTGTGCCTTTAGATTTGTTGATAGGTCTGTATTGATGTTTGTTGTTAAGTTACCAAACCCCAGACACGTGTCTGCTGGGATTCAGTTTTTACATTAAGTTGTTGTTGGCAGGCAAGTCAACTAATATGAGTCACTAATGTCCATGCCCCGCCCAGATGATGAGAATTGTTTGGCCCAGAGAACAGCATATGCTGTAGCATTACTTTGTGTCTTGGCAGAAATGTTGAATCGTAGCGTCGTTGAACCTCAGTGGCATCTGTTTGACATTATGGAGCTGTTTTAGACAAGTAATAGTTGTGTTGTTTTTTAGGTAAACTATGGCATTTTGCTGGATGAAGATCTCATATATTGTTGATGTAGGCATACTTTAAGGTCGTTGATGGAGTAAACATTGCAGTATGCTATATGCGGACGTTTATATAAACTAAGTGATATCAAATTAAGTTCAGTTTTTCAAGCATGTTTCTGAGAAGTCAGCCTATTCCAAATGAATCTGTCAAGGTTCACCTTTTTAGATGGCAATCAACATTACATCTTATTGTACAACATTTATGACTCTAAATACATTCAGCCTGTTAAACTGTTAAATGCTGCATATCGCTGTTTTTCATCTCTGATATTTTCCCAATAATCAGTTTCAGGTTCAGTCATATAAAACATAATTGGATTTGAATAAACATCAACAAGTCATAATAAGCTTACCATTTCTATTGTATCGTCTTAAAATCAAAAACTCTGTTCATCATGATCACTGTAGGTCATACTGTAAACTGTATTAGGAATCCACTATGATAGATGACTGGAAGTTTACTAACGACTAAACCCCATCACTTGTTCTTCAACGCACGGCTTGCCATTGTCCTATTACCTTCCATTTTACACAGCGAACCTTTTCTGACCTACCAATCAAAACAGCCTTTGATTGTTATGTGACTGTATGCGTACGGACCGTACAGTTCGACCACATTGATTATGGACCGTCGCTCAGGGGCCACTGGCCTCCGTATGAAGCCTCTTCGCACACTCACTCCACACACACACACACACACACACACACATACACGTTTCTGCCGTGATTTAGGGGTTGTGGGGGAATCTGACACTTAAGCGGATATGCAAATGAGGAATCAGATTACCATTCAGAGGAGGGGCCTGCTCGACCTCAGCCGCTGGAAGTACATTAGCATAGAAGTCGTTAATATTCAGCGGGAGAGTGAGGGATGAAGCGTAACGCTACGAGTGAGAAACTATAGGCGAGAGAGAGAGAGAAAGAGAGAGCGGGAGAGGGCGAGAGAAGAAAACAAAAGCACTTTAATGGTAGCCTCGTATGAACCATCCTGATCTCGAGAGCTTGTAGCTAAACAGAATTTTTGTAGCAAAACAGAATGTAAGCTCGCAAAATCAGGATGGTTCGTACGAAGCTACTTTAACGGAGGGGGCTAGAATAATATCGGCCAGCATTATCTAATATGTTCAGTTGGGAATGGAGTTATGTGAAGTTAAAAGATTCACCTGGATTTAGCCAGTGTGCCCAAAACTAAGCACTCCCGAGTTGCATTGTGTTTAGTTGGGTTTGGTGAAATCGAATCATTTACTTTTCCGTTGACTGACTGACTATTTGTTATGTAATCAGGTGGCCTGTTCCAAAATCAGCCCCTAACCCCCTGTTCCCAATACCTAGGCATTTGTGTAGATCTGAACGGATTGGCTATTGAATAAGCATTAAGGCAAAAAGCCACCCCTCCCAGAGGGCACGTTGGGGTTATTACCATATTGCTAATACTTGTCAGATCTACATGATGTGCCCAGTCGTAGGGGACAGGGGTCCATGTGGAACTGAGCATTAGGCATATGTTGTCAGTCCATTGCTTAAGGATACTGTACATTGCACTGCCCCCATCTGGGAATGACATTTCACTTCATCCTCAGCCATGCAAGGGAATCTCCAGTATGTGGAAAACTTGCTCTGTTTACATGTGATTTGAGCAGCACATAAAAACGACACAAAATCCCATCCTAGGTATGTCCTTCAGTACCTACATGGCCTGAAATGGCAAAATACCACAGACCAGGGGTTCTTAAACTTTTTTAGCCTGGGACCTAAATTAGAAATTCAGCCTGGGACCCAAGCTCATGAAAACATGTCCACTTTTGGGGGCCATACGTTTTAAAGTAAATTTCCTGCAATTCTACACATTTTACCATGGGGCGTAAAGAAGATGTTGCTGTTTTAAAGCACGTTTTCTGCAATTCTACACATTCTTCCATGCGGCGGAGAGAAAATTTTGCAATTTTATAAAAACAATTATGCAATTCTACTCATTTTACCATGGCACAGACATAATTTATTTGCTGTTTTACACCTTTGCTGTTTTGCAATTCTACTCATTTTGCAAAGACTTATGCCATGTTAATATGATATCTGAGTGACAGTGTCTTAACAAAATGAATGGGAACCCCCCTGGAGGTCAGGGCTCCTGGGCAAGTGCCTGGCGTGCCCGGTCGGTATTGGGCCATGATTACTATACGTTTAGAGTGCTGGCTAGAGTAATTTACCAATCTAAAAATTGGTAGCTGGCATGGCTAATTGAGTGACTGTCAGTGACTGACACAACGAAAGTTTGGACACACCTACTCATTCAAGGGTTTTTATTTATTTTTACTATTTTCTACATTGTAGAATAATAGTGATGACATCAAAACTATGAAATAACACATCTGGAATCATGTAGTAACCAAAAAAAGTGTTAAACAAATCAATATAGATTTTATATTTGAGATTCTTCAAATTAGCCACCCTTTGCCTTGATGACAGCTTTGCACACTCTTGGCATTCTCTCAACCAGCTTCATGAGGTTGTCAACTCAAATGCATTTCAATTAACAGGTGTGCCTTGTTAAAAGTTAATTATTGGATTTTCTTTCCTTCTTAATGAGTTTGAGCCAATCAGTTGGTATACAGAAGATAGCACAATTTGGTAAAAGACCAAATCCATATTATGTCAAGAACTGCTCAAATAAGCAAAGAGAAACTTTAAGACATGACGGTCAGTCAATCCGGAAAATGTCAAGAACTTTGAACATTTCTTAAAGTGCAGTCGCAAAAACCATCAAGCTCTATGATGAAACTGGCTCTCATGAGGACCGCCACAGGAAAGGAAGACCCAGAGCTTCCCCCACTGCAGAGGATAAGTTCATTAGAGTTACCAGCCTCAGAAATTGCAGCCTAAATAAATGCTTCTCAGAGTTCAAGTAACAGACACATCTCAACATCAACTGTTCATAGGAGACTGCGTGAATCAGGCCTTCATGGTCGAATTACTGCAAAGAAACCACTACTAAAGGACACCAATAAGAAGAAGAGACTTGCTTGGGCCAAGAAACACGAGCAATAGACATTAGACCGGTGGAAATCTGTGCTTTGGTCTGATGAGTCCGATGAGCAATCAGGGGAGAAGGGCCTTGGTCAGGGAGGTGACCAAGAACTCGATGGTCACTCTGACAGAGCTCCAGAGATCATCTGTGGAGATGGGAGAACCTTCCAGAAGGACAACCATCTCAGCAGCACTCCACCGATCAGGCCTATGGTAGAGTGGCCAGACGGAAGCCACTCCTCAGTAAGAGGAACATGACAGCCTCCTTGGAGTTTTCTAAAAGGCATCTAAAGGACTCTCAGACCGTTCTTCCAACAGGACAATGACCCTAAGCACACAGCCAAGACAATGCAGGGGTGGCTTCGGGACAAGTCTCAATGTCCTTGAGTGGCCCAGCCAGAGCCTGGGTTGAACCCAATCGAACATCTCTGGAGAGACCTGAAAATAGCTGTGCAGCAACGCTCACCATTCAACTTGATAGAGCTTGAGAGGATCTGCAGAAAAAAATGGGAGAAACTCCCCAAATACAGGTGTACCAAGCTTGTAGCGTCATACCCAAGAAGACTCAAGGCTGTAATCGCTGCCAAAGCTGCTTCAACAAAGTACTGAGTAAAGGGTCTGAATACTTAAAATAAAATTGAATTATTTTACAAACATTTCTAAAAAAATGTTTTTGCTTTGTCATTATGGGATATTGTATGTACAGTCGTGGCCAAACGTTTTGAGAATGACACAAGTATTGGTCTCCACAAAGTTTGCTGCCTCAGTGTTGTTGATGGCAATTTGCATATACTCCAGAATGTCATGAAGAGTGATCAGATGATTTGCAATTAATTGAAAAGTCCCTCTTTGCCATGAAAATGAACTTAATCCCCAAAATACATTTCCACTGCATTTCAGCCCTGCCACAAAAGGACCAGCTGCCATCATGTCAGTGATTGTCTCGTTAACACAGGTGAGAGTGTTGACGAGGACAAGGCTGGAGATCACTCTGTCATGCTGATTGAGTCAGAATAACAGACTGGAAGCTTTAAAAGGAGGATGGTGCTTGAAATAATTGTTCTTCCTCTGTCAACCAAGGAAACCTGCAAGGAAACATGTGCCGTCATCATTGCTTTGCACAAAAAGGGCTTCACAGGCAAGGATATTGCTGCTGGCAAGATTGCACCTAAATCAACCATTTATCGGATCATCAAGAACTTCAAGGAGAGAGGTTCAATTGTTGTGAAGAATGCGTCAGGGTGCCCAAGAAAGTCCAGCAAGCGCCAGGACCGTCTCCTAAAGTTGATTCAGCTGCAGGATCGGAGCACCAGCAGTGCAGAGCTTGCTCAAGAATGGCAGCAGGCAGTTGTGAGTGCATCTGCAGGCACAGTGAGGCAAAGACTTTTGGAGGATGGCCTGGTGTCAAGAAAGGCAGCAAAGAAGCCACTTCTTTCCAGGAAAAACATCAGGGACAGACTGATATTCTGCAAAAGGTACAGGGATTGGACTGCTGAGGACTGGAGTAGAGTCATTTTCTCTGATGAATCCCCTTTCCGATTGTTTGGGCCATCCGGAAAACATCTTGTCCTGAGAAGACAAGGTGAGCACTACCATCAGTCCTGTGTCATGCCAACAGTAAAGCATCCTCAGACCATTCATGTGTGGGGTTGCTTCTCAGCCAAGGGAGTGGGCTCACTCACAAATTTGCCTAAGAACACAGCCATGAATAAAGAATGGTACCAACACATCCTCCGAGAGCAACTTCTCCCAACCATCCAAGACCAGTTTGGTGATGACCAATGCCTTTTCCAGCATGATGGAGCACCTTGCCATAAGGCAAAAGTGATAACTAAGTGGCTCGGGGAACAAAACATCGACATTTTGGGTCCATGGCCAGGAAACTCCCCAGACCTTAATCCCATTGATAACTTGTGGTCGATCCTCAAGAGGCGGGTGGACAAACAAAAACCCATAACTTCTGACAAACTCCAAGCATTGATTATGCAAGAATGGCCTGCCATCAGTCAGGATGTGGCCCAGAAGTTAATTGACAGCATGCCAGGGCGGATTGCAGAGGTCTTGAAAAAGAAGGGTCAACACTGCAAATATTGACTCTTTGCATAAACTGAATGTCATTGTCAATGAAAGCCTTTGACACTTATGGAATACTTGTAATTATACTTCAGTGTACCATAGTAACTACTGAAATAAAGATCTAAGAACACTGAAGCAGCAAACTTTGTGGAGACCAATACTTGTGTCATTCTCAAAACCTTTGGCCACGACTGTAGATTGATGAGGGAAAAAAACAATTGAATACATTTTAGAATAAGGCTGTAACGTAACAAAATGTGGAAAAGTCAAGGGGTCTGAATATTTTCCGAATGCTCTGTATATAATTATATAATATATTTTTTTACTCTAACATGTCAGCGACCCACTTTGGATCGCGACCCATACTTTAAGAAATGCTGTCACAGACAAGTGCCTATCAAACTTGAATTTGCTCTGTTTCCAAAACAACTGTGCTAATCAATCAGACCTGGGTTCAAATACTATAGGCTATTTGCTCTAGCCTGTCTGGAGTGCTAGATGGGCAGGGCTTGCAGATTTGAGCCTCAATTGGTCTTTTAAGACAGACAAGCTCAATTGAGCAATCTAATCCTAAAATCTAACTATCTTAATCTTAATTAATCAGATATTTTCAAATAGTATTTAAACCCATGTGTGATACTAATCCATGTAGTCAATATCAGATGTAGGTAGAGGATGTTTCCAGATAATAGTTACATGTATAACTCCACAAGAAAAGGTTTTGCGTGTTGGTCCAGCCAATTACGTGATGGTCCAGCCAGCAGGAAGCTTGGACAATGGTCCCACATTTTTCCTGTCACTTTCCTATAGTTCCCATAGTTCCTTCCAGATAAGGGTACAGATAAGACACAGAGACCTATTCCATTCTCTTCCTGTTCCATTATTTTTTCTCCGTTTGATGAATTTCTGTACTTCATGATCATAGTGATGAATGTGGATGATGTATTGTATTGCTGAGTCCACATAGCCCACAAACATGGCTGTCCCTAATTGATTCCTTCTATGTATTTTAACTTGTTAGTTCATTACTAATTTCATGCTATAACGCTAATTATTCTCTCTGACATATTAGAGATTAGGTGATGAAGAATGGCCATATATAGGTGCTGTAATTGTCAATATGCCAGAAAACCACATTACTGACTATTCCCACCAGAAACATAGGAAAAACATATGAAGACAGCTTACAGTTGAGTTAAATGTATTGGCATAAGAACTAGGCTCGTCTTCACTGACACAAAACAATGTACACTGATTTCAGGAGATCAGCTGATGAACTAAACACTATACCAATGATACCACAATACTCACAAAGCGATATGAGTAAAAATGGCATTGAGTTTGATGAGGCAACCAGCTGCGTGTTTATTGGTCCAATTAGTGCATGCTGATGTGTTGTCTAGGACCTACTGATGCATCGTGGGTAGTGGCCATGTGAAAGCACAGTGGCTTTTCAAGGACGCTGCATTTCTCTAGCATTTGCATAATGTAAGGATGGTATCCCTAATGCAGCTACAACTCCTGCTTTGTACCACGGTAAACATCTTTAGAAAAACATATTAGCATTGCTAACTGTACAGGCATACAGAATTCATGTACATTATAATGCACCATTCTTTGTATATTTTGGATAATGAAAGCATCTTTTCACTCCTTAAATACACTTTAGATATGTACACTACCTTGAAAATGTCTCTATGCATCGCCAGCATGTCTTTCACTCATTTAAAGGGAAATCCCGCCACTTTTCAACCTCATATTCATTATCTACGGCACCAAACCAGTGTCTACATGTGTGAAAACAGCGTGTTTCTATGATCTGTGGTTAAAAAGAGAAGAAGCAAGGTCCTAAAAAAAGCTTCTCTGTGACATCACAGGGTAGGATTAAAAGTAAGAAAAACTGTGATTTTCAGAGTTTCTAGCCAGAGGAAGGGTATTTTCTTACCCCCCCTCCATGTCACCCCGAATCTCATAGTGTTTGAAAATCATCTGGCATTTTTTAACATTATATTTTTTCTACAAAACATAGAAATGCACCGTTTTCACATATTTAGACATTGGAATTGGGCTGGAGATAATATAAATGAGGTTGACAAGTGGTGGAGTTGCCGTTTAAGACATTATGCTTCGTAACCCCAGGGCCTTCAGTATTTGAATTGGATTGCAGAGGTTAATTATCCAAGGTTAGACCCCAGACACAACCACTCACTGGGCCACTCTCTCATACAATAGAAAATTGAGAAAATACCCCTTAACTAAAGCATCCTGGGAATATTATTGTTTCAGGATGAACTGTATTGACATTGTTCTTCACTTCATGGAGTGTTTGCCAAAAGGAAGAAGTGTGTGTGTGTGTGTGTGTGCGGCATCCATTTATAATGCCATCCATTAGCCCGACTAACCGGTGCCCCCGCACATTGACACTGTACCGGTACCACCTGTATATAGCCTCGCTACTGTTATTTTTACTGTTATTTTACTGCTTTTATTTCTTTACTTATCTATTGTTTACCTAACACGTATTTTACTTAACAACCGCATTGTTGGTAAGTAAGCATTTCACTGTAAGGTCTACACCTGTTGTATTCGGCGCACGTGACAAATACAATTTTATTTTATTTAATAAAAGCCCCAGGTCTGTTGTTATTTAGTGACAATCCTCACTATGGTGTCCCACTAATCCTTTAGCTAGCCCACAGACCTATCCTCACTATGGTGTCCCACTAATCCTTTAGCTAGCCCACAGACCTATCCTCACTATGGTGTCCCACTAATCCTTTAGCTAGCCCATAGATCTATCCTCACTATGGTCTCCCACTAATCCTTTAGCTAGCCCACAGACCTATCCTCACTATGGTGTCCCACTAATCCTTTAGCTAGCCCATAGATCTATCCTCACTATGGTGTCCCACAAATCCTTTAGCTAGCCCATAGATCTATCCTCACTATGGTGTCCCACTAATCCTTTAGCTAGCCCATAGATCTATCCTCACTATGGTGTCCCACTAATCCTTTAGCTAACCTCCGGTCCAGTGTGTGGAGAGTTTCCCCTCCGGTACAGTGTGTGGAGAGTTTCTGGTCCAGTGTGTGGAGAGTTTCCAGTCCAGTGTGTGGAGAGTTTCCAGTCCAGTGTGTGGAGAGTTTCTGGTCCAGTGTGTGGAGAGTTTCCAGCCCAGTGTGTGGAGAGTTTTGAGTCCAGTGTGTGAAGAGTTTCTGGTCCAGTGTGTGGAGAGTTTCTCCTCCAGTCCAGTGTGTGGAGAGTTTCTCCTCCAGTCCAGTGTGTGGATAGTTTCTGGTCCAGTGTGTGGAGAGTTTCTAGTCCAGTGTGTGGAGAGTTTCTGGTCCAGTGTGTGGAGAGTTTCCAGTCCAGTGTGTGGAGAGTTTCTGGTCCAGTGTGTGGAGAGTTTCCAGCCCAGCGTGTGGAGAGTTTCCAGTCCAGTGTGTGGAGAGTTTCTGGTACAGTGTGTAGAGAGTTTCCAGTCCAGTGTGTGGAGAGTTTCTGGTACAGTGTGTGGAGAGTTTCTGGTCAGTGTGTGGAGAGTTTCTGGTCCAGTGTGTGGAGAGTCTCTGGTCCAGTGTGTAGAGAGTTTCCAGTCCAGTGTGTGGAAAGTTTCCAGTCCAGTGTGTGGAGAGTTTCTGGTCCAGTGTGTGGAGAGTTTCTGGTCCAGTGTGTGGAGAGTTTCCAGTCCAGTGTGTGGAGAGTTTCTCCTCCGGTCCAGTGTGTGGAGAGTTTCCAGTCCAGTGTGTGGAGAGTTTCTCCTCTGGTCCAGTGTGTGGAGAGTTTCCGGTCCAGTGATGCATGGAGGAGGAGAAGGAGATAGTGTAGTGAAGCTGGTCTGGACAGCTGTTGTGTGGGATAGGTAGATAGTGTTGATTCTTTCATATAGAATTGGTTTAGGATTCATTTTTATTTGCATACAGGCAGCTAACTGACTGGACAGTGTGTCTGTCTGTCTGGAGTTGATCAGAACTACGGTATACAATAAAACATCATCTACTTTACATAGTGCATGTTTTCACACCAATAGACATATCGACTGCAATTCAGTCCGCCTGGAAATGAAACTAGGAGAAACACTGCAATGCACATACTTACTGTGATGTAAGCGTCAGCCGAGGGAACCAAAGATAGACCACTTGTTCTGGATCTCATTCTCAACTCTGCTCTTTCTTGAAACAGAGGCCCTGTTTGTATGGTTGAATGCCAGAGCAAAATGAAGGGAACATATTGAGTAGAAATGGACTCACCAACATAGAACTCCATTCTGTAAAGTAGCAGGAGCTTAAGAAGGGGATGTTGAAGGGATGTATGCACCAGTTTACATGGAATGGGACATCTGATTTATATCTGATCCCCTCACCTGTTATTTAACAAAAGGAAAAGGTGATGTAGACTTAGACTAAGTAATGTCTTTAATCAACACACTAGAGGGAAACATAATTATGTGTGTTTTCTACTCCTAGTTAATTTTACAACTAACACAATATTTACCTTATGTTATTTATATGGAAATGTGATACAATGTTTAGGCTTTTATGCCACGAAGACCATAAATGTTGTTGAACGGCAATAAAGTTCAAGTTAAAGCAGCCGACCATACTGAGGGGGTTATTGAATGGAGAGGCTTGTCATGGAGAGAGAGCGATGGGGGAAGAGAGGGAGAGAGAGGCGGAGAGAGTGACTGAGAGTAAAAGAGAGAGAGTGTGTGTGTGAGAGAAAGAGAGAGAGAGAGGAGGTGGGGGGGGAGTGCCTTGTTGACCCTGGTTCTACTCTCCCTCCCTCACAGGATTATCTGCTGAGGTCATTCAGCAGATAATCATTCAGCTCTCCCCCCCCCCCCCCCCTCTCTCTCTCACATACACATTTCTCAACCAGCTCATCCAGTGCTGTCCCAGTGGAGGCCTCGTCAGTCGCGTGTGTGACTATTGTTGTTGATATCCTCTAGTGGAACCCTGCTGCGCTAGGCATCCATGCCCACTATCCCACCACCATACCACTCTGTCCTCCTGTCCCCTGGGGGACTCCATCCGCTGACAGTTGCCTGGCACAAGCCCAATCACACACACCACACAGGGACTCCTGTTGAGTCAATCATCACTACTCCCAGTGTGTTGATAGAATGCAATGATGGTGCAGCAGTAGGCGTATCTGGGTCAGAATTAAGAAACATAGTTTGCTTGCTCTAAATTTGGGTAGCGGTGATGCAACAAAGATAACAAATATGTGACTGTGCAGAAATTGACAGATGAGAGTGTATCATTTTTCATAGAGGGAAACCGCACTTCTAGTATGTATCCAATATCCAATGACAATGTCTGTGAGTGAATCAATTTAGGGTGTGTGGGTTACAACATTGTTAACACCTCCGATACAGCAGTGCAGTTTACTTCAATCTGCAATTGATTGAATCCCAGCCCTTAAGGTATCATAGGCCTATCACTAGGTTTATCACTAATCTCCGACCCAGGGATGTTGATGCTGCTTCACCAGCGGACGCTCTCTTCCCAGGTCATAATCACGTATTGATTCACCTCCTAAATGAACTGCAGGAGTTCTATCCCCTCCTTCTCTCCCTCCATCCCCTCTCCCCCCCCCCTTCTCCTCCCTATATCACACACACACACACACACGCACGCACGCACATATACACACACACACCTCCAGACCTACAGATATGGAGCATATAGAGTTGTCCTCCGAGGTCCTTGGGGTCAGCACATATTGGACTTGACGCTAGGCGATGTTGACATGGATAATTGTAAACATCTGGAAGGGTCTAGCGATCCCTTAGTGGAGCAAAGAATGAAAGCCTCTCGATCTGTCCTAACATGTCGGGTGAAATCAACATCATCTGGTAAATGATGGTGTCATGTTCCCCGGAGTGGCAGGTGAAATTGTGCAACATTTTGCCTGTTAGTGATAGCAAAGTTATTTCAATATCATAATGTTGTGTACAGTGGTGGATGTAATGGGTTGATGCGTGATGTACTTACAATGAAGCAAAGAGATTGTGTGGGAATACATAGATAGTATACAATCTGTTGTTTCCATAAAATATGTTCTGTGCAACAAAGCAAATTATATGATAATGTTAGAACTATTTGAATTATTGATCAACTTTCTTCTCTCTTTCTCTCTCTTTCAGGAGAGTGACAGTCTCTGGTGGGATGCGTTTGCCACTGAGTTCTTTGAGGAGGACGCCACCCTGACCCTCTCCTTCTGCCTGGAGGATGGACCAAAGAGATACAGTAAGACTACACTACCCACAATACACCTGCTTTACCAACTGTCCTCTGTACAGGCTACATTGTCCAGGAGAGGCTGTCTATAATAGTCTACACCCTGAATTCACACTACAGCACCATTCTCTCAGGCCTTGGGCGCAGGTGCACCTACTGTTGATTATGAAGATGGAGGCCTTTTTTGTTTAATTCTGTTGAGACATTTTCTGTCTTTTTAATTGTGTGCTCCATATTTAGATTAATGCTGTGTTTGCAGGCTTGAGCAACTGCTTGTATTTTCCCTATAAACAATGGCTTGACTTACTTTTTATTTTTAATTTAACATTTATTTAACTAGGCAAGTCAGTTAAGAACAAATTCTTATTTACAATGACGGCCTACACCAGCCAAACTCTTTTTGTGCGCCACCATATGGGACTCCCAATCACGGCCGGTTGTGATACAGTCTGGATTCGGACCAGGTTGTCTGTAGTGACACCTCTAGCACTGAGATGCAGTGTCTTAGACCACTGTGCCACTTGGCAGATAAGTGACCCACCACCTGGATTTGGGATGTATCAAAATCTGAAATTGTGTTTTTTACATTGGATAAAAGCAATTGTATATCATACACTACAGTTGAGAAAAATGGGAAAGTAATTATGCTTTGAAAGTTGATAAACTTGCAACCTCACTTTTGAAGAAATGGCCCTTGAATAACAAAACTGAATATAATAGCATAGCGTAGTAGGCCTATAACGTTAATGTTAGACCAAAAACACCTAATTTCTTATGAGATTTTTAGGATGGTTAGCATTCATGATTGACAGTGAGGATGGCCTATATTGAAATTAGGTATAACTAACTTATCACGTTTCAAGGTAAGACCCAGGCGCAGACAACGTCGGAATAACAATGTTTATTACACCAACAGGGGCATAAAAAAGACAGGTCAGGGGCAAGCAGAATTTGGTAATCCAGAGTAGTGGGGCAAAGGTACAAGAAGGCAGGCAGGCTCAGGGTCAGGGTAGGCAGAGTTCGGTAATCCAGAGTAGTGGGGCAAAGGTACAAGACGGCAGGCAGGCTCAGGCTCTGGGCAGGCAGGATGGTCAAAACCGAGAAAAAAGGAAAACAGGAACTATAGCAAGACAGGAGCAAAGGGGAAAACGCAGGTAGGATTGACGAACAAAACGATCTGGCAACAGCCAAACACAGAACACAGGGATAAATACACTGGGGATAATGGGGAAGATGGGCGACACCTGGAGGGGGGTGGAGACAATTACAAAGACAGGTGAAACAGATCAGGGTGTGACAAACTTGGTGATTTAGGGTATTTAAAAAATTACATTTTCTTGAGACAATATGTGTGGGTATAGGCAGACGTTGCAATTTTATATAGTGATATAGAATTATATATACAATAGGCTACATCTGTCAGTACAAACTTTGATTGAGGAAATTATGACATAATTTACATTTTTAGATAGCACTACACCACTGCTAGCGAGTGACAGGGGCAGAGCCCAGAACCTATACACATCTCAAGGAATAAAAGTGTTTGCTTATGTCATTAAGCAGACACTTTTATCCAAAGCAACATACATTAATGCGTGCATAAAATGTACATACTAGTGGTCCCAGGAATCGAACCCACTATCCTGACAGAGGACCATGTTCTACTAACTGAGCTACAGAGAACCATGCTTTACCAACTGAACTACAGAGGACCATGTTCTACTAACTGAGCTACAGAGGACCATGTTCTACTAACTGAACTACAGAGGACCATGTTCTACTAACTGAACTACAGAGGACCATGTTCTACTAACTGAACTACAGAGGACAATGTTCTACTAACTGAACTACAGAGGACCATGTTCTACTAACTGAGCTGAAGAAGACCATGCTCTACTAACTGAACTACAACACAATAGATGACATTACAACAACAGTACACATACATGACATTACACCAACAGTACACAGTACATGACTTAACTCCAACACAGTACATGACAATACACCAACACAATACATGACATTAGAACAACACAATACATTACATTACACCAAAACTACACAATAAATTATATTTCACCAACACAATACCGACATTACACCAAAACTACACAACACATGACATTACACCAAAACTACACAACATATGACATTACACCAAAACTACACAACAAATGACATTACACCAAAACTACACAATACATGACATTACACCAACACAAATAGCCACATTTCAATAAACAGAACATCGAATACAATACAATAAATACACAGACTTTTATCAAGACTGGCTCCATTTTGATAAACATTTAATTTCATATTGATACTCTGTAGAAAGACAGTTTACAACGATACACACATTCACAGATATGTTGCATTTAGATCCCACCATGTCATATGGCATGGGTAGTTGCTAGTGGGGTTGGCAGTATTGGCGTTTCTGCTCATCTGCATAGGCTAGATAGGCTGCCTTTTGATATCGACAGCTCTTTGAATATCAGACGGGCATGGATATTGGTATTTATGTTTGCTGTTATTTTGAAATACATTGCGGTGTGTGTACAGTGTGTACACAAGACATGTACGGAGTGTGTGTGACTTAGCCTAGAGATGGAGGCGAGGAGGAGGCGCGTGTGTGCGCGCGTGTGTGTGTGTGTGCGCTGCCTTTTTCTTTTCAAATGTAAATATTCAAAACCCCCACGGTGTTGAGACGGTAACCTGGTCCCCTCGGGAACGGACAGCTTAACGCCATGACGATGATGACTCACCGCCAGTCAGAAACATTCTAATTTCAAGTTTTCAGACTGAAACATACACACACATACACGCACACACATGCAGACATACACACAACAACACAGCAAAGCACACACACACATACAAATGGAACATTGATATGAATGCATGGAAAAGCTGTCTCACAAGCTATAAACAGACATGACATGAAATGTATTAAAAAGTAGCTGTCAGTCAAAAACTAGGCTTGAAAATAATGACATTGTCTTTGCTTTTCTAGTCCTATAGTGAAAGTGTACACCTACCCAGTGATTGTAGATACAGCGGGTGAAATAAGTATTGAACACGTCACCATTTTTCTCAGTAAATATATTTCCAAAGGTGCTATTGACATGAAATTTTCACCAGATATTGGTAACAACCCAAGTAATCCATACATACAAAGATACCAAAACAAATAAGTTCAGAAATTAAGTTATGTGTAATAATGTGAAATGACACAGGGAAAAAGTATTGAACACATGAAGAAAGGGAGGTGCAAAAAGGCATGGAAAGCCAAGACAACAGCTGAAAACAGTAATTGAAAAGCAATCCAGCCCCCTGTCAGTGCAAATTAATATCAGCTGGTTCAGTCCCAACTGATGGCCTACAAAAAGGTCTCATTGCCAAGGTGTCACACAAGACACATCTCATGATGGGTAAAAGCAAAGAGCTGTCTCAAGACCTTCGCAACCTAATTGTTGCAAAACATAATGATGGCATTGGTTATAGGCGCATTTCTAAGCTTCTGAATGTTCCAGTGAGCACTGTTGGGGCCATAATACGGAAGTGAAAAGACAATCATTTCACCATAAATTTGCCTCAACCAGGTGCTCCTCGCAAGATTTCTGACAGAGGAGTGAAAAGAATAATCAGAAGAGTTGTCCAAGAGCCAAGGACCACTTGTGGAGAGCTTCAAAAAGACCTGCAATTAGCAGGTACTGTTGTCTCAAAGAAACCAGTAAGTAATGCACTCCACCGCCATGGCCTGTATGCACTCTCACCACCCAAGACTCCATTGCTGAAAAAAAAGCATGTTGAAGCTCGTTTAAAGTTTGCTGCACAACATTTGGAAAAGCCAGTGAAATACTGGGAGAATATAGTGTGGTCAGATGAGAGCAAAATTGAACTGTTTGGATGTCATAATACACACCATGTTTGGAGGAGAAATGGCACTGCACATCACCCTAAAAACACCATACCAACAGTGAAGTTTAGAGGTGGGAACATCATGGTGTGGGGCTGCTTTTCAGCAAATGGTACTGGCAAACTTCGCATAATTGAAGGAAGGATGAATGGGCAAATTTACAGAGACATTCTTTGCAAAAATCTGCTGCCATCTACCAGGATGAGGAAGATGAAACGAGGGTGGACATTTCAGCAAGACAATGATCCCAAACACACAGCCAAGGAAACTCTCAATTGGTTTCAAAGAAAGAAAATAAAGCTGCTAGAATGGCCCAGCCAATCACCTGACTTAAATCCCATTGAAAATCTATGGAAAGAACTGAAGATCAAGATTCATAGAAGAGGCCCACGGAACCTTCAAGATTTGAAGACTGTTTGTGTGGAGGAATGGGCCAAAATCACACCAGAGCAATGCATGCGACTAGTTTCTCCATACAGGAGGTGTCTTGAAGCTGTCATTACCAACAAAGGCTTTTGTACAAAGTATTAAATAAATATCAGTAAGTGTGTTCAATACTTTTTCCCTGTGTCATTTCACATTATTACACATAACTTAATTTCTGAACTTATTTGTTTTGGTTTCTTTGTATGTGTGGATTACTTGGGTTGTTACCAACATCTGGTGAAAATTTCATGTCAATAGCACCTGGAAGTATATTTACTGAGAAAAATGGTGACGTGTTCAATACTTATTTCACCCGCTGTATATGGCATGTCTTACGTAAAAAAATGTATTGGAATTGGGACAGTTTAACGGCATTACACTTAAATACTTTTATGCCACACTTGCTGAACCATCATTCATGCAAGACTGCTATACACATTAAGAGCTTGTCAAACGCCTTACTAATGCATAATAGATGCTTTGTAAATGTGTAGGTTAAGGTATAATTTATATGTAGTTCAACAAGTACCGCCGAGGGTTGATAGCTGTCTATTGTTCCTATGTTGGACTACAATGCCCATGATTATCTGAACTGTACTGTATAAATCGGCACCTTCTTCTAACTCTAGCCAATCTCAGCCTCAAGCAGTCTGTCAAAACACAGAAATTGTTGAGTTTGTTCTCCTGGTAATAACAGTAACCAGTAAAGTTATGATTAGTGAATGAGTGGTCTTCAGCTTGAAGCCTATTTTCCCATGAAAGCTATCAGAAAAAAAAAAACATGTTAGGTGTGAGACGAGCACATTTGTTTGAATTAGATTTCTTGCAAATGAACTACATGTCTGAGACAAATTGTTTGTATACCACTATCCCTATCTCACCCTCTTGCTTGCTCTCTCTCTCTCTCTCTCTCTCTCTCTCTCTCTCTCTCTCTCTCTCTCTCTCTCAGCTTGCTCCACTCCTCTCTTTCTCTCACAATTTCTCTCCAAATGCCTCACTCTCTTCTCCTCTCTCTTTCTCCGCCCATCCCCCACCCAATCCTTTTTTTCCTCTCCCCTCTCCTCACCCTCTCTCGTTCTCATTCCAGCTTCCACCCTGAAAGACTATACCTGTTTCCTGCCTGCTCACTGTATCCCTGATCAACTGGTTTATATTGTTTTGCTTAGTTTTGTTTGCATAGATTGTCACATTTGTGAAAGTGGACATTAATTACAGGTAAATACAGTAGTCATAACATGTTAATAAGGATCCTACAGTATGCAGATTGCTTGGATCGACAGTATTGTAGACATTAAGGGCTTTTGTGTGTTTAACACAATATCCCTTTTAGTAGTTCAGTAGATGTCTTTCTGTTTTCCATTTGTTGCCACTGCCATAAAGTACTTTTATTAGGCAATAATGCTTCCTGAATTGGTGCTCCCTTCCCATGACCTAAAAATCCCCCAATTTCTCTTAGACTCTCGCAATACATAAGAAATGTGATGAAAGTTCCACAACATGATGCAATCTCACTGCAATCGGTACTTAAAAAATATTTCACAGCCGATCTCAGTGAAACCTTAGCATAAGCAGCTCAAAGAAGGAAAATGTGTGAAAAAATAATGAGGAATGAATAAAATATCATCATCTGACTTTACAGTGGCTCGTTACTATGCATTGGATCACACATTATCAGCCAAACTAGAATAACCTTCATTTAGCTGTTATAATGCATCATAATTAGTGATGGAGGGGAATCTACACTGTAACATATCGAGATATTATTTGAGCATATCAAGAAATTATCGTATTGTATCATTTTGTGGTTTGTTGTTCTCCATCTTCTTTTTAAATAGGGAGCCAATTTGTTTTCAGCACGTTTATTTACATGACTGATCAAAACTTGTTTTGATCATGCCTCTCTCTGGTCCCTCTGCAGCAGACATATGGTGAGCAATAAAATCACAGTATTGAATCGCAATACATATATAGAATCGTGAGAATCATGAGAATTGCAATACATATCGTATTGGAACCTATGTATCGTGATAATATTGTATTGTGAGGTCCCTGCCAATTCCCAGCCCTAATCATAATGTCATCATAACATGTCATTACCATGTAATAAAAAAAGGTCCTAGCCATGCTTTTATAGACACTGTTTGCTATCAGACAGCGAGAAGAAGGCCTACATATAACTATTATAATGCATCATCATGAATGTGTAATGATATGGTCTGATAAGTTTGCTCTTGTGATTAGACTCCCTCTGTATTGTATTGAATAAAAGAGTGATGGAGAGAGCAAGAGAGAGAGAGAGCGAGAGGTATAGAATCCTCTAATGCCACAGCGAAGGAGGAGGGATTGTATTATTAAACGTGTGTAGAGTGGTGATGGGTGGGGGCATTGATGGAATGGGGGGGGTTGATGATGATAATGGGGGGGGTTTGGGGGTGAGGTGAGGGGGTTGGGGCTGACGATGTTTAAATGGGGGGGGGGCATGGGTGTCTGCTGATGTTGGGGGGTATCTGAGTGAGAGATGGACAGGGGGATTGGTGGGGGGAGGGGTAGGAGGGACGTTAAGCAGAGAGTGATTGACAGGTGGGCCGATGTGGCCTTGGCTCAGCTGCAGCTCGGAGATGCCTGCTCTGTTTGATTGACAGCTGCGCGGACCTGGGAACCACGGCGACGACGGATCGGCCACAGAGGCAGAGCGAGGGAGAGAGTGAGAAAATGATAGCGGGAGAAAGAGAATGAGGAGCTGTGTGGTGGGGAGGTGTGTGTGTGGTGTGGAGGTGTGTGTGTGGTGATTAAGTGTGTGTGTGGTGGGTAGGTGTGTGTGGTGGGGAGGTGTGTGTGGTGGAGAGGTGTGTGTGGGCTAGTGCGTGTGTGTCTGTCTGTGCATGAGAGAGAGAAATTAATTGTTTCAGTAGGAGTAAGGGGAAGGAGAGTAGTGAGAGAAATACAGAGAGAGAGAGAAAGACAGAGAGAGAGAGAGGGAGAGAGAACGACAGAGAGAGACAGAGAAAAATAAAGAGAGCGAGAATACCACTATCAACTGCTTTGGCAGTAATATTCCACCCTGAACAGTCATGCCAATGAAACATATTTGAATTGATTTGAATTAAACAGAGAGTAGATGTGTGGGAGTATGACAGTGTGACAGTCCACCGTTTGTATTGGTGAGTAAGAGAAGACATCTGCTAAACAAATGAGGAGTGGCTAGAAGTAAGGTAAACTGATCCTAGATATGTGGTTAGATATGTGCAGAACTCAGACAATGAGGAGTAGACAGAAGAAGTTTCTACTCCAAAGGGATTCAGGCTCATTTGTATCCCTGTAATGGTTAAGGTCTGGGTTGGGTAAACTGATCCTAGATCTGTGGTTAGATCTGTGCAGAACTCAGACAATGATGCACACACCAGTCAACACATAGCAGCAGACTGAGATCCAGCTTGGGGAGTGGTCCTTTTCAGACAGGTTGTCATGATCAGATCAGTGTGGGAACCATTGAACACAGGGCAACAGGAAAAGGGGGAGACCTATCCGAGGGCACCAGCTGCTATATAGGATGGGCAAGTCTCTTATCTTCCTGCTTTCTCACCACTTTCTCCCGTACAAAAACAAACCCAACAAACCCGCTTTCCTTCCCAGTTGGGAAACAATAGCGTTCGCAAACAGCAGGCCCCTCCCTTTCCTTGTCGTTCGCACTGCCTCTGCAAAGCAACAGCAGGCCCCTCCCTCCCCTTTTTTGTGTTTGCTGCTTTCTGAGCTTCCTCCTTTGGCTTGGTTGCATCTGTGTGTGGGGGTGGAGGAGTGGTGTGTGTGTGTGGGGGGGGTGTGCTTGCTCTGTTTGCAGACACAAATGTTAGAATGTTGGCAATAGTCAATAGTTAGATATATACACTACCGTTCAAAAGTTTGGGGTCACTAAGTAATTTCCTTGTTTTCCATGAAAACATACATGAATTGAGTTGCAAAATGAATAGCAAGTATAGTCAAGACGTTGACAAGGTTATAAATAATGCTTTTTAATTGAAATAATAATTGTGTCCTTCAAACTTTGCTTTCTAGTTGTCAATTTGTTGAGGTAATCTGAAGAGATTTCACCCCATGCTTCCTGAAGCACCTCCCACAAGTTGGATTGGCTTGATGGGCACTTCTTACGTACCATACGGTCAAGCTGCTCCCACAACAGCTCAATAGGGTTGAGATGCGGTGACTGTGCTGGCCACTCCATTTTAGACAGAATACCAGCTGACTGCTTCTTCCCTAAATAGTTCTTGCATAGTTTGGAGCTGTGCTTTGGGTCATTGTCCTGTTGCAGGAGGAAATTGGCTCCAATTAAGCGCCGTCCACAGGGCATGGCATGGTGTTGCAAAATTAAGTGATAGCCTTCCTTCTTCAAGATCCCTTTTACCCTGTACAATTATTCCACTTTACCACCACCAAAGCACCCTCAGACCATCACATTGCCTCCACCATGCTTGATAGATGGCGTCAAGCACTCCTCCAGCATCTTTTCATTTGGTCTGCGTCTCACAAATGTTCTTCTTGTGACCCGAACACCTCAAACTTAGATTAGTCTGTCCATAACACTTTTTTTCAATCTTCCTCTGTCCAGTGTGTGTTATTTTGCCCATCTTAATCTTTTCCTTTTATTGGCCAGTCTGAGATATGTCTTTTTCTTTGCAACTCTGCCTAGAAGGCCAGCATCCCGGAGTCGCCTCTTCACTGTTCACTAATGAAGCTGCCAGTTGAGGACTTGTGAGGCGTCTGTTTCTCAAACTAGACACTCTAATGTACTTGTCCTCTTGCTCAGTTGTGCACCAGGGCCTCCCACTCCTCTTTCTATTACACTGTTCTGTGAAGGGAGTAGTACACAGCTTTTTACGAGATCTTCAGTTTCTTGGCAATTTCTCGCATGGAATAGCCTTCATTTCTCAGAACAAGAATAGTTTCAGAAGAAAGTTCTTTGTTTCTGACCATTTTGTAATCAAACCACAAATAATGATGCTCCAGATACTCAACTAGTCGAAATAAGACCCGTTTTATTGCTTCTTTAATCAGCACAACAGTTTTCAGCTGTGCTAACATAATTGCAAAAGGGTTTTCTAATGATCAATTAGCCTTTTAAAATTATAAACTTGGATTAGCTAACACAACGTGCCATTGGAACACAGGAGTGATGGTTGCTGATAATTGGCCTCTGTACACCTATGTAGATATTCCATTAAAAAACAGCCGTTTCCAGCTACAATAGTCATTTACAACATTAACAATGTCTACACTGTATTTCTGATCAATTTGATGTTATTTTAATGGACAAAAAATGTGCTTTTCTTTCAAAAACAAGGACATTTCTAAGTGACTCAAACTTTTGAACGGTAGTGTATATATATATTTTTATTTTTAAACTTTATTTAACTAGACAAATCAGTTAAGAACACATTCTTATTTACAATGACAGCTTACACCGGCCAAACTTGGACTACGCTGAGCCAATTGCCCTATGGGACTCCCAATCACGGCCGGTTGTGATACAGTCTGGATTTGAACCAGGTTGTCTGTAGTGACGCCTCTAGCACTGAGATGCAGTGTCTAAGACCACTGTGCCACTTGGGAGCCCAAATTTAATATTTTAAATTGAATATTAGATATGTATTTGTTAATAACTCAAATGCAACGCTATGTCAACACCATTGTCATGGTAAAGACAGTGCCTTCATACCCTCAAGCCATAGTTTATTTGAAGCATTATATGTTTGACATAATCAAAATGACATCATTTGACATCTCTAATGCATCATTTGACATACAGTATATCAAAAGTAACGTCTTGTTCATAAATTATGTTGTTACACATCTTGTGTTTGTTTTCTTGCGTTTTGTAAAATCAGGTTGCAAGCGAAATGACAAACATTCATGAAAAAATGAAGAGTAACATGCACTTTTAAACTCTGAACATTCCAGAGAAGTCAACAAGCCGCACGTTGGAGAGAGGCTTCAGTATTCTGAATAATGAAACAGATTGTTATCTCCACACGGGAGAGCAGAAGAACTCAACCTGGGTTACATACACAGAATAATAACCCACACGCTGGGACATGTTAACACGCACACACACACACAAATCACACTGGGACATGTTTATCTGCATACACACAAACACACACTTACAACCCCACTACACATACAAACAAATACCACCCCCCCCACCCCCCACACACACTCTCTCATACAGAAATCCATACCTTTATATATAATCCATGTCAATACTAAAACACCACTGCATTAGAATCCTCTGCCCTGCTCTCTGCCTCACTTAAGGTATTGCATGTTTATGTGGCACTTTTTCAGCTTACTCACACACACACACTTTCCACCCACCTACCCTCAAACACACTCTTTCTCCCAACCCACACACACTCACTTAGACTGGGTCTATTCAACTCCTGTTGTCTGTCTTTGACTGCAGGCCAAATCAATGGTAATGACCGGTACTCTGTTCTCTCGGCGTGGCTTCTGATAATCCAGGCTGGATCTGAAATATGCTCTGATAGCGTCTCACCCAGTCCTGCTGGGCTTTCATTCACCTATCTGCGTTGAATCCCCACTGTCCTGAAAATAACACAACAGGAATAACCACACAGCAAATGTCCTGAGAGTAACACCACAGGAATAACCACACAGCAGATGTCCTGAGAGTAACACCACAGGAAAATCCACACAGGAGATGTCCTGAGAGTAACACCACAGGAATAACAACACAGGAGATGTCCTGAGAGTAACATCACAGGAGATGTCCTGAGAGTAACACCACAGGAATAACAACACAGGAGATGTCCTGAGAGTAACATCACAGCAGATGTCCTGAGAGTAACACCACAGGAATAACCGCACAGGAGATTTCTTGAGAGTAACACCACAGGAATAACCACACAGGAGAAGTGGAGTTGTTTAAAACAAACACAGCTGGATGGCAAGATGCTGTTTGCGTGTATAAGCGAGACTCACACTTTGTTTGTGTGTGTGTGTGTGTGTGTGTGTGTGTGTGTGTGTGTGTGTGTGTGTGTGTGTGTGTGTGTGTGTGTGTGTGTGTGTGTGTGTGTGTGTGTGTGTGTGTGTGTGTGTGTGTGTGTGTGTGTGCGCGCGTGGCGTTAATTCACTCAGAAGGGAAACTGAGACTCAATGAATGTCGTTTGAATTGATCATTCAGCAGAAAGGAGGAGGATCTTTAAGGAAAGTGAATTAAACTGACTGCTGTGATTAATGGAATATTTAGTCAATAATATGGAACAGTAATCTTAAATGATGTCTATGAACTTTAGAATTTAGTGTCATTCACTAAAATTGGTAGCTTTGCTCATTTCATCAACTCGGCTGGGCTTGTTCCAACCATATTCTTACACCTTCATTGCTGCCATTGAGTTATAGTGGCACGTCATAGTTGAGAAAAAGTACTCTTATTTAAGAGCATTCATATGCATTAATTCCTTTGCTCACATCTAAAACTCTGCTTTATTGAACGCAAAGTATTTTGATGTAAAACCTTAATCCAGGTTTTTGACCTGGCAGACGAGTGTTCATACTAGACTTTGTTGTGCTACTTTTGGGGGTAGTCTAAGCACTAAGACGGTGGTGGTTGTAGCCCAGGGGGCTCCCGGAGCGTGCTCTAGCTTCCCCACGGGCCCTGTTCTGTTCTGGGGGGAGCAGAGAGAGAGGCCCGGCCTGGAGTAGCCCCTCCTGAATTATGGATGGAGGTGAAGAGGGGAAGAGGACTGGCCTCCAGGGGATGTACACCCCCCTCCTCCCCCTCTTCTTTTTCCTTCTCCTCCTCCCCCCAGTTCCGCCTCCTCCTCCTCTTCTTCTTCCCTCCACCCCCGGCGGCATTCAGGCGTGGCTGAAGCCTGCTGGATGAGGGTTACTGGAGCAGATTCTCTCTCTCTCTCTCTCTCTCTCTCTCTCTCTCTCTCTCTCTCTTTATGGAAGGCTGGACCTTCCATAAAGTTTCTCTCTAATGTTTTCTAATCATTTGCACTTGTTTTGGTACACCTCATTCTAATTTTAGCCATTTTATGTGATGGTAAAGGTAGGGTCGTACTAACTTTTTTCCCCATAAGGAAAATACATTTTTGTATTTATTTTAATTGCATAACATTTTCAAAGTTTTCTTTTTGGTATGATTTGTTAAATTGTGTAACCTTTAACTGTCAATAGTGGTGAAGTGAAGATTACATATCCATCTATCCAAATATGTAAAAAAAAAGAGAGAACTTTCCAGGGTGTGTACTTACTTTTTCACATGACTGTATATATATATATATATATATATACAGTACCAGTCAAAAGCTTGGACACACCTACTCATTCAAGGGTTTATCTTTATTTGGACTATTTTCTATGTTGTAGAATAATAGTGAAGACATCAAACCTATGAAATAACATATATGGAGTCATGTAGTAACCAAAAAAAGTGTTAAACAAATAAAAATATTTATATTTTAGATTCTTCACTGTAGCCACCCTTTGCCTTGATGACAGCTTTGCACACTCTTGGCATTCTCTCAACCAGATGAGATGGCGTATCACTGAAGAATGCTGTGGTAGCCATGCTGGTTAAATGTGCCTTGAATTCTAAATAAATCACAGAAAGTGTCACCAGCAAAGCACCCCCACACTTTTTACTACATGATTCGTATGTGTTATTTCATAGTTTTGATGTCATCACTATTATTCTACAATGTAGAAAATAGTAAAAATAAAGACAAACTCTTGAATGAGTAGGTGTGTCCAAACTTTTGACATACAGTATCTGTCTCTTCCCACTCCATCTGTTTGTAGCTGAGGAAGTAAAATATTTCAGTCAAAAGCAGAATCCAGATGCTTATGGAGAGAGTCAAAAGAGAGAGGTCTTCCATGACTGTGGAAATGAATCGTTCATAAATATATTGTTGAGTTCATTTTTGCATCCATCAAGAAATAATGTTTTAGATAATGAAATTCTTAGATTGACTCACAGCACAGGAGGCATGCCTCCACAAAAACCCCACACATAACAGCAAACAAACATATAACAGTTGTGTTTGAATAAACACATTACGAACACATTGTATGCAATGAAAAGATTATTAAAAACATTCAGCTCACCATTGAAGGCTGTGTTGATTGGTGATGCAACATTTTAAAGCTGTAATGAAGCAGATTGGAAAAACATGATGCCCTCTCAGAATTGATAGAGTTCATGTGGTTAGGTACTCTTTGGGTTTTAAGTAGAAGAATTATACAAAACACAAGGCATACTTACCTTTTGTGTTGCATTAAGGGTAATTGTCATGGTCCTTGTCAGATGTACTCATCCTCCACCTTTAATCATGTCGGGAAAGGATTTTACAGAGTTGTGTTGTATTGTCAAATACTTTATATAGGAAAAGTAACTTTTGTTTACTTCCAATAAATAGCAGACATTTCTTAGCAACATCGCATCCTCTTTCATACCTCGGCCTTGGTAGGTTTTTTTGTCCATGTCTAAATACACAATTTGAGTGACAGAAAAGGGCAAACCACTACCACTCAGCCCTGAGTATAGTATTCAAGTTTAAAACCACTATAACTCAGCCCTGAGTATAGTATTCAAGTTTAAAGAATTCTCTATACATTTGGATGGCTCTGCGGTTACCTCTCTTTAAAATATACTAAACTCTTTAATGATGCTCCTTCGCTAATGTGTTTTGCCAATTGTGTTAGGATCTTAATGAATTCACTAATTATAATCTGAGTGGCTTTAAGAGAAGTGTTCGCCACACAAAGAAACAAACCGAGAGTGGTACTATTCAAATCCCCAAACATACAGACAGATGAAAATGGAGAGAGAGAGAGCAGAGAGAAATAGAGAGCAGAGAGAGTATGGAGATAGAGAGAGGAGAAAGAGAGAGAAAGAGAGCAAGAGAGAGAGCGAGAGAGCAGAGAGAGAGAGAGAGAGAGAGAGAGAGAGAGAGAGAGAGAGAGAGAGAGAGAGAGAGCAGAAAGAGAGAGCAGAGACAGAGAACAGAAAGAGAGAACAGAGAGAGAGAGCACAGAGAGAGAGGTAGAGCACAGAGAGAGATTGAATTAAAGTTTTATGACTGATGAATATTTCAAGTTCTGGGCAGTGATTCCCACATTCTAGCACTGTGTGTGTGCGTGTGTGTGTGTGTGTGTGTGTGTGTGTGTGTGTGTGAGTGTGTGTGTGTCTGTGTGTGTGTGTGTGTGTGTGTGTGTGTGTGTGTGTGTGTGTGTGTGTGTGTGTGTGTGTGTGTGTGTGTGTGTGTGTGTGTGTGTGTGTGTGTGTGTGTGTGTGTGTGTGTGTGTGTGTTTGTGGATAGAGTACAGTATGTGCACATTGTAATGTGTGTGCATGGCTGCTCGCAAATAGTGTGGTGTGTCTTTAACCCATTCCTCCCTAAACTGCATCTATAACAAAACACTATTATATTATTATAATGTATATACTATATATATACACTGAACAAAAATATGAACGCAACATGCAACAATTTCATGAGTTACAGTTCATATAAGGAAATCAGTCAACTGAAATTAATGCATTAGGCCCTAATCTATGGATTTCACATGACTGGGAATACAGATAGGCATATGTTGGTCACAGATAAGTAGGGGCGTGGATCAGAAAGACAGTAATTATTTGGTGTAACCATCATTTGCCTCATGCAGCGTGACACATCTCCTTTGCATAGAGTTGATCTGGCTATTGATTGTGGCCTGTAGAATGTTGTCCCACTCCTCTTCAATGGCTGTGCGAAGTTGCTGGATATTGGTAGGAACTGGGACACACTGTCGTACAAGTCAATCCAGAGCATCCCAAACATGCCCAATTGGCGACATGTCTGGTAAACTATGCAGGCTATGGAAGAACTGGGACGTTTTCAGCTTCCAGGAATTGTGTACAGATCCTTATGCCATGGGGTCGTGCATTATCATGCTGAAACATGAGGTGATGGCGGCAGATGAATGGCACAACAATGGCCTCAGGATTTCATCGTGGTAGCTCTGTGCATTCAATTTACCATCGATAAAATGCAAATGTGTTCATTGTCCGTAGCTTATGCCTGCCCATATCATAACCCCGCCGCCACCATTGGGCACTCTGTTCACAATGTTTACATCAGCAAACCGCTTGCCCACACAATGCCATAAACTATGTCTGTAATCTGCCAGGTACAGTTGAAACCGGGATTCACTTCTCTAACGTTGCCAGTGGCCATTGAAGGTGAGCATTTGCCCACTAAAGTCGGTTACGAACTGCAGTCAGGTCAAGACCCTGGTGAGGACGACGAGCACGCAGATGAGCTTCCCTGAAACGGTTTCTGACAGTTTTGAAGAAATTCTTTGGTTGTGCGAACCCACAGTTTCATCAGCTGTCCGGGTGTCTGGTCTCAGGCGATTCCACAGCTGAAGAAGCCAGATGTGCAGGTCCTGGGCTGGCGTTTGGTCTGTGGTTGTGAGGCCGGTTGGACATACTGCCAAATTCTCTAAAACGACGTTGGAGGTGGCGGCTTATGGTAGAGAAATTAACATTAAATTATCTGGCAACAGCACTGGTGGACATTCCCTCAAAAACTTGAGACATCTGTGGCATTGTGTTGTGTGACAAAACTGCACATTTTAGAGTGGCCTTTTATTGTCCCCAGCACAAGGTGCACCTGTGTAATGATCCTGCTGTTTAATCAGCTTCTTGATATGCCACACCTGTCAGGTTGATGGATTATCTTGGCAATGGATAAATGTTCACTAACAGGGATGTAAACAAATTTGGCACAAAATGTGAGAGAAATATGCTTTTTATGTGTATGGTAAATTCCTGGGATCTTTTATTTCAACTCATGAAACATGGGGCCAACAGTTTACATGTTGCGTTTATATTTTTGGTCAGTGTATTTTTTTAGTAAGATCACAATTGTGAACTGTGAATATTGGCTCATTTTAGAGTATATCATATCTTCTGTCCTTAGTTTTTCCTTGTTTCTGTGCTGCTTGCTCTTTAGGGGTCTTGTTACTTTAAATCCCTTTGTGACAAATGCTATCATAAAAAGGGCTATATAAATAATTAATTTATACAAATGATGAATTGATGTTGATTATGTTTATTTAATTGATCAAAGTCAGCTATTTTATGCCACATGGCGTTCATTCCCTTTCCATCCATGGACCTTAACCTTTGACCCAGCAGTGACAGAAGTGACAGGTTATATTGGGGTGTACACTCCGCCATCCGTTGCATAATCTCAAGGATTATTGCTGCTGGAGCCAGATACAGTCAGGAAAGACACAGGTCGATAGCAAGACCAGTTTGTTTGTTTTGTTAAGTAGGCTAGCACTGATCTCATCAATCATTGATCACATCCTCAGAAAATTTCAATACATCAATAAATACATGTTTTTTCTTGTGTGTGTGTGTGTGTGTGTGTGTGTGTGTGTGTGTGTGTGTGTGTGTGTGTGTGTGTGTGTGTGTGTGTGTGTGTGTGTGTGTGTGTGTGTGTGTGTGTGTTGATATCTTTAGTTGTTTTGGTGGCCTTGTCGATATGCTATAACTTTGAACTTTTATACAAATGTAGGATCTAAATTTGATCACCCAGTTACAGATAACTTTCCTGCACAGCAGGACATTTAAAACGTGTAGTGTATTAGGTTTAAAAAGGCTTCAGACTTGATTTTCCTTACGAAAAATGTATAAACCCCTACAAAAATATCCATGAATTACAATTCATAATAATTCACTTTTCCTGTTGCTGCAGGATTATATTTAAGAAGTTATATCTGTAACATGCAGTCCATTGAATCGATGGATAACCTTTCAAACACTTTTGATATTTATACTTTACATCCACTTAAAGTTGAAGTCCTTTTAGTTACCCAAGCAATCCTTCCAACAATTCTAATAGAAATTGTACATTATATATTCTAGAGTTTGTTAAGTGTCTAGCATTTCTCCCTTCCTCCCTAATGCGTTCTTGTCTGCAGTGAGGAAAGCTTCATTTTCTGCATAATCACCCTCTGAGTATCTCTCCACTTTCTCATATTTTTCCCTTTTTAATTTGCCCTGATTCTGTGGGATACTCTAATCATCTTACTGCTGCAGCTCATAGGAATGAGATGACCACTGGTGACATTACGTAAACTAAAGTTCAGTCAAGTTTATGATAGTCTGTTGTATTTTATGTAAATGTTTTTACTAGGTGAAAAGGCAAAATGTTGGCTTAGTTAATATACTGTTAACTGTAAAACAAACTATTGAGCTGCTGTGCCTCCTCGACAAGTCAACTCAACTCAACTGTCCATAATACCTCCTATGACCAGTTAGTCAGCTTCGGAATCCACACTTCAAGATTGTTTTGATCAGGTGGACTGGGACATGTTCAGGTTAGCTTCAGATAATAATATCGACATACAGATGAAGTCGGAAGTTTACATACACTTTGGTTGGAGTCATTCAAACTCATTTTTCAAGTAATTTTTCCAACAATTGTTTACAGACAGATTATTTCACTTATAATTCACTAAATCACAATTCCAGTGGGTCAGAGGTTTACATACACTAAGTTGACTGTGCCTTTAAACAGCTTGGAAAATTCCAGAAAATGATGTCATGGCTTTAGAAGCTTCTGATAGGACAATTGACATCATTTGAGTCAATTGGAGGTGTACCTGTGGCTGTATTTCAAGGCCTACCTTCAAACTCAGTGCCTCTTTGCTCGACATCATGGGAAAATCAAAAGAAATCAGCCAAGACCTCCACAAGTCTGATTCACCCTTGGGAGCAATTTCCAAATGCCTGAAGGTACCACGTTCATCTGTACAAACAATAGTACGCAAGTATAAACACCATGGGACCACGCAGCCGTCATACCGCTCAGGAAGGAGACGCGTTCTCTCCTAGAGATGAACGTACTTTGGTGCGAAAAGTGCAAATCAATCCCAGAACAACAGCAAAGGCCCTTGTGAAGATGCTGGAGGAAACCGGTACAAACGTATCTATATCCACAGTAAAACAAGTCTTATATATCGACATTCAGCAAGAATGAAGCCACTGTTCCAAAACTGCCATAAAAAAGCCAGACTATGGTTTGCAGCTGCAAATGGACAATGACCCCAAGCATACTTCCAAAGTCGTGGCAAAATGGCTTAAGGACAACAAAGTCAAGGTATTGGAGAGGCCATCACAAAGCCCTGACCTCAATCTTATCGAACATTTGTGGGCAGAACTGAAAAAGCATGTGTGAGCAAGGAGGCCTACAAACCTGACTCAGTTACACCAGTTCTGTCAGGAGGAATGGGCCAAAATTCACCCAACTTATTGTGGGAAGCTTGTGGAAGGCTACCCAAAGCGTTTGACCTAAGTTAAACTATTTAAAGGCAATGCTACCAAATACTAATTGAGTATGTAAACTTCTGACCCACTGGGAATGTGATGAAATAAATAAAAGCTGAAATAAATAATTCTCTCTACTATTATTCTGACATTTCACATTCTTAAAATAAAGTAGTGATCCTAACTGACCGAAGACAGGGAATTTTTACTAGGATTAAATTTCAGGAATTGTGAAAAACTGAGTTTAAATGTAATTGGCTAAGGTGTATGTAAACTTCAGACTTCAACTATATATGCAGACACAGTGAATGAGTTAATAAGGAAGTGCATAGGAGATGTTGTACCCACTGTGACTATTAAAACATAACCCAAACAGAAACCGTGGATAGATGGTAGCATTCGCGCAAAACTGAAAGCGCGAACCATCGCATTTAACCAGGGCAAGAAGCCTGGGAATATGGACGAATACAAACAGTGCAGTTATTTCCTCCGCAATGCAATCAAGCAGGCTAAATGTCGGTATAGGGATAAAGTTCAGTCATGGTTCAATGGCTCAGACACAAGACTCATGTGGCAGGGTCTACAGACAATCACGGATTATAAAAGGAAAACCAACCACGTCGCGGACACCGACGTCTCGCTTCCAGACAGGCTGAACACCTTCTTTGCTCGCTTTGAGGATAATACAGTGCCACCGACGCGGCCCGCTACCAAGGACTGTGGGCTCTCCTTCTCAGTGCCTGATGTAAGTAAGACATTTAAGCGTGTTAACCCTCGCAAGGCTGCTGGCCCAGATGGTATCCCTAGACGCGCAGATCAGCTGGCTGTTGTGTTTACAAATACAGTGGGGAGAACAAGTATTTGATACACTGCCGATTTTGCAGGTTTTCCTACTTACAAATCATGTAGAGGTCTGTAATTTGTATCATAGGTACACTTCAACTGTGAGAGACGGAATCTAAAACAAAAATCCAGAAAATCACATTGTATGATTTTTAAATAATTAATTTGCATTTTATTGCATGACATAAGTATTTGATCACCTACCAACCAGTAAGAATTCCAGCTCTCACAGACCTGTTAGTTTTTCTTTAAGAAGCCCTCCTGTTCTCCACTCATTACCTATATTAACTACACCTGTTTGAACTCGTTACCTGTATAAAAGACACCTGTCCACACACTCAATCAAACAGACTCCAACCTCTCCACAATGGCCAAGACCAGAGAGCTGTGTAAGGACATCAGGGATAAAATTGTAGACCTGCACAAGGCTGGGATGGGCTACAGGACAATAGGCAAGCAGCTTGGTGAGAAGGCAACAACTGTTGGCACAATTATTAGAAAATGGAAGAAGTTCAAGATGACGGTCAATCTCCCTCGGTCTGGGGCACCATGCAAGATCTCACCTCTTGGGGCATCAATGATCATGAGGAAGGTGAGGGATCAGCCCAGAACTACACGGCAGGACCTGGTCAATGACCTGAAGAGAGCTGGGACCACAGTCTCAAAGAAAACCATTAGTAACACACTACGCCGTCATGGATTAAAATCCTGCAGAGCACGCAAGGTCCCCCTGCTCAAGCCAGCGCATGTCCAGCCCCGTCTGAAGTTTGCCAATGACCATCTGGATGATCCAGAGGAGGAATGGGAGAAGGTCATGTGGTCTGATGAGACAAAAATAGAGCTTTTTGGTCTAAACTCCACTCACCGTGTTTGGAGGAAGAAGAAGGATGAGTACAACCCCAAGAACACCATCCCAACCGTGAAGCATGGAGGTGGAAACATCATTCTTAGGGGATGCTTTTCTGCAAAGGGGACAGGACGACTGCACCGTATTGAGGGGAGGATGGATGGGGCCATTTATCGTGAGATCTTGGCCAACAACCTCCTTCCCTCAGTAAGAGCATTGAAGATGGGTCGTGGCTGGGTCTTCCAGCATGACAACGACCCGAAACACACAGCCAGGGCAACTAAGGAGTGGCTCCGTAAGAAGCATCTCAAGGTCCTGGAGTGGCCTAGCCAGTCTCCAGACCTGAACCCAATAGAACATCTTTGGAGGGAGCTGAAAGTCCGTATTGCCCAGCGACAGCCCCGAAACCTGAAGGATCTGGAGAAGGTCTGTATGGAGGAGTGGGCCAAAATCCCTGCTGCAGTGTGTGCAAACCTTGTCAAGAACTACAGGAAACGTATGATCTCTGTAATTGCAAACAAAGGTTTCTGTACCAAATATTAAGTTCTGCTTTTCTGATGTATCAAATACTTATGTCATGCAATAAAATGCAAATTAATTACTTAAAAATCATACAATGTGATTTTCTGGATTTTTGTTTTAGATTCCGTCACTCACAGTTGAAGAGTACCTATGATAAAAATTACAGACTTCTACATGCTTTGTAAGTGGGAAAACCTGCAAAATCAGCAGTGTATCAAATACTTGTTCTCCCCACTGTATATTCAATCTCTCCCTATCCCTGTCTGTGGTCCCCACATGCTTCAAGATGGCCACCATTGTCCCGGTACCTAAGAAAGCAAAGGTAACTGAACTAAATGACTATCGCCCAGTAGCACTCATCTGTGTCATCATGGAGTGCATTAAGACAGCGGTCCCCAACCACCGAGCAGCGGACCGCTACCAGGCCGCACAGAAAGGATAATTTTTTATTTATTTTTTAATTGGTAAAATAAAATAATAAAAAAATATATAGGCTATTTGTGCAGTAAATACATTGAACTTGGTGCGCCCACAACAGTTTACAGATTTTGAGTTCATCACGGTCTGCGTGAGCTGTGTTGCCGGCCAACTTTGTACTAGTTGACATGTTCCAAACACTAGTGGGGATTTTGGGAGAGAGTGAGACTGGGCCGTCTTTCTCCGAGATGGTGTGCGATCACCTAGCTTTGCTGTCAACAGTGTTCCAGCGTTACTTCCCAACCGCCAAAGACCCACGAATTGCGAAGGAGTGGATCCGCAACCCATTTGTGAATGTCCCAGGTGAATCGTCCATGTCTGTGCAGGAAGAAGATCAACTCCTTGTGGTTGCAAATGACGGTGGCCTTAAAAGTATGTTTGAGATAACTTCATCTCTGCCGACCTTCTGGATTAAAAACAAGGTTGAATATCCTGAGATAGCCACAAAAGCACTAAAAACGTTGCTTCCATTTCCAACATCCTATCTCTGCGAAGCGGGGTTTCCCGCAATGACGGCAACTTAAACGAAATTACGGAGTAGACTGGACATAAGGAACACGTCACTGTCTCCCATCACCCCTAGATGGGACCGTCTTGTTGCCGGGAAACAAGCTCAGGGCTCCCACTGATTCAGCGACATGGTGAGTTGCAATGTTTTTATTATATGGTCATTAGAGAAAAATATGCACTTTACGTTTTTATAATATCATCACGTTCGACCTACTAAAATGTTATGAAAAAGCAGCTATATTAAACTTATAGGCCTAATCGATATTCCGGTCGTGTTGTGACACATCACCGACAAACTGAAATGGTCCACCCACACAGACAGTGTGGTGAAGAAGGCGCAACAGCACCTCTTCAACCTCAGGAGGCTAAAGAAATTTGGCTTATCACCCAAAACCCTCACAAACTTCTACAGATGCACATTTGAGAGCATTCTGTCGGGCTGCATCACCGCCTGGTACGGCAAATGCACCGCCCATAACCGCAAAGCTCTCCAGAGGGTGGTGCGGTCTGCCCAATGCAATACTGGGGGCAAACTTCCCACCCTCCTGGACACCTTCAATACCCGTTGCCACAGGAAGGCCAAAAAGATCATCAAAGACATCAACCACTGCCTGTTCACCCCGCTGTCATCCAGAAGGCGAGGTGAGTACAGGTGCATCAAAGCTGGGACCGAGAGACTGAAAAACAGCTTCTATCTCAAAGCCAAATACTGCTAAACAGCCATCACTAACACACCAGAGGCTGCTGCCTATAGACACTGATTAGAAATCACAAGCCACTTTAAGGAATAGAACACTAGCCACTTTAATAATGTATCTGTATCTGCATCACTCATCTCTATGTATAAACTGCACTCTACACTATTCTACGGTATCCTAGTTACTCAATTTGTGTGTACACATTGCATCATCCATCTCATATGTAAATTATATACTGTATTGTACTCTATACTTCGCCACTGACTGCTATACAACCATCTCTAGTACATCAGAGACTGCTGCCTATAGACATAGATTAGAAATCACCGGCCACTTTAAGTAAATGAAACACTAGTCACTTTAATAATGTGTCCGTATCTTGCACTACTCATCTCATATGTTTAAACGGTATGCTATACTATTCTTCTGTATCTTAGTCACTTAATTGTGTTTACATACTGCATCACCAATCTCTTATGTGTATACTTCATACTATAAAACTTACTATGCCACTGTATCTTAGTCCAATGCCGCCCTGACGTTTATGTATATATTCTTAATACATTCCTTACTTAGATGTATGTGTATTGGGTATATGTTGTGAAACTGTTAGATATTACTGCACTGTCGGGGCTAGAAGTACAAGCATTTCACTACACCCGCAACAACATCTGCTAACCACGTGTATGTGACCAAAAATGTGATTTGATTGGATTTTGATTATGGTTAATGGTTGATTAATGGTTAATGGTAATTTTCTGTTAGCCTTTTATTCAACTAGGAGATCCCATTGATATAAAGAAGGGAGACTGAAATCTAGCATATAGCATGCTCCCACTACAGTCCCTCTGTGCAGAGTTATATGTGTAGCACAGTGGACTTCGACTTACTCCTTTCCAGCAACCCCCATCCCTCTCCCCACTTTCATCACATCCCTCTCAATATCTTCAGCCCATCCCTCTCCCCACTTTCATCACATCCCTCTTATTATCTTCAGCCCATCCCTCTCACTACCTTCATCACATCCTCTCATTACTTTCAGCCCATCCCTCTCACTACCTTCATCACATCCTCTCATTACCTTCAGCCCATCCCTCTCACTACCTTCATCACATCCTCTCATTACCTTCAGCCCATCCCTCTCACTACCTTCATCACATCCTCTCATTACCTTCAGCCCATCCCTCTCACTATCTTCAGCCCATCCCTCTCACCACCTTCTGCCCATCCCTCTCACTACCTTCAGCCCGTCCCTCTTATTACCTTCAGCCCATCCCTCTCCCTACCTTCAGCCCATCCCTCTCACCACTTTCAGCACATCCCTCTCACCAGCATACACCTAGTGGAAAGCCAGCCAGCAGCCTCCTTCCAGACACCCCTCGTTCTGCTCCGAGCCCAAACTGTTTCTCTCACGTCTTTTTGGCTCGGGCTGCTGGCAGCGGTCCTGGGGACTGACTCACAGGGGGAACAATCCCACAAAGTGGCATGAATTAATGTGGCTAATTAACATGCCGTTAATTATTTGTAAATTGCGTGTTTGGGTACACATTACTTGAGAGGCATATGTCGCTCGTCGTGTTCGCCCAAACAAGCGGCGGCTAATCCTATCTCTCGAGTGCCCGCGTCTGATGATGGGCCAATCAACGTGGAGATAAAAAGAGAGAATGTGAGAGAGAGAGAGAGAGAGAGAGAGAGAGAGACACGGGAAATGTGAGTGTTTATTTGTGAGTTTGAGGTTTCCGTTACTGTACTGTAGGGGTGTTCATTGTAAGTGGTAATCATTTGAATAACCTTGTGGCTCGTTAAGACTCCCTGACCCATTCATTTTGAATAGTACCAAAAAATAAATATGCATGCACATACGCCTGCTCTCTCTCTAACACACACACACAACCTAGCTCTTTTGCCGCCCCCAACCCCACCATACCCCAAAATCATAGCTTTAGATGCATTGGATCTGTTTGCACCCCGCCTAAAAAAAACATGTAGGGGAAACACTGGACTATGGAGCTTGAAATTGTACACTGTTTACCACGCCTGCCATTACACGCTCTATCAGTGTGTCTTTGGTGGGGTGTGCAGTGTTATTTTGTGGGATATGTATTGTTGAGGCTCCTCATGCGAAGCTTCTACTGAAGCCTCTGGGTTGGTCAGGTGTGCTAGAAAAACATATCTGGGTATCTCTCTTTCCTACCTCTACCATCTCCTCTCCCTTCTCCTCTCTCTGCCACCTCCTCTCTCTACCTCTCTGTCCTTTCTCCTCTCTGTCCCATCTACTCTGTCTCCCACCTCCTCTCTCTCTACCTCTCTGTCCCATCTCCTCTCTCTCCCATCTCCTCCAGCTCCCTCTACCTCTCTATAACATCTCTCTCTCCCATCTCCTCTCTCTCCCTCTCTCTACCTTTACCTCTGTCCCTCATCTCCTCTCTCCCCCATCTCCTCTCTCTCCCATCTCCTCTCTCAACCTTCTCCTCTCTCACATCTCCTCTCTCCCTCTACCTCTCTCTCCAATCTCAACCATCTCCTCTCTCACACATCTCCTCTCTCTCTCTACCTCTCTCAACCATCTCCTCTCTCTCCCATCTCCTCTCTCGTACCTTTTCTCTCAGCGCATTAGCAGTCAGCTCCGCTCCTGGTGCTCACTTTGTTTTTCCACCGTTAGGGGAGAGCGTCATTTACACACACAGCGACTGGGGCCTGCAGCTCCTCCCTCCCTCCCTCCCTCTTCTAGCCACTGCTCACCCTCTTTCTTCCTCCCTCCTTTCCCTATCTCCATTCCTCCCTCCATCCTCCAGCCACTGCTCACACACTGCCAAACATTTATATGTTTATTTAGTCATGCCCGACATTATTGAATTTGAAAAAACATGCCAGTCACAGGTACTTCCCTTCCCTCTCTCTCTCTTTCTCTCCCTCTTTGTCTCTCTGCACAGTCATAACCTCAGGAGCCTCAGCCACTAATGTCTTTGGGGGGATATTTCTAAATGAAGTTTTATTTCCCTAGCTTTGCTCCCTCTGGGAAGCAGTGTAACATAATTCCACCCAACAGTGTTGACTCTAAAATGGATTATTTCTGCTCAGAATCAGGAGCCGTGCTGGATAATGTAGCAGTCCGTTTTGCTGGCAATGTCATAATGATGAACATTTGACAGAGACTAAATGCAGAGTATCACAAGCTTGTTTCACAGAGGGAGAGAGAGAGTAGGAAGATAGATTTCCAACATGTGTGGCTTCTTTTGATTCAACAGTGGAAATTCAGATTCTTCTATTTCTTACAGTGTTGGTCTTTTTTTCAACTTTTCCAACATGGCTGCTTCAAACATAAACACAAACAAGTATATACCGTATACTGTATTGTAGATACATTGTCTCCTTCCCTAGTTACACATTCACTTCCCAGACAAGCTGATAATGTGATTAAGAGATATCATGTTGTTATGTGATATCGTGATGAAGAGATATCATGTCTGTTTTGCATAAAGTCACAGTGTATCCTAAAGCATAGCCCTTTAATATCCTCCATTGAATTATTTTAAACAGAGAACTAGTTGACAGAGAACAGAGGGAAGCGAAGAAAGGAAGCCTGAGGGCATAAGATACTTCTTCCTCCCTTGCTCTCTCTCTCTCTCTTGTTTTTGTCAAACTCTAAATCCACGCTGTTCCTCTGCTTTTAGTTCTCTAGTAACCTTTTACAGCTTTCCTGTAGCTTTCTCACCAGACTGTCCAGGTTTTGATTGCTTGGAATCAATCCCTCACTAAACAGGCAAACAAGTAAAGGAACCTGTATTTTGCAAAACAATTGGTTTGTTACTGTGTGGACACGTCACAATTAGACAAAGGAAAGCAGATCAGTAATGACTAAAACCAGGTAGCATACATGTACATGGTGTAACACCTTCCATTCATCTATAGGTCTGTGTCAGGTACCTACACATTATATTAGACCATGGCTAGACTACAAAAGATAGTTTGGGGGGGGGGAGTATACAAATGACTCAATTACTTGATGAGCGAATTATGTATTTTTCATCACTCACCCTTCACTACTTGAGTCCTATATTTCAACTATGAATAATTTCCCCTCTCTTTGTTTTTTCCCCTCAGCTATCGGACGAACGCTCATCCCGCGCTACTTCAGCACGGTGTTTGAGGGCGGAGTCACTGACCTGTACTACATCCTCAAACACTCCAAGGAGTCTTTCCACAACTCCTGCATTACTGTGGACTGTGATCAGTGCACCATGGTCACCCAGTATGGGAAACCTATGTTTACAAAGGTAAGATATATTAAGTGTTCGATGCATTTGAACAACAGTATAAATACACCAGTTTCACTTTTGCAACCACTGCTGCACATGCTGCCACTTTTTAAAAACAGATTAGAATATACTATTTAGAACGAGCAGCCAGCTCATGAACGAACGAGTGCACCAGGGAGAACGGTCGTCACTAGTTACCGTAGCTACAAAGTCATAAAGCCCACCTATTTCTACAATTTATCTTCATACAATGTGATTTTAAACCTAACCTTAACCCTTACCTTATGCTTAAACCTAACCTTACATTAAGACCAAAAAGCTTTGTTTTCATGAATTTTTACAATATAGATATTGACTTTGTGGCTGCGGTAACTAGTGGAAACCAGGGAGAACGCAACAAGCATTCAGATGCAATAACTGAAAACAAATGATCTAACTCGGGATAGCTAGCTAATATAATGCCACAAAGCATGATGTTTTAGCCAGTTAACTTTCATAACTTTGTATTTCCGAGTTCGTCAGATATTAGTTTAGAAAGACTTGAAATTGGCATGGGAGCAAGCTAGCAGCTAGGTTAATTTGACCAACAAATCAACTATTCCTCAATGATTCTCTAAATAACTGTAGCTGGCTAATTCATTTGATCATGCTTTGTGATACACATGGTTTAATGCTGTTTTAGTCCACACAACATGTTGCCCTGTCACCTACAGTAGAACCATATGAACAACATGGGGGTAAACAAAATTGGCCATGCTTTTTTGTCCTACCAGATCGGCAATGGGAAGGTTCTAGCTAGTGGGATGCAGTTGTCCGGTTTATCAGGTCCCAGGCTTCCATGACTGTTATGATTATTTATTTACAAGTTAATTACAATTCGCTTTTTTGCTTTAGCGCCATATGTACCTGATACAGCAGATCTAGTCTCAAGTGCAGAAGTAAGCCGTCTGGCGCGAGAGACTCATTGGGAGGAGACTAGAGCAGACCCAGAAGTTCTGACTGAACAGACGCACATTTGAGGTCCCAGGGACTGTCCGTTTACTTTGTACTGTTATAATTTATGCTATGATATCCTGCAATTTCATTGGGGCAGTTCCTCCTCATAGCAAATAGCTGGCAAAAAAGTCCAAGCAATGTTCGCATGATCAAATCTTTTGGTTCTAGTCAAGATTCTAGCAGCCGTGTTTAGCACTAATTGAAGTTTATTTAGTGCTTTATCCGGGAACCGGAGAGTAGAGCATTGCAGTAATCTAATCTAGAAGTGACAAAAGCATGGATTAGCTTTTCCGCAAAATGTTTTGACAAAAAATGTCTGATTTTTGCAATGTTACGAAGATGGAAAAAAGCTATCCTTGAAATATTCTTGATATGTTCATTAAAAGAGAGATCAGGGTCCAGAGTAATGCCAAGGTCCTTCACTGTTTTTTGGGGGACGACTGTACAACCATCAAGGTTAATTGTCAGATCCAAAAGCAGATCTCTTTGTTTCTTGGGACCTAGAACTAGCATCTCTGTTTTGTCAGAATTTAAAAGTAAAAAAATGTACTTTCCACTTCCTTATGTCTGAAACACAGGCTTCCAGGGCAGGCAATTTTGGTGCATCACCATGTTTCATTGAAATGTACAGCTGTGTGTCGTCCGCATAGCAATGGAAGTTAACATTAAGTTTCCGAATGACATCACCAAGAGGTAAAATATTTAGTGAAAACAATAGTGGCCCTAAAACGTTAATTATATAATAGATATACAGTACCAGTCAAAAGTTTGGAAACACCTACTTATTCAAGTGTTTTTATTTATTTTTACAATTTTCTACATTGTAGAATAATAGTGAAGACATCAAAACTATGAAATAACACATATAGAATCATGTAGTAAGCAAAAAAGTGTTAAACAAATCTAAATATATTTTATATTTGAGATTCTACAAAGTAGCCACCCTTTGCCTTGATGACAGCTTTGCACACTCTTGGCATTCTCTCAACCAGCTTTACGAGGAATGCTTTTCCAACAGTCTTTCCACATATGTTGAGCACTTGGCTGCTTTTCCTTCACTCTGCGGTCCAACTCATCCCAAACCATCTCAGTTGGGTTTAAGTCGGCTGATTGTGGAGGCCAGGTCATCTGATGCAGCACTCCATCACTCTCCTTGGTCAAATAGCCCTTACACAGGTGTGTTGGGTCAATGTCCTGTTGAAAAACAAATGATAGTCCCACTAAGCGCAAACCACATGGGATGGCATATCGCTGCAGAATGCTGTGGTAGCCATGCTGGTTAAGTGTGCCTTGAATTCTAAATAAATCACTGACAGTGTCACCAGCAAAGCACCACCACACCTCTTCCTCCATGCTTCATGGTGGGAACCACACATGCAGAGATCATCCGTTCACCTACTCTGCGTCTCACAAAGACACAGCGGTTGGAACCAAAAATCTAAAATTTGGACTCATCAGACTAAAGGACAGATTTCCACTGGTCCGCTGCTCGTGTTTCTTGGCCCAAGCAAGTCTCTTCTTCTTATTGGTGTCCTTTATTAGTGGTTTCTGTGTCATACCCTGATCTGTTTCACCTGTCCTTGAACTTGTCTCCATCCCCTCCAGGTGTCGCTCATCACCCCCTGTGTATTTATTCCTGTGTCTTCTGTCTCTCTGCGCCAGTTCGTCTTGTCTTGCCAAGTCAAGCAGCGTGTTTTTCCTAGCTCCTTTCGTTCCTAGTCTCTCTTGTTCTAGTCCTCCCGGTTCTGATCCTTTGCCTGCCCTGACACCAAGTCCACCTGTCTGACCATTCTGCCTGTCTGGTCCTCGAACCTGCCTGCCGTCTTGGACTCAGCCCTGGTGATTGAACCCTTGCCTGTCCTGACCACGAGACTGGCTGCCCTCCTGTACTGTTCGGACTCAGCCCTGGTTATTCAACCCCTGCCTACCCTGACCATGAGACTGGCTGCCCTCCTGTACTGTTCGGACTCAGCCCTGGTTATTCAACCCCTGCCTACCCTGACCTTTAGACTGCCTGTTCCACTGTACTGCTCAGACTCTGATCTGGTTGATGAACTATTTCCTGTCCCTGACCTGCCCTTTGTCCATTCCCTTTATTATAATAAATATCAGAGCTCTAACCTTCTGCCTCCTGTGTCTGCATCTGGGTCTCGCCTTGTATCGTTGTAGTTTCTTTGCAGCAATTCGACCATGAAGGCTTGATTCACGAAGTCTCCTCTGAACAGTTGATGTTGAGGTGTCTGTTACTTGAACTCTGTGAAGCATTTATTTGGGTTGCAATTTCTGAGGCAATAGGGCTATCTTCTGTATACCACCCCTACCTTGTCACAACACAACTGATTGGCTTAAACACATTAAGAAGGAAAGAAATTCCACAAATTAACTTTTAACAAGACACACCTGTTAATTGAAATGCATTGCAGGTGACTGCCTAATGAAGCTGGTTGAGAGAATGCCAAGAGTGTGCAAAGCTGTCATCAAGGCAAAGGGTGGCTACTTTGAAGAATATTAAATATAAAATATATTTTGATTTGTTTGACACTTTTTTTGGTTACAACAGTTATTCCATAGTTTTGATGTCTTCACTATTAGTCTACATTGTAGAAAATAGTAAAAAATAAAGAAAAACCCTTGAATGAGTAGGTGTGTCCAAACTTTTGACTGGTAATGTATATACTGTATATATTTTTACCAATCACAAGTAAAAAAAAAATTAATGAATGACCAATTACCAGTGGGCCGCCGCCCCTAACAGCCTAATGGGTGGGCCGCCGCTGTCCTAACCCCTGTAATATATGCAAGGCTGTCATTGTAACTTATGCAAAGCTGAATAGAAATAAAATAAAAAAAACTACTTGTTAAGTGAGAATAGGCAGTGGTCTGAAGCTGATAAATAAAGTAAATTCACATGAGCACCACACTGCCTTTTCCATACCAAGGTTTTCCAGCACACAGCTTGACCTACCACAGTAGCTATGTTGGTATTGTACTTCAAACTATGTGTAGGCAGGTTGCTTAGGATTCAAACCTTCTCAGTCAGCCTAATTCATACTCTTAGAGGAGGTGCTTCCACAATAATGTGATTTGTACCTCATACAATGTAAAGTATTGGATTATTCACACACCACAGTAAGACATTATCCCATCACGCTAACATTTCATGCTTTAAAAAAATTAAATAAAAGGATGCTTTCCTTTTATACTCACCAGACCATCAGGTTTGATTGAGCTGTTTTGTCTTGTAGTAATGCCTGTATTTCCTTAATTTTTTTTTTTAGCATAAAGTCATTTCTAAAAAAGTATCATAATAACATCCTTTTTTGGTCAGAAGGTGCCCAACATAACAACAGGTGGGGGGGTGTTGGACATAGTTGCTCAGATAGATAGAGCTTGTCTGCACTCCTGATTTCTTTAACTGTTAGCTTACTTGTGTAATATTGCATTAAGCTCAGAACCACTTGTGTTCCAAACATGATCCTGTTTTATCAATCACTGTGCTGAGCAATGGACAGTTCATTATCTCTGTCAAATAATATGTAGTTTAAAGTTATGTTTGTACTTGTTGCAATAAAGATGGCGACACAACAATAATACACATTTACAATAGGCCTATATCTAAAAATACATACAGCCAAATTATATATATATATATATATATATACACACATATATAAGGGTTCTGAGATATTCTCTCTCGCCACGGCGAGGTGTGATTGTGAATATATCATACCACCTGTGTGTAAACGACTTGGGAAACACAGAGGGACAGCCCTGGTGCGTCAGATGAGAGTTGATTTGGAGGCAGGACTGAGTTTAGGAAACTCTGTCATAGGGATGGCGTGCATCTCACGGATGAGGGCAACGACCTCTTCCTTAAGAGTCTGAGCTAAAACGGAGTCTGAGTCCTCTGTTCTAGCGAGACGTACACAGTAGTACACACCACCACACTCATTGCCACTTGCCTGCCTCTCCATTAACAAAAAAGGCTATGATCTACAAGCGGTAACTTTAATTATTACGCCATGAATCGTGTTTTTAACACATTGACTTCGACAGAGAATATAAATGTCTGGAAGCATTTGTTCCAAAATGATTTTGTTCATTCACTTAGTAGTGATTTCACATTTATTTCTCTTGATTGGTTAAAATACAATAGTCTAATCCAGACTGTATCACAATCGTCCGAGTTTGGCCGGTGTAGGCCATCATTGTAAATAAGAGTTTGTTCTTAACAGACTTGCCTAGTTAAATAAAGGTTAAATAAAATAAATACAAATAAATTTGTTGAAAACAGACTAATTTAATCACATAGTTAAAAAGCATTTTATTTTATTTTGACCGCATGCTGCTGAATTCTTATTATTCTGTATGTAAATCCGAGACACTCCATTTAGAATAATATGTTCGTACGGTATGTATTTGTGGATGTCCATCATCCATTTGGCATGATATGTTATGAATTACAATTCATATGATAGGTTACGAATTTCACTGTATAAACTATGTTATGGTATGTTACAAATTCTAATTTGTTGTAACTAACGTTAGCTAGCTGTCTAACGCTAATGTTAGCTAGGTGGCGAACTTTAGCTAGGCTAGGAGTTAGGGTATCTATCTATCACTCCAGTGTTAATTCTAATTTGTAAATCATCTCGCCACTATGGCCTATTTATTGTCCTACCTTCCTAGCATTTTGCACTATGTGTTATTGACTGTACGTTTGTTTATTCTCATGTGTAACTCTGTGTTGTTTTTTTGTTGCACTGCTTTGCTTTGTCTTGGCCAGGTCGCAGTTGTAAATGAGAACTTGTTCTCAACTGGCCTACCTGGTTAAATAAAGGTGAAATAAAATAAAAATAAATGAATGTTAGGAGTGAGGTTAAAGGATTAAGGTTAGGGGAAGGGTTAGCTAATATGCTAAGTACTTGCAAAGTAGCTAAAAAGTAGTAAGTAGATGCGAAGTTGGTAATTAGCTAAAATGCTAAAGTTGATGAGATTTGAACACTCAACTTTTGGGTTGCTAGACATTCGCGTTATACATGCATCCTCTTTGTGATTTGGCTTGTTTTTGAGAAACTTACCCCAGCCGTGATTAACTTCCTCATTGCTCGTTGTACAGTATCAAGGCACGCAAAATACACGATTAAGCTCCAAAAACACCTAAATACGTCCTTTTAGAAATGGACACGCTCTCAGTATAGTGATGTAGGTCGTGCCATGATACTGCACAACGAACAATGAGGAAGTGAATCGCAGCTGGGATAAGTTTCTCAAAAACAAGTCAAAAGTGTCAGGACCCTTCTAAAACATACCATTTACATAAAAAATAGAGATTTACTTCAGAAATAGGGAAATAGTTTTTTCTTATGTAACCATACCAAACATAACGTATTATACTTGGGAAAGGGTTCTTTCTACTTAGAACCAAAAGAGTTCTACCTGGAACCAAAAATGCTTATCCTATGGGGACAGCTGAAGAACCCTTTTGGAACCCTTTTTTCATTGCAGTGACATTTTCTCAACAACCACCCCGTTCAAGCTTCAACAAAATAGGAAGGAGAAAAATGTGTTCATTAAAATACATTCCACTAACAGAGCACGTTCCGGGAGCTTCCATCCAGGCTTCTGGCTTTGGAGCGCTGAATCTCAATGAGCTCTCTACCTCGCTCCCTCTTCCCTCTCCTCCACCCTCCTCCCTCTTCCCTCTTCCCTCTTCCCTCTCCTCCACCCCCCTCCCTCCATCCCCCCATTCTTCATCCCTGGAGAAATCATTCCCGGGCTGCTTCCCTATCCCAGAGGGAAAAGCTCCCGCAATCCCGCTGGGAGTAATCTGGATGTGCAATGTGTGCATGTTTGTGTGTGTGTGCGTGTGTGAGGCGGGGGTGTCTGTTTTTGGACGATGGTACCCCCTGCTGTACCCCTATGGTGTCTCAGCACCTCCATTCAACACCCAGCAGGTCCTGCTATACCTGGGCTCTGTGGATGTAGCATCGTAGTATCGGGGCCAAGGTCCTTGTTACTGTAGCCCAGTGGGGCATCGCTACCTGTGGGGACAGAAGAACCTGGTTGGGGCTCTGTGGATGTAGCATCGTAGGATCTGGGCCAAGGTCCTTGTTACTGTAGCCTAGTGGGCCATCCCTACCTGTGGGGACAGAAGAAAAAGAGCCAGCCAAGTTAATCTGGCACTGATTCTAGCGCTCTCTGTTTAATTTTCATTTGTTTATTGAGTAAACTCTTTAACACATGACTATAGAATGTATTTCCTGTTAACGGTATTACAGACTAATACATAATGAGTGTATGATGATGTTGTACAATGTAACTAGATGTAACAGATGTTATTAATGCTCTATTATACCCTTATTCATAATGAATAATGAATGTAATGTGCATCTTTCAGTAATATTGATATAGAAACCTAATTCATTGTGAATAAGGCCTACAGTAGCATCTTATACAGTAGAGAATGGTGTGATGCTGTGTTACTCTCATAATATGTGGTTGAGATCCCTTAGCTAAGCGAATGTGCACAAGATTTATTACAGGCGTCTTAAATCAATGGGGACCCTCCAAGGGTCCTTACCTTTTTATCGCCAGTGTTTTATTCACCAGGAATTTCATCAGTTGCCTGTACTTTTCATATGATCCTGTGAAGTGTCATATTGTAAGGTTGTGTAAAGCCAATTTTTTACTAACGATTTTTAATAACAAGCCACTTTAGCCAACCAACATCGTAGAGGTGTAGTTTTTAATTGTTTTGTCAAATTTTGACTTGAATGTTGGCTATATGTTGGCTGTACGGTTTATGTACATACAGTTGAAGTCGGAAGTGTACATACACTTAGGTTGAAGTCATTAAAACACATTTTTCAACCACTCCACAGATTTCATGTTAACAAACTATAGTTTTGCAAGTCGGTTAAGACATCTACTTTGTGCATGACACAAGTAATTCTTCCAACAATTGTTTACAGACAGATTATTTCACTTATAATGCACTATATCACAATTCCAGTGGGTCAGAAGTTTAAATACACTAAGTTGACTGTGCCTTTTAACAGCTTGGAAAATTCCAGAAAATTATGTCATGGCTTTAGAAGCTTCTGATAGGTTAATTGATATCATTTGAGTCAATTGGAGTTGTACCTGAGGATGTATTTCAAGGCCTACCTTCAAACTCAGTGCCTCTTTGCTTGACATCATGGGAAAATCAAAAGAAATCAGCCAAGACCTCAGAAAAAAATTGTAGACCTCCACAAGACTGGTTCATCCTTGGGAGCAATTTCCAAACGCCTGAAAGTACCACGTTCATCTGTACAAACAATAGTACGCAAGTATAAACACAATGGGACCATTGTTCCTGAGGCATCATACAGCACAGGAAGGAGACGCGTTCTGTCTCCTAGAGATGAACGTACTTTGGTGCAAAAACTAAAAAATAATATTCATACATATGGTTTTTGCAACTGCACTTGAAGAAACATTGATATTTTCCGGATTGACCCCATCTTCATTTCTTAAAGTAATGGACTATCATTTCTCTTGCCATAATATGGACTTGGTATTTTACCAAATAGGTTTATCTTCTGTATAACACCCCTACCTTGTTACAACACAACTGATTGGCTCAAACGCATTAAGAAGGAAAGAAATTCCACAAATGTACTTTTAACAAGGCACACCTGTTAATTGAAATGCATTCCAGGTGACTACGTAATGAAGCCGGTTGAGAGAATGTCAAGAGTGTGCAAAGCTGTCATCAAGGCAAAGGGTGGCTACTTTGTAGAATCTTAAATATAAAATATATTTTGATTTCTTTAACACTTTTCTGCTTACTACATGATTCCATATGTGTTATTTCATAGTTTTGATGTCTTCACTATTATTCTACAATGTAGAAAATAGTAAAAATAAAGAAAAACACTTGAATAAGTAGGTGTGTCCAAACTTTTGACTGGTACTGTAAATTATATAATATTCATACATTTCTTCTGGGCAATATTTCTGTCCATTTAGGGGACCCCTTTTGGCTCAAGGCTACCCCCAGAGTCAAACCATCCATATAGTTTCTTTAACTCCCTGAAAAGGTTTCATATTGTTTCCCAATAGAATGTTTCACAATGTGCAAGAAAATATTTTAGCATGTGTAGGTCTTTGTGGTAATACCATTGGAAGCGATACAGAATTTAATTTAGCTCTGTAACCAGTATTGTTAAACGCATACTTTTGCACTGTGGCTGGAGGTCACTAGTATGAGAAGCAGGCTGGAATAATTAATTTTCAAACTAGAAAGCCCTTTCCATTGTCCGTTAAACTCTTAGGATAATAAAATAAAAAAATGTATTCTGTCTAATTGGCACTAATCTATCTAAAAACATTCACATTATCGGCCTGAACAGCATCCCGCCAACAACTAAGCTTTAGCTCGATAAATGTCAGAAAGTAGTTCCGACTCTTAATCCCAATAGTAAGAATAACTCATGAATACACTATCAAGGCTTATAGAAACATAGTCACATTTTAGCCAAGTAGCATAGACTAGACTACATCACCAGAACGCCTTAAATCATATATTCAATGGTAGGAGCTAGCAGAGGAAAAAATAGTCCCCTTTTCTCTACTTTTTATTTTTTTCCAGTGTGGCGGAGTGATACCACGTGACCAGGCCTGTATGCCCGCCAGCCTCTTTCTTGTTGATCCTCTGGAGACCATCTGTGCTGGGGGCATTGATTAGAGTGTGTCTGGTGGGATTACATCTTTTCTGTTGCCATGCCAACTAATCAGCTGATTTTTTGGGGGGGCTGCTCGATCTCTCCCTCCCTCTGGTTGCCACGGCAACGAAACATCAGGAACTGCGAGGGCCCCGACAACACTGAATTCGGCTAAAGGGGAGAATGTGTGTGTTTTTTGCTGGCTCTCACAGTCGTCCGCACACATACACTCTATCTCTCTCTCTCTCTCTTTCTTGCACTCTCCCTCTCTCTTTATCAATCTCACTCTTAACGCAACTCTCTCTGACCCTAAGTTCTTGTATCTCTGCCGTAAACACAGTCCTCTCAACATCATCTTCAAGAGAATGTGAGGAATGAGAGGAACAAGGACAGACCATCTGAATAAGGACAGAGTAAATAATAGTCTGCCCAATTACAAACAATATGAACAAATTCCAAAGTGAAGGACATCCTGCTGAGTTTTAAGAATCATCCTTGTTGTGATTACTCAAATAAACAGACGGCCACGTGCCAGCTTGCTAAAAATGTCTGATCATAATATAAATACATCAATATGGGGAATGATGTCAGACCGTAGCTTACTGTGTACTAATGGACTTTTATTTTGAAAAGTACTCTTGAATGAAGCTAAATAGGCCTACATTTGTTACAAAGGTTGTTATGAATGATACTACAAGACTGATAAAGGTGTCATGCCTGTTCTCATGCAGGTGTTATGAATGCCTTATGTACACCCCCTTCAGATAAAGTGTTCCCCATCATTGTTGTTGGACAGGTATGCACAGAGGGCCGACTGATTCTTGAATTTGCCTTTGACGACCTCATGAGGATCAAGACCTGGCACTTCACCATCCGGCAATACCGAGAACTCATCCCCCGCAGCATCCTGGCCATGCACGTGAGTAGTGTGACATCATCAACATGCGCCGACTGCACGCGGACACAAATTTACCACATAGAGTTGGATAGATGGTGCTGCCTATGCTGGAAAGAGGGTGATGCCCATGCTGGATAGAGGGTGATGCCCATGCTGTCACAGAAGCCATTATGGCAAGACCAAACCTGTGCCCTCTATCCAACTCTATGGTTTGACATCATAAACATCCACCAACCACCACCCACCTATTTTCCATCCAGGTGTATCCTATTCTCAAATGCTAATGAGAGTCCTCCTCCTCAGGTTCTCAAGTGGCCCAACTCCACCAAGACACTATTCATAAGCATATGAATTTAAAAGCTATACAAAACAGTTTGGAAAGTGTCCCAATTTGGAGGGATTTTATAAACCAATTTATTTGCAGACATCAAAGGAAGTCTTGGATGAAAGAAGGCCCTTGCCTGAGCAAAAAAAAAATAACAAGGTCAAATGAATAATCTGTTTAATTCCAGTAAGTGTAATGAACATAGTAGTCACACGGAGGGAATGGCAGTGAAGTGAGCAACTTAAATGTTGTCACAATTCCATACAATATACATAGTATATTATATTCAGTAGTGCCCAGTCATACTGTAGTCATACTGTAATCATACTCTAGTATCATGAATGTGTATGCATCAAATACATTCCCGTCGACATGTCACCTATCATAACCTAAACACGCATAACATTTTCTTCAGCCCTATGGGCCTAAAAGGTGGAGTTAAGAAGTAGTTTTCCCCCAATCGCCAGTCTCCTTTTTTTGCCAAATCTTCATATGAAATTCGCACACGATTAAATTGGCCCCTGTGGGTATTCCAACTAATTTCAGGAGAGCAGGGTATTGTGGGCCTTGGACGGATATTTCACAGGCATGCGAGTGATGTGTAAAAGTGAGTTCGCTCTTTTGATCATAGCCTCGACTAATGAAAAGGGTAGAGAGAGTCCGGACTGGAAGTGGGAAGACTGAATTTAGACAAACACAATTGTGCTAGTGCATGTGTGCATGCACATTGCCCCCAGACATTCACACACAAACACACACAGACATACATACATACATACATACATACATACATACATACATACATACATACATACATACATACATACATACATACATACATACATACATACATACATACATACATACATACATACATACATACATACATACATACATACACATTGCTCCCAGACAGTCACACACAGACATACATAAAGTTGAAGTCGGAAGTTTACGTACACTTAGTTGAAGTCACTAAAACTCATTTTTCAACCACTCTGCAGATTTCATGTTAACAAACTATAGTTTTGGCAAGTCGGTTAGGACATCTACATTGTGCATGACACAAGTAATTCTTAAAACAATTGTTTACAGACTTATAATTCACTATATCACAAATCCAGTGGGTCAGAAGTTTACATACACTAAGTTGACAGTGCCTTTAAACAGATTGGAACATTCCAGAAAATTATGTAATGGCTTTAAAAGCTTCTGATAGGCTAATTGACATTATTTGAGTCAATTGGAGTTGTACCTGTGGATGTATTTCAAGGCCTACCTTCAACTCAGTGCCTCTTTGCTTGACATCATGGGAAAATCAAAAGAAATCATCCAAGACCTCAGAAAAAAAATGGTAGACCTCCACAAATCTTGTTCATCCTTGGGAGCAATTTCCAAATGCCTGAAGGTACCACATTCATCTGTACAAACAATAGTTTGAAAGTATAAACACCATGGGACTACGCAGCCGTCACACCTCTCAGGAAGGAGACGAGTTCTGTCTCCTAAAGATGAATTTATTTTGGTGCGAAAAGTGCAAATCAATCCCAGAACAACAGCATATGACCTTGTGAAGATGCTGGAGGAAACGGGTACAAAAGTATCTATATCCACAGTAAAACGAGTCCTACATCGACATAACCTGAAAGGCCGCTCAGCAAGGAAGAAGCCACTGCTCCAAAACCGCCAGAAAAAAGACAGACTACAGTTTGCAACTGCACATGGGGACAAAGACCATACTTATTGGAGAAATGTCCTCTGGTCTGATGAAACAAAAGTAGAACTGTTTGGCCTTAATGACCATCATTATGTTTGGAGGAAAAAGGGGGAGGCTTGCAAGCCGAAGAACACCATCCCAACTGTGAAGCACAGGGGTGGCAGCATCATGTTGTGGGGGTGCTTTGCTGCAGGAGGGACTGGTGCACTTCACAAAATAGATGGCATCATGAGGAAGGAAAATTATGTGGATATATTGAAGCAACATCTCAAGACATCAGTCAGGAAGTTAAAGCTTGGTCGCAAATGGGTCTTCCAAATGGACAATGACCCCAAGCATACTTCCAAATTTGTGGAAAAATGGCTTAAGGACAACAAAGTCAAGGTATTGGAGTGGCCATCACAAAGCCCTAACCTCAATCCTATAGAAAATGTGTGGGCAGAACTGAAAAAGTGTGTGTGAGCAAGGAGGCCTACAAACCTGACTCAGTTACACCAGTTCTGTCAGGAGGAATGGGTCAAAATTCACCCAACTTATTGTGGGAAGCTTGTGGAAGGCTACCCGAAACGTTTGACCCAAGTTAAACAATTTAAAGGCAATGCTACCAAATACTAATTGAGTGTATGTAAACTTCTGACCCACTGGGAATGTGATAAAATAAATAAAAGTGGTGATCGTAACTGACCGAAGACAGGGAATTTTTACAAGGATTAAATGTCAGGAATTGTGAAAAACTGAGTTTAAATGTATTTGGCTAAGGTGTATGTAAACCTCCGACTTCAACTGTACATACATATGCACATTGCCCCCAGACATGCACACACAGACATAGACACAAACACACACATACATACATATACACATGCACATTGCTCCCAGACATTCACACACAGACATAGACACAACACACACACACACACACACACACACACACACACACACACACACACACACACACACACACACACACACACACACACACACACACACACACACACACACACACACACACACACACACACACACACACACACACACACACACATACATACATACATACATACATACATACATACATACATACATATACACATATACACATGCACATGGATGTATGCGCTCACACACACACACACACAAACAGATTTTGCAGTCTTTGTTGTAAAATTATAAAGATACATTTTTTTGCTCAAGCATTCATTTCTTGTAAAAGCATACATTTTTGATGTGGGTATTTCATTGTCTCATCCCACTGGGCAAAAACTGATTGAATCAACGTTGTTTCCACATCATTTCAACCAAAACGTTCAAACGTTGAATCAACGTGTAAAATCTAAGTAAGGTAATTTTTTATTTTTTTTCCTTTCTCTCCCCAATTTCGATCTTGTCTCATCGCTGCAACTCCCCAACGGACTCAGGAGGCGAAGGTCGAGTCATGCGTCCTCGCTTAACCCGGAAGCCAGCCACACCAATGTGTCGGAGGAAAAAACTTTCACCTGACGACTGAGGTCTGCCTACAGGCGCCCGGCCCGCCATAAGGAGTCGCTAGAGTGCGATGAGCCAAGTAAAGGCCCCCGGCCAAACCCTCCCCTAACCCGGATGACGCTGGCCAATTGTGCGCCGCCCTATGGGACTCCCAATAACGTCCGGTTGTGATACAGCCTGGGATCGAAGCCGGGTCTGTAGTGACGCCTCTAGCACTGTGATGCAGTGCCTTAGAGCGCTGCGCCACTTAGGTGGCACATTTCCTATTTTTTTCCACCCAACTTTTAACCCAAATCCAATGACATGGTGAAATGTTTTGTTGATTTCACGTTAAATTCATGTTAGTTGACAACTGAACCAAATGTAAATCAAAACTAGACGTTGAACTTACGTCTGTGCCCAGTGGGACAGTTTTGTCGGTACAGTATGTCAAAGTTTGAGTATTCTGACACTGAATTTTTTATGGCTATTAAATGTAGTTGTTGATAACCATATCTGAGAAAGTATATGACACCTCTTGGAGTTATAGGTCCTCATAACACTAAGCTGTAGTCAGGTGGCTTCTTGGTATTGATATATAATTTCCAATTTCAAATCATACTCTTACATAAACCGATTTTTAAATGTGTTTTTTTCCATCGTCCTTCCATTTTCCTTCCTGACTTTCTCTACACCAAGATTCAATTGGAAATGAGACTTTGTGTTTTTCATTCTGAATGGAAGCAGAGCCAGGCTTCTCAACTGTCTTCTGAATGGAAGCAGAGCCAGGCTAGGCTTCTCAGCTGTCTTTTGCCTTGTCAATACACAACAATTTCAGACTGAAGAATTCTATTATATGAAAAGTGCTAACAAATTAATATTAGTAGTAAATATTAATGCAAACTGAATGTTGCTCCACGCTCCCCCTCCCTAAACCCTTAGGCACAAGACCCCCAGGTTCTGGAACAGCTCTCCAAAAACATTACCCGCATGGGGCTGACCAACTTCACCCTCAACTACCTCAGGGTAAGAGCTCTCTGTCTCCTGTTTGTCTATCTGTATCTCTCTGTCTCTCTCCTCTCTGTCTGTTTCTGTCTGTTTCTGTCTTTCTCGGTCTATGTCTTTGTCTGTCTGTCTGTCTGTCTGTCTGTCTGTCTGCCTGTCTGTCTGTCTGTCTGTCTGTCTGTCTGTCTGTCTGTCTGTCTGTCTGTCTGTCTGTCTGTCTGTCTGTCTGTCTGTCTGTCTGTCTGTCTGTCTGTCTGCCTGCCTGCCTGTCTGTCTGTCTGTCTGTCTTTCTGTCTCTATCTCTCTGTCTATCTGTCTCTTTCTCTCTGTGTCTGTGTGGGTCTATCTCTCTCTCTTTTCCTTTCACATAGACACACCCACAAAGACCTGCACGCATGCACAAACACACACATACACACACACAAACACACCACTACTCAATCCATCAATCCCCTTGATAAACAGTTGAAGTCGGAAGTTTACATACACTTAGGTTGAAGTCATTAAAACTAATCAACCACTCCACAGATTTCATGTTAACAAACTATAGGTTTGGCAAGTCAACAATTGTTTACAGACAGATTATTTCACTTATAATTCACTATATCACAATTCCAGTGGGTCAGAAGTTTACATACACTAAGTTGACTGTGCCTTTAAATCGCTTGGAATATTCCCAAAAATTATGTCATGGCTTTAGAAGCTTCTGATAGGCTAATTGACACCATTTGAGTCATTTGGAGGTGTACCTGTTGATGTATTTCAAGGCCTACCTTCAAACTCAGTGCCTCTTTGCTCGACATCATGGGAAAATCAAAAGAAATCAGCCAAGACCTCAGAAAAAAAATTGTAGACCGCCACAAGTCTCGTTCATCCTTGGGAGCAATTTCCAAATGCCTGAAGGTACCACGTTCATCTGTACAAACAATAGTACGCAAGTATAAACACCATGGGACCACGCAGCCGTCATACTGCTCAGGAAGGAGACGTGTTCTGTCTCCTAGAGATGAACGTACTTTGGTGCGAAAAGTGCAAATCAATCCCAGAACAACAGCAAATGACCTTTTAAAGATGCTGGAGGAAACAGGTACAAACGTATCTATATCCACAGTAAAACGAGTCCTATATTGACATAACCTTAAAGGCCGCTCAGCAAGGAAGAAGCCACTGCTCCAAAACCGCCATAAAAAAGCCAGACTACGGTTTGCAACTGCACATGTAGACAAAGATCGTACCTTTTGGAGAAATGTCCTCTGGTCTGATGAAACAAAAATAGAACTGTTTGGCCATAATGACCATCGTTATGTTTGGAGGAAAAAGGGGGAGGCTTGCAAGCAGAAGAACACCATCCCAACCGTGAAGCACAGGGGTGGCAACATCATGTTGTGGGGGTGCTTTGCTGCAGGAGGGACTGGTGCACTTCACAAAATAGATGGCATCATGAGGATGGAAAATTATGTGGATATATTGAAGCAACATCTCAAGACATCAGTCAGGAAGTTAAAGCTTGGTCGCAAATGGGCCTTCAAATGAACAGTGACCCCAAGCATACTTCCAAAGTTGTGGCAAAATGGCTGAAGGACAACAAAGTCAAGGTATTGGAGTGGCCATCACAAAGCTTTGACCTCAATCCTATAGAAAAGTTGTTGGCAGAACTGAAAAAGCATGTGCGAGCAAGAAGGCCTACAAACCTGACTCAGTTACACCAGTTCTGTCAGGAAGAATGGGCCAAAATTCACCCAACTTATTGTGGGAAGCTTGTGGAAGGCTACCTCAAACGTTTGACCCAAGTTAAACAATTTAAAGGCAATGCTACCAAATACTAATTGAGTGTATGTAAACTTCTGACCCACTGGGAATGTGATGAAATAAATAAAAGCTGAAAAAAATGATTTTTACTAGGATTACATGTCAGGAATTGTGAAAAACTGAGTTTAAATGTACTTGGCTAAGGTGTATGTAAACTTCCGACTTCAACTGTAGGTACCATAGCATACCCTCCACAATTTGTAATTGTTAGGTACCTGAAAATGTGTTTTTGTACAATTTCAAGATGGAATATGCAATATAATTCCATTCACAGACAGTATTGACAGCTATCACAATATGTTATTTTAATCTGAATACACAAAACAGTACAGACAGCTATTACAATATGTTATTTTAATCTGAATACATAACAGTACTGACAGCTATTACAATATGTTATTTTAATCTGAATACATAACAGTACTGACAGCTATCACAATATGTTATTTTAATCTGAATACATAAAACAGTACTGACAGCTATCACAATATGTTATTTTAATCTGAATACATAAAACAGTACCGACAGCTATCACAATGTTACTTTAATCTGAATACATGAAACAGTACTGATAGCTATCACAATGTTATTTTAATCTGAGTACATAAAACAGTACTGACAGTGATTACAATGTTATTTTAATCTGAACACATAACTGTACTGACAGCTATCACAACATGTTATTTTAATCTGAATACATAAAACAGTACTGACAGCTATCACAATGTTATTTTAATCTGAATACATAAAAGAGTACTGACAGCTATCACAATGTTACTTTAATCTCAATACATAAAACAGTACTGACAGCTTTCACAATATGTTATTTTAATCTGAATACATAAAACAGTACTGACAGCTATTACAATATGTTATTTTAATCTGAATACATAAAACAGTACCGATAGCTATCACAATGTTACTTTAATCTGAATACATGAAACATTACTGATAGCTATCACAATATGTTATTTTAATCTGAGTACATAAAACAGTACTGACAGCGATTACAATATGTTATTTTAATCTGAACACATAACTGTACTGACAGCTATCACAATATGTTATTTTAATCTGAATACATAAAACAGTACTGACAGCTATCACAATGTTAATTTAATCTGAATACATAAAACAGTACTGACAGCTATCACAATGTTACTTTAATCTGAATACATAAAACAGTACTGATAGCTATTGCAATGTTATTTTAATCTGAATACATAAAACAGTACTGACAGCTATTACAATATGTTATTTTAATCTGAATACATAAATGCATTAGTGAATATCCACATATATGTATGTTCTTCTTTACTTTTTAGTTCCAATCCCCAATGTATTGATAACATATACTTAGTGAACATCTCAGCAGTCTGCACCAGAATACATTAGTCAGTATTTCAGACGTCTTTTGTTTGTGCTTTTCATTCCAAGACTGAGTGACAGCTCCGATTTCTAAATGGGAGAACAAGACAGGAAGAGCGAGCAAGAAAAGAGAGAGGGAGTGAATTAATTGGATCGAGAAAATTAGCATAACATTAATGAATGCTCCCTGTTGACTCATAATTGTGAAATGCAGCACGGAGAGACGTCGAAGAGCTTAGCCACTGTTTATTATGAAGAATGTGGAGAGAGAGGGGAGGGGGAGAGAGAGAGAGAGAGAGAGAGAGAGAGAGAGGGAGAGAGAGAGAGGGAGAGAGAGGGAGAGAGAGAGAGAGAGAGAGAGAGAGAGAGAGAGAGAGAGAGAGAGGGAGAGAGAGAGGAGAGAGAGAGAGAGAGAGAGAGAGAGAGAGAGAGAGAATTTTATTGGATTTCAAATTATTTTTTATTTGACTTAATTTTTTCATTCCTAGCAGCATACCATGAAAATAATTATGGAAAGCATATGGAATGATCATATGGAATTTATTATGTGTATTTTTGGAGAAGTTTGTGCCATAACACACCTAGAGTATATTATTTAGTTATTTTGCATAACTCGAATAACGCAGACAGCCTTGCTTTCCAGTTATTGACAATATATAATCCATTACCTATAGGAGATTTCGCCAATGGCTGTTAGTGTAATGCCATTAGGCTATTCCTTAGAGTTTTTATTTTTATGTAATTTTTCACCAACAAATCCTTGTCTTGGCTCTGAGGCAAATTAGGAATATGCCGACTTTTAGAGGTTGGCGTGGGGTCAATTTCATACTGTACTTTGAGTAAATATCATCGGTATTCTTCATGTCACAGTGAGCCTTAACGATTTCTCTCTTGCTATCTTAGAGTGTCGCTGTTCAAATAAAATACACCCTTTCCTCACATAAATGGAGTCTTTATTGTCTTTCGAAAGGCGCCCGTGCATTTCCCACCATCTATCAGTTCTTCCCAAAGAGACTGACGGTTTCCTGGCCAAGGGTCAAAACAAGCTTTTCTTTCGGTCACTGTATTTAAGCCTTTCCATGTATTAGAGCCATGCAGCAGACTTCCTACCATTCAACCTGAAAATAGCACTTGTTTTCAGGGTCAAATCCAGGGATTGTTCACTGAGCTAGGGGGGGATATAGCCGTGTCAAGAGGACAACAACAGAGAAACAAATAGGCTTAGTATGCTACGTGTGTTACATGCATGTTCACTTCGTCTGCAGACAGTCCAATGGCATTAGGAAATAGATCTGTAGTAATAGTGAATATTATTCCTTATGATCTAAAAGGCTAAACTGATCCTATATACAGATCCAGGTCTGTTTTGATAGGCCTACATATGTAGAATCTTAATTTGAGCCAATTTGCAACAGCAGGAAAATAATCCTGCAGCAACAGGAAATGTTAATTATTATGTGGATTATAATTAATGGACATTTTGTATGTGTTTATACAAGACAAAGGGGGAAATTACAAACTTGAGAAGCCTTTTTAAACCTCAAATACACAACAAGTTTTACATTTCCTGCATTTCTTGAAAGTTTTCCTTCAACCGGTTGATCAAATTAAGATCCTACACCTGTATGAGTACAAATCCTTGCGACAAAGGTTTTGTGAGTTAGAGACACAGGTAGGTCGTGGCTTTATGTGCACATACGCTACATGGACACCTGCTCTCATTCCAAAATCATGGACATCAATACAGAGTTGGTCCCCCCCCTTTGCCGCTATAACAGCCTCCACTCTTCTGGGAAGGCTTTCCAGTAGATGTTGAAACATTACTGCGGGGACTTGCTTCCATTCAGCCACAAGAGCATTAGTAAGGTCGGGCACTGATGTTGGGCGATTAGGCCTGGCTCGCAATCGGCGTTCCAATTAATCCCAAAGGTGTTTGATGGGGTTGAGGTCAGGGCTCTATGCAGGCCAATCAAGTTCTTCGACACCGATCTTCACAAACCATTTTATGGTTTGGACCTTGCTTTGTGTACGGGGGCATTATCATGCTGAAAGAAGAAAGGGCCTTCCCCAAACTGTTGCCACAAAGTTGAAAGATTTCCCTTTCAGAACCATGAGAAACAGCCCCAGAGCATTATTCCTCCTTCATAAAACTTTATAGTTGGTACTATGCATTGAGGCAGGCAGCATTCTCCTGGCATCCGCCAAACCCAGATTCATCTGTCGGACTGCCAGATGGTGAAGCGTGATTCACCACTCCAGATAACTTTTTTCCACTGCTCCAGAGTCCAATGACGGCTCCCGACGAACAGTTTTTGTGCTGACGTTGCTTCCAGAGGCAGTTTGGAACTCGGTAGTGAGTGTTGCAACCGAGTACAGATGATTTTTACTCGCTACGCTCTTCAGCACTCGGTGGTCCCGTTCTGTGAGCTTGTGTGGCCTACCACTTCGCGGCTGAGACATTGTTGCTCCTAGACGTTTCCACTTCACAATAACAGCACTTACAGTTGACCGGGGCAGCTCTAGCTGGGCAGAAATTTGACAAACTAACTTGTTGTAAAGGTGGCATCCTATGACGGTGCCATGTTGAAAGTCACTGGCCTCTTCAGTAAGGTCATTCTACTTGCAATGTTTGTTTATGGAGATTGCATGGATGTGTTATCGAATCTACTAATTTGAAGGGGGGTCCACATACTTTTGTATATATTGTATAGTGTATGTTCTGATGTTACTATAAGTCTGTGCACCTGCATGAAACTGCTTTGGTTTGACAGGAGGGAAGAGCATTTTGATATTTGTTGCTGGCTAAGATAACTGTTGAGGGAGATGCTGTTTGCCACATGTGGAAGTTACACAACTGTGAATGTCTTACGTATTTACACTGACAAACTAGCACACGTGTCCTCTTTGTGATGACTTCATACTGTAGATCACTTGAGGATTCTCCTTGTTGAATTCTCTAATACAGCGTTTCAGATATAGTGATACCCTTTAGAGCGAAGCTCACACAACAATTACAGATCTTCACCAACATGGAAAACAATGTGTATATGTACTATATCTAACGTTTGTGTGTGTTCGTGTTTTCCATCATCTGCAGTTGTGTGTCATCCTGGAGCCCATGCAGGAGCTCATGTCCAGGCACAAGACCTACAACCTCAGCCCTAGGGACTGTCTAAAGACATGCCTGTTCCAGAAGTGGCAGAGAATGGTGGCCCCGCCAGGTAACATTTATACTGCCTTACTAACCAAACACACCTTTCTGCAACTATCAATGCTGTGTTCCAAATATAGTGAATTACTTTTAACCAGTGCCATATAGTGACTATAGTAGTAGGAGAGCTGAGGTGATATAATGACAATGGTTAGATTTGTCTCATTTCTAGAGACCATGTTGAAATAATAATGAATAAGGATATAATGAATTTGTATTTCATTATTTGTATTTCTAAATATATATTATATTCCGTAATACTTCAAATGTATTCTCGCTGTCTAGAATCAGGAAATGTATCAGGAATGCCTCTGGAATTTTTATTTGAATAGACTGTAACCGGCCATTTCAGGGTTTTGTGATTGATGTTCGAAGGGTGGTTCTTGAAAGATAGTTGGCTTAAACTGGCTGTGCAGTATTAAAGCTGGAGTAGAAATGAGCAGGAGTTTTTGACATATTCAAGGGCTGCAAATTACTGCAATGTTCGCCAGGGCTTGACAAGATGTCTTAAAAAAGCAATACCAGTAGAAACCCTTTGACTCAGACCTGTGTAATGTGCAAAGCTTGTGAGCTTTAATTAAGGGTACCTGATCCAAATCCCTCGCTGATAGCTTCCCAGAGGTTTGAATTCTCACTTTGGATAAAAATGTAGTTTTCACTGTCAATGAGCGTAGAATCTTCTTGAACAGACGCTTTGAAAAAGGAGATGTTGAACTGTCAATGTCTAATTGTGCACAAGGAGATCAACTTTTGTTCAATTGCATGTTCTATGGTATCAGGGTTCAGTGAGAACATTTTAAGATGCCAAACGTATCAGCTGTATAGAAGCTGATAGCAGCTTTGGGATCCAGAACCTTCTGTGTATGTCTTTACATATCGCCTTGACCCAATACCTGTTTCACTAGTAGACATTTTGCTTTACATTATATTGGATGTATAGCCAGGTTATTTGAATGGTAGCTTTTATCATTTGACCCAGATCTAGGATCAGTTTTGCTGGTCATAAATATTGTGTGTGCCACTACAGTTTGTCTGTCCGCCTGTGTTTTTAAAGGAAATCAAACTGAACTAAGCTGGGCTAATAATTGTATAATTGTGATTTCCTTATTAGTGACGTTTTTCATCTTTCCTCCAATTCTTCTCGGACCTGTAAAATGGTTCTGTTGTAGCGAGGAAGGAAGCACGGATGCATTTATGCACTGATAAGTATTTAGTGCGTAATTTGTTCGACATCGACGTAAACAGATGTGATGCCAGAGAAGGTTGTTTCTGACAATGGACATCGTGTATCTGTACCCGGGTTTGTCAAAGTAGTGGATAGTTTCTCGTTACAACCTTGAACATTACAATTGAGTAATAATAAAGAAATTGATTTGGTTCTGGGTGCAGAGATTAAAGTTTTGATAAGAAAATGTGTACAGTGCATTGGTAAAGTATTCAGACCCCTTTTTCCACATTTTGTTGCGTTACAGCTTTATTATAAGATGTATTTAAAAAATGTTTTCCTCATCAGTCTACACACAATACCCAACAATAACAAAGGAAAAACAATTTTTAGACATTTTTGTTAAAGTATTTAAAAAAACAACTGATATCACATTTACATTAAGTATTCATACCCTTTACTCCGTAGTTTGTTGAAGCACCTTTGGCAGCGATTACAGCCTCAAGTCTTCTTGGGTATGACGCTACAAACATTCTTCTCTGTAGATCCCCAAGCTCTGTCAGGTTGGATGGGGAGCGTTACTGCACAGCTATTTTCAGGTCTCTCCAGAGATGTTGGAAAAGGGTTCAAGTCCGGGCTCTGGCTTGGCTACTCAAGGCAATTCAGAGACTTGTCCCGAAGCCACTCCTGCGTTGTTTTGGCTGTGGGCTTGCTTATGGTCGTTGTCCTGTTGGAAGGTGAACCTTCACCCTAGTTTGAGGTCCTGAGCACTCTAGAGCAGGTTTTCATCTAGGATCTTTCTGTACTTTGCTCCGTTCATCTTTCCCTCGATCCTCACTAGTCTCCCAGTCCCTGCCGCTGAAAAACATCCCCACAGCATGATGCTACCACCACCATGCTTCACCGTTGGGATTGTGCCAGGTTTCCTCCAGATGTGACGCTTGGCATTCAGGCCAAAGAGTTCAATCTTGGTTTCATCAGACCAGAGAATCTTGTTTCTCATGGTCTGAGAGTCTTTAGGTGAGTTTTGGCAGAATCCAAGCGGGCTGTCATGTGCCTTTTACTGAGGAGTGGCTTCCATCTGGCCACTCTACCATACAAGCCTGATTGGTGGAGTGCTGCAGAGATGGTTGTCCTTATGGAAGGTTCTCCCATCGCCACAGCGGAACTCTGGAGCTCTGTCAAAATGACCATCGGGTTCTTGGTCTCCTCCCTGACCAAGGCCCTTCTCCACCGGTTGCTCAGTTTGGAGTCTTAGTGGTTCCAAACTTCTTCCATTTAAGAATGATGGAGGCCACTGTGTTCTTGGGTACCTTCAATGCTGCAAACATTTTTTGGTACCCTTTCCCAGATCTGTGCCTTGACACAATCCTGTCTCTGAGCTCTACGGAAAATTCCTTCGGCCACATGGATGGTTTTTGCTCTGACATGCCCAGTCAACTGTAAGACCTTATATAGACAGTGTGTGCCTTTCCAAATCATGTCCAATCAATTTAATTTACCATAGGTGGACTCCAAGTTGTAGAAACATCTCAAGGATGATCAATGGAAACAGGATGCACCTGAGCTCAGTTTCGAGTCTCATAGCAAAGGGTCTGAATACTTATGTAAATAAGGTATTTCTGTTTTGTAATTTTTATACATTTGGAAAACATTCTAAAAAACTGTTTTTGCGTTGTCATTATGGGGTATTGTGTGTGTATTGATGAGCATTTGTATTTATTTAATACATTTTAGAATAAGGCTGTAACGTAACAACATGTGGAAAAAGTAAAGGGGTCTGAATACTTTCCCAATGCACTGTATGTTCTTCAGTTATGTTATCTTATCAGATAAATTATACGTTGCTGGTTGCCTTTGATTACTAAAGCATCTCCCTTGGTGTGATTAGTATAAGACTTGTATTTCATTTTCAGACATCTTTTTGAAGATCACAGAAATGTTGTTTCCCCCCCCACTGAGATTCTGAGGAATAACATTCTCTCTTACAAACGCTTGGTGAAAATAGCTAAATACATATATTCATAATTTATGTATATCAGAAACGGATATAAGTACTGCTAAGTTCTCTATTTAACCTATCTTATGACATTACACAATATTAATAATAAAGGATATACACGTTATTTAATTTCATATTTAATTAATTAATTAGAAAAAAAAACGACTTCATAATTGTACAAGAAGTAATAATGTTTTTCAACATTACTACTTCTACAGTAATAATGTTTAGACAATATCTTTGTCTGTACATTGCAGTGAATGTACAGCTATGTTTTTCCCCTTTATTCTTTCTGTTGTGATTTCTGGTCTCTCTCTCTCTCTTTGATATTTTATTACTTAAAATAATGAATCACTTCAATAAACAAAGCTAATTTTGGCTCTGGTTTCAGCTGGACACCCACAGAACTTCAAAACGGAAATATTCCCCACAAATCACAAAAAAGGTACCTTTTCTGTCTTCCTATAGTTTTCAATAGAGATAGAAGTCGTCTAGGAGAGCACATTCTATTCTCTCTCTGATCGGAATGCCATGAAATACATTGTTTTGTACTTTTCGTCATGAATACTCAACTACAGTCGAAAACGCGAAGATGAAATTAGACGACTGCATGTCACATACAGTATTTCATACTACGTCACTATGACATTTTAAATCATTGACCTAAAAGGTTTGCTAAGACACCACACTGTGCATCACCGCTTCATATTGTGACGCAAACTAATAAACAATCTGACACAAAGACAATTCACAGCAATACAAGTGATTATTATAAATGACAAATATAGATACAGTAAGATAAAAGATGGTGTTATCTCTCACAGTAGAGTAGTTTTTATAAAAGATGGTGTTATCTCTCACAGTAGAGTAGTTTTATAAAAGATGGTGTTATCTCTCACAGTAGAGTAGTTTTATAAAAGATGGTGTTATCTCTCACAGTAGAGTAGTTTTATAAAAGATGGTGTTATCTCTCACAGTAGAGTAGTTTTATAAAAGATGGTGTTATCTCTCACAGTAGAGTAGTTTTAATGTGGGCAGGCTATTGAGAACTGTACAACACCAAGGACATTAAGGCATTCATATTAAGTCAAGCAGCACGTTCTATTGTTGAGCATTTATACAAATGAAACAGGGGTTCTTTCTTTCTAACCAGTGCATTTCTTGGGAGATGTTAACGCCTTTTGATTTCACCTCTGATATTAACAAAGCATGGATAATTTTTTTGTTGTTGCATGTTGTCTGTCTGTCTGTCTGTCTGTCTGTCTGTCTGTCTGTCTGTCTGTCTGTCTGTCTGTCTGTCTGTCTGTCTGTCTGTCTGTTGTGCATTCTTGCATTGGTGCGTGTGTGTGCATGTTAATATAGAAGTACTGTATGTTCTTTATGAGTTACCCCCACCTTGGTGTATGCATTATGTTGTCCGCCATGGCTCTTGTTTCCTTTGCTGGCCGTGCCAAAGCTGAGCCAACGAGACAGACGACGAAGAGGAGGAAAAGGAAGAACTCTGCCAGCAGCGCCAACAGCAGCGTGGGCACTGCCAACAGTAAGAAGAGAAGCCCTGCCAGCAACTTCAGCCTCTCCAGTCAGGTACCTGTAAGCATCAGATCTACCGGGTTTGGCCTTCTCTTACACCCTCTTACACCACTATACACCACTATAAACCCTCTTACACCCTCTTACACCACTACACACCACTATAAACCCTCTTACACCCCTATACACCACTATACACCACTATACACCACTATAAACCCTCTTACACCCTCTTACACCACTAAACACCCTTCTTACACCCCTATACACACCTATACACCCCTATACACCCTCGTACACCCATATTCACCCCTATTCACCACTATTTACCACTATACACCCCTATTCACCACTATACACCCCTATACACCACTATAAACCCCTATACACCACCATACACCCCTATACACCCCTATACACCCCTATTCACCCCTATTCACCCCTATACACCCCTATACACCACCATACACCCCTTATACACAGCTAATATAGACACACAGGCAGGAAGGCATGTAATGAAACACAACAATTCATGTATAGGACTATCAATCTACCATCATAATATGTTTATTCAAGTATTCATCTAGAATTATCCTCCCCTGTTGCTTCATACCCTCTGCTCTGGGGAGTGCTATATCAACGGGCGCTCCATGGCTCTAGTCTATCCCATGCATAGCATATTTTCTTCCTTGACATGTCAATACAACAGGGCCACTTGACACAGTTTGAGGTTAAACACCTACTTAAACCACTGAGTGTTACACCTCGCGCTTCACATCACCCCGGGGGATAAAGTGCTATTGCGCCTCAATTGTATGGACAGGCTATAGTACTTTCTCACTATCACACACTGTATTTGCTGTATGGACTGTTAGGAGTCATACTGACTGCTTAGTACTGTAGTCCCTCTGGAGGGAGGGAAGGAGTGAGGAGAGAGACTGGGGAACTGTGCTGGGTTGTTCCTCACGGTGCCGCAGGTCACACACACACACACACACACACACACACACACACACACACACACACACACACACACACACACACACACACACACACACACACACACACATAGACACACACCCTCTCCATCTTACTCAATCACTCAGATGTGCTCACACACACACATATACAAACAAACACACACACACAGACTAATTGTTTTCTCGGTGGGAGGCTGTTTGGCTCTGTGCCATCTCTCATTATCACACGGTATATCTGTATACACCCCCCTTCTCCTCTCCTCTCCTTCTCCTGTCCTTTCTTTAAACTTCCTATGGCTAATGTTGACATGCGTTTTTAAGAGCAGTGGCGGTAACATGCTGGTTACATATGTTGCACGCCTGCTAGCTTTGTCTGAGAAGTTGTTCATTCGTTGGCTGAGCACAGGCCCTACGTGAGTCCAATGACAATGAGAGGACAGGGAAGAAAGGGAGGGGGAGTGTGTTATTGTGTTGTTCAACAGTGACCTCTACTGGTTGCTGGGCTGAAATGACATTGAAAACCTACTACTATGAAAACCATGCAGAGTGCTACTATGTGTTTGCTGGGGGATTCTTTGGGAACATTCAGATAGAAATGGATTGTGTAGAACAAATATGATTGTCTGTCAGGTAGAAAATGGAAGTGTGTTGTTAGCTCTATATGTTACTTTTCTATCTGTATCCTTCTAATCATTTCACCTCATAGGCCTTTACCTACACATTTGCAGATCTTAAGAAACTAGATAGGTTTATGCTGAAGGCTCAGCCCAGCATTTCAATGGACATAGAGGAGCATCCACCATATTGCTTACACCTGTCCAGTACCTTCAGATCTGCAAACACAGAAGAAGGAGGAGCAAGGGGGAAGGGGGTTGTCTAATATCTCAAAAAGGATGCTAATACACTAACTTATGATCAGACAATGAACATTCTTAGCTGTCTTAACAGCCCATAGGTCCATTCAGGGCTAACTGGCTAGCTAATGCTAAAGATAATGAGATGAGTAGATGAACCATTATTAATTAGAACATAATTAAAACTCACCCAATCCCAGTCTGACCACCACCTGCGGGGGGGGGGTTGGCCCAAACTGGCCAGAGGTAGATTGACAGCCACCCTCACAGGAACAGATGGTGAATTCAAGGCTTGTTGGCAATCAGCACGTGTTGCGCTAATGACTTAATTAGCTATGCAAATTGACAAATCAGTGTGGATATTGTCATTTAGTCAAAAAGCTCACCTAAATTAATTAGTGTGATTAAGGCATAGTAGGGTGTAGAGGCGGTAGCTAGGGGTTTTGTGTGTGTGTGTGTTTTTGTGTGTGTGTGTGTGTGTCTGCGTGCGTGCGTGTTCATACATGTGCACACATCTGCACATCAGAGGAGGGTAGCGAGAGCTCCCATACCACGCCGCATCGACACACATGGGCAGTGAAGCGTGTGTTTCATTTAACTGTGTGGCTTCCTCCCGAGATGCAGTGGGAGGTTGTGGGCTCCTGAGGAGAGAGGGGGTTTAGCAGACCAGGGGAGACGAGATATAGAACTCAGCCTGCCTAGAACAACCAATACTGTCCTGGCATAGTCCATTTGATCACATATTTATAACTACTGGTAATCAGTCATCTAACATTGCTTAAATTAATGAATTGCATCTCATAGATACTCACTGTTATTTTTAGACCTGTATCTATCAAAACAGAGAGAGCACCACCCATTTAAATTCCCTCCCTCAAATAAAGAATCAACCACAGAATAAAACTCCCTATGTTTTTATCTGTGACCTCAACGCTAGGGGTCATTCTTAGAAATATGTCCTACGTGATTACTATTGGGTAAGGGAAAGGGGAGGCCTAGTCAGTTGCACAACTGAATGCATTCAACTGAAATACAGTGTCTTACGAATTTAACCCAACCCCTCTGAATCAGAGAAGTGCGGGGGCTACGTAATCGACGTCCACGTTATCGGCGCGCAGGGAGCAGTTGTTGTGGGAGTTAACTACCTTGCTCAATGGCAAAACGGCAGATTTGTCCACCTTCCTGGCTCTGTTTTTTTTTTAAAACCTTACTGTCCCAACGCTCTTAAGCGCTAGGCTACCTGCCTCCTATATTGATTGGTCTGCGAGGGGCAGGAAAGGAAGGATAGTCCACTTCGTCAGTGGGAGGGGGTCGACCGTGTATATACGGGTTCACTGCCTTCACGGTGCTTTGCCATAGACACCAGCCATACACACACTCCTTGAAATCCCCCCACGCACCAACTGTTATTGCAGGAGTGGCAGGGGGTTGTAAACACACGGCCAAGGGTAATGCTCCAGGCTTTACCCATTTGGTGAAACAACACACATCATCAACAGTTGAAGCAAACCAGTTTATGGTTTAGAAGGGTTAGAAGGGTTAGAAGGGTTAAATTGGTTAGCTGGGTTAGAAGGGTTAGATGGTTTAGAAGATTTTGATGGATTAGAAGCGTTAGATGGGTTTGCTGGGTTAGATGAGTTAGAAGGGTTTGATGGGTTAGATGGGTCAGAAGGGTTAGATGGGTTTGATGGGTTAGAAGGATTAGATGGGTTAGATGGGTTAGAAGGGTTAGAATGGTTAGAAGGGTTAGAATGGTTAGAAGGGTTAGATGGGTTAGAAGGGTTAGAAGGGTCAAAAGGGTTAGATGGGTTAGAAGGGTTAGAAGGGTTAGATGGGTCAGAAGGGTTAGCAGCTCATGTTTTTGTCATAGAGATGGATAGAGTATTCACTTGCCACAAAAGACTGTGATATCATTGGCAGTTTATGGGTTGTAGCATTATGTACCATAGTACCCATAATGATCTGTACAATATCAGGTATTATCGTAGGTTGGGATTCAATCCGATCCACGTTAGAACTGTGTTATAGCGCGGTTGACATTTATAGGTCATTTCAGATTGAACCGACATCTGCAGCGTTAACCGTGAATGCGATCTCCACGAATGTTGGGGAAAATGCCTTTAAAATCTGCATTGTCAACTGTCTCGTGCACTGCGCTATGAATTGAATCCCGGCCTTAGTAAATATGTTGTTGTAGCTATAACAGAATGGGTTCCCATCTCCTTCTCAACATATGGTGTCAGAAGTGGGATCTGAACCCACGCCTCCATTCTGGGTTAGAATTAGAAGCTCAGGGGTAGGCTACTTGTGTAGGCTACTGGGCTTGATGAGAACCAATGTCCTCTAGTGTTTTTGCTTTTGGCCCTTCATTGTAATGGGCGAAATATCATCCATAGAGATTAGAGTGGACACTTGTCAGTGGCCATAGTACAGCAATAAGCAGGAACACAGACAGCCTTAAACTTAATTTCAGTATGAAATTAGTACTTTGCATGTACATTTTGTATAGTCATCGGCAGTTATAATGAACATCTAAAGGCTTTCACATATGCTTGGACATGAACTGCGCTGATTGAACATTTCCATAGTTTAAGAGTTAGTATAAACTGCATATCACACCATAAAACGTATATGATCAATATCGTATAATCAATATATTATCAATTCTACATATAGTATCTCTCAGAATGTTATGCATTTCTCACACATGCAACATTTCTCACACATGACCTTTAACCTGTCCTTAATGTCTGACCCTTAACCTCTCTCCTTTCAGGACGTGATGGTGGTGGGTGAGCCCACCCTGATGGGCGGGGAGTTCGGGGACGAGGACGAGCGTCTGATCACACGTCTGGAAAACACGCAGTACGATGCCACCAACGGATTGGACGACGAGGATGACTTCAACGGCTCGCCAGCGCTCGGAAACAACAGCCCGTGGGGCAGCAAGCCGCTCAACAACCAGGACAGCAAGGCCGAGAGCACAGCGCCGCAGTCGTCACAGTAGAACACATAGAGACCAAGGCCACAGAGAGCACAGTCAGTGCCCCAACCTTCATATGTCTGCTTAGCTGACATTTAACTTCAATGGTTGAATGTCACTATTTTGGACATATTCTAATGAGAACATGTTGCCCTCACAGTAATACACAGAGAGAAAATAATTATCAAAAAGCTGTACCTATTTGGCCCACTAGGGCGGCGCCCTCTGAGACCTCACATTGTACTGAATTGAACCCTGTTGGCAAAGTTTTCCACGTCATGGTCAACGGTGTCACTGTCACTCATCATGGTCGACATCTCCACCAAATACCAGAAAAATTATTCTCAGAATTCACTGTAACATCCAGGAGAGAGACAGATAACTGACTAAAATTGCACAGCAATATCTATACGATAAACATAGCTTTTTCACCTAAATACATACAGGTTGCATGCATTGCAATGATGACATAAAACAATACTGGGTTTTCTTTTTTCCATTTTTCCTAGAATTCCTATGTTTGGATTTGGTGGGTATTCCCAGTGTTAGGGGAGTTGGGATAGGTCTGGGAATGACACAAGGTCAGTGTTCATATGAATTGTCCTTCATGGACACCTTCTCAGTCCTTGAGCTTTAACTGTAGTGGGATTCTGTGGTTGTTGCCCTTTTGACCTTTGATCTGCAGGTCATAACACCTCTGGGACAGTTGACAGGGGAAGTCAAAACAAAACTTCAAAAACGAAATGGCTCCTTTAAGGGCATCAGCCTCAATCAGAACTAACCGGCAATGTTTTTACTCAGCCCATATGGAGCCACCAAACTGCATCCGTGAAGGCCGGGACGTCGCCGTCTTGAGCTTTTGCATTTTTATTGGAAATTAATTTGGCTGTTGGTTTGTTTACGTTGTTGTTTTTTGATGGATTTTCAATTAAAAGGAAAGTGGCTCTGTTTCACCATTACGGACAGCTTCAAGTGGGGAGACTCGTGTTCAACGATTGCTTTTCCAGAATTACTGCATTTGTTGTCTATTGGTGTTCTTTTGCTTCTACCCAAAATACTTTACAATCATGTTTGTACTTTGCCAATCACTAGGCCTATGTGAACTTTGCTGACATACACCAATGCATTAATGTTGATTTAGTTCTTTCCCTTTAATGACCTACTCCCAAACTGATGTTTAAAGCTTTTTCCTGCATGATTTAATTTGGTTTGTTTGATATACTGTACAGTATAGTATGTACCTTTTTGAGACACATTGGCCAGCCATTTTGTTAATCAGTTTGGGAACACTGTTACAAGGTTTCTAGCTCTGTAACATAGATCATGAAAGAGGCTGTTTTACCAGGAGCAGCACCATTGAGGGCTTCCACCATGCTTCCTTCATTTTCAAGTAGTCAAAGTAGGTGGGAATTCCTATGGGTTGTAGCCTCAATGGGTTGCCCATGCTATCGCAGATGCTATAATGGCACAGATATAAGGATGAGTCCTCTTATCTATCTCGGTGGTCTGTAAATAGAGGTGTGACCTACGATTTTATCCATTTAATATTAGCCACCATTTTGAAACCATTTTGTACTGTATGTGGCAGCTGTTTCAACAAGCTTTTTTATTTGTAGGAGTTTCACATTTCTATAGGGCATTTTGGATTCTGGTGGTCTGCCCTTCCGATTTCTGTTGCTATATGCAGCCCATTTATTGTTTTGTTTATATTCAGTCATTGAATTAATGCAGAGATCATATCTTAAACAACATTTTAGTCTCATTGGAGAGATATTAAAGATATACTGAACAAAATATAAACACAACATTTAAAGTGCTGGTCCCATGTTTCATGAGCGGAACAAAGCTTATTTATCTAAAGTTTTGTGCACAAATTTGTTTACATACCTAGATAATCCATCCACCTGACAGGTGTGGCATTTCAAGAAGCTGATTAAACAGCATGATCATTACACAGGTGCACCTTGTGTTGGGGACAATAAAAGGCCACTAAAATGTGGAGTTCTGTCACACAACACAATGCCACAGATGTCTCAAGTTTTGATGGAATGTGCAATTGGCATGCTGGCTGCAGGAATGTCCACTAGAGCTGTTGCCAGAGAATTTAATGTTAATTTCTCTACCATAAGCCGCCTCCAACGACGTTTTAGATAATTTGGCAGTACGTCCAACCGTCCTCACAACCACAGACCACGTGTAACCACGGCAGACCAGGCTTCTTCACCTGCGGGATCATCTGAGACCAGCCACCCGGACAGCTGATGAAACTGAGCAGTATTTCTTTCTGTAATAAAGCCCTTTTGTGGGGAAAAACACATTTTGATTGGCTGAGCCTGGCTCCAAAGTGGGTGGGCCCATGCCACCCAGGCCCACGCATGGCTGCGCCCCTGCCCAGTCATGTGAAATCCATAGATTAGGCTCTAATTACTTTATTTCAATTGACTGATTCCCTTATATGAACTGTAACTCAGTAAAATCGTTGAAATTGTGTCATGTTGCGTTTGTAGTATAATTCATTAGCAAATTATTGAGGATAAACCAGCATACTCAAGGCCCTACAGAAATGCAGTTTTAAAACCCCTGCTTTAGTGTTACCAGTTGAATCCCCCCTGATCTCCTCCAGTCTACTCTTTTTTTGGATTTTGTTTCTTAAAGCCAAGAAGACAACCGTGGATGTATTTAATATACGTTTGGAACTTTAGTGTATTTATTTGTGCATTTGTAAGGAAGCTAACACATTTCTGAATAGGTTTGAGCCTGGTATTATTAGAACTCTGCACAATTTGTACATTATATCGCAGAGATGTTTTGTGTCATATCTGATGTCTGGTATGTATGCTTTGCCATTATGTGTGCCAATAAACCGTGCTTAAAGATTGGTCTGATTTGGGTTTCTGCAGACATTGTATGGATTACTGTGCATTCTGTGTTCATGCATGTCTATTTCTCAATGATTCTGTTTTTGTATACCTTTATTCATGTCCTCGTGTCTATCAACAGGTAACCAATATGATATGATGTTACTACAGCGTAACTGTGCTGTATCCTTACGTATTTCCAATGTGGCAGATTGATGGACAATAACCTATTTTATTACCAATTTCGAATGTGGCTAATGTCAGCCACCACTTCTTAGATCCTTGAACAATATGTATCACATCAAATACATTTTTATTTGTCAGATGCGCCGAATACAACAGGTGTGGACCTTACCGTGAAATGCTTAATTACAAGCCCTTAACCAACAATGCAGTTCAAGAAAGAGTTAAGAAAATAAATGAACAAAAAATAAATATAAATTAAAACAAAAAATGATCCAAATTCAAAAAAGTTAAATTAACAAAAAAAATCTACAGGTTAGTTGAGGTAATTTGTACATGTAGGTAGGGGTAAAGTGACTATGAATAGATAATGAGTTATTTAGGGTCAGGGGGTTAACTGGTTCATCAATAGACAAATTATGCGTTTGAGACGAGCAGATCTATTTGTTTCTCTTTGAACAGGATTCAAGACAGAAATCAAACATTCAGGCATCAGTTACTAAAGGTAGGGAAGCCGCAGGATATCAAGTGTGAAATATTTGGATGGATCTTTGTCGCCATCAAGTGGTATTGAAAGGACATTGATTATCCAACGATAATATTCCTATTTGGTTTGACAGTCACATCCACATATGTTATTAATCCCATTGATTGAATATTGGTTTTAAATTCATTGAGATTTGATTAAAATTAACACCTTGATTATGTGATACATATTTTGGATAAGGCAAAATATTACAAATCACATACCTCTTGTAAATATTTGTGGTGAATTTTGTGGGTCTATAATCGGTGTGGATAATGTTTGTTTGATAAATACTTCTATGTTTGTATATTTTATGCATCAATTCCTACACGAGAATGTGATGACGTTGCATTGGTCACTGAATGTTGCTACCACCAGCGCCGAGGCAAAGTGAAGATGGCGGACTTGTTGGGGACCGGGCCGTCAGATGAAAAAGAAAACGAAAATGAGGACAAAAAGAAGGGGAAACGGCCCTGGGATGATATACCAACGTCGGAGAAAATCGGTAGAACTCCAGATTTGGCGGAAACATTGGGCTTTTACGACATAAACGCTGTCAGACGGGAGCAACGTGAACGCGATAACTCAGGTGGGTTTCCTTGCATCTTGCGCAGGTCAAAGCGGTATCGTTTAGCTATAATTTTATCTGACAAACCGATCTCATTAATATGTCTAGAAATAATGCATTGGAAGCTGACGATCGCATCAAATGCATTGTAAAATAGATGTCATGGTGGCACAACAATGTTTCTGTTATCGTTGGGCTGTCCCGACAGAATGCACAACCAACCAACCAAACAAAGCACGCCATTGGACGTTCCAGCTGTCAAACCGTGTTGTTGTTATGCTAACGTTAGCTAGCAAGCGGACTTGCGAGATTGTTTGTCAATATATAGGATTTCAGTTAGGCTTTCTCACCTTTTCTAGTACTAGCCCGTGATAAATATACATATGCTAACTGATCATTACAAATATTTGTCATTTAGACGTTTTAATTCGCTGGTAATTTGCTTGTATGTCACGAACCGCGCCTAGCCAAGGCACTAGACGTTAACGTTATTACCCCATTCATACCTGGCCTAGTCTGACGTCGGCATAGACCCTGATGACTAGCAAGGTAGTGAAATACAGTAACTAGCATTAGGTAGCTAAATTCATTGCTTAGCACAGGGTTAATGTTTCTCTAGCTAACTTTACCTATAAAGCCAATTGTTGGTCTAACGTTAGCTTGCTGCCTTTTCTTGTTGTATGCTTCAATGCATACTGTAACTGTAGGGCGCCGAGTTACTACAACAAGTTGTGAAATCCGGTTAACATCGCACTGTCAGTCAAAATAGGCAATTATTTCAGTTGGAAATCATCTTTGTGTGCAATATATCATGTCTTACAGGTTCTCACAATTTCCAACCGACTGGGAAATATTTCATGCCAGTATAGGGCCATGTCGCTTTATAACGTCCTCAGTCAATGTAAAAAAGGGGGCGGGCACCTTTGCTTGACATCAACAGACAAGAACAGTCTCTGCTCACTCATGTGAGACTGTTCTGAATTCTTGATCAATTATGCTGTTATGTATATTTAAAAGCACATCATACTCGTAGTTACTGTACTCCAAAACATCATACGTGGAATGGTAATCAGTTGTGCTGCCATTGTAGCTCAAAGTTTTCCTCATACCAGGTCTTATCTAGCAAGTTTATTAGATAATCATTAGTGATAAAGGGGCCTTCAAATTCAGTTGTTTTTGTCTAGAAGGGATACAGCTTTTGTCAAGATTTACTTTTTGTAGCAGGTTTAGAAGAACTTAGGAAAACGGTTAGGGTTAGCTTAAATATATATATATTTTTAAATTACTTTTGATATCAATTTGACAAAAGCTGCATCCCATCTAGATGTGACCACTTCAGTTGGTTCAGGACCTATATGAATGGTTAGGCTACTTGATGTATTTTTTAGGCAATGATTGGTGTGTCATTCTTTATCTTTCATTTTCAAAAGAGAAACTTCCTTTCCCTCACATTTTCATTCATGACATTTTGTTTTCTGTGTCAGAGCTTCCCACAGTTGCACACTGACATGTATTTTGGCCATTGTGTTGATCACCAGGAGTGTGAACAGTGACTGTGGAAGGACAATAGCCCTGTGGTAACAGAACGCTAAGTGTTGTCATAATGTTTTTCCAGATCCGTCGCTGGCACGCTTCCTGTCTGCTGAGCTGACCCGGGGCTACTTCCTGGAGCACAACGAAGCAAAATACACAGAGCGCAGAGAGAGAGTGTACACATGCATGCGCATTCCCAGAGAACTGGAAAAGGTAGGTACAGTAGAGGGAACCTCACACACACACACACACACACACACACACAGATAACCACACAAAAAGGTAAGTTCAGCAGTGTTTGTTTAGGATTACCCTTGGTAATGTTTTGGGGCATCTGGTATTTCCAGTGAAGTTATTCTTATTCTATTTTTGTATTGATATTCACATAGCATTTTTTTTATATAGTTGACAACAATTGATATACAGAGAATAGTGTGTAGGCCTACATGTTTTTTTCTGTAATTTATTGCTATTGCCTATTATTGCAGAGCAGAATGGTTTTTTTTGTATGCTGTCAGACATAAATATGATGCAGTGTCTCTACAGAACCAGTAGATGGTGGTGTTGTAACATATTCCATTGAGAATGTAAACAAAGATTCCCCTAAATTCACCTCTGCAAACTCACCTGGGAATAATAAACATCTGCACTAAAGTCTGATAACAGAAATAGGTCAATTTACCCCAGACTTTATTTCTGTCCTCAAATATTGAGAAGACACTTGTGTGTGTGGTCTGATTGGAGTCTACCTGGGGTAAATTCAATTGATTGGGCATGATTTGGAAAGGCACACACCTGTCTATATAAGGTCCGACAGTTGACAGTGCATGTCAGAGCAAAAACCAAGCCATAAGGTCGAAGGAATTGTCCGTAGAGCTCCGAGACAGGATTGTGTTGAGGCACCGATCTGGGGAAGGGTACCCTTCCATTTCTGCAGCATTGAAGGTCCCCAAGAACACAGTGGCTTCCATCATTCTTAAATGGAAGAAGTCTGGAACCACCAATACTCTTCCTAGAGCTGGCCGCCCTGCCAAACTGAGCAATTAGGGGAGAAGGGCCTTGGTCATGGAGGTGACCAAAAACCCGATGCTCACTGACAGAGCTCTAGAGTTCCTCTGTTGAGATGGGAGAACCTTCCAGAAGGACAACCATCTCTGCAGCACTCCACCAATCATGCCTTTACCTAAATACTCTCAGACTTTGAAAAACAAGATTATCTGGTCTGATGAACTCTCTGAATGCCAAGCGTCACGTCTGGAGCAAACCTAGCACCATCCCTACGATGAAGCATGGTGGTGGCAGCATAATGCTGTGGGGATGTTTTTCAGCAGCAGGGACTGGGAGACTAGTCAGGATCGAGGGAAAGATGAACGGAGCAAAGTACAGAAAGATCCTTGATGAAAACCTGCTCCAGAGCGCTCAGGACCTCAGACTGAGGCGAAGGTTCACCTTCCAACAGGACAACGACCCTAAGGCTTTGAACACACCAACTGCGTCATTGCTCAAAATAGTACGCAGCATCATCTAGATATGTGTGCAACAAAAGTTCAACATTCACCTTCTGCTGCCATTTCTGTCAACCTGTTTACACATACAGTTTGACGCGTATGTTCGATAAATCCAACGTATGCACTACACAGAACGCACTGCAACTGCCTCTGCAACGCAATGCTGCAAGGCAAATGCAGCGTTCCATTGGAAATTAATGCACTTCCGGTGTATCAAAATTCAATGACACAGTCGGTGTGTTCGAAGCGTAAGCACACAGACAAGACAACACAGGGTCTCTGAATGTCCTTGAGTGGCCCAGACAGAGCCCGGACTTGAACCTGATTTAACCCAATCTCTGGAGACACCTAAAAATAGCTGTGCAGCAACGCTCCCCATCCAACCTGACAGAGCTTGAGAGGATCTGCAGAGAAGAATGGGAGAAACTTTCCAAATACAGGTGTGCCAAGCTTGTGGTGTCATACCCAAGAAGACTCTAGGCTGTAATCGCTGCCAAAGGTGCTTCAACAAAATACTGAATAAAGGGTCTGAATACTTATGTAAATGTGATAAAGTTGAATGTATTTGATTTTGAATAGCCTAGTAATATGGCATTTTCTATATTTTCATAATTAATAGGCTGACACATAACTTTTAGCTATATAATATCTCACCACTGGGATTTTTTTTTTTTTACAGTGTGCAGAGAGACGGTAGAAATATGTTTAGTTGTGAAGCACTGGGTATCTGCAAGAACAGGGTTGGAGAGCCCATGGCATACAGTTTGGGCGGAATATCACCTGTCGTGCAGCGAAAGGCGGCATGCTCCTCAAACATTGGTTGAAGAGTGGAGTGAAATAAACCCAGACATTTCTATATGCAATGCCGTGTGAAAGCAACGTTTTGATGGTTGCCTTTAAAAAGAGGAGGCTCCCAGCTGTTACTATATTTATTTCTTAGCTGCTTATATTAAGCACATGCTCCGCTATTAAACGTGAGTAGCCTACCCTGCAAGATTGGAAAAACGATCCGGGGAAAGCGGCTCCCTTTCGCTATTCCAGTGCATATGGATGACGTCTTTTCCCCCCCTGCCCATTTGATAACGGGCCATTCTAAATCAAAATTAATTTTACATATTAGTAAAGACTAGATTAAATTGAGAATAGTCTTGATGGGTCAAAATATGATCACTTGATGAGAGAACAGCGTGTGCAGCCCGAAGCAAGGAACAGAGCGCAAGCTAAGGTTTGTTTCATTCACAAGTACATTTGTCAAATAGCGTATAGGACCTGTTTCAAATGATCACTTTTACGCTCAACATAGCCACTTTATATGCGGACTCTATTTATTCCGGTAAATTCAATTATAATATTCTTACTATAAAATCATATAATGACACGGGACTTCTAAGCATATATTGTCTGCTAAATGAATAAGCCTACAGCCTATGCCATGGCACATTTTACATTTTTACCGTTATTTAACTAGGCAAGTTAAGAACAAAAACAGTTAAGAACAAATTCTTATTTACAATGACTGCCTACCTACAGGGTCAGCCCCTGGAGCAAATTAGGGTTAAGTGCCTTGCTCAAGGACACATCGACAGGTTTTTCACCTTGTCTGCTCAGGTATTCAAACCATCGACCTAACAGTTACTGGCCCAACGCTCTAACCGCTAGGCTACTTGCTGCCCCTGATACATTATCCAAAGTGTATATTCAATGTCTGCTTTTTATTTGTACCAATCTACCAATAGGTGTCCTTCTTTGCGAGGCATTGGAAAACCTCCCTGGTCTTTGGTTGAATGTGGGTTTGAAATTCACTAAAAACTAAAAGTCAAGGGGTGTGAATTATTTCTGAAGGCACCGTAGAGATCAAATGGACCACAACCTTCACATCATTGCTATTTTTCATTTGGAATTTGCCCTCGGGCAAGAGTGCGCTCTCAGGCCTTCACATTGAGACTGTACATCAGTGTAGATCAGTCATCACCTAGCTTAATCTACGTCCCCACTCCAACCCTCATTGGTTAGCCATAGCATTCCAATTCCTGGAGCTCTGAGGAATGTGTGTAAACAGATCTAGGTCTAGAAGCTCTGCCTGAAGTAGGCTACTATACCTGAAGAGAGCAACCAATAAAAGAGTGACTTGTGACTCTCTTTAACCAACTCAACCCCCACTACTCACTTCCTGGTGATAAATGGGAAGTGTTGCAACACCATCACTACCTAACCCATGACTTACTGGAGCTGGCACGCGTTTAATAACTTCCCTTATCATGAGATGACTGGGCTCAGATGGTATTTGTTATTTGAGAAGGTACGTGTGGGGTTTATGTTTGCAGACTTTTTCCCTTTTTAACTTTGCTTCCTCAAGTTGCATCTTAGGTGTGTATTTAAATGTATCTTTAAAGGTTGTGTAGACTGTGACAATTCCTTTTAAGGTGAAAGCTAATCATAACATTTTGAATTGTTTTTGTTGGTACAAATGGGATTGAAATTGATTGTTTTTTGTAGCGTATTCCTCTTTCCGTAAAATGCAAAAGCTCTGAGCGAAACCAGTGGGTCAAGTCTGATGTATGGTGTTGACCTATGACCTCTACCAATGTTTTGATTATCATAGAATAGAATAACACGCAGCCAAACAAATAGCTTAATACTTAGCCAAATGTGTGTGTTTTAGCCTGTAGCCTACCTCAATCTTGCTGTCTCATACCAGGAAATGCTACACTACATTCAAAGTAGCAAAATCTAGTATATGGCTTGCCCTGTGAAAAGAAAAACATGCCATTCTGTATAGAGAGAGAGAGCGACCGACAAACACTGACGCTTTTAAACTCACACATAGCCGACAGACACACGCAAGCACACACACACAGTTGCTCTATTTGTAGGGGTGATGGAGCAGCCATGTTTTACCTGTGTGTGTTGTGTTCTATCCTACAGCTGATGATCTTTGGCTTCTTCCTGTGTCTGGATGCCTTCCTATACGTGTTCACGCTGCTGCCCCTCCGGGTGCTGCTGGCCCTGCTACACCTCCTCACCCTGCCCTGCTGCGGCCTCCGGTGAGCCCCCCCCCCCCCCCACACACACACACACACACAGACTCTCTGGGTCGCGATAGAAATGTGAATAGATCTGAAATGCATGTCTGTTCTACCACATGTATTTCTATCTGAATGTTCCGTAAATGTGTGCCCTGCATGATTCAATTGGAATTAAGGGTGCTATGTGACCACTACCATATCGATAACATAGATGATTTTTTATGGTACAACAGAAGGGGTTAATAGGGTCATATGAATAGGGCTATATTGATAGGGCTATCTCACCCAGTTTTCCCCCCCAAAAAGGCCTAGTTCCCCAAGTGGGGCATAATCCTAACTTTGCGTGTGTAACTCAACCGTTCACCTAAACACAGCCTGATATCAATAAGATTTGCCTGAAAACTGGAGTTTGCTCATATCTCCAGTTAGGATTCGGCCTTTCTGAAGACTGATCCATACGTCTATCTAGGTTTATTCTGCACAGTAAGTATTGTTCTCACTGAGTTTGCCTGTGACTGGTCTGTACAAAGGTCACCCTCTTCCCTTGCCTTCTTTCCCTGCAGGGCAAACGTATGCCCCTACTGCAATCGGAGCAGGTATGCTCGTCTCACGCCTGCCACAGCTTCATCATTTATATTTATGGTTTCACCATCTCCATCTTGTTTGTCCTGATATGCAGCTTTGTGCTGTATCCTTCATGCTCCATGCTAAAGCCACTGAGGGGTCATTTTGGATTAGTAGTGTTCACAAACAGGGCTGTGCTTGCCACGGCAACATGTATACTAAGCTGTACGCTTTCACTGCAAGGGCCCAGATACAGGGCCTATAGACAGTCTACACCCCCCTTGGATTTATTTTACAAAGTGGGATTAAAATGGATTTAATAGTTATTTTTGTCAAAGATCTACACAAAATACTCTGTCAAAGTGGAAGATGTCTTATTTTTTTTAAATGAATGACAAAGAAAACACTAATTTACATTGATTAGATAAGTATTCACCCCCCTGAGTCAATACACATTAGAAACATCTTTGACAGCGATTACAGCTGAATACTTATCTAAGAGAATACAGCTCCTTCTGAGAATTAGTTTATTACAGAGAATGAAATAATGTTAGTTAGGGAGCCAATAAACCTACTGAAGCCATTCATGTTTTAGCCGATCGTTGCCCCAGATCAAAGAGTTCATTCTCATTCTCAATACCACAGACAATTAGCTGATTCCTGCCAGTAACGCACTGTCGTTACTATGGCAATTTAAAATGGCGTTGACCATAGCTCAAATAAATCTTGTCAACGGTTGCACATAAATGCACATGTTTATTATTATTTGATGGAATACATCTCTTTGCGTAGATTTACTTTCTAGAGTGTTTCCATTCCCCTTTTAAGTCAACAGTAACTCGGCCGCTCAGGAACGTTCACCGTCTTCTTGGTAAGCAACTCCAGTGTAGATTTGGCCTTGTGTTGTAGGTTAGTGTCCTGCTGAAAGGTGAATTCCTCTCCCAGTCTCTGGTGTAAAGCAGACTGAAGCAGGTTTTCCTCTAGGATTTTGCCTGTGCTTAGCTCCATTACGTTTCTTTTCATCCTGAAAAACTCCCCAGTCTTTGCCGATGTCAAGCATACCCATAACATGATGCAGCCACCATCATGCTTGAAAATAAGGAGGCAGTTACTCAGGGAAGTGTTGTGTTGGATTTGCCCCAAACATAAGGCATTGCATTTAGGCCATGAAATGTATTCCTTTGACGTGTTTTTTTTGCAGTATTAATTTAGTGCCTTGTTGCATACATATGCATATTGGAATATTTGTATTATTTTCACTGTCATTTAGGTCATTATTGTGGAGTCACTACAATGTTGTTGATCCATCCTCCATCCTTCTCCCATCACTGCCATTGAACTCTGTAGCTGTTTTAAAATCACCAATGGCCTCATGGTGAAATCCCTGAACAGTTTCCTTCTTGTCCTGCAGCTCAGTTCAGAAGGACAACTGCATCTTTGATGTGTCTAGGTGGTTTAATACAATCCATAGCATAATTATTAACTTGTCCATACTTAAACAGATATTCAATTCAATGTAAATGCCTGGCTATGAAAAGCCAAGTGACATTTACTCCTGATGTATTTACCTGTTGCAACCACTATGATTATTATTTGACCCTGCTGGTCATCTATGATTTTGAACATCTTGGAGATAGATCTGGCCTTAATGGCCATGAATTGTTATAATCTCCACCCGGCACAGCCAGAAGAGGACTGGCCACCCCTCAGAGCCTGGTTCCTCTCTAGGTTTCTTCCTAGGTTTTCGCCTTTCTAGGGAGTTTTTCCCTAGCTACCGTGCTTCTACATCTGCATTGCTTGCTGTTTGGGGTTTTAGGCTGGGTTTCTGTATAGCACTTTGTGACATCGGCTGATGTAAAAAGGGCTTTATAAATAAATGTGATTGAATGTCTGATTTGTTATTGTTACCCATCTACCAATCATTGCCCTTCTTTATGAGGCTTTCGAAAAGCTCCCTGGTCTTTGTAGTTGAATCTGTGCTTGATATTCAATACTTGACTGAGGGACCTATTAGGTGTTGTATGCATGGGGGACAAAGGAAGGATTAGTCGTTCAAAAATGATTTCAAACTCTATTATTTCACACAGTGAGTCCATATAACTTATTATGTGATTTTTAAGCCACATTTTACTTATGAACTGATTCAGGTATAAACAAAGGGCTGAATACTTACTCAATGACTATATTATGTTGAATTTATATTAATCTGTAAAAAAATAAAATATAATTTTATTTTCACTTTGACATTATGGAGTATTGTCTGTAGATCAATGACAAAAATGGCAATTCAATCTATTTCAATCCCACTTTGTAATGCAACAAAATGTGAAAAACGTTCAAGGGGGTGTAGACTTTCTATAGGCCCTGTACATAGTGGACATGGTTTCTTCAACAAGATAGGCCCATCAAACCGATTTCCAGGGTATAGGCCAAACAAGACTCAAAAACGCAAAATGCTCAGCATCAAATTACAATATTTTGATGCTGAGGACTCCTGTGTGAAAGATTGGGCCTAACTGAAGGACCGGTTGGAGAATGGCGGCCTGCAGCTGTGGTAGTGGATGGGCAATAGCTGTGCACCGCAGATGCTCAGTTAAACATTGCATCGACAGATGGCTTGAGGTCTCTACTCCTCGAGTTACTCTCTCATGAGGAACAACTGTGTCGGCACACTGAATCTTTCAAATCTGTGTTGCCCCAAGAAAGTATTATTAAATGTGTGTGTATGTATATATATATATATATATATAAATGAAATTTCCCCCTCGGGGATCAATAAAGTACCTATCTATCTATCTATCTATCTATCTATCTATCTATCTATCTATCTATATAGTATACCAGGACTGTCCAGAACTCTGTTCCTCTCACACATCACAGTTCACGGCTGATGGCTGTAGCCTTTGTTGGATCCGTTTGATGATGCTGCATGCCCTTTGTGTCTGTCTGCATGGCAGCCAAGCATGACTGACCTTTACACACACACACACACACACACACACACACACACACACACACACACACACACACACACACACACACACACCTGTGGCTAGGGGGCTATCAGATTCATGGTGCTGGCTGGTGGAGGCGGGGTGGCACAGGGCCTGGCATACACTGGCAGGACAGAGTACACATTTTACTTGAATAGCCTAACAAGTGTGATGTTATGGGTCACTCACTGGCCACTCTTCAGCAAAGAGTGCTATGTCTGAGTCCGGCCAGTAGATGGTGATAGAGCACAAGCATGGAATTCCTCTTGTTTATACCCCTGAATGAATTTGTATATAATATAATATAATATATTCTTTCTCTCCTTGAGGCTGATCTCTCTCTATTAGATTTGCTTTTACTTATTCAGTCATTCAGTCATCTATACCAGGGTTTCCCACACCTGGTCCCGGGGGCCCCCCGGTGCATGTTTTGGTTTTTGCCCTAGCACTACACAGTGGATTCAAATAATCCAAGCTTGATGATGAGTTTGGGAAAATCTGGTCTAGATGATTGAATAAGTGAAAGCAAATCTTCAAGGCCCCCAATATTTATCAACAACCAATACAAATAAAATCACAAATACAACAGGTGTAGACCTTACCGTGAAATTCTTACTTAAACCCTTAACCAACAATGCAGTTTTAAGAAAATCGAGTAACACAATAATAAGGCTATATACAGGGGGTACCAGTAGAGCCAATGTGCGGGGGTACAGATTAGTCAAGGCAATTTGTACATGTAGGTGGTTATTGTTTTCAACACAACAATGACCTTAAGTCCATCTTGCCAGAGTCTTTATGATAAACTCTGATGTCGTTTGCTTCCCTTCATACCTAATTGCACACTATTTGAGAAGTAGACGAGACACTTGATTAACGATTCTAATTTGCACTTCCAGAACTCGAGCTCCTCTCTCATCCCAGCGTCACTGCCACCCTCCCATAATAACCTCCTGACAGACAGCCTGAGATATTGAGCTGTTTTTGCACCTCCACTGCCGTTCCCCCGCCGTTCTCCTTGTGACGCTTTAGCCATTCTATAGCAATTTCCTATTCCAAGTCAACGCAAGTATTGATAAATCTTAAAAGGTGATGTTTCCAATCACTTGAAATTATAATTTTTTGGGAACTTCTTTGAGTTCATTAAGGTGAGGGTGGTGATAGATACTTATGCTATTTATTCAATCTATTGTAGTGGATTTCTGCATATTGCGTTGTCAACTCCTATTTGGGACAGGCTGCTGTACAAATCAAACACACTTTTGGAAGCACTATCCAGAAATTCACCATCTGCAAACGTTTGAGTAATGAGTAGTTGAGTGGTGGGTACTAGTAGTAATACTGCAGTTATTAGCTTAGACGTACAGTAAAGCAGTCGTCTGTATAGTAGCCTTTCACCAGCTACGTCTTGACCTAATGTACTTCCCAACAGAGACTCAAGCCCCTAACATGCCCTCATGCTGCCTGCCAATACCTTTCATTTAGCCTACTCATTATGGGTGTAACATGCATTATAAAGGCAGACTATATGAATAATATTATAATATTCATGTGACAGATTTGGTGAGCTACTTCATTCTTCAACCATCTTCTTATGTGTTGAATGTTTTGATCCCACCCTGATCAACCTGAGTTAACACAAGTCATATTCATAATGGTAATGCTGCTCAAAATAACTGGACATTCTACTGGGGGTATTAAACCCCTTTGACTCACACATGGCCTTATAGTGCATGAAGCTGTCAGTCAACCAACATCCCAATGTTCACTGCGGGAGAATCTCAATTGCATACTCCTCACGTCCTCTCTCCTCGACTCCTCAAAACCCATTGGATGAGAAAGCCAAAGGTCCTTCCCCTCTGACCTTCTCCTCGAATGGGTTTTGAGAGGACGTGAGGAGTATGCAATTGAGATTCTCCCTAGGTCATATCGCACACCGCTGTTACCACAAACAGTAGGCCTACTTGTACTGAATAGTAACAAACAAATGACATAAGATTTGTGTATGTATACAGTTGAAGTAGGACGTTTACATACACCTTAGCCAAATACATTTAAACTCAGTTTTTCACAATTCCTGACATTTAATCCTAGTAAAAAGAACCTGTCTTAGGTATGTTAAGATCACCACTTTATTTTAAGAATGTGACATTTCTGAATAATAGTAGAGAGAATTATTTATTTCAGCTTTTATTTCTTTCATCACATTCCCAGTGGGTCAGAAGTTTACATACACTCAATTAGTATTTGGTAGCATTGCCTTTAAATTGTTTAACTTGGGTCAAATGCTTCAAGTAGTCTTCCACAAGCTTCCCACAATAAGTTGGGTGAATTTTGGCCCATTCCTCCTGACAGAACTGGTGTAACTGAGTCAGGTTTGTAGGCCTCATTGCTCGCACATGCTTTTTCAGTTCTGCCCACACATTTTCTATAGGATTGAGGTCAGGGCTTTGTGATGGCCACTCCAATACCTTGACTTTGTTGTCCTTAAGCCATTTTGCCACAACTTTGGAAGTATGCTTGGGGTCATTGTCCATTTGGAAGACCCATTTGCGAACAAGCTTTAACTTCCTGACAGATGTCTTGAGATGTTGCTTCAATATATCCACATCATTTTCCTTCCTCATGATGCCATCTATTTTGTGAAGTGCACCAGTCCCTCCTGCAGCAAAGTACCCCACAACATGATTCTGCCACCACCGTGCTTCAAGGTTGGGATGGTGTTCTTCTGCTTGCAAGCCTCCCCCTTTTTCCTCCAAACATAACGATGGTCATTATTCCCAAACAATTCTATTTTTGTTTCATCAGACCAGAGGACATTTCTCCAAAAAGTACAATCTTTGTCCCCAGTACGATCTTTGTCCCCATGTGCCTTTTTTATGGCAGTTTTGGAGCAGTGGCTTCTTACTTGCTGAGTGGCCTTTCAGGTTTTGTCGATATAGGACTCGTTTTACTGTGGATATAGATACTTTTGTATTTGTTTCCTCCAGCATCTTCACAAGGTCCTTTGATGTTGTTCTGGGATTGATTTGCACTTTTCGCACCAAAGTACGTTCATCTCTAGGAGACTGAACGCGTCTCCTTCCTGAGCGGTATGATGGCTGCGTGGTCCCATGGTGTTTATACTTGCATACTATTGTTAGTACAGATGAACGTGGTACCTTCAGGCATTTGGAAATCGCTCCCAAGAATGAACCAGACTGATGTCGAGCAAAGAGGCATTGAGTTTGAAGGTAGGCCTTGAAATGCAGCCACAGGTACACCTCCTATTGACTCAAATGATGTCAAATAGCCTATCAGAAGCTTCTAAAGCCATGACATCATTTTCTGGAATTTTCCAAGCTGTTTAAAGGCACAGTCAACTTAGTGTATGTAAACTTATGACCCACTGGAATTGTGATATAGTGAATTATAAGTGAAATAATCTGTCTGTAAACAATTGTTGGAAGAATTACTTGTGTCATGCACAAAGTATATGTCCTAACCGACTTTCCAAAACTATAGTTTGTTAACATGAAATCTGTGGTTGAAAAATGACTTTTAAGTTTGAATGACTTCAACCTAAGTATGTAAACTTACGACTTCAACTGTACATGTGCATGCATACTATAGATATGACTAGGCTCTGTGTGTAACGTGTGTGTGTGTGTGTGTTTGTGTTCTGCCAGTGGCTCGCTCCTGCTACAGCCGGCCCAGGTGTGTGACATCTTGAAGGGCCTGATAATGGTGCTGTGCTACTCCATGATGCACTACGTGGACTACAGCATGATGTACCACCTGATCCGGGGACAGTCCGTCATCAAACTCTACATCATCTACAACATGCTGGAGGTACAATGGGTTGTATTTAGAGCTGTTGTACTAATCTGATGTAATACGGTTCCACTCTATAGCTCTCACCGATCCAGTCATGTATGGCCAGAGAGTGGTTTAAGGAAAAGAAATGATTATTGGCTAAAGCATTTGATTAGGGCCTCATACCCTATTTCATCTGAAATGGAGCAGGTGATATCTTGTTATAAAACATCTAGTTTGAGTTGTTAGGCTGAAATATACCCTACTAAGGCCTATAGAAGTTTTACAGCTGTAATCTTTCATAGACTACCACCCATTCTGTCACTTCCAGGTCGAAAGTCACTTCAATAACCCATGCTGAACTTGACTTGACTACTTACCTACCTTCCCTCTTTAGGTAGCCGACAGGCTTTTCTCGTCATTTGGCCAAGACATCCTTGACGCTCTCTACTGGACGGCCACAGAGCCCAAAGAGAGGAAGAGAGACAGCATAGGGCTTATCCCCCATTTCATCATGGCTGTGTTCTACGTCTGTATCTTTAATGGAGAACTAGGGAGTGCACACAGGAAGTACTCTGCTGTAGGAATTTGTGATCTCTCAACTTCTATCATCACGCAGGCGTCACTTTTCAGTTAGTGTTGTTTTGTTATTGGAGAAGGTGTCCACTATCAATGATATGTCAACAATGTGAGCACACACACACACACACACACACACACACTCAAACACACCCCCCTTACTACAGCTGATGCTATTGCTACCATGTTCAGTGTTTTCCTGAGCCTCTGTCTCAGTCCTGCATGCCATCCTCATCATGGTCCAGGCGTCAACGCTCAACGTGGCTTTCAACTCCCACAATAAGTCCCTGCTGACAATTATGATGTCCAACAACGTGAGTACACACACACACACACACACTCAGATCGAACCCAATCGTATTCCTCCATGTTTAAATGTATAAAGTCAACTCCGAAGTAGTTGAAAGGTGGGCAACGATACTGTTTCTCACACAGTCAATTGTCATGCTGTTCGTATTCAGGAATTCTGTCAGTTGTGGAAACATATCGGAGATTCCATTGCTCACTCTTGTTTTCCAAATGTCTAGTTTCTTCGTAAATGATGCAGTCGTGTCACTGACCTTAAGTATGGTAGTATTGCCCCCTTGTGGACAGGTTCAGGGCATTCAACAAGTTAAACATGTCTGCGAGGGATGCAAGCTTCGTGATCCATAGCGTGTCAGAAACGTTTTGTGGCAAGTGTAGGATTATGCACAGAAAGAAAGCTCAGCAAGTCTTTCCAACACTCTGCCACGAGATAACCAACGCACCTCTGTGTGAAACAATAATTTGTCATATTCAGCACCCGTTTCGGAACACAACTTTGAAAATAGGCGTGAATTTAAAGGCCTGTCACAACTGCATTTAGAACAGCATGTAATTCGGGTTTCATTTTCTTCGATGCAAGGGCCTGGCGATGCAGCATACAGTGTGTTACAATTACGTTTGGGTTTCTAGCTCGTATTGTTGCTACAACCCCATTCCTGTTGCCTGTCATAGCGGCCACGCCATCTGTACAAACAGCAAAACATTCATAGTTTAGAGATTCATTTTTCATGAAATCATTCAATAATTAAAAAATATCTGTTGTACGTTCTGGTAACTCCTGACAAAAAATATAAAGTATTCTATAATTTCCCCCAACCGAACATAAAATAACAATTGTGCTGCATTACCATCATCTGTTGTCTCATCAAGCTGAATTGCAAACTGCTCACACGTACGTAGCCTTTCTTACTGTGTCGTTAGAAAGTGATATGGCCTTCAGTTTCTTCGCTAACCATCACTTCACACATTTCTACTGCAGCTGGAAGAATCAGTTATTCTCCGATAGTATGGGCCTTTTTATTCTTTGCAACCCGAAGCCCGGTTAAGAAGGATGCTTTCAGAGCCTTTTCTGGAACTGTTGTTATGTTTGTCATTTTAGTTTTCTGTCTAATGTATTTTTTTTTCTTTCATTTAAAAAAGTACAAAATGTATCTTTGTATTCCGGGTGTGTTGTAGTAAGATGTCGTTTCAGCTTTGCAGGTTTCATTGCTTCATTTGACAGAATTTGTAAGCATACAACGCGTTGCGGCCGCTGATCACTAAATTCCATGAAACCAAATCAATGTAACTGTCATCAAACGTTCTCATCTTTTGCTTTTTACTGGACTCTGCATTGTCACTGCCTCCAGCACAACTAGCAGTACATGGACGTTTTAAATACTTATACATTTGTCTTAATGTTTGCTCACTTACTATTTATTTTCTCTCACTAATAATATCTTCAACTTCCACCCGCCAAATACGTCTCAGACTGACGTCGCTGAGCTCGTGAAGCATTTTTGTATTTGACGCTTGTTGGCTTACCATAGTTTTCATAGTAATCAGCGAGATTTGAGAACATTTTAAAGTTGCCTTTAAACTACATGTTTTTTTGTTTTTTTATCTGTAAGTATTACGCCTTTGTTAATAAAAAAGCATTTCATAATTTTAATAATTATTATTATTATTGCTGTGTACAGAGTTACCCAGGTGTAATGCTTAATTTACACGTTCATTTATTCCATTTAAGGGCAACATTAAAATCCCATTCTGTCTCCCCAGCATTGACAGGGGTACTTATTGTCATAACTGTTTGTAACTCTTATTGTACAATGTTTCTGTACATGAACCACTAAGTAATTATGATTATATGCATCTGTTCCGGTAGGCATTGCATACGTGTCATGATTTTTTTTTATTTTTCCCTGAACGTTTGCGGACCTCCTGGGTAGTCTCTAAGGACCCCAAGGGGTCCGCGGACCCCAGTTTGAGAACCTCTGATTTAGAGGGACACTAAACTACCTTTTCCTCTATTTCCTGCACAAACAGTTTGTGGAGATCAAAGGAAGTGTGTTCAAGAAGTTTGAGAAGAACAACCTCTTTCAGATGTCCAACAGTGGTGAGTTACTGTAACACATGCCAAATGCATTATACTGTACATTTAAGTGTGCTCTCAGTCGTTTTCGGTGCTCTGAGTCGTTTACTGTGCTCTCAGTCGTTTTCGGTGCTCTGAGTCGTTTACTGTGCTCTGAGTCGTTTACTGTGCTCTGAGTCGTTTACTGTGCTCTGAGTCGTTTACTGTGCTCTGAGCCGTTTACTGTGCTCTGAGCCGTTTACTGTGCTCTGAGCCGTTTACTGTGCTCTGAGCCGTTTACTGTGCTCTGAGCCGTTTACGGTGCTCTGAGTCGTTTACTGTGCTCTCAGTCGTTTTCGGTGCTCTGAGTCGTTTACTGTGCTCTGAGTCGTTTACTGTGCTCTGAGTCGTTTACTGTGCTCTGAGTCGTTTACTGTGCTCTGAGTCGTTTACTGTGCTCTGAGTCGTTTACTGTGCTCTGAGCCGTTTACTGTGCTCTGAGCCGTTTACTGTGCTCTGAGCCGTTTACTGTGCTCTGAGCCGTTTACGGTGCTCTGAGTCGTTTACGGTGCTCTGAGTCGTTTACTGTGCTCTGAGCCGTTTACTGTGCTCTGAGCCGTTTACTGTGCTCTGAGCCGTTTACTGTGCTCTGAGTCGTTTACTGTGCTCTGAGCCTTTCCATGCTGTAGGGTAAAACCCAGTGGCAAGCTATGGGTTAAGCCTCGTCCTCTCTCTCTGTCTCTCTCTCTCTCTCTCTGTCTCTCTCTCTGTCTCTCTCTCTGTCTCTCTCTCTGTCTCTCTCTCTGTCTCTCTCTCTCTGTCTATCTTTGTCTCTGTCTCTCTTTGTCTCTCTGTCTCTCTTTGTCTCTCTTTGTCTCTCTTTGTCTCTCTCTCTGTCTCTCTCTCTGTCTCTCTCTCTGTCTCTCTCTCTGTCTCTGTAGATCGCTCTCTCTCTACATTTTGAAGCAGCAATCAGATGGATTTAATGCTTTCTGAACTCTGTCTCTTTGTGCTTGCTGGCTGCATGTTTTCATCTTTGTTGCTGTCATTCCGCATGAATGAAATTACCCGAAAATAAGCTTTAATAATTTCCCCCTCTTGCAACTTAGCAAATTACACTTGGTTCCAGACCACACAGGATTTCTGATGAATGTGATATTTATGCCAAATGATGTGGGTAACTTTGAATGTACATGGGAAAACCCTATTTGTTGATACTACATATTCATTGTTGTTATGTTGGTACATGATTCTAAGTAATAAGTAGTAACCAATATGCCTCTTTGTTTTTCATCTTAGATATCAAAGAACGTTTCACCAACTACGTGCTTCTGCTCATTGTCTGCCTCAGGAACATGGAGCAGTTCTCATGGAACCCAGGTAACCATTTCACAAACATTACAGCTAAACAGGTCATGGCTAGAAGGAATACAGCTTTTGTCAAATTAAAGTCTTTTTTAAAAAACATTTTAGCTAACCCTTTTCCTAACCTTAACCTAATTCTCCTAACCTGTTACGTTAATTATCCTAATCTGCTGTGTAAGTTCTTTTAACCTGCTACGAAAAGTCAAATCTGACTAAATCTAGTCAAAACCAGCTAAACATGCAAAAGTAATGCTTGGATCCATTTTATTATGTTCACAGGAACAGGTGCATTTTTCATCAACATTGTAGCATGTAGGCTACAGTCTGTATCGAACCAAGAAATTATTTATGTGGCCTCCCGAGTGGCGCAGCAGTCTAAGGCACTGCATCGCAGTGCTTGAGGTTTCACTACAGACCCGGGTTCGATCCCAGGCTGTGTCACCCGCAAGGCGGCGCACAATTTGCCCGACGTCGTCCGGGTTAGGGGAGGTTTTGGACGGCCCGGATTTCCTGGTCCCATCGCGCTCTAGCGACTCCTTGTGGTGGGCCAGGCGCCTGCAAGCTGACTTCGGTCGCCTGCTGGACGGTGTTTCCTCCGACAAGTTGGTGCGGCTGGCTTCCGGGTTAAGCGAGCAGTGTGTCAAGAAGCAGTGCAACTTGGCAGGGTCGGGTTTCGGAGGACGCATGGCTCTTGACCTTTGCCTCTCCCAAGTCCGTAGGGGAGTTGCAGCGATGGGACAAGACTGTAACTACCAATTGGATATCACGAAAGTGGGAAGAAAAAGTGGTAAAAAAAAAAATACAAGTGATCTCTGTAACACTGCTACCATCAATCACCCTAAATCCTGGTGCCCTTTTAAAGGCATTTCATCCACTCCCTAGTGGATAAGTCCTTGTGATGATGATGATGATGATGATGATGATTGATAGGAGGGAGGGATTAGAGTCTGGCCCTGTCATTCCCCCTCACAGCAACGGTCATGATGCTAATGTCGTACACTGACAGGGTCTGACCTTATGGTGTGACCTAGACCTCATCCAAAAACATTTGGGCAGACTTGCGGACCCAGATATGAGTGTGATGAAGATTGTACTGTGTCTTGTGTTCAAGTCAAATCAAATACTTTTTCTTCCTGTGACGGAACGCCTTTGTTTTAGGCGTTCCGTCATGATTAAACCAAGAAACCAAGAAATCATGAACTGTACAATTTGAGTCAATTAAAAAGAAAGACCAGACATTCAGTAAGGTAATGAAAGAATAGTGTACAGTACATTTAGAATTCAGCTCTATGTTATTATCCACCCAGAGATTTTGTTTCACTTCACAAGTCAGTTGTCTTGTCTCTGTGTTTCCAGATCATCTCTGGGTGTTGTTACCTGACGTCTTCATGGTGATCGCCTCAGAGATCGCCGTGGACATCATCAAACACGCTTTTATCACCAAGTTCAACGACATCACGGCAGATGTAAGGATGGACACAGATTATAATTAAAGATTTGATGAGTGGGAGTTCATACAGTTCTCAGTTGCACACCAAAAGGGAACAGTGTATTATTTTGATGTCAATCAAGGAAGTGAATTGAAATTGCATTCACAACAAAACAAATCCCCATTAGGAATAAATGCCACTTAAAAAAAAATCTTGAATGGGAATTGAATTAATCTACTGAATAAATTGATTACATTTCAACGTAATTGACCTTCAACCCTGCGGAAAACACACAAAACACAAATTTCCCTCTGGGTGTGTGACTGTGAAATGTAAGGATATTCACTGGAGAGGGTCTGCTCTGTTCAAGTCTGAGGGATTAGACTGTGGTTGGCCCTTGCTGGATTTCACGGTGGCTTAGGCAGCAAAAATAGCGTGGCGTTGTTGTTTAGCCAGTCGTCCACACTCTCTGCTGTGTGCCTCAACCTTTGGCGTGCTGTGGTCCCCTGCCCTCCTCTGCCCTCTTTCTAAATCACAACACATCACATTATGCCCCAATAGACCTACTGGGCTAGCACACCAGAAGCCAGTAACATCCTCAGCCTCATCAACTGGGTTATAGCTGCTCCATATCCCACCATCAATCGTGACCCATTCCCAGCACTGAGGTGTGGTGAGAAACCTTGCCTAAGACCTGAAGGCTTTAGCTCGAAGGGCTAACACAGTCCTGTGGCGAATAGGAGACCCGGGGTTTGAATCCGAAGTGACTCTGCGAAGAGGAGTTGTTCAAAGGGGGGAGGTTCGGGGGTATTGGTGGCGTTTCGGGGGAACCATGCTCGCATGATAAGTAACTTTCCCTGAGACCTGAAAACGACCTAGGCTTTATCTCAACTGGCTAACACAGTCTTCAAATCCAGTCGGTCACTTGTGGTCTAGTCTAATGTTATCAGTGTGTTTTCCCAGAGCCTTGGCAGATGGTTACAAGCTTCATATCAAACAACATAACCATAGCGATACAGTTATAATATTAAACTATAACTATAGGGGTGTACAGTATCTCTGCGATAATAACATGGCTTGTTTTCTTCCACAGGTGTACAGTGAATACAGGGCCAGCCTGGCCTTCGATCTCGTCAGCAGTCGGCAGAAAAACGTACGTAGTAGCATCTCTCGAACACAGTGATAAGGCATCCAGTTCAATTATCCCTACAGTTTTAATCAATTGGTTTAATTTATGTGTAATTGAGACTTTTTTGTCAATGGGCAGGCCTGCACAGACTACAGCGACTCTGTAGCCAGAAGAATGGGCTTCATTCCTCTTCCTCTTGCAGTCCTGGTAAGATTAGCTTTGTACAATAGTCCAATGCAGTGTTTCCCCTACCATTGTGTGTAGATGGACAGTGTACAACTGGGCACTAATTATAGGCTTTGCTTTATTGGTATCAATCAAGGAACAGTTCCGTCTTGTATGAAATTGTTTCAGGACAATGTAGTTGACTTCGAACTCCGTTTTGTTGCGTTGACTTGAGTACTGATAAACCGTTACTACTCCCTTACCACCCTCACATGCAACGGTTGTTTCTGCTGAAGCTTTTCTTTTCTGGTGCAATTGACAGCTAATCCGAGTGGTGATGAGTTCAGTGAATGTACAGGGAGCCCTGTCCTACTCCTGTGTGTTCCTCTTCTACTTGGGGTAAGACTCAAATCAAGTTCTCATTCCTTGTTATGCATGATGATTTAGATAGCACATCTTCCACCACCTAAATGTACTCCCTTTACACGTTTCATAGACAAACTTGCAATACAGGTAGCATTAATTGTTAGCATGACAGTCCCACTATATTCAGTGTCTATTTTCTATGTGGATGTTCGTGCCAGTCTGATCCCATTGAGTTACGTTAGCATGAGCCTTCTGCTTGGCTTTGATAGGGCTTAGGCTTTTATTTTCCTCACCCTGTGGGTATAGACCACTGAACAGTTAGCCTAAGGTGGAAGACAACGTTGTCATCTCCAGTGCCCACCCCACCCCCTTGCGTCTGTTTAAAAATAGCATTGTGTGCCCAACAGACGCTGGTGTCTGTACAAAGACCACAGTACGGCTAGCACAATCCCAGCAAAATCCCTCTGAGGGCGTTTGGTCCACAGACATAGATGTGGCTGTCTCTCTCCATCGGATTTCAAATGCATCATAAGCTTCAGATATGCAGAAGCCTAGTGTGTCCTAAAGCTGTTGGTTAATGATGACCTTTTTTGTCCATGAACTGAGCGTTATAAAGCCAACTACTTTGTGTTAGTGTATTTTTGGGTGGCCTAGATTTAATTTTCCACAGGAAAAACCCTTCATGCTCAGTGTGGGTAGTATGGATACTTTGTGGTTAATGTTGCTATTCCCTAATACGGTGAGATTTTGAGCTAACATTTGGAATTGGCCATTTAATTGAATATCAAATATGTGCCAAAAAAAGGCCATACCAGTATACCTTATCTGTATTTAAGTATATAATCAAATCTAGACCTGTCCACACATTTTTTTTAAACACTCAATGACTACAGTATTTGCCTTTTGGTAGGCCGTCATTGTAAATAAGAATTTGTTCTTTACTGACTTGCCTAGTTAAATAAAGGTACCAACAAAAAAAAATTGCAAATAGTCCCCTTCACCTTGGATAGCATTACTAATAGTATTTTCCCTATGTAGAATGGTGAATATCATTACTAATCATCTTTTCCCTGTGTAGAATGGTGAATATCATTACTAATCATATTTTCCCTGTGTAGAATGGTGAATATCATTACTAATCATATTTTCCCTGTGTAGAATGGTGAATATCATTACTAATCATCTTTTCCCTGTGTAGAATGGTGACACTGAAGGTGCTGAACAGTATCGTGCTACTGGGGAAGTCGTGTGTGTACGTGAAGAGAGCCAACATGGAGGACAAACTCTTTGAGAAGCCCCCCACAGCCGCCCCCGGGAAGACGCCCAGTAGAACCAAGAAAACATCAAGATGTACTGCCACCTCAGGTACCCAGTGACAGACAACACCATAGTATTACCCAGCGACAGACAAAACAATAGTATTACCTAGCGACAGACAAAACCATAGTATTACCCAGCGACAGACAAAACAATAGTATTACCTAGCGACAGACAAAACCATAGTATTACCCAGCGACAGACAAAACCATAGTATTACCTAGCGATAGACAAAACCATAGTATTACCCAGCGACAGACAAAACCATAGTATTACCCAGCGACAGACAAAACCATAGTATTACCCAGCGACAGACAAAACCATAGTATTACCCAGCGACAGACAAAACCATAGTATTACCCAGCGACAGACAATACACTAGTATTACCCAGCGACAGACAACACCCTAGTATTACCCAGCAACAGACAAAAAAATAGTATTACCCAGCGACAGACAAAACAATAGTATTACCTAGCGACAGACAAAACCATAGTATTACCCAGCGACAGACAAAACCATAGTATTACCCAGCGACAGACAAAACCATAGTATTACCCAGTGACAGACAAAACCTTAGTATTACCCAGCGACAGACAAAACCCTAGTATTACCCAGCGACAGACAAAACCCTAGTATTACCCAGCGACAGACAAAACCATAGTATTACCCAGCGACAGACAAAACCATAGTATTACCCAGCGACAGACAAAACCATAGTATTACCCAGCGACAGACAATACCCCAGTATTACCCAGCGACAGACAATACCCTAGTAATTATCTTAATTTACCTTTATTTTACCAGGGAGGGAACAGCTTCTCATTTACAATAATGACCGGGGAACAGGCACAAACCTTGCATGAGACCATGACGACTTCCTGAGCTAATGCCTATGATTTCGCTCAGTGGTCTAACACAATATTATGGCATGCAGGAGACCCAGATTCAAACCCAGTCAGTCACATACAGCCTACCCAGCCTCAATAAAAGACTTGGTTACATTAAATTACACATTCTTCTTAGCAATCCCAGCTTGCCAAACCCAGCCTCAAGCAAGCAGATGCGTATTCCGACTCGGGTAATTGAACTCCCACAGTGCCCCACACACAAACACACACAATCTCTGTCATCCACATCGAAACTGCTATTAAAATTCGAAGCACGTGACAGAGATAAATTGTTAGTTGTGTGTGTGTTTCTGCGAACGAGTGTGTGTTTGTGTGGATCTTCAGCGTGGCAGACGAGCCCGCTGCGCTAAGCTGAGAGCATTAGTGCGACAAGCAGCGCCACGTCGTCACTTCAGAGCTCTTTCTCACTCCTGTGTTTTTTCAGAACTGCCATATTCAGAGAAAAGATTCAGTAGTACAGAATGTGACATGTTAAAGCACCAAACCATATCATGTGGGGTCAGAAGGGCACTGAAGCTTGAACGTTTCCGCTGCTATTCTTAATTATCCCATCTGTAACTACTGTACCCAACCCGGCTGTCTCTTCTGGGCTGCATTCATAAGGGCACACCGTAGCAAAACGTTTTGGTTTGGAAAACAAAAACGAGCGTCTCTTATTGAACGAGTTCAGTTAGTCTCTCCTAGTATTGCACGGTATACCGGTACCACGCTAATATCACGGTACCAAAATGTCATTATACTTATGATACCAGCATCCTAGAATACCCTAGTACCGTCTCATATGATGCTACCGATCTACCGACCATCTGGCGCCGGTTATACAATGTTTATAAAGTCTGTTTTGTTAATACATTTAGCAACTAGTCTCTTGTATGCGCCAGTCCATTAATATCCACTTCACTTTCATGCGCATCTCACGTGTGGCAGCTGTGATCAGCCAGCCGCATCCCCTTCCAGCCCTCACTCACCTGCTTCTCTCTGTCCACCCTAACAGCCCTCACTCACCTGCTTCTCTCTGTCCACCCTACCAGCCCTCACTAACCTGCTTCTCTCTGTCCACCCTAACAGCCCTCACTCACCTGCTTCTCTCTGTCCACCCTAACAGCCCTCACTCACCTGCTTCTCTCTGACCACCCTACCAGCGCTCACTCACCTTTAAAATAGAATTTAACCATGATGGAGAGCAGGGATGCAGACCCTGATGAGTCTTCTGTTGTTAGATTTATACATTTGTTACAGCATCAGATCAAGCAATGTTGATATGTTATAACAGTTATAATTTCATCGCCTGGTTTAACCCAGAGCACAGGCCAGTCTGAGTAGGCTTTGCATTGCGCAGTCACGCAGCCTCTGAGTGGCATATAGGAAAATGGACAGGCATGCTTACAGCTTTACAGCAAAAAAAAAACTGTGTGTCTCCAGCTCAAACGGTTTAAAGAATATGAGCAATTTTACCAGAGCTACCTTTTTTTCACCCAGAGCGATTTTGCGCACATTACATATAATTTCACAGGCCGTTTTAAACTAATTCCGGGTCGCTAATTGTGGTTTGATATTAACAAACATTGTTCAGTCATGTTATCTAGCTAGCTAACAACCGGTCAACTTGAAAGTCTAGGCAAATTTGATTGGTACAGGAAGAGAGAGAGAGGGAGACAGACAGAGAGAGGGAGACAGACAGAGAGAGGGAGACAGACAGAGAGAGGGAGACAGACAAAGAGAGGGAGACAGACAGACAGAGAGACAGAGACAGAGACAGACAGACAGAGAGACAGAGACAGAGAGAGGGAGACAGAGACAGAGAGAGGGAGACAGAGAGAGGGAGAGAGAGGGAGACACAGAGACACGGAGAGAGAGGGAGACACAGAGACACAGAGAGGGAGACACGGGGAGAGAGAGAGAGAGAGGGAGGGAGGGAGGGAGAGCGTGTGTCTGTGTTAACAGAAGAGGAAATAAGGTTTCATGCAGTGTTTTCCCCTTACTGCCACAATGACATGCAGATCATTATGTGTATACAGTATATTCCTTCCTCCCATTCCTCCAGCCAAATCACAGGTAGGCCTTTGCAAATATAAGCAAATCAGCCATTCTATGCAGTATTCTATTATACACTGAACAGTGCAAGTTAAGCTAATTCAAAATGTGTTGTATTGAATAGAAATGTGAATATCAGTGACAGTTGTTTTTGGTTAGCACATGAGAATAACACTTAGAAAAGCGTCCGGGGGACAGGGGCGAACATGATGCTAGGTCACTTTGAATTTTCCTCCCGAATTTTACTTCTCGGTATCGTAATACTTGGCCTGGTATTGTATCATTAGTAAAATGTTGGTATCGCGACAACACTAGTCCCTCCCTGTTTTAGTCTGTTTGGTGCCTAATGAACACCTTCCTGAAGAAATGGGTTAGTTTTAGCCCACAGGTACCATACTAACAGACTGGTTTGTCTCTCGTTCTTCATAACCATTTGGATGAAGATCTAATTGGAGGTGCCATATGTCTATAGGTCTCCGTCTTAGGCAGAGAATATACTGATGATAAACTGTGGCTTCCCCCCCAGGCCGTGTCATGGAAGCTTATGAGCGAAAGCATATGGCTAGTTCAGGAAAGAATTGATAACGACCTCATTCTTCTTGTTGGTTATACCACGGCATTTTCTAAAGTAGGTCTTCTGTATCCCCTCATGTGTTATTGCCTTTAAAGGAGCATACATTTATTTCATGCCGTCTGGCGAATGAACACACACACACACACACACACACACACGATTGCTGCTCGCTTGGTAAAGTCTCATTTGTAACCCACTCTTTTATATGCAAGTGAGGCATGTCAGTGCCCTGGGCAAATGGCTGTCTCCATAGAGAAGTAACCCATGTGCTGATATGCTGCTGCTGCTTCACTCTACTTTATTTTAATATATCAGAGGTCATGAATTATTCTGTTTGGCCGACCAAACTTGTGTACGCCATTTACACTGCATACTGGTATTTAAGGCCAGGATTAGTGGAGCTTGTGAAGTTGACTGGTTTTAATGCAGATTTGTCTCTTTGGCACAACAATATACAGTAGGAGAGTTTTTATTCCTATAAATGAAGTTTGCTGTGTTCTTGCTTACTATCTGTAAGTGTGAGTGTTACTTACCGTTAGTGATACTAGCTTTTCTCCAAGCCTCAAATGAACAAGTATTGTTCATGTTGGTGTTTAATCTACCTCTGTCTCTCTCTCTGTCGCTCGTCAGGTGATCCGTGGTCCGAGCGGTCCCCATCCACTCCTTCCTGCTCCTCCATCCCCCCCTCCTCCTCTGTCACCGCCCAGCCTACCCCCACTGCCAGCCCCACCTTGCGGCCAGAGACCATACCCCCTCCCCCCGCCACTTCCACCACCCCAGCCAGCCTTCCCAGCCCCTCCACCAGCCCAGACCCGGACCCTGACACCCTCACCCCCACGCCCCCTGCCACTCCTGAGCAGAAAGAGGAAAAAGGGATGGAAGGCACAGAGCTCAAGCACAGGACCCCTAAAAATGACCTGCTGGATGTCGACCGCTTCACGATATGCGGGAACCGCATCGATTGACCCCTCTGACTCCTTCCATTGACCCCCCCCCCCCCCCAAAAAAAAGCGATAAGCACTCAGGAGAGGTGGTGAGCCGGACGCACGTCAGCACTTCGGGCTCTCTTAGCCAAAGCCAGAAGAAGCAACATGTATTTATTGAGCTAGACATACAGTAAGTTATTGTGGACTCTAGGACTGGCTGTTTAATTTAAGTCGACCTGTTGTTTTTTGGGGCTCGACAAAGAGAACTAATTTGGTTGGGCGACGGAAGAATGCAAGAGGTATTGTTGTTTCAATGACAACCCAGTTGTGCGCCGGTCTGTACATGAAGTGTGCACGGACACGAACGTGGAACATGAGAAATGGGGGCCTCTTCTCAGATAAACATCCAGCAAAAGAAGAACAAACTATAAACAAACTGCAAATGGGGTTTCTGGATCATTATGGTTTACAGGAAAACAATACCATGTTAAAACCGTTATCTGTCAATGTTATACTGTTTATATGGACATACAGTGCATTCGGAAAGTATTCAGACCCCTTGACTTTTTCCACATTTTGTTACGTTACAGCCTTTATTCTAATATGGATTTAAAAAATGTATAATAATATCAATCTACACATAATACCCCATAATGACAAAGTGAAAACAGGTTTTTAGAATTTTTGCTAATTTATCAAAAATAAATAAATAAAATACCTTATTTACATAAGTATTCAGACCCTTTGCTATGAGACTCAAAATTGACCTCAGGTGCATCCTGTTTCCATTGATCATCCTTGAGATATATCTACAACTTGATTGGAGCCCACCTGTGGTAAATTCAATTGATTGGACATGATTTGGAAAGGCACACACCTGTCTATATAAGGTCCCACAGTTGACAGTGCATGTCAGAGCAAAAACTGGGCCATGAGGTCAAAGGAATTGTCCGTAGAGATCCGAGACAGGATTGTGTAAAGGGACAGATCTGGGAAGGGTACCAGAATATTTCTGCAGCATTGAAGGTCCCCAATAACACAGTGGCCTCCAAGACTCTTCCTAGAGTTGGTCGCCTAGACAAACTGAGCAATCCTGGGAGAAGGGCCTTGGTCAGGGAGGTGACCAAGAACCCAATGTTTACTCTGACAGAGCTCCAGAGTTTCTCTGTGGAGATGGGAGAACCTTCCAGAAGGACAACTGTCTCTGCAGCACTCCACCAATCAGGCCTTTATGGTAGAGTGGCCAGATGGAAGCCACTCCTCAGTAAAAGGCATGAATGCCAAATGTCACGTCAAAAGGAAACCAGGCACCATCCCTACGGTGAAGCATGGTAGGGGCAGCATCATGCTGTGGGGATGTTTTTCAGCGGCAGGGACTGTGAAACTAGTCAGGATCGAGGGAAAGATGAACAGAGCAAAGTACAGAGAGATCCTTGATGGAAACCTGCTCCAGAGCGCTCAGGACTTCAGACTGGGCGAAGGAGCTTGAGAGGATCTGCAGAGAAGAATGGGAGAAACTCCCCATATACAGGTGTGCCAAGCTTGTAGCGTCATACCTAAGAAGACTTGAGTCCGTAATCGCTGCCAAAGGTGCTTCAACAAAGTACTGAGTAAAGGGTCTGAATACTTATGTGAATGTGATATTTTTGCTAAAAAAAATAAAAAAACGTTTTGCTTTGTAATTATGGCGTATTGTGTGTAGATTGATGAGGGGAATTAGAAGAAAAAAAAACATTTTAGAATAAGGCTGTAACGTCAAAAATATGGAAAAAGTAAAGGGGTCTGAATACTTTCCGAATGCACTGTATTAAATCAAGATGACTGAAAAGGATAAACTATTTGCTTATCAAAAAGATTTACCCGATTTAATTGGAATTTAGTGGTATGAAATGAGTTCCATTTGCTAGTGTGAAGAACATCTCCAACATCTAAGTGACTATTTAGAGAGCTTTCTTTTACAGATATTTTAATATCATTCAGTTTGATTTAAAAGAGCCAAGGGTACCCTTCATTTGATAGTTCTATATTCGCCATTACCACAATTATTACTCATAATACATATTTCCTTTGTGGAATGTTCATAATAGCATTTTATGATGACAATAATTATCTATTTTGCTGTATTCTGGGTTGTCAAACCTTTGGGGATTTTTGTTATGAATGTTTGCACTGATGTACCGTATTGTCTTAAATATGCTACTTATGACAGGTTTTCTAGCTATTTCTCGCTCATGCAATGTTTTACTGATTTACTTCCCCAGCATTTTAAGAAGCAATATATCCAAAACATAGTGCATATATTTTTGCCCATGCTTTTTAAATTCAGTTATTTTACCATGCCTTGAGTGAAGTTGTTTGTTTTGATTTGGCCTTTGTATTTTATTGCTACAGTTAATTATAAGCTCACATTATTTTTGCTATACAAGTGACCAAAATGTATATTAGACCGGCCTGATTCTGATTTGGTACCCATCTATTAGAATGTAATAAGTGAAACATAATGTTTTATTTAGTTACCATATTGTATCATTTTATACTATAATATAAACACCTGGCCATAATGTTGCAGCTGCTGTGCTTATATGTGTTGGGAAATGTAAGCCACTGAATCTCAATAGAGTAGAACAGAGTAGAAATCAATAAATTACACAACGTGACATAGCACTTCATTGATCTTGATGTTTAGCGTCTTTAGGCAACACTTTACATGGTGTACAGTATGTTAGCTCAAGCAGTTACCACTGCTGTCTGTTTTCCAAGTAAAGACATCAAAGTAAGTGCTTACTGTAAGTGGTACGTACCAGGGTTGGAGTCAATTCCGTTTTCAATTCAGTTTGTTCATGAACTGTATTTACTGATTGCAAAACTGTTACAGGATATTGATGACAGCTATGTTCCCACTGGTACGGTAGGCACTCTGAAAATATGTAAAGTGTTACTTACTCACACATATGAGCATTGATCAGGTTTTGTTTGGAGAAATAGCTGTTTTTATGTTCATTACCATTGTAATAAGGAAGATTGTTCTATTTTTGGAGCTGCCAGATCAAATCAAACCACATTTTATTTGCAACATGCGCTGAATACAACAGTTGTAGACTTTATAATATTTTATAGTATTTTGCGCATAGAACTTCCATAGAACCATCTCCAGCAGTTTTGTACTATTCTGATGCAATGATGAAAAACTGTTCACTTAATCTCATCTGTTTGGTTCATAAGAACTTCACCGTGATATGATATGGCCCTCTTTTTGGGGTGATGATGAATAAACGTTATTTTGTACTTCTGTTGTCATTGTCCAACATGTACAGTTTGAGGGGTGTACATCTCTCTCTCTCTCTCTCTCTCGTCTCGTCTCGTCTCGTCAGGTGATCCCTGACCTGAGTTGAGCCCCTCCTCTCCTTCCTGCTCCACCATACTTCCTTCCTACTTTTCCGTTACCAGCTAGCCTAGTGATGACCTTCCCTTCTACAGAAGAAGAGGGCGCTGACTCATAGACTGGTAGTGTAAATCCACCCCCAGCCAAGCATGTCTGAGAGGGCTAAGCGTCTTACTTTGAAGGCTGAGCAGGCCCATTCTCTCTTTCAGGCTTGAGGGAAGCAGTCCTCTGGTGGTGACAAGGTATATGTACACTACCGTTCAAAAGTTTGGGGGTAACTTAGAAATGTCCTTGTTTTTTAAGAGAAGCACACTTTTTGGTCCATTAAAATAACATCAAATGTATCAGAAATACAGTGTAGACATTGTTAATGTTGTGAATGACTATTGTAGCTGGAAACGGCTGATTTTTTATGGAATATCGACATAGGCGTACAGAGGCACATTATCAGCAACCATCACTCCTGTGTTCAAATGGCACTTTGTGTTAGCTAATCCAAGTTTATCGTTTTAAAAGGCTAATTGATCATTAGAAAACCATTTTGCAATTATGTTAGCACAGCTGAAAACTGTTGTGCTGATTTAAAGAAGCAATAAAACTGGCCTTCTTTAGACTAGTTGAGTATCTGGAGCATCAGCATTTGTGGGTTCTATTACAGGCTCAAAATGGCCAAAAACAAATAAATTTTTTCTGAAACTCATCAGTCTATTCTTGTTCTGAGAAATTAAGGCTATTCCATGCGAGAAATTGCCAAGAAACTGTAGATCTCGTACAATGCTGTGTACTACTCCCTTCACAGAACAGCGCAAACTGGCTCTAACCAGAATAGAAAGATGAGTGGGAGGCCCCGGTGCACAACTGAGCAAGAGGACAAGTACATTAGAGTGTCTAGTTTGAGAAACAGACGCCTCACAAGTCCTCAACTGGCAGCTTCATTAAATAGTACTCACAAAACACCAGTGTCAACATCAACAGTGAAGAGGCTGGCCTTCTAGGTATAACACTTTTTTCCAATCTTCCTCTGTCCTGTGTCTGTGTTCTTTTGCCCATCTTAATCTTTTCTTTTTATTGGCCAGTCTGAGATATGGCTTTTTCTTTGCCACTCTGCCTAGAAGGCCAGCATCCCGGAGTTGCCTATTCACTGTTGACGTTGAGACTGATGGTTTGCGGGTACTATTTAATGAAGCTGCCAGTTGAGGACTTGTGAGGCGTCTGTTTCTCAGCTGATGAAACTGTGGGTTTGCACAGCCGAAGAATTTCTGCACAAAATGTCAGAAACCATCTCAGGGAAGCTCATCTGTGTGCTCGTCGTCCTCAACAGGTTCTTGACCTGACTGCAGTTTGGGGGTCGTAACAGACTTCAGTTGGCAAATGCTCACCTTCATTGGCACGCTGGAAAAGTGTGCTCTTCACAGATTAATCCCAGTTTCAACTGTACCTGGCAGATGGCGTTGTGGGGGCGAGTGGTTTGTGAACAGAGTGCTCCATGGTTATGGTATGGGCAGGCATAAGCCATTCATCTGCCGCCATCACCTCGTGTTTCAGCATGATAATACACGGCCATGTTGCAAGAATCTGTACACAGTTTCTGGAAGCTGAAAAAATTCCATGTTCTGCATACTCACCAGACATGTCACCCATTGAGCATGTTTGGGATGCTCTGGATTGGCGTGTACGACAGCATGTTCCAGTTCCCGCCAATATCCAGCAACTTCGCACAGCCATTTAAGAGGAGTGGGACAACATTACACAGGCCACAATCAACAGCCTGATCAACTCTATGCGAAGTAGATGTGTCGCACTGCATGAGGCAAATGGTGGTCAAAGCAGATACTGACTGGTTTTCTGATCCAGGCCCCTAGCTTTTTTTAAGGTATCAACAGATGCATATCTTTATTCCGAGTAATGTAAAATCCATAGATTAGGGCCTAATGAATTTATTTAAATTTACCGATTTTCTTATATGAACTGTAACTCAGTAAAATCTTCGAAATTGTTGCATGTTGCATTTATATTTTTGTTCAGTGTAGAATATTGTCTAAACAACATGAAAGGATGAGTGCACATTTATCTGCCAAAGGCTGCACTGTTTCTCATTCCAGTGGACCAGTGGGAGTCTTCTGGCAGGAATTCCCTCAAACAATGTGAATACCGGCTACTGTACAAAACCAAATCCACTTTATGAACATGGCATTTTAGGCATTTCCTCAATTTTGTTCATCTACATATCATTTGCAGCAGAGTACTGAAAAAATCTCCATATTTACCTGATGTGAAGCAAAAACATTGTGACTGTAGTTACTCAACATTCACCTCCTGTATTTGCCGACTCAGGGACCACATTTCAAATAGAACACATAACCCTATTCAAAGGCTTTTTCCATTCACCTGATCTGGTTTGCTTCTCTCAGTGCGGATCTAATGAGTGTTGTGAATGCGCTGAAGTAAGGATTCCTGTAGCCCTGATCAAAGCCCTGCCCAGAGGGAGCCTGCCACGTTCTGGGACATCAACAAGGACCGCATTGTGCATGGGGATGCTGGGTGTGAGCCTACCTGGGCTCTGCTCCACCAATCACAGTGCTTCTAGATCTGTGGGCTGTGGTCTCAAAGTATCTTGTGTCTACTCTCTAGGGGTGGGGAGGTGGGGGCAGGGTCAGAGTTTGGGAGGTCATTGAACACCTGTGATGTGGGGGCAGAGAGAGGGGTGGGGGGGGGGGTTCAAGACAGTTTGGCATCTGTTTATCTGAAAGTGGATACCTTTTGTGTAGGTTAGGACATTGGTCCATGGGTAGGCTACATCATTAATAATTGTATCTTAATACATATTCCATGGCTGTTGGAGATTATGCATTCATTTGGTGCAATAAAACAGTTCAAAAAATATATATAATTTAAAAGAGTATTAGGGTAACCAGTTAAAGGAATGAAAGAGAGCCTACATCATACTAGGCTACATCTCAAGACAAATGAAAGGTCATATTCTATCTTTTCAACGATAATCTTTCAGCCCTCCTTCCCCCGACAGGAGGAGCGCTTCCCATTGGACCAACTGTTTCGTGGTGCTCCCACAGCCAGTGGACCGAATGCGCGCTTCCGCACTATATGTGCTATATGGGATCTTTGGGACGTCCAATACCTGACTGAAGTTGACATTTAAAATGGTTAAGGTAAGGGTTAAGGCTAAAATTAGTTAAGGGGTATGGGTATGTTAGGGTAAGGACGTCCAAAGGATCCCGGATAGCACTGATCAGCAGGCAGCCAACCCTTCAAGCGCCTCTCTCTTACAGATGCTCAAGCTGTCAGTTGGTCGCATCTCGGAGGGGAACGGAGCGGTATGAGGAGCCACTGACCGTGGAAACGATGATAATCACGAATCCTTCCCCGGACAGAAGGACTTAACCTAACCTGCAGTCCCTCTGCTCACCCCTTCCCATTGTATTTCTACCTCTAGAAATACGGACCTAACGTTAGCGGTATTTCTGTACCATCTCCCTTGTAGCCTATCTCTCCCGTGGATCTTTTTAACCCCTTACATTAAGTTGAGTGTCTTGACATGATGTGGAAAACCGGGCTCCTTCTCCTCTTTTGGGGACTATTAACGTCCAGTGAACTCCAGCAAGAAGCAACGGAGCCGGAGCCCAGAAATGAGCCACCGTCGGGAAAGTTGGATTTTGGCTTTGTCCCCCAGGGAGTTTACAAAACCTTTGCCTATTACGATCCTGGGGTAATAGGGATACTGTTCCACATGGTGCACGCTTTTCTATACGTCGTGCAGCCCAACCCGTTCCCCGAAGGTAAGGCATCGTTAGTGCAATGTTGTTTTGATTCCCATTGAGCTGTCCCGTAAGATTTCGTGCAAGTAACAGTACACCATGCCTGTCAGGTAACTAGCTAGGTAGTTTCATCTCGTTAGAAGTGCCACACAGTGATGCACTTCGTCCTCGTTTAGCGTCAACATTGTCATTTGTCGTTTGTAATGTTTGGCAATGGCAAAGTAAACTATTCCGTTTGAGATTTTCTAATCATGCCACAAAACGTTTTATTTATTTTATTTATTTATTACTGTCTTTATTTGCATCATGTTTCTACTTAATTTTATGCATGGACAGACTCCCGAGTGGCGCAGCGGTCTAAGGCACTGCATCTTAGCGCTAGAGGCGTCACTACAGACCCTGGTTCGATTCCAGGCTGTATCATATCCGGCCGTGATCGGGAGTCCCATAGGGCGGCGCACAATTGGCCCAGCCTTGTCCGGGTTTGGCCGGTAGGCCGTCATTATAAATAAGAATTTGTTCTTAACTGACTTGCATAGTTAAAAAACAGCCAATAGTCTACTTCATGGCAGTATTGTGTCTATGGTGTACTGCATAATTACAATAATTACAATTAAATTGACCCCTTTGCTGACTGTGTGCATCATGTGGTCACTGGTCATTAAAAAGTCTGGGCACCCAATGCACCAGAAAACACCATAAAATGGATTGGGAGGTAGTCCAATTAAATTAGAATGCATTAGGCCTAACTTTCCATATACTCATATCGTGTATTCACTTGAATAGAGGGGTTAGTAGACAAGACTACCCCATATCAGTGTTCATAATCATTTGGTAAATCTGGAGGTTAGGAGTGGCTCCCTGTGTCACAGATTTAATTAGGTAATCCCATAATCGGGAATGCCATATGTTGCTGTGCTTTTAGTTTACGGGGTTGTCAGTCACTAGTTGATATGGCTCAAACTCACTTCCACAATGGAATAACTGTTCCATTTGTTCATTGCATATAATTGAACTTTGGGGTTCTATTACACATCTCAAATCAGTGTATTAGTCGTTTAAACAGATTTCCAGATGTTATTGCAGGTGCAGCGAAATTCTTGTATTTCTAGCTCCAACAGTGCAGTAATACCTATAAATCTATAAGTATTAATCCAATGTTAGAGACAGTGAGGTTTGCAATGTAAAATATGTCTGCATTGTAAAATATGTCTTCTATACAGTGCATAAAAAATGTTCCATGAATGTTAAATTGAACACCCAAATGAATTATATGACCATGAATTAGACTATGTGCGTGACCAATTAGCTAAATATATTTTAGACATCCAGCAATATTACTGTAGGGGGTTCCATCATTTTTTCAAATTCATCTTATGTTTAACTTTTTTTAAATTCTGTGAAGCTGAATTGCCTCGGCTGTATAGCCACGTGCTTGCCAATTAATTGGGACAATACAATGCACGCATGGAGATTTAGCATAATAATCCAGCAATCTGTCAGACCTATTTTGATTAGAAGGGTCAGGCTGTTATGAAAAAATCCTGTGGGACTTTCAGGGCTACACAGTGTACCAGCCCCTAATGCTTCCCTGTAACACTGTTGTGCCATAAAACATAAAACTTAGTGTGGCAATTTTCAGTCTTCAGAGAAAAATGTATTGAACCACAACTGATTTCTTAATACTGTATCCCTGTTCCTCTAAATTAAATTATTGGTGGTGTGCCAGCGCCCCGAAATCAACAATCAGCGCTGTAAACTTCCAATATATCCCATTTGAAACTAAATATCCCATTTGAAATTAAATATGCCATTTGAAAACAAATATCTCATTTAAAACTAAATATGCCATTTGAAACCAAATATCCCATTTGAAGGCCAAATATCCCATTTGAAACCAAATATCCCATTTGAAGGCCAAATATCCCATTTGAAACCAAATATCCCACTTGAAGACCAAATATCCCACTTGAAGACCAAACATCCCATTTGAAAGCCAAATATCCCACTTGAAGACCAAATATCCCACTTGAAGACCAAACATCCCATTTGAAAGCCAAATATCCCATTTGAAGGCCAAATAGTTCAGGTGGGAGCCAACAGAAACTACAGGTAGAGTGGCCCACCACGTCTTAGTAATGGTAATGGAAACACTTGCGTTGGCAAAGGTGTGGTTAGAGGGTGTCCTCCTCCCCAGCACATTAGAGTAAACCATCATTTTTGTGACACAGTCTTTTCTCTTGGTTACATAGTGCGGCACGTAGTCTAGTGGTTAGAGCGTTGGGCCAGTAACTGGTTCAAATACCCGAGCCGACAAGGTGAAAACTCTGTCAATGTGCCTTTGAGCAAGGCACTTAACCCTCATTTGCTCCAGGGGTGCCGTACTACTATGGTTGACCCTGTAAAACAACACATTTCACTGCACCTATCAGTATGTGACAATAAAAAAAGTATATTTTTATCACCAACTGGTGCTGTGACAAAGGCAAGAGACGATAACGTCATATTTCCAAAAACATTATCATCTTGTTATGATTTATGGAATATCCTACATCACACTGCTAAACTGCAAGATGTTATCATTCAGTTGTTAATGACAGCTTTTCTTTGAACAGTTGTCTATCACTCCCACCCACTCATGCAACCAAAGTGCTAGGCTTTCTGACACATGGCCAAACACATGCACATCACCCACACACAATCACACAGCAATAGAACCAGTAAAGCAAATTACTAATTCATGTTGTAACATTTCAGTCATCCAATAGGTTCCTCAATTTGCTGTCATTTCAAACCATTTTACTTATGGTAATAGTACTGTTATGTAACATAAGTCACCCTACACTTGAGACAAGATTTGCTTATGCAGTTCCTGCTGTCATCCCGAGTCTGTTGGTGTGAAGCTAGAAGGATTATGCTAACTACAGCCATGCAAATCCCAGTAGAAATTTGCTCTGTGACAAATAGGTTTTCTCATCAATGGCTCAATTCGCCACGTCTGCTTGCAATACCCTCTCCCCGAAGTAGCTATGACAGGTGTAATATTGACTCCGGGGACACAGCGACTAGGCGAGAAACAGGCATTAGTTAAGGCTAGGGAACAGTTGCCAGGGGAACACATACACTGGCAGGCATGGTAGCCAATGTATTTTTGATTTCGCTCTTTTTCCCCTGCGTATGTCTGCATGCGATCGTGTGATATGAAGTGTGAACTGAGACAAAGTTTGGAGGCAACTGCAGCGTTTTAGCAAACCATATTGCCACTCTGCTGGAGGTGCTTCGCTGAGGGAAGCAGCTCCTTTCAATCCCAGTATTGAGTGTCTCTATAGAATACATTGTTTTCAGTGACATGATGGAGTTTTGGTTTAACCCATGAAAGGAGAAAGTGTTAAGTTTCAGTAGACCCTGGCCTTACGGCATACCAGGGAAGAGGAGCCTAGTATTTAAACCATAACAGATCATGGGTTTAAACACTAGTATCCTGTTTAGCTCTCTTGGTATAGGCTTAGGTCAGTGGTTCCCAACCAGGGGTAATAGGACCCCTGGGGGTACTTGGCCTATTCACAGAGGGTACTTGATAAGACATGAGACTATAGGCTTACTGGTAAAATGCACATGAGGGGGTACTTCAAGGGTACACCGGGCAGAGTAAAATGAAGTTGGCGATACAATAACTGAAAAAGGTTGGGAACCACTGGTCTAGGTGATAGCAGGGCCTAATCCGACTTCATACATATACGCTACACTACATACAGCATGTCATGCTTCTGCAGTGCACACTACAAGGCACTGTGTCTGAAATGGCAGTTATGTTTTTGTGGATCTGAACGGCAGCTGTGGGATGATGGGGAATTTAGAGGGGCAGGGATTGGTCAGCATGTCGCAGATGGCATTGTAAATGGGCATCATCTGTGGTTTTCTCCTCACAATGATCCCCTCCCTTGGCTCTGCCGGATCCTCTCAGGACATCATGGTTGTGTCTGAATGGCCCTTCTACAGTACGTACTGTTAACTAAGTGTACTAACAGTAGTTATAAGACACTGTTGAGTAAGACCTGTCCATGTCAGTCTGTTGCTCTTCACATTCAGATAACGCTCCTTGTGAGTGGGTTGCATTCAAAATACCTGTCGCTTCAATACTACCTCATTACATGTAGGAATATCTGTGTCTATAGCTCTTACTGTTACTGTAACAGGAAGTCAATATGTGAGTGGGCTGGATGTATGGAGCTGTTTGTCTGTTGTGTATCTGTGCCTGTCACACACAGTCATGTCACTGTGGTGACAGTGGTGCCCGCGGCGTAGTAATGCTCCAAGACAGCCACGGGCATAGTCTTACTCGCCTAACATAATGCCAGCTGAACGCCCGTGGCAAAGTGCCACTCTGTCACGTAGCTTAGTAGGCCTATGTATTCTCCTGCACCCGATTGAGTCATTTAATTCTTATGTTTTTATGATTTACATTATGCTTTGTTTATAATGTACTTTTATGCCATCTGAAGTAGCCTATAAGGGCCACGTCTTGAAACAGACTGACAAAGAGTACGGAGTGACTAGGTGGACATTCGGTACGTTGGCCTCAAACTGTGCATATTATGTAACATGAGCACAAATAGCTCTCCTTTATTCTGACATTGTCTGTCATTCAGAGCCTATCGTTATGGGCTGTTAGTGTTTCAGTCCAGTTATTGCTACTCCCGTTGCGTAGGAACAGGTGTGACTCTACATCGTTGATATCAAAATGACACACAGTAGTTTTCACTGTGGTCCTGATATACTGCCAAACCAAATGACTAAAAAACTTCAAGAAGATAATGATAGATAATGATAGATAATGATAGATAATGATAGATAATGATAGATAATGATAGATAATGATAGATATTGATAGAATTGGATAGTGTGAGGAAACTAGTCACACACACCAACAACGGCTGGGACTTATTATGTTCCTTTCTGGTGACCTAGGCCTCAATCTGGTCATGTTGATTTGTGACTACTTTGGCTTGTCTTACCATACTTTATTTAAAGTCAACTCAACACTAAATGTGCTCTGGATGGGACACAACTGGAACAGCTATTCTAAATGGTGGCCCATTATATTGATTCTACTTTTTTTGAGCTGTTAGTGTTCATTTTGTTTTTATGAGCTACTTGCTTTATGTGTGTTAATGCAGAGAGGGCATTTATTTGTAATGGAGTATCGAACATAAATTGATTGCAAATGAGGAAGTGGAGTCGCGGGCCATCACTAATAGGACCGTCACTAATAGGACCGTCACTAATAGGACCGTCACTAATAGGACCATCACTAATAGGACCATCACTAATAGGACCATCACTAGTAGCCAAGTCATTTTCTTCCTGCTATACAAAGCAAATGCCAAAACACTTTAGTGCCACCATCATCATAGCTACCAAGGGACAGGTGTGATTATTGGAAGCAAGTGATTTGTTTTTGTTCATTTAGGCTAGGCTATAAAATGTCATAGGAGTGTAACATTTATGCCATTTGATTGATATGATATGATGTAATTTGTGTTCGTGGGGATATTGCATTATTTGACGAGGAATGTATGTTGTAGGCTAACCTATAAATAAGCATTAGGCCTGGCCTGGCCTGCCAGTCTGCCGTTTCTCTCACCACAACGTCTTAGCTGTGGTTGCACTGTCTTGAGGCCAGCAGCAATATAGCACAGATTCACAAGCCCAGTCTGCCAACATTTGATATGCATGAGCAACATTATTGCCTGGAATCAACTCTCTGTCATTCCTCCTATTCAAATGAAATGACACTCAAAGATAACAGATGGAGGTTGAGTAAACCACCTCCTCACTTTCAGAAATAACGCTGGAATCAAAATCCACTCCTTTTTGCAGACACAATTCATTGGCACTTTTCAAAGCTGTTTGAAGGCGGAACACTTCTCTTCCATGCAGTTTATAACTAACTAGGCGTACACATTAAGCCAACGCTGGAGAATCCAAGATTAAGTGTGAGGTACAGGCTCATGCCCCCCCTTGTGACGGTTGCATTCGAACCCTCCAGAAAAAGAGCTTTACGAAGTGTTCCACCTCAGTGTGGTATTATAAAATATAAGACAGAACCCCTGCAGGTACTCGATTCCCCCGAGGGGAAGGCAGCCAAAATGCTAGCACTGAATGAAATGCTTATTTTTAGTGGAGCTACTTTCTTTCACACAGCCTTGGATGGGATTTGGTCCAAGCTGCAAGACAAAGAGCTGAACTCGGAGAGTGCACAGTGCTGAAAGACTCCTAATTGCCCCCAGAATATGTGTTACGTAAAACCTTTTTCTCCGTAAAGTGAATGACCATTCAGTGTGCCAGCAAATCTGCATGAAGGAGGATGCTCTTCAACAGGGTTGGCACAAATTGATTAAAGTACATCAACAAATATTTTCCTGTAATTACGATCCAAGAAGCAAGCTGTATCTCATTAATTGAATCTAGCAAAACGAGAATGGAACAGACGATAAGAGATGGTGTGGGACTTTGAGGCTTTCAGGTAATGCTATAATGCCTCCATCGCTTGAATCTGCATAAATTAAATCTGCCAAAGAGCTTATAAAGGGAATGTGATGGAAAGACAGAGAGAACCACACAGAAAAAGTTAGTAAAAAGGCATGATATCCACATAGAAATAGGAAGCGAAACAGTCAAAGACCCAGACAGGAAACGAAACATAGCAGTGTTTTCCACAAGTACCATAGACTAGCCAGCTAAATAGGAAAGTAGCCAGCCAGGCACCCCCAGGCAAGGGGGGCTCCTTCTGTTTTACAGAAGGAGCTCTATTTTGGTGGCCTCTGGTACATTCTAATGCCTTGATTCCATCTGGAATACATAAATGATTTAATACTTTATCGAGATTAGAAAGACATGACTTTACTATTTAAATTACAAAAAATGTATGAAATCAGTGTAACATTTAACCTGTCTTCTCTTGAGATTAGTCTTACTGACAGTTTTACTGCAAGATATGAATTGCCACAATGATGTATTGTTCTTCAAATGATGTATTTTATTAATGCAGAAAAGTAAATAGCCGACATTATCTAGAAAAATAAATGAAAGGTTACATTTAAAAAATGTAAGGGTTATATAAAGTATTATATCTTACAGATTTTACGAGGGTTATATCAGTCTTATATATTTATATTTGACATAGCCTAGCCTAAATTAATACAAAAAATATATAATTATGGGCACTATAAAAATCCTTTCATTGCTTTGACTGATTCCTTGGTGGTCTCAAAAATCACACTTTTTAATCAAAAAACAACAAAACAGTGCTTGAACATCATAAGGATACCACTTTTAGGGGCTCTCTCACCGATGTGATCCGGTAGGCTACACTGACTGACGAGACCAGAGTCACTAACTTTAGCGTCACTTGTCTCGGTTTCCACAAAATTGGCTATATTGTAAAAATTCATGAAATCAAAAATTCAGCGATTCCCCGTCATCTCTGGCTTTGTTACTGACCGGCGCCTGTCATATCAATAGATCGCTAGAAGATGGATTTCGTTCATTCTAGCAGGAGAGGGCTTGACGGACTAGCGAATAACATTTTTTAAATGAAAAGTAGCCTAGTTAATATGAAGTGGAATAAGTATCCGGTTGAAAATGAGTCTGTAACCAGCTGGTTAGCCGACAGCCGGCGCTAATGGAAAACACTGACATACACAGAAAGAGAGAAAAGAGAAAGAAAAATATAAAGATGAAGAGAAGCAGCGAAAGAAGAAGAGGGACAAAGAATGAAATAGAGATGGCGTGTTGGAGAGAAAAATAGAGAGAGGCTGTTGGGGCCGTGTCTCGCTCGGCCACGTCATATGGGGCCAGGCCTAGGAAGCTGAGCAGGCGAGCATGCCGCTGTCCTGGTGAATGGATAGCAAGCCATGCGTCCTCTCTGTCCTTTAGTTCTGCTTCATTGGCGGGCGCAGCCGTGCCGACAGGGAGCTGGCACTGGGGACATGGTGAGTTGTAATTGCAGATGTGCTACAGTACATTGAGGGTCAACCTGCCAAAGCCAGAGATGACTACTCGGACTACCCACTCTGCTTGGCTTCAGCTTCAGTGCCACTCATGGTATTTTAGAGTATCGTTTTAGCCTTACTACGTTTGAGAGACAGTGATGTTAAATTGATCACAGACAGACTGTGTCACAATGCAGGGGCGAGGTTAAGAGCATGTCACAATGCAGGGGCGAGGTTAAGAGCATGTCACAATGCAGGGGCGAGGTTAAGAGCATGTCACAATGCAGGGGCGAGGTTAAGAGCATGTCACAATGCAGGGGCGAGGTTAAGAGCATGTCACAATGCAGGGGCGAGGTTAAGAGCATGTCACAATGCAGGGGCTAGGTTAAGAGCATGTCACAATGCAGTGGTGAGGTTAAGAGCATGTCACAATGCAGTGGTGAGGTTAAGAGCATGTCACAATGCAGCGGTGAGGTTAAGAGCATGAGGACAGGGATTTGTTGGTGTCAGGGATATATAAATTATATTTTGCTGATTGGTTAAGGGGCAGCCTAACTATCATTAGCCCATCAAGGATTTTTTCCACAGGACACTGAGTGCAGTACTTCTCTGAATTTTTATAGTTTTTTCCCCTACATGAAATGTCAAATAACCTAGAAGGTTAGCCTATTGATGGGACCACAAGTGGGGTACACTTTAAATCAGATGGCGGTCAGACAATTGCCACTGTGTCGCATGTTTAAGACCTGTGCTCCTGATAGCTCCCAAGTGGCACAGTGATCAAAGACACTGCATCTCAGTGCTAGAGGCGTCACTACAGACAACCTGGTTTGAATCCAGACTGTATCACAACCGGCTGTGATTGCGTCGTCCAAGTTTGCCAGTGTAGGCCGTCATTGTAAATAAGAAATGATTCTTAACTGACTTGCCTAGTTAAATAAAGGTTACATTTAAAATAGCAAGCAGCACATGATGCCTTCTCTAATCAATAGGCACCCACCCTCTGTAGTTCCAGTTGTCTGTCGGTCATTGTTGCCATTACACTAGTGTTAGCTTGTGAAAAATTATTGCTCAGTTTGTGGCGCTGCATTGCGGTACCATGTACTGCTAGCAGCATTTTAGCCAAATACTGTTATACTAGCTGTCTAGTCTGTGTTTTATAAATGTGCAATAAGTTTTCCCCAAACAATTTACCCTACCATCAAAATAGATAGATAGATAGATAGATAGATAGGTACTTTATTGATCCCGTGGGGAAATTATTTTGTCAAGCAACTATGAAAAACACAGGGCAGGTGCAAAATGCCTGAACGAAATACACAAAAGACAGATACACGATACATGATACATAGTGCGGCAGTATGAAAAAGTATAAACATACACAAAGTCTGGAGTACAAAAAGCTATAGAAACGCATTGCATAGTATGAGTGAATGACTGAATATGTACACTATACATTGTTATAGTGTTAGCTGAAAAAACGATACAATTATTGCACACAAAAAACATTTTTTGTATGGTTAACTATACAGGTTGTTGGCAGAGAAAGATACTTAAATAGCTAAATGCGGGTATGATATAAGTGAGGGTAATAATACAAATTCCCTTAAAATACAGTCCTTAGAACAGGGTTAATTACAGATAAATGCACGTATTGCACATTCGATATACTAAATGCAATGAAAAAAAAAGATACTACTGACAGGATACTAGTATACAGTCCTGAGTGAATGACTACGTAAGTTCAGTCCAAGAATTACTTACAATATTAAACGTGATATGATATAACAACTGTACATGAATATGTTCATACAGTCCTGAATGAATGAGGGCTGAATGAATAAGTCCTGAGTGATTGAGTGATTACAGACCAGAGAGTTACTCACGGATGGATGGATGCCTAATTGTTAAACTAGGTCCTAACACCCCAACAGTTCCAGGTTTTCCTGAAGTCCACCACCATCTCCTTTGTTTTGCTGATGTTGAGCTGAAGGTGTTTCTGCTCACACCACACCACAAAGTCGTTGATTGTGCTCCTGTACTCCTCCCCCTGCCCACCCCTGATGCACCCTACAATTTCGGAGTAATCCGAGAACATCTGTAGGTGGCATGTTTCAGAGTTATATCTGAAGTCCGAGGTGTAGAGGGTGAACAGAAAGGGGGACAGGACCCTTCCCTGGGGGGCCCCTGTGTTGCTCACTGCCCGTTCTGACACACAGCTCTGTAGCTGCACAAATTGTGGCCTACCGGTCAGGTAGTCTGTAACCAAGGAGACTAAGGGTGCTTCCACTTTCATCCTCCTCATCTTCTCATCCAGTAGCAGGGGCTGAATGGTGTAGAAGGCACTGGAGAAGTCAAAAAACATAACCCTCACAGTGCAACCTTTGTTGTCCAGGTGAGAGTAGGCCCTCTGCAGAAGGTAGATGATTGCATCATCCACCCCGATGTTACGCTGATATGCGAACTGCAGGGGGTCCAGTGATGTACACACCAGGGGTCTGAGGTGAGCTCTGTTCTCTGTGGCCAGTTACTCTTCCTTCCGCCTACAACAGTGGATCTAAATTATTATTCTTAATCTGGATATAAAGATGGAGAAATTATGAAAATGTTGTGTATGACACTGCCTCTGGGGGGGGAAACACTCAAATCAATGGAGTGGAGAAAACATTGGCTTAATCACCAAAGCCCCAAGAAGACGCCATTTGATGTCTGTCTGTCTGTCTGTCTGTCTGTCTGTCTGCCTGCCTGCCTGCCTGCCTGCCTGCCTGCCTGCCTCTGTGTGTTTTTCTCAACTCGTACATGTGTCCTGTTTCTGTGTGTTCTCTCTGATGTTCTTTCAAACTGCACACTGTCATTATTCTGATGTGTGTATGTATACTATACCATACATACTGTACCGTACATACTGTACCATACACTACCGTACCATGCATAACATACCGTACATACTGGACTGTACATACTGTACCATACATACCGTACCATTAGGGGGTAGATGCAGCCAAGACCCTCTGCTGCCTCTATAAGACCTCTGTTTGCCTGCAGCTTCACACAAGAGCTCCTGATCTACTACTACTGCAACAGTATATGGCTAAACACACACATTTGCATGTGTGCACACACACACACTTACTTACTTACCACCCCAAACACATATCTACAGATTAAGTCGGAAGTTTACATACACCTTAGCCAAATACATTTAAACTCAGTTTTTCACAATTCCTGACATTTAATCCTAGTAAAAATTCCCTGTTTTAGGTCACTTAGGATCACCACTTTATTTTAAGAATGTGAAATGTCAGATAGTAGAGAGAATTATTTATTTCAGCTTTTCTTTCTTTCTTCACATTCCCAGTGGAAAGTTTACATACACTCAATTAGTATTTGGTAGCATTGCCTTTAGATTGTTTAACTTGGGTCAAATGTTTCGGGTAGCCTTCCACAAGCTTCCCACTATAAGTTGGGTGAATTTTGGCCCATTCCTCCTGACAGAACTGGTGTAACTGAGTCAGGTATGTAGGCCTCCTTGCTCGCACACGTTTTTTCAGTTCTGCCCACAAATTTTCTATAGGATTGAAGTCAGGGCTTTGTGATGGCCACTCCAATACCTTGACATTGTTATCTTTAAGCCATTTTGCCACAACTTGGGAAGTATGCTTGTGGTCATTGTCCATTTGGAAGATCCATTTGCAACCAAGCTTTAACTTCCTGACTGATGTCTTGAGATATTGCTTCAATATATCCACATAATTTTCCTTCCACATGATGCCATCTATTTTGTGAAGTGCACCAGTCCCTCCTGCAGCAAAGCACCCCCAAAACATGATGCTGCCACCCCCGTGCTTCACGGTTGGGATGGTGTTCTTCGGCTTGCAAGCCTCCCCCTTTTTCCTCCAAACATAGCGATGGTCATTATGGCCAAACAGTTATATTTTTGTTTCATCAGACCAGAGGACATTTCTCCAAAAAGTATGCTCTTTGTCCCCATGTGCGGTTGCAAACCGTGGTCTGGCTTTTTTATGGCGGTTTTGGAGCAGTGGCTTCTTCCTTGCTGAGTGATATAGGACTCGTTTTACTGTGGATATAGATACTTTTGTACCTGTTCCATCCAGCATCTTCACAAGGTCCTTTGCTGTTGTTCTGGGATTGATTTGCACTTTTCGCACCAAAGTACGTTCATCTCTAGGAGACAGTTCGCGCCTCCTTCCTGAGTGGTATGAAGGCTGCGTGGTCCCATGGTGTTTATACTCCCATGGTGTTTATACGTGATACCTTCAGGCATTTGGAAATTGCTTCCAAGAATGAACCAGACTGATGTCGAGCAATCATTTTCTGGAATTTTCCAAGCTGTTTAAAGGCACAGTCAACTTAGTGTATGTAAACTTCTGACACACTGGAATTGTGATATAGTGAATTATAAGTGAAATAATCTGTCTGTAAACAATTGTTGGAAGAATTACTTGTGTCATGTACAAAGTAGATGTCATAACCGACTTGCAAGAACTATAGTTTGTTAACATGAAATCTGTGGAGTGGTTGAAAAATGAGTTTTAATGCCTTCAACCTAAGTGTATGTAAACTTCTGACTTCAACTGTATCTAATAAAGACAGCAATTGAAACATAGCCTAATATTTTGCAAATGTGCCTTGTGTACCACCTTTCAAATCAAATTGTATTTGTCACGTGCTTCGTAAACAGGTGTAGACTAACAGTGAAATGCTTACTTACGGGCCCTTCCCAACAATACAGAGAGAAAGAATGAGAAATAATAGAAAAATAATAACACAAGGAATAAATACACAATGAGTAACGAAAACTTGACTATATACACACGGTACCAGTACCAAGTCGATGTGCAGGGGTACGAGGTAATAGAGGTAGCAGCAGCATACCGTGCAGTAGCAGAGAGAACAGTCTATGACATGGGTTGCTGTAGTCTTTGACAATTTTTAAGGCCTTCCTCTGCCTGGTATAGAGGTCCTGGATGGCAGGGAGCTTGGCCCCAGTCATGTACTGGGCCGTACGCACTCCCCACTGTAGCGCCTTGTGATCGGACGCCAGGCAGTGGCCATACCAAGCAGTGATGCAGCCAGTCAAGATGTTCTCAATGGTGCAGCTGTGGAACCTTTTGAGGATCTGAGGGCCCATGTGGAATCTTTTCAGCCTCCTGAGGAGGAAGAGGCTTTGTCGTGCCCTCTTCACAACTGTGCTGTTGTGTGTGGGGACCATAATAATTCCTTTGTGACGTGGACATCGAGGAACTCAACTCTTTACCTGCTCCACTACATCCCTGTCAATGGCCCTCAATTTCCTGTAGTCCACAATCAACTCCTTTGTCTTGCTGCCAGGTCTTTGACCTCCCCCTTAGTCGTCGGTGATCAGGCCTTCCACCGTCTGCAAACTTAATGATGGTGTTGGAGTCATGCTCAACACCAGCTACGGGTGAACAGAGAGTACAGGAAGGGACTAAGCACACACCCCTGATGGGCCACCGTGAGTATGCATCCTGGTAATCCATCTTGCCCTGCGAACCTGTTTAAAGGTCTTACACACATTGGCTACAGAGAGTGTTATCACACAGTCATCCGTAACAGCTGGTGCTCTCATGCATGGTTCAGTGTTGCTTGCCTTGAAGCACACATAGAAGGTATTTAGCTCTTCTGGTAGGCTCACGTTACTGGACAGCCCACAGCTGGGTTTCCCTCTTTGTCCATTCATCGCCATTACCCGTCGTTGTCTTAGCCCTCTTAATTAACTGTCATTTTATTTATTTTATGTTCTGCCCCTTTCTTATTTCAATATGCCTTGTCTGTTGTTGTTTAAGTTAGCTATTATTGTTTTATTTCATTGTAGAGCCCCCAGTCCTGCACAACTGGCCTCTGATAGCTTTTTTGTCCCTCCCCCCACACATGCGGAGACCTTACCTGGCTTAACTGGTGTCTCCAGAGATGCAACCTCTCTCTTTATTACCCAACGCCTAGGTTTACCTCCACTGAACTCACACCCTTCTATATCCTTGACTATAAATTATGCCCTGAATCTATTCCACCACGCCCAGAAATCTGCTCCTTTTATTCTATGTACCCAACGTACTAGACGTCCAGTTCTTAAAGTCCTTAGTCGAATACTAATTCTATTACTCCTCTGTTCCTCTGGTGATGTAGAGGTAAACCCAGGTCCTGTAGCCCCCAGTACTACACCTATTCCCCAGGCGCTCTCATTTGTTGATTTCTGTAACCGTAAAAGCCTTGGTTTCATGCATGTTAACATTAGAAGCCTCCTCCCTAAGTTTGATTTATTCACAGCATTAGCACACTCCGCCAACCCGGATGTCCTAGCTGTGTCTGAATCCTGGCTTAGGAAGGCCACCAAAAATTCGGAAATTTCCATCCCCAACTACAACATTTCCCGTCAAGATAGAACTGCCAAAGGAGGTGGAGTTGCAATCTACTGCAGAGATAACCTGCAGAGTTCTGTCATACTGTCCAGGTCTGTGCCCAAACAGTTTGAGCTTCTACTCTTAAAAATCCACCTATCCAGAAATAAGTCTCTCACTGTTGCCGCCTGTTACAGACCCCCCTCAGCCCCCAGCTGTGCCCTGGACTCCATATGTGAATTGATTGCCCCCCATCTATCTTCAGAGTTTGTACTGTTAGGTGACTTAAACTGGGATATGCTTAACACCCCGGCTGTCTTTCAATCTAAGATAGATGCCCTCAATCTCACACAAATTATCATGGAACCCACCAGGTACAACCCAAAATCTGTAAACATGGGTACCATTATTGATATCATCCTGACTAACTTGCCCTCCAAATACACCTCCTCTGTTTTCAACCAGGATCTCAGCGATCACTGCCTCATCGCCTGTGTTCGCAATGGGTCAGCGGCCAAACGACCACCCCTTATCACTGTCAAACGCTCCCTAAAACACTTTTGCGAGCAGGCCTTTCTATTCGATCTGGCCCAGGTATCCTGGAAGGATATTGACCTCATCCCGTCAGTAGAGGACGCCTGGTTGTTCTTTAAAAGTGCTTTCCTCACCATCCTAAATAAGCATGCCCCTTTCAAAAAACGTAGAACTAAGAATAGATATAGCCCTTGGTTCACCCCAGACTTGACTGCACTAGACCAACACAAAAACATCCTGTGGCGCACTGCATTAGCATCGAATTGCCCCCGCGATATGCAGCTATTCAGGGAAGTCAGGAACAAGTACACACAGTCAGTTAGAAAAGCAAAGGCCAGCTTTTTCAAACAGAAATTTGCTTCCTGTAGTACTAACTCCAAAAAGTTCTGGGACACTGTAAAGTCCATGGAGAATAAGAGCACCTCCTCCCAGTTGCCCACTGCATTGAGGCTCGGAAACACTGTTACCACTGATAAATCCACGATTATTGAAAATTTCAATAAGCATTTTGCTACGGCTGGCCATGCTTTCCATCTGACTACCCCTACCCCGGTCAACAGCTCTGCACCCCCGGCAGCTACTTGCCCAAGCCCCCCCCGCTTCTCCTTCACCCAAATCCTGACAGCTGATGTTCTGAAAGAGCTGCTAAGTCTGGACCCCTACAAATCTGCTGGGCTAGATAATCTGGACCCTCTCTTTCTGAAATTATCAGCCAAAATTGTTGCAACACCTATCACTAGCTTGTTCAACCTCTCTTTCTTATCGTCTGAGATCCCTAGAGATTGGAAAGCTGCCGCGGTCATCCCCCTCTTCAAAGGAGGAGACACTCTAGACCCAAACTGTTATAGACCAATATCCATCCTGCCCTGCCTTTCTAAAGTTTTCGAAAGCCAAGTTAACAAACAGATAACTGACCACTTCGAATCCCACCGTACCTTCTCTGCCATGCAATCTGGTTTCCGAGCTGGTCATGGGTGCACCTCAGCTACGCTCAAGGTACTGAACGATATCATAACCGCCATCGATAAAAGACAGTACTGTGCAGCCGTTTTCATCGACCTGGCCAAGGCTTTCGACTCTGTCAATCACCGCATTCTTATTGGCAGACTCAACAGCCTTGGTTTATCAAGTGACTGCCTTGCTTGGTTCTCTAACTACTTTGTAGACAGAGTTCAGTGTGTCAAATCGGAGGGGCTATTGTCCGATCCTCTGGCAGTCTCTATGGGGGTGCCACAGGGTTCAATTCTTGGGCCAACACTTTTCTCTATATACATCAACGATGTCGCTCTCGCTGCTGGTGACTCTCTGATCCATCTCTATGCAGATGACACCATTCTGTATACATCTGGCCCCTCTTTGGATATTGTGTTTACTAACCTTCAATCAAGCTTCAATGCCATACAACACTCCTTCCGTGGCCTACAACTGCTCTTAAACGCTAGTAAAACTAAGTGCATGCTTTTCTATCGAACGCTGCCAGCACCCGCCCACCGGACTATCATCATTACTCTCGACGGATCCGAATTAGAATATGTGGACACCTACAAATACCTAGGCATCTGGTTAGACTATAAACTCAACTTCCAGACTCACATCAACCATCTCCAATCCAAAATTAAATCCAGAATTGGCTTCCTATTTCGCAACAGAGCCTCCTTCACTCATGCTGCCAAACATGCCCTTGTAAAACTGACTATCCTACCGATCCTTGATTTCGGCGATGTCATTTACAAACTAGCCTCCAACACTCTACTTAGCAAATTGGATGTAGTCTATCATAGTGCCATCCGTTTTGTCACCAAAGCCCCATACACTACCCACCACTGCGACCTGTATGCTCTCGTTGGCTGGCCTTCACTATATATTCGTCGCCATACCCACTGGCTCCAGGTCATCTATAAGTCTTTATTAGGTAAATCCCCGCCCTATCTCAGCTCACTGGTCACCATAGCAACACCCACCCGTAGCATGCGCTCCAGCAGGTATATCTCACTGGTCACCCCCAAAGCCAACACCTCCTTTGGCCGCCATTCCTTCCAGTTCGCTGCTGCCAATGACTGGAACGAATTGCAAAAATCATTGAAGCTAGAGGTTCCTATCTCCCTCAATAACTTTAAGCATCAGCTGTCAAAGCTGCTTATCGATCACTGCACCTGTATATAGCCCTTCTGTAAATAGCCCACCCTACTACCTCATCCCCATATTTATTTTTGTTTATTTTCACTAATCTTGCACTCCAGTATCTCTATTTGCACATCATAATTTGCACATCCTTCATTCCTGTGTTAATGATGATAATTTTCTGTAATTTATTTCTACTCTATAGTCTATTTATTGTCCTACCTCCCAACCTTACTGCATTTTTGCACTACATTTTGCACTCTATTTATAGATTTTCTATTGTGTTTTTGACTGTTTGTTTAATGTGTAACTCTGTGTTGTTGTTTTTTGTCGCACTGCTTTGCTTTGTCTTGGCCAGGTCGCAGTTGCAAATGAGAACTTGTTCTCAACTGACCTACCTGGTTAAATAAAGAAATATAATCCATGATAGTTTGCACATCCGACAAGCATCAGAGCTGGTGTAGTAGGATTTGATCTTGGTCCTTTGGTTGTTTCTAATTGGAATGTGTGGGTTAAGTTTTTCATGTTAAGTCCTTATAAACTACTTAATACCTTTTTTATTAGCACATCATGAAAGGAGACTCTCTCTCCATCTCTCTTCCTCGTTGGATCTGTTCCACATTTTAGTCATTTAGCAGACACTCTTATCCAGAGAGACTTACAGTTAGTTAGTTAGTGCATACATGTTCATACTTGTCCCCCATGGGAATTGAACCCACAACTCTTGCGCTGCAAGCGCCATGCTCTACCATCTGAGCTACACAGGACTAGGGACTTCCTGGTGACTGGCTCTATAGTAACAGGGAATCAGGGATGAGTGTTGACTTTGTCCTGTGCTTAGCATGTTAAAGGGATAAAAAAAAAAATACAAAATCTCACTCACTCAGCAATTTATGTCTGCAAGCTTATTTCTCTCAAAGTTTGTGCACAAATGTGTTTACATACCCGTTAGTGAGCATTTCTCCTTTGCCAAAATAATCCATCCATCTGACAGGTGTGGCATATCAAGAAGCTGATTGAACAGCATGATCATTATACAGGTGCACCTAGGGTTGCACATTTTCCGTGGGAATTAACAGGAATATATGGGAATTAACAGGAATATATGGGGATTAACAAAAATATATGCTAATTAATATTAATACCATTTAAATGCATTGGATATATTTACCATATCATATGGAGACAGAAACATAAACCTTTTACCTTATCATAAGTAGACATAATTGCAAAGGATTAAATCCTTCCAATAGAAATAAAAATAAACAATTTAGTTATGAATTGAACTTTAATTAAATGAGATGACTCTTCACATGGGATGATTTCACTCAACAACAAAAGAAAGGGAATATTGAATGATCCCCAATGATCCATTGCATCTCCCCAAAAAGTTTTCAACATACATCTGTAAAAAAAAACGAAATCTTTGGTTGTCTTCCTCTCAGGCTTCCATGTCTTCTCCCTGGACCTTCTCAATGTCCACCTCTTGAACATCAGACTCTGAGGCCTCATCTTTGACTGTCACTTTCCAACCTTGTTGAGGATGGCTCGTTGTCAGTCTCAAATTTGCCCAGATGGCCACCAATTTTTCAACCCTTTTATTGGTCCACTTATTACGTGCTTTGGTGTGTGTGTTCCCAAACAAGATGTTGGTGGGATTTGGAGGATGATGGAGGCAACAGGGGAAAGAGCCTCAGATCCACAAAGCCCTTCCACCAGGTGGCTGATGAGATATGTTGGCACGACTGCCATATTGTATCTCCATGCCAAGAACCTTTCCCTCATCCAGGCTAAGGTGGCGAGACACGGTAGTGATGACACCATAGGCCTTGTTGATCTCTGCACCAGACAGGGTGCTCTTGCCAGCATACTTGGGGTCCAACATGTACGCTGCGGCATGTATGGGCTTCAGGCAGAAGTCTTCACGCTTTTTTAGGTATTTCAGAACTGCAGTTTCCTATGCTTGGAGCAACAGTGAAGTGGGCAGGGCAGTATGAATTTCTTCTCTTACATCTGCAAGCAGAGTCTGAACATTTAGAAATTTCAACCTACAATCTCCATTAATTATAATCCACATAATAATTCACATTTACTGTTGCTGTAGGATTATTTTCCTGCTGTAGCAAACTGGCTCAAATTAAGATCCTACATCTGTAAGTGGTTGTGTGTTCAGTACACTCTGAGGGTCAGAGTGTCTTTCAATACACTCTGACCCTCTTTTAGATGATACACTGAGTATACCAAATATTAGGAACAACTTCCACAGGGATTCTGGCCCATGTTGACTCCAATGCATTCCACAGTTGTGTAAAGATGGCTGGATGTCCTTTGGGTGGTGGACCATTCCTGATACACATGGGAAACTGTTGGGTGTGAAAAACCCAGCAGCGTTGCAGTTTCAGTGTTTATGTTGTAGGCTACTTTGAGAAATATTGCATATAGGCTTTGTTATGTATTGTTTCTTTAGCTACCTGTCAGGTTTAGTGTTCAGAGACCTCTCTGAAAAACTCCACGTGAGTTTTGTTGTTTGGTCCCCAATTGGAGGCAGCTGCGTTGCCTCTAATTGGGGATCCCATTTAAGGGTGCTGCCTGCCCACGTGTGTGTGGGTCATTGTTTTGTGTGCATGCACCTACGTTACGGCTGTTCTTTGTTTATTGTTTTGTTGAAGTTCGCTAAATAAAGTATGTCAAAATACCACTGCTCTGCGCCTTGGGTTCTGTCCTCCACTCGCCGTGACATTACCAAATGTTGCTATGCCAATAACATTTTATTTTCACAAATCTCAATTTTCTCAGAGGACGATGGCGTGACATCATCACATCAGACTTCATCTAAAATGTTCAGCCACAATCACATTTAGTGACTCTCCCTGCCAGGATGTTCCAAATTAAACACACCTCAGGTTGTGCTTACTTCACTGAACTACAGTTCAGGCTAGTTTAGGCTCTGCTTGCCCACAGATTTGTTCGGTAGAACGCAGAAGTTTGGCAAAGCCATCCACCCCCCGGAAAATCACACTACGTTCTACTCTGCTATACAAGCAGGGAGGGGTCAAGCGAATTGAAGAGTGCCTTGTAGGCCTATATAATAGATATGCAGTTTGTAATCCACCAGTAAGCCTGTTATATGGATGCCCCCTCTATACGAGTAAGCTGGAGTAATATTTGAATATTGTCGGTGCGGCTGGCTTTTGTCTGCTGATTCGTTTTTTTATTCTAACCCAAGGTCCCATCAGTTACAGTGCCTTCTTGGGTAAACACGAGTGATGGGACTTGACTTGACAGACTGTCTCTCTCTCGCTCCCTGTCTCATATGTGCTCTGTTTCGCTCTCTTTCTCTCTCTCTTTTTCTCTCAGACAGACACACACAATATGTCCCTCTCGCTCTCTTTCTCTCTTACTCTCTTTCTCTCTCTCTCTCTCTCTCTCTCTCTCTCTCTCTCTCTCTCTCTCTCTCTCTCTCTCTCTCTCTCTCTCTAACTCCCTCTCTCACACACACACACACACACACACACTCACACTTCTCTGAGACATTGATGAAGCGAAGTACATTTTTCCCATCTATGTCTGCTTCCTGCCTCCTCAGTGATGCTCAGCTGATTCTGGAAAATAAGTTGAATGCTTATGTCCAACGGTGGAGCAGCTAGAGAATAGGAGGTTTTGGACAACAACACACGGATCTGTTTTATCATTCTGCAGCACTAATACTCGGTTGAATAGGAATCACTTATGTATAAACTTTTGGGCTGCAGAAACTACAACAGAATGTGTTTCATGTTCATATATGCCACTCTCATCATTATCATTTCAGACTGTAGGGAAATGCCCTCAAAATAAAACTCCATGTAGAGTGGCCGGAATTGTTTTTAACATGCATTCATTTCAATGTATTTTTGTCAAATTGGCCATTCTAATTTCCCCTGAGTGCAGGTATTTAAAAGACAGTGTTACACAAGATCCTAAAGCAGTCGTCATGATGAACATAATACTATATGACTATGCGGTGCCTTGCATCCCAAGATCCCACAGTGCATCATTACACGCTTCACTCACCTTATCTATGCAGTTGGGTGATATTCAGTATCCATTTTGTGCCAGAGCACTCCCCATGGTTATTACAGTTCATGCAAATGAGAAAGACTGATTTAAAAATGAGTGTTTACGTCATTCTGTGCGTATCACCAACCCAGGCTCCCTTCAGATTCAGATAATCTTTAGAGACGATTAATACGCTGCAGAATTGGGTACATGTTGTATTGTGTGCCCCAGTGCGTGGGCTTGGACGTTCACTCATATCAATTAAAACGCTAAGCGCTCTGTTTTACATGGACACCCAGGGGGCTGAGACTGAGGATCAGCATCACACTGGGGGGTATTAGTTTAGATGGTGTAGTCATTCTCTATTGGCATCAATTAGACTGTAGTACTTTGAACAAACAACATGTTTTAAGGCAAACCTAGGCCTAATGAAGGCTTCATAGACCCTGTAGGCCTTAAAGGGTGGTCCAGTACAGTATAAGGTGATGCCACTGAAACTTTGTAGCTCTGTGGAGATGCCATTTGGTGAAGTCTATCAATGATGGACAGTGTATCATAATCCCATTTATACATCAGTTCGGTTACCTATTTTCCTCTTAAGAAAGGGAACAGACTTGAACTTGAATTAGCCCAGGTAACTCAGCTTCTTGCAGGGTCTGTTGCAGGCAGCTTACCCTGTTTAATCCAGGCAATGCTTTCCACCTCATGGATACAGTAACCAATAGGAGCCCTTTATTTGTTGGAGCCTATCTACTTCAATCAGATGGCGCTGCTCATTGATTCTAAGCAGAACAAAAAAAGCGTTAGACTTGATTCTTAGGATATTCTCGGCTGTGCATTTTAAGGGGCTACCTCTGGGAAATCTCCCAAGGAAATATTTCTAAAGATTCTCTTCTTTCTTTAATCTGAGAGGGGGATTTGCTGCGGTCAAATCAGCCTCTCACTTAGTCAGGCTCGGAGGCGGTGAGATGCTAGCTGGCTCCGGGAAACATAATCAGAGGTAAATGTGAGCTGCTGTGCAGCCATTGATGGAGGAGGATTAGATGTCTGTATTCACTGGTCCCGGGCTTGGATCCCTTCCACAATGACATCCCCTTTATCTCTCTCACTCTCTCACTCTTTTCTTTCTCCCCTTCCGGAGCTGCTCATCATTAGTGCCTCTCGACACAAGCCCACTCACTCACACACACTCTCACTCATTCGCATACATTCACTCATTCACATATCGGGCCCACACATCCATAAGCCTCTCCTATACGTCTGGAATACCACTTAGCTAAGGAATAGGCATTTGCTAGTCCTCAGGTTGAAGGAGGTTAGTCATCAGGTGAATGTGATTCACTGGCATATTTTGCGTGTTTCGGGTCCTCCATAAAACGTTTTCCTTCACCTTAAATGGAGAGGTTAATGCCTATAGGGGGCCGCATTAATCTCAACGACATAACAGCTTGTCTAATTGCGATATTTTGGCCAGATATTGCAATTGCGATTATGAATTGTGTAGAGAAGGGTAGAGAACATCACTTCTAAAATGAGATCATATGAATGAATACATACTGTGCTAACTGAATACAAAACCAAATTGTCCAACATTGTTATAGGGCTACATATGATAATAGACAGGATTATCACACCTACATATTAACGAACATATATTTTTAACATTATATAGTGTGCTATAAACAATGAGTTCCTATTTCCTGTTTTAACATTATGAGTTGGTAAAAAGGATGGCTGCAGATGAAACAGGAAGCTTATAATTGTGTAATTATGTATAAGTAGGCTCAGTCACTATTAGAATTCACATTTTAAATCAAAGTGCCTTAAAAACATGTAACCCGTAGCCTACCGATTGTAAAGGTGAAGCCTGTGTCCAAAACGTTGGAGTCTGGCAGCGTCTTACGATATGGCTATTTGATTAATCGTGCAGCCCTACTCCTCCCAATTGTCACGTTGCTTGGGCTTACACAATAAAGTTAATACCATAGAGTTATGTATCAGCTCGCTCTCAGAAGAGACCTGCATTGCTGTGTTTTCCCGTCACTGATTTAATATATGCCTTCTGATCTCTTTAAATAAAAAGGAGAAACACCTGTCAGGAATCAGGTGACAGCAGACCCAGAGTTGGTGTCAATCATCAGATGAAGCAGAAGCACATTGAGTTCAGAGTTTAGTTGGTACGGTAGTGGCTGGGGAACCATACTGTACTTTTACTGTATCTGCACCCCCACTGACATTGAGTCCTACCAGTCTTATTGTGTAATAGAATCCTAGCCTCCTTGGCTCTTCTTCCTGTTGAGTCAGTGAGAGACACAGCTCTTTTGTTTACCATTGGGCCTAAGGGACTGTTTACATCCGCCTGAGGAATGGGAATTCAGCCACACTATTCAATCCAGGTCAGCTGGGTTTGGAACATCAACGCACAAAGGGCTGGCAGAATAGGAGGATGATAGCTCAGCAAACGTCTGACTTCCATTGTGTGTCTGTTTCTATAGACCTATAATCACTATATCCTCCTGACCTGTTTCTATAGACCTATAATCACTATATCCTCCTGACCTGTTTCTATAGACCTATAATCACTATATCCTCCTGACCTGTTTCTATAGACCTATAATCACTATATCCTCCTGACCTGTTTCTATAGACCTATAATCACTATATCCCCCTGACCTGTTTCTATAGCCCTAGTATCACTATATCCTCCTGACCTGTTTCTATAGACCTATAATCACTATATCCTCCTGACCTGTTTCTATAGACCTATAATCACTATATCCCCCTGACCTGTTTCTATAGCCCTAGTATCACTATATCCTCCTGACCTGTTTCTATAGACCTAGTATCACTATATCCTCCTGACCTGTTTCTATAGACCTAGTATCACTATATCCCCCTGGTCTGTTTCTATAGCCCTAGTATCACTATATCCTCCTTATCTGTTTCTATAGCCCTATAATCACTATATCCTCCTGACCTGTTTCTATAGACCTATAATCACTAGCATCACTATATCCTCCTGACCTGTTTCTATAGACCTATAATCACTATATCCTCCTGACCTGTTTCTATAGCCCTATAATTACTATATCCTCCTGACCTGTTTCTATAGACCTATAATCACTAGCATCACTATATCCTCCTGACCTGTTTCTATAGACCTATAATCACTATATCCTCCTGACCTGTTTCTATAGCCCTATAATCACTATATCCTCCTTACCTTTTTCTATAGCCCTATAATCACTATATCCTCCTGACCTGTTTCTATAGCCCTAGAATCACTAGCATCACTAAAACCTCCTGACCTGTTTCTATAGAAACTATAATCACTATATCCTCCTGACCTGTTTCTATAGACCTAGAATCACTATATCCCCCTGACCTGTTTCTATAGAAACTATCACTTCTGCATGGTCAGTTTGAGGTTGTGTCACTGCCACTGTCAACACCAGCTGCAGATTGTGCTACCCATGCCGTGAGCACTGGGTTTCTAAACTCAGAGGCGCAACATCATGAGACTTCCGGGAACGCTTGCGAAGCAGACCAAGGACACCAGGCTGGCGTTTGGGGTTTGAGAAGTCAATGAGAGATGTGAAAAATTATTCCTTAGTTGTTAATTTTCGCAAAATCAAATGGCACAACCTAGATTCTAGACAATGTCTTAAGTAGTTGAACATGTTATTACTTCAACCTCGTGAAAGTGACAATCTGACACGTTAAAATTTTTGTCAATAACTACGTTAGTGAAGGAGTGCCATTGATTAGACAGCATGCACATACGCAGTTCGGTGTGAGACAACCTTTAGATCCGATGATGTGTATCTATGCGCATGAGCTTAGCTAGCCAACGTAGCCATGACATCACTTACAAACGTGATCGGGATTTCTATTGGAGAAGCAGTTTCTGCCTATCTTCATACTGTACTGTCTTTGCCATGAGGCTATCAAGCTTCAAAGTGAAGTCTCTTGCACCCACCTGCCAACTTTGACTGACCCCCCCAAAAAATATTGTCTTTGCTTCATACACAAGCGTAGAAACTCATTTGTATTGACAGGCTGTAGGCCTAACTGTTATAACAGACTATGACAGTTTGTGTCAAATCAGGTGAATGATTGCATTAGATAGAGTTCACTTTTTGAAACCTCCCCATGGGAATACATTATGAATGCTAACCCAGAGCCTACTGTGGGTTTATGGCAGTTTGCCATGTTCCGTAGGAGGATGGCAAGGCTTGCTACTTTTAAGCTGCTGCTGCTGCTGCTGCTTGCCATGCAGGCTAGCCGCTCTTCCCTGATATGTAGCCTAGTCCAATACTATATGTTGCTAGCTAATGTGATTACACAGAGGGTAGCTCTAAGTCATCTTCTGGTGAGAAAACCCACTATCCTGGTAACCCTCTTTCTCAGTGGCATAAACAGCCTGGAATGAGATGTGAGGGGATATTGACAATGGTCGATTCAAGGTCAAATTGAACTGTCAGAAAAGTGAAATATTACCAACCCTGTAAAAGGTGTGAGCAATTTCTGCAATTTGTATTATGTGTCACAATCATTTTTACAAAGGATTATTTTCTGGTAAGGATTGAGATGTACGAGCCATTCATATGCGAGCACGTCCTCCTTTCAGACAATTTAATGTCAAGACAAAGATATTGAAGTTGGTTTTCCATGGAACATGTGTTAGTTAGCCGCAATGATCTTCATAAAAGCAAGAATAATTGGGTGAAAGAGAAGCCTGAAGCAACCTCCTCTCTTTAAATAATAGATGTTCCATCTTCTCAAAAAAAGTGACTGTCAACGATTCCCTCCCTCCTTAGTGTGTCTTTATTAACATTTTTTAATATTCTTGCCTGTGAAAAAACCCTGCATTGCAGCAAGAGCAAGCCCCTTGTCTCTCTTTTAACATCTCATTCCAGGCTGCTTTACGCCACTGAGAAGCATTGATCTACGCTGTCATCATCATTTGTGAGAAATGAACACAACTGATGAGAAGAGTGCTACATGCCATGTTCCACCATGCTCCCAATATGCCACACAGAGAGGGTGTCAAGAGGGTTGGAGAAGTGGCAAAATTGTGTTTTCAGTCCTCAGCAGTGTCTCAGTAATATGACGTACAATCGAAGCTTGCTCCTTTAACCTCATGGAAGTTTGGTGAGTGACCCTTTCACCTCATGGAAGCTTGGTGCTTGACCATTTCATCTCATGAAATATTGGTGATTGACCCTTTCACCTCATGAAAGGTTGGTGCTAGACCCTTTCACCTCAAGGAAGCTTGGTGCTTGACCATTTCACCTCAATAAAGCTTGGTGTTTGACCCTTTCACCTCATGAAAGCTTGGTGCTAGACCCTTTCACCTCGTGAAAGCTTGGTTCTAGACGCTTTCACCTCATGAAAGCTTGGTGCTTGACCCTTTCACCTCATGAAAGCTTGGTGCTTGACCCTTTCACCTCATGAAAGCTTGGTGCTTGACCCTTTCACCTCATGAAAGCTTGGTGCTTGACCCTTTCACCTCATGAAAGCTTGGTGCTTGACCCTTTCACCTCATGACTTTGCTTTTGCCTCGTGTCAGTTAGACTCACAACAAAATATAATCATTGGCTTTGTTTTTAGCTTTCCAATATGAACAGCTAGGCCCTGCATATGTGTTTAGATTTGACCTGCACAAAACATTTTTTCTTCAACATGTCCATGTAAGGCATTCCCCGAAGTGACTCTTCTTATCAACTTATCCTTTAGTAATTCAGCATTCTCTGTGTTGATCTTGCCAACCCCCATTGTCACACCTCTGAGAGGTTACATCATGTAGGTCTGATATCTGATTACAATAATAGTATTGGTCATCAACTCAGATTTTGAATCCAAACAACTCAGATGCTAGATTCATTGTTCTTTCTCTGATGTTCCTGACCTACTGTGTTGAGATACCTACACCCTTTCTCTCCCTCTCCTATGAGCTATGGGCCAAGGGTCAAGCCATGGTTTCTTTGTCTCTCTCTCTCTCTCTCTCTCTCTCTCTCTCTCTCACTGCATTGGTGGTTAAGGGCTTGTAAGTAAGCATTTCACGCTAAGGTGAAATGTTGTATTCGGCCCATAAAATTATATTTGATGTGTATGGGAATCCATTCATTTTACAAAGTAATTAAATACACTTGTATTTCCATTCTCAGACATTTCTTCATTGCATATTATTGTAACTCAACCATAGTCTCTTGCATATTACTATCTTTATTGAGTCAGATAAACATTTTAATAGGCTAATTGCTTAGTCTTATTACGAGTCTCATGTGATGTGTATATATAGTATACTGTATATACACATTTCAAATATTACTGCCCACTAGATGACTAGAGTTCTACATTTCTACTATAAGATGCACCACTACTGAAGATGCAATAGCCTGTTTCTGGATCAGTGGGTAGCTTTACTGGACACAGAATGAAGTAGTACAGTATTCTTTTGTATCTCAGGCTGAACCCCGATCGATATGATATACTGTAAATAACACATGATTAGCTATTATATCTTGTAGCTGGTTCTCCGTGTACTATAGCATCACAGTACTGTAAGTCATTTACTAATGTACAATTTAGAGCTGAAAGGTGGTCCTCAGGGGGTTGGGTTGTGAATGTTTCTGTACTGTACTTATGGGGGACATGATGTTGCGTAACAAACTGTGACGGCGCTGAACTGCGACAAACAGACCTCACGCTGTGTCTGTTTCCTACATGTCGTTTCAGATCTCGTCGTCAAAGTCGCCAAGGATAAATTTGGAGCCATTCAGTCGGAGTATCAGAAGGTGAGTCTGTTTTATGTTTAACATTTTTATGATTTGTGTGTCACACAGTTATTTATGATATGGAAATGACTCATATTTGAGATGTTGCGAAATTGGCATCGCCCTGTCTATTCTAAAGCAATGTGTTAATTGCTTGTGGAATCCAAGGCAAGGCCTTCCTATGTGTTAGTACACTGAAAGAACAGTAATTGCCTTTGGCAATGTGTACGAAAGCAAACAGAGGGAGAAATCAGTTGTGTTTTTGTCTAATAAGCACCTTTAATTAACAACTTGTTTTCTTTGAAGATCTAGGCTTCTCCTGAATCTTCAGAAGAAAAGTATTTGAACGTTTCCAGACAGATTTATTATAATGTTTCCCTTTTTCGTGATATCCAATTGGTACTTACAGTCTTGTCCCATCGCTGCAACTCTCCTACGGACTCGGGAGAAGGGAAGGTCGAGAGTCATGCGTCCTCCGAAACCGCAATGCTTCTTGATACACTGCTCCCTTAACCCGGAGCCAGCCGCACCAATGTGTCGGAGGAAACACCGTCCAACTGAAGACCGAAGTCAGCTTGCAGGCGCTATAGTGCGATGGCAAATCCCGGCCAGCCAAACCCTCCCCTAACCCGGACGACGCTGAGCCAATTGTGCGCCACCTCATGGGTCTCCCGGTCACAGCCGGCTGTGACACAGCCTGGGTCAGTGACGCCTCAAGTACTGCAATGCAGTGCCTTAGACCACCGTACCACTCGGGAGGCCATTTATTTATTGCTCAGGATCAAACTTGCGGGTCAAAATGTTAAAACGACATCAAAGATGGAATGTACTATACATTAGAGCCTACAGATGCTCTTTATCTGTATGTGCAACTGTCTAAATATGCATGTGAGTTTTAAGTTTGATTTTCTGCTTCATCCACATTATTTATTTGCCTTTGTCTTCTGCATGCCTTCTTCATCTGACTGGGCAACCCTCAGCCAGAGAACATTGTGCTGACGCTCCAGGTAAAGTTTGCACACTACCTAGCCTCCTTTACCTTCATCCACCTGTATGGTCCCAGTCCTTCCCCAACTACCCCTCACCCATCTAGCATCCCTTTAGCTCACCCTGCCATCACATTGAACTGACCCAGCGGGCAAAACTCGTTGCAATGAGGTCAGACGTTGCAATGACCACGCCAGGTTGTACACTCATGGCAAAGTCTTTTTAGCAACTATAAAAAATACCTCTTTATCTGCTTCTAATCTGGTTATCTGACATCTCTTCAACCAGAAAACCAGATTTCATTACTTGGCTATTCCCATGACAAATGCTGTCCGCTGGGGTGGGGGTCCTAGAAACTACTTATGGTAAATGGTCATCATTGGAATTAGATTCAATGTTCTATGACAGTAAGGATATAACCAATTGGTTTATATGGGCTTTTACTGTAATGTATTAGTGATCCAGGGAAGGCTGGTGGGAGGAGCTATAGGAGGACGGTCTCATTGTAATGGCTGGATTGGAATCAATGTTCATTGATTCCATGTGTTTGATGTGTTTGTTACCATTCCAATGATTCCATTTCAGTCTTTTTATGAGCCAGTCCTCCTCTAGCTCCTCGCACCAGCCTCCTCTGATGTGATCATACCAGTCATACAATAATGCGCACCACTCCATGTCCTTTCCATCTGCTAAAAACTGCTCCGCACTCACAGGAAAAAGAAACTGGCACGCCAAATTCGCTCCATTCATTAAAGTCACAATTTAGCCAACACCCATCTATTTGTGTGACTACCTGGACCTACCATCTGGTTTTGAAGTATTGAAACCAAACCATATGGATTTGAATGAAAAGTATTTGAATAAACATGAAAAGGTGAATGTAAGAAGCGCACATAATTTCAAATAGGCTACATGTCATATTGAACAGCATGTAAAAACTCTAAATAGGTCAGGAGCCAGACAGGGAATATTATTTCAATTATTTCAATGCTATAGCCTACAAATAAATCCATTGTGAAGCATTTGCAAGTACGACACAATAGGCTGGTAGAAACATAAAACAACATTTTGTTGTATTAAATCATTATAGTCTATAAATGGCGCATATAGACTGTGACTTACTATGAGTAACTTATTAGTGGCTTTGAATTCATTTTTAGAAACACGAGTTTGGCTTCAGGCTCATGTGATGGTGCCTGGGGAGCAGACCAGCAGTGGAGAATATCCTCTCCTCACTTGTAGAGCCACTGGGGATACTAAACACCATTTTGGTCTCTCTTGCCAAGCTGGGCAGAGATGCAGTGTAGTTTTTTACATTTTCTATAGGTAGGCCTAAACATTTTTGGGCAAAATAACCCAATGAAAATGTAAAGCTCCTTGGACGAGGGAATATGGCAGGCCTATTGGGCCAAACTTAATGATGGCCTATTGTATAGATAATAGAACAATAATGAACAAAATGTTTAAGAGATCAGATTTTTTGTTTATAAATACTTTGCTACAACGACACACTTAGTTATCTAGCCACCTTGTTCCTTTCTTTTAGCATGTGCACGTAGTAAGTAGACCATCATGCTTTCAGGATAAGTGTCTTTTCAGATTCCACAATGATTATTTAGATGTGGACATTACATCACCGCACTCCCTCTCTTGCTCTTGGTCCTCATCTTTGTAAGTCACCTTGATTTAGCACCTGTGTGTTCTATCAGTTTCTAAATGAAAATATTTAGCGAACTCCATGACAGTAGCTAAAGCAAGGGGCTATAGCAACACACAAGTAGACTACGAATGCATGCTGGACTGGGCATGCCCTGACCTTGTGAAGTGAGCGTTACTGGAGCGAAATTGGAGCCGGCGAGAAGGCAGACCCTCCAGCCTTTGGGAGTCTCGCTCCGCATTCCAGTCAAATTGGGCACGCTCAGGTCCTCGCTCCGCTCACATACTCTGGTCAAGGGCAGTCTTTAGAGGGATGTTTTAACCATGTAAAGGGATTATATGCCTGGTTGTAAGGATTGGACAGAGATGACAGTTTACTGCTACCAATACCACCATGTCATACACCCTCTCACAATCTTATTCTGTTTGTGGGTTTTCACTCCTAATTGGACAAATGCCAGTAGCAAGTGAGTAATGGATGGCCCACCTAGAATCTTAACCTTGGGAATAAATCAGATCGTGTAGCATTGAGGTACACAAAGTGCCCTTGCCAGTTGCTACCCAGTTCAAACAGCTGTGGGAAGCATTTGATGGAAAAATCATTTGAACAGTGACTGTGGTGGATGTGCAGAACCCTTAACAAAGACAAACAAAAGGCAAATGAAAAAGCCAAACTGTCAAAGAACTGGTCAGACATGGATGGATGCTTTGTTCACTATAGTAAAAGTCACAAATTCCCTCCGGCTCTGAGATTTACCACCTCCGATAATGTGGAGAAAAAGAAGCCAGGGCGACGGGGCTTTAGCTAAGACAGGATTTCTCTTTATCCTTAGCCTCCAGGAACTACCTGACTGAGTGGCTTTAGAAGTTGGATTAACTGAGCAGCCAGAAATGTGAAACTTTTGCCCAAAGTTTGCAAAATGAGCAGAAGAGGAAAGGAGAAGAGGTGGAAAAAAAGTTAAGTTCAGAAAAGATTTGAGTTCGAGTGCTAAATGGCAAAGCATCAGGTCTCCAGTGCAGGAGGGTCAATGGGTTAAAAATATGAAGACTACAGTGAATCAGTAGGGGCAGCCATTTGAAGAATCATTCAGGCGTTTTGATAGCGGCCCTTTCCACCTTTTTCATATTATGAAGCAGCATAATGTCATTATGACAATTACTGATCCCTATAAAAATGTCCCCCTTACATAATAAGGGGAGGCGGGAAACTTGAGTTTGGTCCATTCAGGCGCTCTTAAGGTTCAGCCTATTGAGTGCTCTAAAGTTTGATCCATTGAGTGCTCTAAAGTTTGGTCCATTGAGTGCTCTAAAGTTTGGTCCATTGAGTGCTCTAAAGTTTGGTCCATTGAGTGCTCTAAAGTTTGGTCCATTGAGTGCTCTAAAGTTTGGTCCATTGGGTGCTCTAAAGTTTGGTCCATTGAGTGCTCTAAAGTTCGGTCCATTTAGTGCTCTAAAGTTTGGTCCATTGAGTGCTCTAAAGTTCGGTCCATTGAGAAAAAAAAAAAAAAGGGGCTATCTAGAACCTAAAACGGTTCTTCGGCTGTCCCCATAGGAGAACTGTTTTAATAACTATTTCTGGTTCCAGGTAGAACCCTTTTGGGTTTCATGTAGAACTATTTCTACAGAGGGTTCTACATGGAATCCCAAAGGGTTCTACCTGAAACCAAATAGGGTGCTACCTGGAACCAAAAAGGGTTCTCCTATGGGGACAGCCGAATAACCCTTTTGTAAATTGTAAAGTATTTTTTTTGTCTGTAATGTCTTTTTCGTTATGTGTCGGATCCCAGTAAGAATGGCTGTCGCTATTATCGTTGGCTAATGGGGATCCTAAGAAAGCAATTGCTACTACTACTACTGAAGTAGCGATGCTACTACTACTACTGAAGTAGCGTTGCTACTACTACTACTGAAGTAGCATTGCTACTACTACTACTGAAGTAGCATTGCTACTACTACTACTGAAGTAGCGTTGCTACTACTACTACTGAAGTAGCATTTCTACTTCTGAAGCAACATCAGAAGCACTAATTCTTGCTTTGCCCTTCACTAGAATTAGTCTCATATTCCTTAAACTAATTGCACCTATTGAACTAAACATTTCTGTACATTTTTTATTTTTTATTACATGCATGTCCTTTGAGTTGATGTGCCCTCATTTAAAGAAGCAATTTGATGCAAAATATCATGCAATTGATGTTTCTATTGATTTGACATTGTTTATGGCAGGGATCATCAACTATATAGATTCAACCTCAGATCGATTTTTTTTCTTGAGAGGATGGTCGTGGTTCCGGTACCTAATTACAAATCATTAGTATACTGCAAATTGACCGCAAAATCCCCAAAATATAAAATATTTGACTAAAACATTATAATTTCGAACCTTGCTTACATTTGTATACACGTGTCTCTCTATTATGCTTGGGAGTACTTGGGAAAAGATTTCTAAAATTAAAATCAGTTGGAGCTGATTCCCTGGTCTTTTTACAGTCTTATGACCAACAATTAAAATGTATTTGTTTTTATTTTATTTTGCTCAGAAAACTTGGTTGGGCAAGCCTGGTTTATGGTATTATTCCTGTTATTATTTGCATTTTTGCGGCATAGTATGCAAATTGTATCAAAATCACACTTATTCAGAAATTATTTCAAACGGTATCCCTGTGGCTTAAAGTGTCACAGATTTGGCATTGATTTGGAGGATAATATCTCCACAGCCATCACTGTTCAGTTTTGTGGCCAAATTGCTAAAACTGTCAAACATGGCCATGGAGTAGCCTACTGTGTACTGTATGAAATTATATTTCAGCTGAGCATTTAGGGAAAGTGTTGTCAATGCCAACTGTGGGCTCTCATCATCATTCTGGACTCATCTACTACCCTCTCTCTACTTCTACCCCTCTCCTCACTCCCTCTCTCTACTTCTACCCCTCTCCTCACTCCCTCTCTCTACTTCTACCCCTCTCCTCACTCCCTCTCTCTCCTTCCCCTCTCCTCACTCCCTCTCTCTCCTTCCCCTCTCCTCACTCCCTCTCTCTCCTTCCCCTCTCCTCACTCCATCTCTCTCCTTCCCCTCTCCTCACTCCCTCTCCTTCCTTCCCTTCCCCTCTCCTCACTCCCTCTCTCTCTATCCCTTCCTCACTCCTTCTCTCTTCTTCACCCTCTCCCTCCTCCCATCCACTCCACCTTTTCTCTCCAGGCCATCTACTATGAGACAGGCTTCATGGTGTGTGCCGTGCTCGGCCTGCTCTTCATGTTCCTGCTGCCCCTGGTCGGCCTCTTCTTCTGCCTGTGCCGCTGCTGTGAAAACTGCGGCGGCGAGATGCACCAGCGCCAGCGGAAGAACGCTGACTGCCAACGGGGCCTGCTCACCACGCTGCTCTTCGCCACCTCGCTCATCATCACGTGAGTCCACATCCATCACCGAGTATGTTTACATGCACACTAATAATTAGATATTAACCTGATTATAGAAGTAGGCCGAGTATAGCAATAGGCATGTAAACACCTTACTCTGCTTCTTTTAGTCAGCATAAGGTCATAATCAAAGTAAGCATACGCCGTTTAAAACAATCTTTTGACATGTAAACGGCTTATCAGAGTTTCAGCTGTGTATTTGATCTGTGCATGTGCCAGCACCAGCAGCACAAGCCTCCCTCTTTAGTGCGAGTGAAGTGACTTTGGAAAGTATGTATCTTAGAAATAGTTTTCACATACAAACTTTATATGTCCGAACTTTATGTCCGAGAATCAAATAGGCTTCCCAAAAATAACATATGGTAGAATTCTTATTTTGCGATTCTCTGCATTTATCTAAGTCCCATCATCAGGTAGACTGATTTCAAATGTGTCCATGTAAACAAGATTATTAGGGAAATTGTGTCACGATGCGAAGGCAGGACCCGAGGCGCAGAGCTGAGGTAAACAGACATTCCTTTATTTGTCTTGACACGAAAACAACAAACAAGGAGAGAACGCAAACATGAACTGGTGTGCGACATGCAAAAAAAATAACCCACACGCAGGTGGGAAACTCAACGACTTAAATAGGATCCCCAATTAGAGACAATGCAGGGCAGCTGCCTCTAATTGGGGACCAACAAAAAACAACCATAGAATCGCCTAGACAACCCTACTGTCAAGCCCTGACAGTAACCTCCAGACACCATAAAGATGCCTAGAGATCTACTCTAGTCAGGACCTGACAGTACGGCATCGGTGGAGATTCCGGGTCAGGCGTAGGCTCTGCCCCTGGAGCAGGACTGGGCACTGGGTTAGGCGGAGCAGGACTGGGCACCGGGTTAGGCGGAGGCTCTGCCCCCGCAGCAGGACAGGGCGCCGGTGCAGGGAGAGGCTCCGCCCCTGGAGCCAGACTGAGAACCGGCACTGTAGGTACCGGGCTGGGGACCGGCACTGGAGGTACCGGGCTGGGGGTCAACACCAGGACCCAGGTGTGAGGAACCGGCACTGGAGGTACCAGGCTGAGGACCGGCACTGGAGGAACCAGGCTGAGGACCGGCACTGGAGGTACCCGGGGTGGGGGAACGTAACTGGGAGCTCCGGGTTGGGAACTGGCACAGGAGCTCTAGTGCGGGGAACTGGCACTGATGGTACCAGGCTGGGAACCGGCACTGGGTGCTCTGGGATGGGTACCGGCACGGGAGCCCTGGTGTGGGGAACCGGCACTGGAGGTACCGGGCTAGAAACCGGCACTGGGGGTACCCAAGGTACAGAGCTGAGGTAAACAGACATTCCTTTATTTGTCTTGACACGAAAACAACAAACAAGGAGAGACCGCAAACATGAACTGGTGTGCGACATGCAAAAACAATAACCCACACACAGGTGGGAAACTCAACGACTTAAATAGGATCCCCAATTAGAGACATCGCAGGGCAGATGCCTCTAATTGGGGACCAACAAAAAACAAACATAGAATTGCCTAGACAACCCTACTGTCAAGCCCTGACAGTAACCTCCAAACACCATAAAGATGCCTAGAGATCTACTCTAGTCAGGACCTGACAAATTGTTATTTTGGCAAAGCATGTAAACGTTTAAATCAAACTATTATATTAATCTGACTATTCACAATAAGTGTGCATGTAACTGTACTCACTGGTGGAAGTCTACTATATCTGCGGGGAAGGTTCACTTAGTTCTGGTCCCCTTCTGCCTAAAAGCATTTGACCTAAATGGGTTTCAATTGAAAATGTTGTTTAAACAGGCCTTGGATGTTGTTTTAGGGGGTCTTTGTGTCCGGATTATAATCTAGGGAAAACACTGGGTAAATATGAAGGCTACACTAGAAGGTTTGAACCCGCCTGGTCTACCTCAGTCCTCTTACTGTAAATGTTACACAATAAAGACACAGATTAATCACAGTTTATATCAAGAGACCCCCTGGACATTTTCTTCAAAAGGACAGCTACTACATTTATTATGACAGTGGTTAAATTGAGATTTGAAATGGATTAAATTTAGATTTTGTGTCACCGGCCTACACACAATACCCCATAATTTTTAAGTGGAATTATAATTTTAGAAATGTTTACAAATTAATAAAAAAATGAAAGGCTGTAATGTCTTGAGTCAATAAGTATTTAACCACGTTATTAATTACCCTTTGGATGAGAAGGAAACCTGTACAGAAGGAAGCCTGTACAGAAAGTAAATATTACAAAACATGCATCCGGTTTGCAATAAGTCACTAAAGTAAAACTGCCAAAAATGTGGCCCAAAAATGTACTTAATTTCCTGAATACAAAGCATTATGTTTGGGGAAAATCCAACACAAGTACCACTCTTCATATTTTCAAGCATGGTGGTAGCTGCATCATGTTATGGGTATACTTGTCATCGGCAAGGACTAGGGAGTTTTTAGGTGATTCTAACATGTATTGACTCAGGGGTGTGGATACTTACAGCTGTTGAAATAAGTATTGAACACGTCACCATTTTTCTCAGTAAATATATTTCACCAGATGTTGGTAACAACCCAAGTAATCCATACATACAAAGAAACCAAAACAAATAAATTCAGAAATTAAGTTATGTGTAATAATGTGAAATGACACAGGGAAAAAGTATTGAACACATGAAGAAAGGGAGATTCAAAAAGGCATGGAAAGCCAAGACAACAGCTGAAAACTATCAGTAATTAAAAAGCAATCCAGCCCCCTGTCAGTGCAAATTAATATCAGCTGGTTCAGTCCCAACTGATGGCCTACAAAAAGGTCTCATGCCAGGGTGTCACACAAGACACATCTCATGATGGGTAAAAGCAAAGAGCTGTCTCAAGACATTCGCAACCTAATTGTTGCAAAACATAATGATGGCATTGGTTATAGGCGCATTTCTAAGCTTCTGAATGTTCCAGTGAACACTGTTGGGGCCATAATACGGAAGTGGTCGAGGCAAATTTATGGTGGGACTGAACCAGCTGATATTAATTTGCACTGACAGGGGTTTGGATTGCTTTTTAATTACTGATAGTTTTCAGCTGTTGTCTTGGCTTTCCATGCCTTTTTGAACCACCATTTCTTCATGTGTTCAATACTTTTTCCCTGTGTCATTTCACATTATTACACATAACTTAATTCCTGAACTTATTTGTTTTGGTTTCTTTGTATGTATGGATTACTTGGGTTGTTACCAACATCTGGTGAAACTTTCATGTCAATAGCACCTTTGGAAATATATTTACTGAGAAAAATGGTGACGTGTTCAATACTTATTTCACCCGCTGTATGTAAATGAGATATTTCTGTATTTAACTTTCAATACATTTGCAAACATTTTTATAAACATGTTTTCAATTTGTCATTATGGGGTATTGTGTGTTGTTGGGTGAGAGAAAAAAATATATTTAATCCATTTTCAATTCAGGCTTTAACACAACTAAATGTGGAATAAGTCAAGGGGTATTAATACTTTACATAATATAATGTGTTTTTACAGTGTCTCTATTCAAGAGTCTTTTAACTTAATGTATTCTGTTCCTGCTTCAGTGTTCTCCCTCACCAACTTTTCCAAACACAGTACATCACCTACTGGCTTGCATCACTTTAAAAACCTCAGGACATTAGATATCCAGTGGTGATTGTGAGAAACAAACTTACAGCACATTATTGGCTAGGCAGTAGAAATAGCCATATACAGACACAATATAGACGGTTTCTGTGGCTTGCCTCTGGCTCTGCGGTGGAGGACAGAGGATTCACCAGGCTTCTGTTCTCTGTTTGATGTTTTTGTCTTAATGGCTTTATTGGAGAGAGAGCGCTGCAATATTAGAAATTCCAGAGTGGAATCCTAGCTGCCCGGATAGAAGTGTCTGAGAGAGAGAAACCACCCAGAGCTCTTATTAAATCTCCCCGGCCACCAGGCGAAAGCACCGCAACGATTCTAATGAAGCATTCTGGGCACAGGGATGAGGAGACCGCCTCTCGAGCCGAGGGACAGGGAGTGTGTAACCCATAGAGCACATGCACGTGCACGGGGCATACACATAGTACTCATTTGTGTAAACCTTGCTGTTTGTCTCTCCAACATTTGCAACATTGTTTCAATATTCAAATTCGATCTCCTGCTGTCTCATAGTATTGAACGTGTTGGGAGTCGGGACGAGACAGAAAGGCAGGCAGCGAAATCATGAATCAGCTGGCATAATTTTTATGGATATATACAAACAAATATCCATTCAAAAAGGTAAAACAAAACTCAGCTAATTTTAACAGAATGGGACCACTGAGTGCTGAAGAGCGTAGCGTGTAAAAATCATCTGTCCTCGGTTTGCATTCCCCTCTGCACAAAGCGAGGTCCATACAGAAATGGTTTGTCGAGATTGGTGTGGAATTAATTTATTTAACCTTCATTTAACTGGTGTGGAAGAACTTGACTGGCCTGCACAGAGCCCTGATCTCAACCCCATCGAACACCTTTGGGTTAAGTTGGAACACCTACTGCGAGCCAGGCCTAATCGCCCAACATCAATCAGTGCCCGACATCACTAATGCTCTGGCTGAATAGAAGCAAGTCCCTGCAGCAATGTTCCAACACCTAGTGGAAAGCGTGGAGGCTGTTATAGCAGAAAGGGGGGGACCAACTCCATATTAATGCCCATGATTCTGGAATGAGATGTTTTCGACGAGCAGGTGCCCTCGTACTTTTGTCATGTAGTGTATGTTTATGGTACAATACTCCTATTTGCCTTTAGTTTTGTCACTGTTATGAAGTTCGACTGGTTCATATATAAAATATTTGAAGGGACAGTGAGCTCAATGTCTCGTCTAAAGCCTCACTTCAGACAGGTGCACTGACCGCAGTCAAGGGAAAGATGCTAGAGGATGAAGAGGATAAGACAGCTTGTCCCCTGTGTATTGTCCTCTATGTATTATCCTCTGTGTATTATCCTCTGTCTACTGTCCTCTGTGTACTGTCCTCTATGTATTATCCTCTGTGTATTATCCTCTGTGTACTGTCCTCTATGTACTATCCTCTGTGTATTATCCTCTGTCTACTGTCCTCTGTGTACTGTCCTCTGTGTACTGTCCTCTATGTATTATCCTCTGTGTATTATCATCTGTCTACTGTCCTCTATGTACTGTCCTCTGTGTACTGTCCTCTATGTATTATCCTCTGTGTATTATCCTCTGTCTACTGTCCTCTGTGTACTGTCCTCTATGTATTATCCTCTGTGTATTATCCTCTGTACTGTCCTCTATGTACTATCCTCTGTGTATTATCCTCTGTCTACTGTCCTCTGTGTACTGTCCTCTGTGTACTGTCCTCTGTGTACTGTCCTCTATGTATTATCCTCTGTGTATTATCATCTGTGTACTGTCCTCTGTGTACTGTCCTATCCATTTCATAAATATTTTATTTATCTGTCTTGAAACAGATCAGCACTGTCAAACCTTCATCATACATTCTTAATAACTTTGTAAATGTTTGAATCGTGTCGTTTCCAATATCATTCCCAGCCGCCACGACTTTCTAATGAGTCCTGTTATATCATTGGAAGTCATGCCACATTTGAATAAATTTATTGTTAAAAATGCAATGGATGTAGATTACAGATTAACGTTAGGACTACAAAAGAAAAGCATCACTACAAACTTTGGTTTTAGTAACATTTCAGTGTAAAGATGATTATCTGTACTGCGGTAAAAGAGGTAACCTGTATCATAATGGACCTATGATGTGATCCACTGGTCTATTTCCAAACTAGTCTATTAATAGACCGTTTCCCCTGTACTATGGGAGCAGTAGAATAGTCCCAAAAGTGCAACCTCTAGTATTTCACCATGTATTTGCCCCAAGTAAATACCATCTAGAAGTATTAACATAGACTGATGTTATCTGATTTGTATGAGGTTGCTCCTTCTACCGTGTCTGTGCTTATGATGAATAATTAACGAAGTGACCCAATTAATATGTGGAAACAACTTCTCATCACTGCCCTGCTTTCTCCGGGTGCACAGAACACTGTCAGTGAGGTGTCACACGCCATGGTGAGCTGAGCACACGCAGACGCCGACAGACAGACACTCACACATAGATGCGCGCAACCACACACATATTTTAACCGTTATATGTGCTCACTCGCGTATCTGATCGTTTCAGTTTTGAAATATAAGAGATGGATCGTTCACATGAGCACACACTACAGTATATGTACAGGGAACTGTATGGCTGTGACATGCACTACCTATCCCTACTTTTTGTCAGATGTTTATATTCTTCCACAGCCACCGCTCTCAGCCAACAGGGAGATTCTGCTACACTGTACCTCGGCAACAGAGCTCCCCAGAAGCCGTTGCCAAGGCACTAAACTCCGGCCGTTAGGCCTTGTTGTCATGGGGGAGTGATTTGAAAGAGTGGCACCACTGTACTTTAGCGCTGAGAGCCAAGCGTCTGCTTTAACAAGATACCGACAGACGGACAGACGGTACACACAGACAGACATGACCGACAGACAGACAGAGAGACAGGGGAGGGCCCAACTTACATCTTAGTGCAGATTGTCATCAAAGCCCAAGCTAATAATATCAGGCCCCGAAATGATAAGCCCCAGTTAGGTCATCACAGGAGACTGAGGAGAGATATTATTACTGCTATTAAATGATACCGTACTATGGTGTGATAATGATTACTATAGCATCATTAGCTGTTGAACTATTGAACTTTCACACATTAAATTCCGTAATGACACAGTCAAGCCCTGACAAATTATTCTGGCTTTAAAAGCATTGTTGCTTATTTTTCTCTCAAGTTGAGGGAATGGAGAAAAAGGGATGAACATAATGGATGATAGTGATATTACGATGTTAATATGGAAATACAGATATGATTTGTTTTCTATGTGTTTTGCACCCAAGACTGTGACAGTAGCTCTTGGTAGATGGGTAGTTGGACTTGTGGTCTTGCAATAGAAGTGTGTGTGTGGTAGATAAAGATGTCTTTCAGTCCTTTGTATACAGAAGTCCTGTCCAACACTTTATATGACCAGGGTGAATGGCCTTATCTTTGTGGATAGGGAATGGAGAAGCTATGTCACGCACACACAGGCGCACACACACTCACACATGTGAATGCACACCTATGCATGCATGCAAACACGAACATATGTGGCAGGAACATCCTGGCAGGAATGTATTAGGCCTGAATGTTTGCTTGTATGTGTTTGCCAGTGTGTGTGGTTGCGTGCAGCTATACTGGGCTCTTGCTGGCCCAGTGAGTGACCATAGCCCACATCACAGTGACACCAGTCCTCCGCTTGACTGGGAGGGACTTCTCACTGGAGAGAGAAAACCTTAGGGACGCTCTGTGTGTGTGTGCGTGTTCCTTTGTGCCTGTTTGTTTGTGTGTGCTTTCTCTTATGAAAAGAGACATTTCAACCTAAAAGCACGGTACACTATCCTGTTGTCAGCACACTGCATGTTACAGGGCAGTGCACTAGTTATTACATTAGAATCCACCGATCTCTCCCTACAGTAGCTACATGCAGTGATTTCTTATCTAATTTACAGTGCTATTGAAATCACAGCAGTATAATTATGTCTTGAGCATTGTAGGTTATGAGCTTATTATTTATGTTATATGGTTTTTCTAGAAACACAGAGCATCTGACCCATTGAAATAGAATCCTAGATTTTAACATGTGGTGTTGGTAGTGTTAACCCTATTGTAACATCCGGTGCCAGTAGTGTTAACCCTATTGTAAGATGTTGTGTCTGTAGTGTTAACCCCATTGTAACATGTCGTGTCAGTAGTGTTAACCTCATTGTAACATGTGGTTTCAGTAGTGTTAACCCTATTGTAAGATGTTGTGTCAGTAGTGTTAACCCCATTGTAACATGTGGTGTCAGTAGTGTTAAGTAACACTATTGTAACATATGTTGTTTGTAGTGTTAACTCCTTTGTAACATGTGGTGTCATTAGTGTTAACCCCATTGTAACATGTGGTGTCAGTAGTGTTAACCCTATTGTAAGATGTGGTGTCAGTAGTGTTAACCCCATTGTAACATGTTGTGTTAACCCAGTTGTAACATGTGGTATCAGTAGTGTTAACCCCATTGTAACATTTGGTTTCAATATTGTTAACCCCATTGTAAGATGTTGTGTCAGTAGTGTTAGTCCCATTGTAACATGTGGTGTCATTAGTGTTAACCCCATTTTAACATGTGGTGTTGGTAGTATTAACCCTATTGTAACATGGGGATTCAGTAGTGTTAACCCTATTGTAACATGTGGTGTCAGTAGTGTTAAGTAACCCCATTGTAACATGTGGTGTCAGTAGTGTTACTTTACTTTTGCTTGTGTGTTGTCCATTAGACTTACCGATAGAGAAGACACATGACCAAGCTAAACTAGCAGCTGCTATTGTATGTCTGCACAAAATTAGCTTTGTTAAGCTGGGGATAATAACCTAATAAGGACTAAGTAAATACTCTGGTCACCCCATGTCCTCTCTAAAGCCCCTTTTCACTGTGATAGTAAGACAGCATTGGGGAACCATAGGTGCTTATGACAAATCTGTTTAAGTAATGCATTATGATGGTACCAATATGCAATAGTTAGTTTCATAATTAGGACTGGAGCTGATACAACTCTTATATTACCCTGAGCAACCACCACCAAGGATACTTGGTATGGTGTCATGGATGCTAGCATTGGTGTCAATCTTGCAGTCTAAAGCTGTTGTCTTCCATCATACAGTATGACTACCCAGGGTCCTTGGAGGGGAAGGAATGTGATGTTCCTGTAGGTGCACTGCACACACACACACACACACACACACCTATGTTACTGTGTACCTTACTTTGTGTTAGGTGCCTTGAACTGACAATGTGTCCTTACATGACACGACACCAGGGGTCTAAATTGCATGTTGCAGTGTGAAAGCCTTTTAGTTAGCATAACACTGAATTATGTATTCACTAGCTGGTTAATTTTTTATAGGAGATGTTGCTGAGCTGCACTCAGGTTTTGAGTGTGACCTTTTGTGATTTGCAAAATGGAATTCCAAAGTAATGTCCTCAAAAGTAATGAATAAATGTTTTGTAAATTAATATAGCTGATATAATTCAGGGGTAGGCAACTAGATACAGCCACAGGCTGATTTTTATCGTAACGGATGATCATGAAACCTCTTGCCTAGAACATTAAATTTTTCCTTAATTTAACTAGGCAAGTCGGAACAAATTCTTATTTACAATGACAGTCTACCTACAGGGTCAGCCACAGTAGTACGGCGCCCCTGGAGCAAATTAGGGTTAAGTGCCAACACATCAACAGGTTTTTCACCTTGTCGGCTCGGGTATTCGAACCAGCGACCTTTGGGTTAATGGCCCAACGCTAGGCTACCTGCTGTGCTCATGAAGTATAGCACCACTTTATACAGGTCCTTCATACAGTACGGTGTCTTTTACTGAAAATAAAATGGATAACGATATTATAACGTGCATTACCACAGCCGACCAGTTCATCTTTCAATCACCCACGTGGGTATATGCTCCTAAAAGCCAATGAGGAGATGGCACATGAGTATATGCTCCTAAAAGCCAATGAGGAGATGGGAAAGGCAGGACTCGATCGGCATCACAAATAGAACCAATTAATTGTTTTGCGCCTGGCAACGCAGATGCTCATTGGCGTGCGGAAGCAGTGTGGGTGCAGCGATTGAATAACATGTATGTGTACATTTATTTTGCAACGCTCCCGCACGCAACGCGAATGGTGTGGTCAGCGTGTAAGTGCTCAGCCCAGTTCTGTGGTATGTAAGGCAGGCTATGTGTGTGTCGCTAAATCAGTAGTATCCATTGACATTACACCTATTTGTAGACCAAACACTCATGGCATTGTTCAGTATTCCTTCAAAGCATGGTGCTACACTGTTTTGCTTGACCCTTTGGACATCAGTAAATGTGACATAAAAGAAGTAGAAGAATTTATTTGCCGATTTATTATACATGTGATCCGGCTTCAAAATACCAGACATCACATCATCAACAAAACCAAACCATTTCCATCTAAATCAGTTGTTATTTTATGGCCTATAATTAGTGTGTACTCTAACCTTCGATCACAATATGAAAAGGCTACATCTAACTCTGTGCTACATCTAACTCCATGCTACATCTAACTCTGTGCTACATCTAACTCTGTGCTACATCTAACTCTGTGCTACATCTAACTCTGTGCTACATCTTACTCTGTGCTACATCTAACTCTGTGCTACATCTAACTCTGTGCTACATCTAACTCTGTGCTACATCTAACTCTGTGCTACATCTAACACTGTGCTACATCTAACTCTGTGCTACATCTAACTCTGTGCTACATCTAACTCTGTGCAACATCTTACTCCACTCTGTGCTACATCTAACTCTGTGCTACATCTTACTCCATGCTACATCTAACTCTGTGCTACATCGCACTCCGTGATACATCTTGTAGACCAGTTTGTGAGACTGTGGGTCTGTTCCTGTTAAGAAGTTGTACATGCAGAGTAACAATGGCCAACCCTCCTCCGGGAGAGCTACTGGCTATGCAGCCTTTTACTCCAGCCTTGCTCTAATACACCTGATTCTGTTGATCAGCTACTCGTCAGTATCGTGTTTGGCTGAATTAGCTGGAGCGTAGGGCTTCATACCCTGAGTGTTGCCCCCCCCCTGTCATTCAGAGAGAATAGGGAATGGGGTCTCTAGAGACTGGAGAGAGATAAAGAGAGGACTGGGAAAGCACTGTCCTGTCCTGGCACAACACAGCTGAATACAGGCCATTGTTAGACCAGGCAAACCCATGGAGCCACTAGACCGTGTAATGCTACACTGCTCAGAGTACTGGCCTATATTATTATTTTGGGCTCCCGAGTGGCGCAGCGGTCTAAGGCACTGCATTTCAGTGCAAGAGGCGTCACTGCAGTCCCTGGTTTGAATCCAGGCTGCATCACATCCGGCTGTGATTGGGAGTCCAATAGGGTGGTGCACGATTGGCCCAGGTTTGGCTGGGGTAGGCCGTCATTGAAAATAAGAATTTGTTCTTAACTGCCTTGCCTAGTTAAATAAAGGTTACATTTTAAAAATATATATATAATTTCTATAGGCTAACAGGTAGCGCTACACTGTTTGTTATCAGAACTTGTTTCATATTTTCATGTCTCATTGACTTTGTTGCTCTTGTAGGCATTAATTTCATACAGCATATTTTGTCAAGTTGCTCTCTCAAGATGAGTTACCGTTTTTCTCATTCCTACTGAAACATTTGTTTTGTTGACTCGTTGAATGGGGTAGCACACTATGTAGTCTATTGGCAGTCTCCCTGCTCTGGTGAGAGCTACAGTTTCAGATTAGAATCTAGGCACTAGATCAGGGTCCATTATTTTCCACACTCACTCACAATAAATCGGGAATTCACTTGCTGCCATCTTCAAAGCCCCTTTGTTCATCGGTAGAGATTCCGCTGACCTTGCTGAACAATGCTGACAGAGAGATGGAGAGAGAAAGAGAGAAAGAGAGTTAGAATGAAAGAATGAATGGGGTAGACAGATGGAAAGAGAGAGAGAAAATAACAAGAGAGGGGAAATTAGAGTGAGAGAATGGAGGAGGGAGAGCGAGAGAGTTTCACAAAAGGCTTTTGTCATCTGGTAGCCATTTTGATTCTCCCTTGATCCGCATACCTCCATGCCTACTGCCTTGCCCTAGTAGCATCATGTCCATTCAACCTACGTGTTAGCCAATAGTCACTTGGACGTACTGCCAAATTCTCTAAAACGACGTTGGAGGCGGCTTATGGTAGAGAAATGAACAATCAATTCTCTGCCAACAGCTCTGGTGGACATTCCTACAGTCAGCATTCCAATTGCACACTCCCTCAAGACTTGAGACATCTGTTGCATTGTGTTTTATTGTCCCCAGCACAAGGTGCACTTGTGTAATGATCATGCTGTTTAATCAGCTTCTTGATATGCCAGACCTGTCAGGTGGATGGGTTATCTTGGCAAAGGTGAAATGCTCACTAACTGTGATGTAAACACATTTGTGCACAACATTTGAAGGGAAATTAGCTTTTTGTGCGTATGGAACATTTCTGGGATCTTTTATTTCAGCTCATGAAACATAGGACAAACACTTGACATGTTGCATTTCTATTTTTGTTCAGTGTACAATGTTCATACACACACACACACACACACACACACACACACACACACACACACACACACACACACACACACACATACACACAAAACACACACACACAAACACACTGTACAGTACACACCTATGAGTGACTCAAAATAGATCTGAATCCATTCTAATTTACCTCATTGTCCTGACACAGATGTGAAGCACACACTCCACATTTTTACAATATGCACTGACTGTTCGCAATTGATCAAACATTCCATAACCCATAGGAAAACAGACAGGATGACTCACTATAAAAAAACTGTTTGCTAATTATTCTGAAAACATTTCAAGTTTCTATAGATGACATATGCAGTACAATATTGTTTGTGTAATGCACTTTGTCCAGGCGTCCGCATGACACCATATTCTCTACTTTTCACTAGGCTATATAGGAAATAGAATGCCTTAAAAAAAATATATATATATATATTATCATTTTGCCCAAAAGCACGTAGGTTTTGTAGTCCAACCTGCATTATCTTTTCTCAAGTCCTTTACTTATAAGGCCCCCTTTGACTACCGTACCTAGCAACTCTGACCGTTTTAGAAACTAGTGTTAGTATTCAGCAACTCTGACCATATTATAAATTTGTGTTAGTATTCAGGAGGGATAGAATGCGTCATGGAAATTAAGACTTAATACATGGACAGGTTCCCCTTGATGTTCCTGGAGCTAATTAACACTAGACCAACACTGTTTGAAGTACAGAAGTGACTTATTTAGTTATTAGGTTATGCATGTAGTTTCAATACGTTTACTGCCTGAACGGTTACAGACAATGGGCTATACACCAGCGAGTGTAAGGCCTAGATCTCAAATCATTTCAGTTGTGTTAAGAGTTGTGTTAAGAGTTTGTTATACTAGTTGTGAGCCACAGCATATCACCATTCAACCATTTCAGTGGGCATTTTTTATGTTAAATGAGTTAACTTTCCCAGAGAAAGGGGCAACATAAGCAGGTTTTGTTGGTCAGATAGACTTTATTCAGTTTAAGGCCCTGTACACTATTCCTGGTGGAACAGGTGGTGGTTTTGCTGTAAGGACTTGTACTGCCACCTGCTGGCATTCATGCTATTGCTGTGATAATACAAGGCTTCCGTTAAAGGGGAACTGCACCGCACTGATTTGGCCTCGTCTTTTTGGCTCGCTCCTCAAGAAATGCCATGACAGAAGCCGTACGTGAGTTGGCTTGGGGGTGTGGTTTGATGTGGCCGTTTCTTGGGTGTGTCCTTGCCACCACCAAGACACACCCATCAGCCAAAACCTTGCCTGCAGCAGTTTCTCCCCACTCAATCATAACAAGCAAACCTCTTGCAGGTTGAGTTCAATAAGTACAGGCAGATGTTTGGTGAGATGCCAGAGGAAGCTTTGAATAAGTCAGTAGCCTGCAGAGTAATATGAGAAGAATGCAATTGCTGAATTTATGTAGATATTCTAAACTAAGTGTTTGTAGTAACAGATCCATGTAGAATAAACAACCATTTACATAATACCAGTGTTCTGCTAATATAACAAGATGCACCTTTCACCTTTCATTGTCATTCCCAGCTGATACAGATACTGTGCCTATCTGCATTTTGTCTGGTGGTAATGGGGCTACCTTGGTAAACATGTCAGAGTGGTCATACCTTCCTGTGTGGTGTCACAAATACAACAGGAGTTCCCTGATCCTGGTGCAGAATAGACAGGGTTTCTCCCTCCACATATTGACTGATACCATTCAATCCAATAATTTAAAAAGACAATACACATAAAAGTTGTGTCTAGTAAAATGTTTATGCTGAGTGCCAGGTCTCCCTCGATTTAGAGACATCAGCATTAAGCCCATCTGTCAGTCTGGACTTCATCTCATAATCTTGCAAATCTCTGTGCTGGCTTCATACATGTTTCTGTGAACACATAGTCACTGTTCTATTACCAATGGCAGTTAGGATAGATAATATCTGACACACAAACAGAAACTATGTTGACGTTTGAACAGGTCAGATAAAACCTAACCAATCATGGTCTCTCCATCAAACAACGAGGCTGGCTTCTAGCAAAAACATCTACAGTCCTCTCCATCTGTAGAAATAGACAGAGTTGATGCAGAGTTCATTAGTGACACATGGAATGAAAAGGGTGTTGAAAATACTGGACATTTCTGCTCTACTGTGTTATTAGTAATCACCTTCAGTCATACACTCTTAGAAAAAAAGGGTTCCATAGGAGAAGAATCCTTTTTTGGTTCCAGGCAGAACTATTTTGGTTCCATGTAGAACTCTCTGTGTAAAGGGTTCTACATGGAACTCAAATATGTTCTGCCTGGAACCTAAAAGGGTTATTCAAAGGGTTCTCATATGGGGACATCCGAAGAACCCTTTTAGGTTATAGATAGCACCTTGTGTGGCAAACGTTAGGAGATACAGTGGCAAGAAAAAATATGTGAACACTTTGTTCGGTCGGTCGGTCGGTCGGCCAGGAAGGGTATGATCCTGACTGATAGTTGGAGTCAGACTCGTAGCCATGGTCACACAGATGCATTGACATTTAGCAATCAAAGGTTACACAGAGTGTCTCAAAACGACCTGTCTTCATAGAAGGTTAAGGTGTTTATGTGGGGGAATGTTGATTCTGTTTCTAGAATGTTCTGGGTTTTACACTGTTATTGATGGTTTCTATGGCAAACCAAGCTAGATTTTGGCGAACCAGACTTCTAAAGCATAATGGTTGGCTATATGGCTAAGGAGAGATGGACATTAAAATCCAAACAACTTAATTGCCCCCTGTGTGGAGTGGTACACACAATGAAACACATACAAAATAATACAAATATTGCATCGCAATAAAGGGAATACATGACATAAATTTAAAGCCGCACTCACACTCTGTATAGTTTTACTATACTGGTGCTGGTCACAGTGTTTCTGCACCTGTGTGCGTCTTGAGTGTAACGCCACACATTGGGTCGTTTTGTCCATTCAGCATAAAACTACATTTACAGTCATTAGCTAGCTCCATGGACTAGTTCAAAGTATCAACAACAACTAAACTCCAATTATTATTTGTGGTATTTGTAAACCGATTAGAGGTCTGTGTAGCATTCATAACTGACAGAAGGTGTGAATGAAAGCTTGACATGAATTCCCTTTCAATAAAATCATGAAGATGTGTTTATACAGGCAGCCAAATTCTCATATGTTGCCCAATTATTGGCAAAAGAGCTGATCTAATTGTCCCAAAGACCAATTAGTGGAAAAATATCAGAATTGGTCTGCCTCAAGCATTTCGCTACCCCCGCAATAACATCTGTTAAATATGTGTATGTGACCAATAAAATTAGATTGGTGTAAATGCAGCCATAAAGCTTAAAATATCTGGATTAGGATATATCGATTGCTCTTAGCTTAGCGTGTGGTTGTGTATATCTTTTTGAATGTTCTAGGTGGTTGTGTTTGTTGTCTGCCTGCAGGGCTGGAGTACTGTGTGCGTATGCAGCTAACCAGAACCTGAGCTCCCAGCTCAAAGGCATGAAGAGACTGGTTAGCAGCAACCTGAAGGACCTGCAGACCTTTGCCAATGAGACGCCAACGGTACAGCCTTTTTACAGTAGCTGCAATGACAGTTAACTGTAGGTGTGCACACAAGGCTAAGTAGAGAATGGAAGAGATGGCTAGATTAAACATCCTCTTATGTATATTGTATGCTTTGCAGTGTGTGCGTGTGCGCGTGCGCGCGCGTGTGTGTGTGAGATAGAGAGAGACTAAAAACAGAGTCCTGCGTTTCTGTAACTTTACTCTGCTCTTCTTTTCACAGCAAATTGATTACCTAATAGCGCAATACGCCACTGCCAAGTACACAGTCATTTCTGACCTAGATAGTAAGTAGAGTGCCTGTTCAGTCTATTGTCTGTTGCAGAAAACTATGTATCTATGGCCGTATCAGGTCCCCTAGATACATAATAGAGTTGGGGTCAATTTCATTTAAATTCAGTCAATTCAGGAAATTCAAAATGTTCTCTATTGCTTTTCTATCCTTGGAATTGGAATTTGAACGTCTGTTTACTTCCTGTATTAAAATGTAATTGACCCCAACCCTGATACATAATGATGCAATTTCTCTATCCTCAGATGTGGGTCCTCTGCTTGGAGGGAAGATTCATGAGGAATTGGGCAAAGAGGTGCGTCCTGCACTGGAAAGTGTGCTCCATATGGCTGGAGGTACGTCCTGTCCTTACGATGTCATTTCCTCTTTCAGACAGATGCTGTAATTGTTTTTACTCTCTACCACACTGACAATACTGTCCTCAAATTGGACACAAGTTATAAGGATATTTTAAGAATATACTGTATATCGTACAGTAGCATTGTAGTTCTTATAGAAATATGAATTAGCTCATAACAAGGTGTACTTTAATGGCTGAAGTAGACATCCTTCTCTTTCCTTTTTACTTGTTGTCATGAAGTCAAAGTTCAGAGGGCCATTAAAGGTAACAGTAAATTAACCCTGACCGGTGACCCCTTGACCTTGTGACCTGTGACCTTGAGACTTCACCCTCGTGTCACTCTTGTGATTGGTCCCCTTGTGGTTCTCCTGGCTCTTGAGCCAACTGTAGCCTGGTCCAAGATCTGTTTGTGCCATTGGCGTGGCAATGACCATAGGAGATGGCAAGAAACAGTTCTTGGACCAGGCTAAATCGCTAGACATCCCTGTGTGTACAATACACTACCTGCCTCTCTTTTGAACTGTCTAAATCTACCTTGCCATCTTAATTACGAATCGATATGGATATATTAAGTATATGGCCTCCCAAGTTCCAACCTTGCTCCACCAGTGGATTGAACCTGCAACTACTTTTCACCTGTTCAATTCGAAAAGCTGCCCCTGTGTGAATATGTGTGTGTTATTTTGTGTGTAATCAAGACCAGGGTATGGATGTGCATGTGTGTGTATTTGGTTTGTGTGTGCGTGCTTGTGTGTGCACACATTGAGTGTTTTTGTGAATCTACCGTGTGCATACGTGTGTGTGTCTTTACAATATGCACTCTCACACACACTTTAAATGTATATAGTTCTGTCCTTGAGCTGTACTTGTCTCATGTTCTGTGCGGACCCCAGGAAGAGTAGCTGCTGCTTTCACAACAGCTAATGGGGATCCTAATAAAATACCAAATGCTCACCACCTCTCCATCCTACCCCGTCCCTGTCCCCATCCCCAGCCATGCGGGAGACCAAGGAGGCCCTGGAGAACGTGAGTGTGTCTCTGGAGATTCTCCAGGAGGCGACAGGGAAGCTCCACTTCAACCTGAGCCTGGTGCGCTCCAGCCTGAACAGAACCCTCAATGATCCGGGCTGCAGCGACGAGGACTCGGATGCCACCACCGCCCAGCTCTGCCGCTCCATCCACAGCTCCCTGGCACAGCTCCACGTCAGTGCCAACTTCACCCGGGTATGCTGGCACACTTCATTAAAGATGATAATAATAGTCATACTGTAATAATTAGATGTATATAGCACAACATACGTATGTGTTGTGTGTGATGTGTTGCAGTTACCTGATGTGAACAATCAGTTGGAAAGTGTGAATCAGGTGCTGAAAACAGACCTCAGGGAAATCGTTCAAAAGGTGAGTCTAGAAATGTTGCAACAGGTACTGTATAAGTTGTGAGATTTTCTTTGATATTTGTGACACTGTATCATCAATGCAAACTTGCCTTTTCCTTCTCCAAACAGGGATTCTCCTCATTCAATGACACTCCAGGCATGGTTAGTGACCAGATGAGGAACGTAGTCGAGGGTGAGTGGCATCTCTTTAACATAAAACAGTTTCAGAAGACACTAAAGTTAGGGTTATGTTATTGTGAGTCAGTCATGTTCAATATGGTATGAATACTCATGGAAAGTAATGTCTTATACACCCAATAAGATCAATGGCCATATTCCAATACCCCAAAATACAACATTGTATTACTCCATTATTTCACTAATACCTCTGAATATATACACTCTCTCCCTCCCAGGAGCCCGGGGCATGTTTGACGTCATCAGCACCAACATCAGCAGCTTCTCCAAGGTGTTCCCTATACACAGCACTCTGGCCAACTTCACCAACTTCATCAGTCACATACAGTCCAAGATAGAAGACTCCTACTCTGAGATTGATCAGATAGACTTCTACAGGTACAATCGGGAACTGGGACCCTATTCACAAACTGTGTGTCCCAAATGGCACCCTATTCCCTATATAGTGTACTACTTTTGACCGGGGCCCATGATGTGCTCAGAGTTTAGAACAAATAAAGGTCTTCACCTGCCTGGTCTGTGGTAGATTGCCATAAAGAGAGTAGAATCTGTTGTTACTGAATATCATCTGGAGTTATTCCATAATGAATCAATCATTTGATTTTAGCCTAATGTAGTGGTTGGTTGTTACTTGTTATGGCATCTTATCCTAATGTAGTGGTTGGTTGTTACTTGTTATGGCATCTTATCCTAATGTAGTGGTTGGTTGTTACTTGTTATGGCATCTTATCCTAATGTAGTGGTTGGTTGTTATTTGTTATGGCATCTTATCCTAATGTAGTGGTTGGTTGTTACTTGTTATTGCATCATATCCTAATGTAGTGGTTGGTTGTTACTTGTTATGGTGTCTTATCCTAATGGAGTGGTTGGTTGTTTCTTGTTATGGCATATTATCCTGATATAGTGGTTGGTTGTTACTTGTTATGGGATTTTATCCTAATGTAGTGGTTGGTTGTTACTTGTTATGGCATCTTATCCTAATGTAGTGGTTGGTTGTTACTTGTTATGGCATCTTATTGTAATGTAGTGTTGTTATCGCATATTATCCTGATGTAGTGGTTGGTTGTTAGTTGTTATGGCGTCTTATCCTAATTTAGTGGTTGATTGTTACTTGTTATGGCATCTTATCCTAATGTAGTGATTTGTTGTTACTTGTTATGGCATATTATCCTGATATAGTGGTTGGTTGTTACTTGTTATGGGATTTTATCCTAATGTAGTGGTTGGTTGTTACTTGTTATGGCATTTTATCCTAATGTAGTGGTTGGTTGTTACTTGTTATGGCATCTTATCCTAATGTAGTGGTTGGTTGTTGCTAGTTATTGTGTACTGGTGTACTGACTCCAGGGTTCCTCTACAGGTGGATTTGCTGTATTGGCCTATGCTGCATGGTAGTTTTCATCCTGGCCTTCAACTTCCTGGCCATGCTGTGTGGCACCATGGGATACGACAAGCACGCCTCCCCCACCACACGGGGCTGCGTCTCCAACACTGGCGGCACCCTTCTCATGGCGTGAGTATTTCTGCCCAGCTGTCTCTCTAGCTGGCTGGCTATCTGTTTGTCTGGTTGTCTGTCTGTCTGTCTCTCTGTCCGTCCGTCCATCCATCCAATGTGTCTGTATGTCTGTCAGTATATACAGCACTAAGAGTGTGAGTGTGGAGATTGATTGATTGATTGATTGATTGATTGAATGCTCTATCTATGTGTGTCTCCACAGCGGTGTGGGTTTCAGCTTCCTCTTCTCCTGGATAGTGATGGGAGTGGTGACCGCCACCTTCCTGGTCGGGGGCAACGTGGAGAAGCTGGTCTGTGAGCCCTTCCACACCAAGCAGCTCTTCAAGGCAAGTTATGATGTGATAACTCTAAATGTGACAATGTTAGGTATTGTATATGGTCCTTCTGTATATTAATGGTCTAGAACTGTATGATGGTCTTACTGTATAATACTGTATGATGGTCTTACTGGTAATTTGTGTCCAAGGTTTTGGACACGCCTCACCTGGTGAACCCTGAGTGGAAGAACTTCATCCCAGGTTATATGTACAACGACTCAGACCTGGATCTGACAGTGGAGAGTCTCTACAGGTGATACTGTACTGGATGTATGGATGTAGCACTTACTACTGGGGATTCATTTCTTTGTGTTTTAATGATGGCCTATGTTTTACATAGACTGGCTGGTCTATATAGAATGAAACTATATTGATTACTTATGAATAGAACCAGGTCATAACACTAGATATTCCTGTTTTGTTCCTGAGTTTGATTGAAATAAATGTCACAGGATAATGGCTGTGTCTATATTCTACCTCTTCACATTTTAATAAATGATTTAAAGGATTGAAATTAGGGAGAGGGATTAATACGTGAATTGCTTATTGATCTTTTATGCAGGAGTTTTCATCAACTTTCATCATCTGTCGATTAGAACAGGCAGCAAAGCGGTGTTGTAAGACCGTCCCGTTATATTTCCGTATAGAGACTTGTCGTCTTAGCTACTGCCTAGTCAGGGAATGAGCCTGTGTACAGACATGACCGTACTTTTACCCTTACTTCACTCTCCCATGTCACCATTGAATGTGTTCATGTTAGTTGTGTAACTACAAACAATGGACCTAAATGGGAAACGTGAGTCATGCATGCTGACTTAATACTTTACGTTGGATAAGCTCTCTAAAAGTGACTTGTGAGAACACTGCTTATAAAATGACCGGAAAGCAGCGATACAGAGCTGAATAGAGTTCCAACTTTGTTCACTGGGTGGCAGCAGAGAGACCTAACTAACCAAGGAATGAATGAATGGGCGTGATAATATTGACATTTCTCTCTCTCTATTTCTCTCTCTTTTTTTCACTCTTTTCTTCTCCTCTCAGTAATTGCAAAAATAACAGAAGTCTCTACTCTGCCATGCGCCTGGATAATGTATTCAATGTCACAACCTTCCTAAACTCCAGCCTGGTCAGTATTCCCATGCATTGTGCAGTGTGCACTCACTCATGGTAACACATGGATATAACACACTTTAGTTACTGTAATCACACTCACATAGAGCTAGCTAGCATAAATTAGGCTAGGTTAGGGTCAGGGATGGATAGAGCTAGCTAGCATAAATTGGGCTAGGTTAGGGTCAGGGATGGATAGAGCTAGCTAGCATAAATTAGGCTAGGTTAGGGTCAGGGATGGATAGAGCTAGCTAGCATAAGTTAGGCTAGGTTAGGGTCAGGGATGGATAGAGCTAGCTAGCATAAGTTAGGCTAGGTTAGGGTTAGGGATGGATAGAGCTAGCTAGCATAAGTTTGGCTAGGGTTAGGGTCAGCCCTAACCGTACAAATTGATAGAGCTGGCCTGCATCAATTAGGCTAGGTTACACAAATTATGGTAATTTTTGTGGGGTTTTGTGTTATTTTTGTATATAGACCACATATAAAAAAGTTTATGTTTATTGACATTTGTCATTCATTTTGTTCTACAGCTTATCTATTATATATAGTGTCTCTTAGCTAGTGAGGATTTGCTGTGTCTTAGCTCGGGCCTCCCTGTTTTTCTCACACTGTTTTTTTTTCATTCATATTAAATGAGTTTTAAGAAGACACAACAGAAATAAAACAGGCCATCTTAATCTGTACTTTGTATCAATGAATGGGGTTGCCTAAGAAGTAGGAAGACCCTCTTTGAATTAAGAGGGGCCTCAATGTAAAGTTTGTGTTGCTAGGTAGGGTAACAGAGTCCTACCCTGTCCCTGGTCTATGGTACCGCTCCACCCCCACACCACCACTAAAGAAAATCAATAACAAACCCCTCTGTTTACATAACGCTGAATGACCAAGTAAACAACTTTGTTTTGATCACCATTTTGTTCTAAGCTCTCTAAAATAGTCTTGACCATAGAATTCTATTTCTATGTTCTTGACTCGAGGTTGAGGCTGCTAAAGTGGAGGCTACTAAAATAGTGTTGGAAAACAAACCATTTGCACAAATGCAAACACATTTTTGCTCTTGCAGCAACCATGTGCAATGAAGATAAACAAAGGGTAAACAAACAGATTCGCGCCTGTAACATTTCACTTGAAGGGTACCTACATAAGGACTTCATAACACATTCATAACCCATCTATTACATATGAAATGTAACTACGCTCCCACTCCAGTACAACTAGGAGATGGTGAGGATGTTTGAAAGTGTGAAATTGACATAAGGGCTTCATAAACCCACATTCGTTACCAATATATACCAGATTCATAGCTATTGCTTATCTTTACCGATGTAGCTGACTGTTCTCCCTGTGTTTCCAGGACACCAAGGAGGTGGGTAAGATGTTTGACAGTGTGAAGATTGACCTGAAAGGTATCGTCCTGCTGGAGTCTGAGGGGAAACAGAGCCTCATTGACTTCTCTGAGACGGGCGTCGCCGAGATCAACTACGCAGCGTATCTGGAGGAGGTAGAGTACTGGCATTGAGGGGGCATCTCAATCTAAAAATACGTTAATTTCTATAGTTTAATGTGGCTTCCTCTACTCGACTCCTCTCCTTATCTCAATAGTGTAAAGTGTCCTCCTCTCCTTATCTCAATAGTGTAAAGTGTCCTCCTCTCCTTATCTCAGTAGTGTAAAGTGTCCTCCTCTCCTTATCTCAATAGTCTATAAAGTGTCCTCCTCTTCTTATCTCAGTAGTGTAAAGTGTCCTCCTCTCCTTATCACAATAGTCTAAAGTGTCTTCCTCTCCTTATCTCAATAGTCTAAAGTGTCTTCCTCTCCTTATCTCAATAGTCTACTTTGGCTTCCTCTCCTCATCTCTTCTCCTCCGTGTCTCCTCTCCTTCATCTCAAGCCACTGTAGACTTTTCAGATATACCTTCAAAAGACACACAAGCATACTTGGACAACACATCACTAAAGATAGCAATAATTTCAGACGCTAACCTGCTTCCAAGCAACATCCTGCATTAGTGACTTATCTTTGAACGGTAGATTAAGTTCCTGTATACAAGACAAATGTATACAATACTAACCAGGGTAGGTATAACAGAAGCATCCTAACTTAACTGTCAAATCATATATTATCATTTTTTTTTATTTAACTAGGCAAGTCAGTTAAGAACAAATTCTTATTTACAATGACGGCCTACCTCCAGGCCAAACTCGGACGACACTGGGCCAATTGTGCTATGGGACTTCCAATAATGGCCGGTTGTGATACAGCCTGTATTTGAACCAGGTTGTCTGTAGTGACGCCTCTTGTGCTGAGATGCAGTGTCTTCGACCGCTGCGCCACTTGGGAGCCCCAAAATGTTCAAATTTTAGGATGTACATTTAAGATGAGATACCACGATGGATTTAGGATTTGCTTCTGTTATTGCCAACCAGTATTTAGCTGGAGTCTTTCCTAGGGTCTTCCTGGGGTCTTCCTGAGGTCTTCATGGGGTCTTCCTGGGGTATACATCTATAGCATTACAAGATAGCTAATTATTCATAATTTTTAATTCAGTGCCGGCAATGATTTAGCAGTGGTGATGTGTTTTATAGCTACTCTTTCCAATAAAATATAGACCTCAGACTATGTCTTCTCTGTCAGAATATGTTGAATGAGGGAGAACATTAAGTTACTAAGGAACATGATCGTCTAATGGCCTCTTACTGCAGCTTGTGTAACACTTTAGTTAAAACCGACAGCTATAATGCTTTATGACGTGTTATAAGCCTGTATGAGCCTTTAGTGTGATATTATAAGGCTTGTAAATGTTAGCTATGTCTCTATGTGCACAGTTGCACAAATGACTCTATATGGCTGTTATTATAAGATGAGAAGACAGAAGGGTGTGATACATGCTTATGGCAAGTCTTATAATGCATTATAACAGCATCATAAAACATTATAATCCTATTTCTGTTCATTTACAGGTCAATAAAGGGGTGACTCAGGTGGACTTACTGTCGTACGCAAATGAGCTGGAGGCACAGACAGACCTAATGGTAAAAAGAAAATTCAACCAACCGTCCAATAATAACTCTTACTGAAAAACCAACTCCAACCCACCACACAATGTTTTCTCAGTGTACCAGTAGATTGAAACTTTATTTACACCACGATCCAAGACAGGGATCCAATGGAATGGGAGTTCAGATCTAAAACTATGTCAAACTTGTGTCTTCATCAACTGCATAGCCTCGCGGTGGTTTGCTGTCGACACACACACACACACACACTGAAGCAGTCTCTGAAAGCACTTCTTAATGTTCTGCCTTGCATTTAGGGGTTGGAAGCTCACACAAGCACACAAGCTCCCCATTCATGGCCCAAAATGTTGCCGAGTCCAACTCTGGGTCCTCCACCACCTGCCATGGGCTCGAAGTCAGTGGAGCCAGTTTAAAGTGGTCTTCTGTGGGGTGATCTGTGCCCCTGCCTGTGCCCCACTAGTATTCATCTGGTGCCCATCTGTCCTGGTGCCTCATGTCCTGTTGACATTGAGAACACACACACGCTGGACACTGAGAATGGTTCACCCATACAGAGATAATATAAATTACTTGATTCTACATGTAAGTCTATGGGTTCAATATGTAGTTTTTATGCTGCATTACATTAATTGATTAAGGCAGTCTCTTATACTAAGTGGTTTGCTGTGTGTAGGCCTGTGTACTATAGAGATTGCATATTGCTCTAAATATGTATAAATGTATACATACTGTACATGAATGTATGTATGTAGGACTAGTATACAACAGGCTATTGGATGGAAAACATCTGTGTGTGGTGTGTGTGTGTGTGTGTGTGTTTGTGTGTTTTTACATATGTCTGAACCTATGGGGCGACTAGTACGGTCACTGATTTGAATCCCAGTGCCGACAAGGTGAAAAATCTGTAGCTTTGCTCTTGAGCAAGGCACTTAACCTCAATTGCTCCAGGGGCGCTTAACAATATTGACCCTAGCAGTGATCCCACTCCCTGCGGGTGTCTCAGGGTCTGGCTTGGATATGCAATAAAAACATTTCCATGGCACACTTGTACAAGCAACAACCACAAGTGTTTAACAAGACAAATATAAGCACCCCCCCCCCCCCGCCCAAATTAATTATTATTATTACCTTGTTTGTATGTGTCTGAACCTCTGTCTCTGTGTTTGTCTTCAGCCCAAAGGGCCCCTCCAGACTTCTCTAAAGAGCCACGCCAACAGTCTCCGGCAGATCCACAGTCAGCTGGTCATCCCTATGGAGCAGGCCATGGTAATCAAATATCGATCTTCAATCATTATTTTTTATGTTAACATCCATGTCTGGGCCCATCAGTGCTCAGCTTCACCCGACTGGCAGAAATGGCCATGGCCGTAGTCATGCGATACCCTCTTAGAAGAAAAGGTGCTATGTCTAGAACCTAAAATGGTTCTTCAGCTGTCCTCATAAGAGAACCCTTTGAATAACTTTTAAGAGTGTACTGTATGTGTATGTGCACATGTGTGTACATACATTCTTGTGTGTGTGTGTGTGTTCTCAGAACTTTACATGCGGGAGGAATTTGACACATCATTGCCAGACGTCGATACAATCTCAGTCAAGCTTTCATTTCTCCAATGTCTGTATTGACTATTACTCAAAACCTCTAGAATATGGAGCTAGACCAGGGCTCTCCAACCCTGTTCCTGGAGAGATACTCTCCTGTAGGGTATCTCTCCAGGAACAGGATTGGAGTTAAAACCTACAGGAGGGTAGCTCTCCAGGAACAGGGTTGGAGTTAAAACCTACAGGAGGGTAGCTCTCCAGGAACAGGATTAGAGTTAAAACCTACAGGAGGGTAGCTCTCCAGGAACAGGGTTGGAGTTAAAACCTACAGGAGGGTGTCTCTCCAGGAACAGGGTTGGAGTTAAAACCTACAGGAGGATCAGGGTTGGAGAGCCCTGAGATAGAGAGACACATAGGTATTATTGACCTGCAAGAATCAGATCATTTCAAATAGTTGAAAATGTGTGCGGTGTGCTTGATTTGTTTGTGCACTTTTGGAAGTACATTGGTTAACAAACCAAGTACAGCCCATCTGACATATGTATTTGACCCAGGTATCAATCGTTGTGCTGTTGAACAATAGAACCCTGAAAAGGCGTTCAAAGCTAGGATATTGAAGTAGCTGAACGTTACATTCACCAGGGCAAATCAATCATATATTTTGCTATACGTTGCACCCGTATTTGGCTCTTTGTAAGGCCTCAACATATATACGTACATGACATCACAGTAGCTCACACATGTGTTTCTCCCAAAATACCATAATATCCCCATAAATATTCAAAGTCATTCCTAGTACTGCAGTCTTAGATCTGTCTCATCTTTTTCTTTCTGTTTTTAACTCTTCCTACTTTGATTAATGGCTGCCAAGAAATATGTTAGAGCGAGGGTAAGCATGTGTCTCCAAAATGGATCTGTGTCTGTTTTATACTGTTGAGGGCGCTGCTCCATTCTCCCATCCTTTAAAGCTCATATTGACTTTTTATTTTCAAATGTTTTTTATTTTTATGAAGGCCTATGCCTTGCTAATATCGATATCAAACGATATCGATATAATATCAAAATATAAGTATTGGTTCCCCCCATTAGTTATGCATGAGTTGTCCATGTTCCTTGTACCTCGAATCCAAGTGGCTTCCCTGACATGCCCTGACTATTACCATGAACTTCCATTCTCTTTCAGGGCAGGGTAGAGACTTATAAATGAGATTCGTTAGTACACCATGCTGATTCAGACCCGAATGACATGATTGTACAAGATCCTTTACAGGCCGCGTAAAATAAATCTGTAGATTAGTCTGTGTGTAATTTGTAATTTGTTAATCCTGCAATTATACTTCAATAATCTGGTACATGTCCTGACTAATTACCATGTTCATATACCAGCATGGAGTTGATCATTTGTCACATTTTCCACGTATCGGTCATCACTTGTCTACACTTGTTCAAATAGTATTGAGAAAATGGATTAGGAATGTGAACATACTTTAATTGTGGTTTCTACATACACTATATGGCCAAACGTATGTGGACACCCCCTCAAATTAGTGGATTCGGCTATTTCAGCCACACCCATTGCTGACAGGTGTATAAAATTGAGCACACAGCCATGCAAGCTCCATAGACAAACATTGGCAGTAGAATAGCCTTATTGAAGAGCTCAGTGACTTCCAACGTGGCACAGTCATAGGATGCCACCTTTCCAACAAGTCAGTTCGTCAAATTTCTGCCCTGCTAGAGCTGCCCCGGGCAAATGTAAGTGCTGTTATTGTGGAGTGTCTAGGAGCAACAACGGCTTAGCCGCGAAGTGGTAGGCCACACAACCTCACAGAACGGGACCACCGAGTGCTGAAGCGCGTAGCATGTAAAAATGATCTGTCCTCGGTTGCAACACTTACTACCGAGTTCCAAACTGCCTCTGGAAGCACAAGAACTTCATGAAATGGGTTTCCATGGCCGAGCAGCCGCTCACAAGCCTAAGATCACCATGTGCAATGCCAAGCATCGGCTGGAAGGGTGTGAAGCTCGCCGCCATTGGACTCTGGAGCAGTGGAAACGTATTCTCTGGAGTGACGAATCACGCTTCACCATCTGGCAGTCCGACGGACAAATCTGGGTTTGGCGGATGCCAGGATGACGCTACCTGCCCGAATGCATAGTGCAAACTGTAAAGTTTGGTGGAGGAGGAATAATGGTCTGGGGCTGTTTTTCATCGTTAATGCTATGCCCCTTAGTTCCAGTGAAGGGAAATCTTAACTCTACAGCATACAATGTCATTCTAGACGATACTGTGCTTCCAACTTTGTGGCAACAGTTTGGGCAAGATCCTTTCCAGTTTCAGCTTGACAATGCCGACGTGCACAAAGCAAGGTTCATACAGAAATGGTTTGTCGAGATCGGTGTGGAGCCCTGACCTCAACCACATCAGACACTTTTGGATGAATTGGAACGCTGACTGCGAGCCAGGCCTAATCGCCCAAAATCAGTGCCAACCTCACTAATGCTCTTGTGGCTGAATGGAAGCAAGTCCCCTTAGCAATGTTCCAACATCTAGTGGAAAGCCTTCCCAGGAGAGTGGAGGTTTTTATAGCAGCAAAAGTGGACCAACTCCATATGAATGGCCATGATTTTGGAATGAGATGTTCGACGAGCAGGTGTCCACATACCTTTGGTCATGTAGTGTATTTTGAAACACATTTCTCATGACCAAAATCCACATGAAATAGCCATTGGTGTTGTTGTTGTTGTAGTTTCATATGAAGCATTTTCCTCCCAGTGGGAACCACGCCGCTCATCTTTTCCTGTATGTGATAAAACTAGAACTGTATCTTCAAGCATCATGGTGATGCTTGTGCCTATCTTGTCTCCCCTGTGTTTCAGTGGTGTGTGTTTTAGGAGTTATTACGGTCTCTGACCCCTGACCTTTGATCTCTGGGGTGTTAACTTGTGTTGTGCATTTCCCTTTTAAAGAGTATGCTTAATCAGAGCATCAGACTACTCGAAAGGACTGCCTCAGACCTGCCGGTAAGTGGGCCTCCTACAAACCATGTACCCTAACAGTTCACACTGTCTCAATCAACATCAAGCATTCGTAATGCACCCATAAACACTGAATAAAGACTACGTAACAGCTGCATGGACTGTTATGAAAGCATCTTGAGCATTCTTCTGCTCTGTCCTGTCCAGAACAAAATCACTGATGTGCTGAAGACCATCGAAGCGGCCCAGTATCTCATCTCCCAGAATGCAACACATGTCGTCAACCAGGTGACTAAGATTACTTCCCAGTCATTGTTTACATTTCAATGCTAGGATTAAACTCAGTAGCTAACATATTATTCCTCTGTCCATTAGGAAACGGAAAAGTACAAGCAAACCATTGTTGGTTATTTCAGGCAATACATAGAGTGGGTCAGGACCTCCGTAAGTATTTGTGTCCCAACAGTTTGTTAATGCCTATTACAGTTCTTATATTAGAATTATGACGTAGAAGGTAAACTTGTGTTAGCTCCCAAACTATGTTGACATACAGCTTATCAACTGCTCATTCTCTGAGAATGTTAAGACTCTGGGGTCTAAATATAGAAAGAACACAAATGGAAACCAACTTTGAAATGTTCTCTGTGAGTCTTGAACCTTGTTTTTTCCCTGTGACCTTTGAACCTTGTTTTCCCTGTCAGCCTTGAACCTCATTTCCCCTGTGATCCTTGAACCTTGTTTTCCCTGTTACCCTTGAACCTTGTTTTCCCTGTGACCCTTGAACCTTGTCTTCCCCTGTGACCCTTGAACTGTGTTTTCCCCTGTGACTCTTGAACCTTATTTTCCCTGTGAGCCTTGAACCCTGTAGCCTAAGAAGGAAATTAGATAAAGCAGTACTGAGTTCTGGTAAATTACTGTTGTACTGTTTGAACAGGCTGCTTTTCATTCATTTTATTGAATTGTGCCAAAAATAACAGCTCTCCTGACTTGTTTGCAATCAACTTAGTCATCAATCGTCCGTGTGTAAAGCTATAACATCCCTTCATTTTCCAGAAATTCCAACCGACAACTTTCATAATTGTTTGTCAGTGGTATAACTGATGCCCTTTGTCTGCATGGTTTACCCAGCTGACCACGGAGGTAGCAGTCTGCAAACCCTTCAGCAACATTGTGGACACAGTGGAGATTGTAGCCTGCAGCTTCTTGGTCGACTCGTTGGTAACTAAAAACGCAATATAAGGGCTCCTTTGAAAACATGCCTGAAACATCAGTTGGGCGGTTGGGATACAGACAGGCAGGCAGGCAGGCAGGAAGGGCCTTGCTTGGAAGGAGTGGGGGGGGGGGGGGGGGGTGGTGTTAGTCTCTGGAGAAGGATCACATGTTACTATACCGGAACACTATGTTCACACAGTCATGTGCATTCTACCGGCATGGATTCACACAGCCCCCTCAGTGTTCAAGACAGGGCGGGGTTCTTTCTGAGGGCTCCAGGTTTTAGCTGATGCTAATGGCTTGATATATGTGAAGGCTCAGGCGAGGTACAAGGACTGTGTGTAAGGTGAAGGTTCTGCAGTGGAGATGGGTGGGGGTAGGGAGTTTAGGGGTCGTGGAGGTAAGGGGGGGTGCCATGCCCCCCTTCTCCCAATCACACCATCACCCCCTCCAATCATACACACCTACCCACCTCACCCCCTCCAATCACACACACCTACACACCTCACCCCCTCCAATCACACACACCTACACACCTTACCCCTAACCTGATTAAGAACGTACAAATCAGGCCCTGGAATCCAGCACATAATCAGTGAGAGCTAGTTAGACCTGGCAGCGCGCAGTGGGGCACCCTACAGAGTATTGCAGAGATTGGGAAAGACAGAGAGAGAGAGAAATAGTGAGAGAGACAGTGCGAGAGGGACCGAGAGAGAGGGACAGAGAGAGAGACAGACAGAGAGAGAGTCAGAGAGAGGGAGACGAGAAGGAAATAAAAATGACTTTACATAATCCCGACATCTGTCCGGTCGGCATGGGGCCTTACTAACACACTCCCAATGGCAGGAAGCATCTCTGCCTCCACTAATGAAGTGGAACAAATAGCCACTTAAAGCCTCCATAGGTTCCAGCGCCAGCTAATTGACTTGGACTGGGAACCGGATGTTTTTGGACACACTGCACTGACCAAAGTGCTTGTTAAAGCTTGATAGGTAATTTTACTAGTGTCCCGGAACAAAGGTACAGGAACACAGGAAAGAGTTAGTGCTTCTAGTCGTTCCACAATAGCTACACACCAGGGTTTCCACGCTGAATCTAAAGAGTAGAGAAGAGTGAACAGCACAGTGTGTCTGGTAAGGATGGAGGAAGGGAGCAGGTTACCTAACATGGAGACAGAGTAAAGCTGGGACGTTTTGACTATCAGTGGGGTTGGAAGGGAGCCAAATGAATCGTGACAGTGTTAATATGGGGCTGTTACTACGCACTGTTATGTCATGGCTATGATGACTTCATGTAGACTTGACTCCTTGGTTTCCCCATTTAGAGATGGCTAAACTGTCCCGCTACACAAACATGCAATTACACAGGTACACGCTCTGCAGACATTGGTGTCCAAAATGATGGAAAGTTCTTTATGGAAGGGAAGGGTTGAAAAGTGTAGGCAGTGTATGGTGTTATACTTCATGCCTAATTCCCAAGTGTTAAAAAGCTACCCAGTAATGAGATATGAAATGAATGATATGTTAACATTTTGTTCTACCTAACCATTGCTATACTTTATATCATAAACCAGTAGAGCTTATGTCTTGATCATGTATTTCACTTTTTGGTGGGGGTAAATCTAAAGAGAACATGAAGCGAACCCAGGACTGCTTTTTGCCTGGATATCAGATCCACTGACACAGCTTTCTCTCTGTTTTCTGTCTCTCAGAACACATTCTGGTTTGGCCTAGGCTGCTGCGCTCTGCTACTCCTTCCAAGCATCATCCTGTCAGTAAAACTGGCAAAGTTCTACCGTAGAATGGACACAGAGGATGTTTACGATGAGTGAGTGCCTCTTGTCCACTTTTAATATTCTGCTATTCACAAACAGTTTGTCATATCGGGAAAGAACCCTTTGATCTTCCTCTTAATTCAACTTTAGCTGAGGTTTGGAAGTCCCCTGCTATTCATTTGTAGTGCAACCCAGTGATTAGTTTATAGTGAACTTTATTACATCCTCCTTCCCTGCCATTGGCCCGCCCCACCTAGCACTTTCCCCCTGTTTGGTTAAAGAGGCCATACAGTTGAGTTGAGGGCCTTTGCGTTCCGCCTGGAAAATAATCTAGGGCAAACACTGCCTTTTTTAGACCCTTATTATAAGCATGAAAGAGACTGAATTGGGGAGTGGTAATCAAAGTGGTAATTAACACAATTTGATTCAATCCCACATCCGACAATATGAGGTTATAGTGTTGCTTCTGTGCGGTGGTGCTAGCTAGCTACTCCTTTCTTTCTTGTTTATTATCTTTTCCCCCTCTTATGTCTATTGCAATACAGTAGTAGTACATAGTAGTAACGCAGTAGTACATAGTAGTAACTTTGGAGTACATAGTAGTAACTTAGTAGTAAGTAGTATTAAGGAGTAGCAAGTTACAATAACTCTTTCTACTGCTTAATTCTCTCTCTCTCTCTCTCTCTCTCTCTCTCTCTCTCTCTCTCTCTCTCTCTCTCTCTCTCTCTTTTCCCTTGCAGTTCATCTGTTTCTGGGACTTGGCATTTTACTTTATGATAACCATTCCTACTATTTCCATCTCCTTCCTCCTTATTTTTCATTTAATTTCTCTCTGTCAAGCACTTTGCACTTTAAGAAAAACAAACAGCGTATTAAGAGTTGTGGAATACTATTCATAATGTTTTATGCATCCTTCAGTTGCCCTCGCCTCGCCCCCAGGCACTTTGTGTAGTGAATAAATACGAGTCACCAAGTGGCTTGGTCAACGACGTGCATCAGTACTATTGTGCACAAAACCTTCTGGTGCATTTCTATTGCTGAGCATTTCATTAACATTTTTGCTTTTTTGTATCTTTGTAGCATTGAGACAATTCCCATGAAAACGTAAGATTTATATTACCTCTCCTTTCTCCTTCCAGTATAACTCATTGGTACATCTGCGCTTTTCTTTGGATTGTGTACATAGATTTCATTGCTGATTTCTTGGTGCTGGTTTTACTTTTCTAGATTTCCTTTGTGTGTCATCTTGAAGAAATGCCCCTTGTTGGTCATTTAAGGGCATTTACAATCATTATCTTACAAAAGCAAAAGTCCACCTCTGTTTTTGTAAGTTAAGATTGTAAGATCAAATATGTTCACGACTTCCTATATGGAAACATTTGTTTACGTCTAGAATCCTATTCCTATTTAGAGAAAAGCCTTTTATTGCCGAGGGTTGATAGCATGCCATGTCTCTCACCTCATATTTTTTCGTATGCAATGTTTTGTTTCAGTATGGAAATTGGTAATAATGGTTATCATAATGAGTGTTTACAAGGTATCCAAAACCCTGTAATGACAAGGTAAACTAAGTATAAAGTAGGCCTACGGAAATAATCAATTTGCATGGCATGTTTCAGGGAGGGAGGGGGGCAGGGGCGGCATGTTGGCCTGGGGGCAGTCAGTCAGTCACTCAGCGGGGCGGTTAAATAAGGTGGATGGGACACTGCATGCCCTAGGGCGTTGGCTAGCCTCTCAGACACATCTGGAGGTCAGCTGGACTCTTTCTGCTTTGCTGGTTGCTGCTCCAGCATTGGGAGGTTGTGAGCAAGATAAGTAGTCCACTGTTTACGGCTTGTGTGTTTTGGGTTTGGCATGATCTTTGGAGCATTACTAATTAATCCACAGCATGCTCTGTGCACGATGACTTGATCAAGTGAAATGAAACTCCTTGCATGTCTCCTCTTCTTTAGAATTGGGCAAACTGATGTGAATGTACACGTGATCCTTTTGATCAAAGTGAGGCAAAAAGAGAGGCAAGCATGTCTGCTTTGGTGTGGTACTGAGACAACTGCTCATGTGACTAACTTCTTCTAACAACCTCTAACGGCATGGCTTTCATTGAAATGTACAACAGGCATGTCTTTGGACAGCCAAAATGTTTTAACTATATCAGTGTCCAGAGACAGAGAGCATCTCCACAGAATGGCTGAAAGGAAAAAGAACAATAACCATCCCGCCACCTAGGGCTTGTCGACCCAATAATCAGCAATTCACCATGGTTGGCTTGTCTTATTACAACTGATCCAATAATCATCAATTCACCATGGTTGGCTTGTCTTATTACAACCAACCCAATAAACATAAATTCACCATGGTTGGCTTGTCTTATTACAACTGATCCAATAATCATCAATTCACCATGGTTGGCTTGTCTTATTACAACTGATCCAATAATCATCAATTCACCATGGTTGGCTTGTCTTATTACAACCAACCCAATAATCATCAATTCACCATGGTTGGCTTGTCTTATTACAACCAACCCAATAATCATCAATTCACCATGGTTGGCTTGTCTTATTACAACCAACCCAATAATCATCAATTCACCATGGTTGGCTTGTCTTTTACAACCAACCCAATAATCAGCTATTCACTTTGGTTGGCTTGTCTTATTACAACCGACACAATAATCAGCAATTCACCATAGTTGGCTTGTCTTATTACAACCAACCCAATAATCATCAATTCACCATGGTTGGCTTGTCTTATTACAACCAACCCAATAATCATCAATTCACCATGGTTGGCTTGTCTTTTACAACCGACCCAATAATCAGCAATTCACCATGGTTGGCTTGTCTTATTACAACCAACCCAATAATCAGCAATTCACCATGGTTGGCTTGTCTTATTACAACCAACCCAATAATCAGCAATTCACCATGGTTGGCTTGTCTTATTACAACCGACCCAATAATCAGTGATTCACCATAGTTGGCTTGTCTTATTACAACCAATCCAATAATCAGCAATTCACCATGGTTGGCTTGTCTTATTACAACCAACCCAATAATCAGCAATTCACCATGGTTGGCTTGTCTTATTACAACCGACCCAATAATCAGTGATTCACCATAGTTGGCTTGTCTTATTACAACCAATCCAATAATCAGCAATTCACCATGGTTGGCTTGTCTCTAAAAGTCAATAGAAAATCTGTTTGGATAGGGTGGTTATTATTCCTCCAGTTCTGTGCATATTCAGCACGTGTATGGTGACTGCATACATTCACCCTGGCATCATGCCATCCCTGGTTGGCTTCAAGCCTTCAGCAAGTGTCGATGGAGTGGTTCTGCTCTCTGTGTCTTGAGAAAACGCCTGCCCCGTTTCTCTCGTCAAGTGAAGGACCTGGAAACGAGAGGCAGGGTCTAACAAAATGGTTGACCCTTTCCCCCCCATCTCTGTACCCATGTGCCTCTAGCATCCCTGCCTATGACACTATGACTAGGTTCCCACGGGCCTCAGCTCCCCCTAGGCATATCGACTGGTGAGAGAAGGCCAGGCTTTTTGACCGGCTCCAGAAAGGTACTGAGATTCACTGATCACTGGGACGACGTCTCTCCGTCCACATCCTCAGCATTATCTTGCTTCCTTGTTTTCTCTTCGTGCCATAGCCTGCTGTTTGTCTGCATACCATTGCCACTCTGAAAAACCAACAGAGCTTCCACAGTCTCTTATCTCTTGTCTCATCCTTTGCTTGACACTATAATTTTCTTATGCTACCCCCATTTTCACCCGTCTCACGGCTTGTTTTAGCGCTTGCTTGTCTGTTTCACTGACAGAAAGTCTTCACGGTGAGGATTGCTGTTTTTGGAATCACTTATAAACCCTAAACCGTATATGGTTTGATGGTATTTATTTCTAACCACTTGTGACTGCTCTGTTAATTTACTGTAGACCAGACCCGCTGTGTGAGTTTGCTAATCCTATTGACTTATACAGTTCAAGACTAAAGTCTCACTTCTTTCATTTCAAAACTCACATTTCATTGCTTTCATTTTTCCCTTGAGGCTCTCAATGGCAAAAGCAATAAGATTCTGAATTATCCAATTAAATCTGATGCAATTAAATGTAAATATTTTCTGATACATAATCTTCTCTTCTACAGTGCCATCGAAAACTGGAACTGAAACACTAGATTGTACGTTTCCACTGTATGTTTTTTTATACTGTTACTATTTTAGCATAGAAATATGCCATGTTATTTAACTAGGCAAGTCAGTTAAGAACAAATTCTTATTTACAATGACTGACTACCTACAGGGTCAGCCACTGGAGCAAATTAGGGTTAAGTGCCTTGCTCAAGGACACATCGACAGGTTTTTCACCTTGTCGGCTCGGGTATTCGAACCAGCGACCTTTCAGTTACTGGCCCAACGCTCTAACCGCTAGGCTACCTGCCGCTACCTGCTTCTTTATTGGCTATCCATGTAGAAATATGCCACGTTATTGGCTATCCATGTAGAAATATACCACGTTATTGGCTATTCATGTAGAAATATACCACGTTATTGGCTATTCATGTAGAAATATACCACGTTATTGGCTATTCATGTAGAAATATACCACGTTATTGGCTATTCATGTAGAAATATACCATGTTATTGGCTTTTCATGTAGAAATATACCACGTTATTGGCTATTCATGTAGAAATATACCACGTTATTGGCTATTCATGTAGAAATATACCACGTTATTGGCTATTCATGTAGAAATATACCATGTAATTGGCTATCCATGTATAAATATACCACATTATTGGCTATCCATGTAGAAATATACCACGTTATTGGCTATTCATGTAGAAATATACCATGTAGTTGGCTATCCATGTATAAATATACCACATTATTGGCTATCCATGTAAACTATTTTACATCAGTGCATTATTAAATCTGTCATTCTGCCCCTGAACAAGGCAGTTAACCCACTGTTCACCGGTAGGCCGTCATTGTAAATAAGAATTTGTTCTTAACTGACTTGCCTAGTTAAATAAAGGTTAAATAAAATTTTTATTAAAATTACTCAGTGTTGAATTATATTTAATCTATTTTTAGGACCCACAACTGACTAGGTATCCACCTTTCCCATCCTTTCCCACAACTTGAACAAGACAAAGCTCCGAAAAGATGTCCTTACCTGCAGAAGAAGCTGATGTCTTTTGTGTGTGTTCACCTGGCCCTCTCTTCTTCTATCTCCACCGATCTATTTACTGACAACATCCTCCTGCCCAGTCACAACCTCTTCTGGATATCCGCTGTCCAATAGGACCCCCTCAGACACTACACAAGGTGCTGTCATCAAGTCTTCCTTTGATTTTCCCTGGGGAACAATAAGGAAGGTGTACATCTGAGACAGTGTCGGTTGACCTTCATCCTTCACCACACACAGCTGTCTGATGTGGCTGTGTTTACATTAGTCTGAGCCGAGGCTGAGTTCAAACTGCAGACACAACAACAATTCAGAGGGCTGTGTACTCGCGAAGCCTTTTGTACTTCTAAAAAGGTATTTGAAAAGTAATGTAGAGCTGCAATGAGAAAATATCTGCTCATAGTTGAATGATGTTTTACTAACTGATGGGGAGAGCTGTTTGAAACCGCCTCGGTGTAGAAACAGACTTGATGGTCGTGGATCGTAGGCCTATATGTTTGTGCTTGAATAAAATAAGGACAATGACAATAATAGTATGACTTTTGTACGTTTAGAAGACAGACAGAGGTTGTTATCCATGCTGAGGCATACTGACGGTTGACTGTTAGACCTGTTTTACCATAGCATTTTGACTGATGACCTCCGTTTTGTAAGATATGAGGATATATCTCATATCAGTGCACAACAGGTGGAATATCACATGAACCTGGACAGAAATGTCAGGAGACTATAACATTCCTTAGTTCATTAATTGATTAACAATAATGCAAAGTATCATGTTGAGTAAACTAACACGGCATGTTAATCAAGATATTTTTTAGGCTATTGTAGTGGTCAAACCTTAAAAGTGGAGAACTGCTATTTGAAGCCAAATCCTATTCTTACTGTAGGTCTCAGGTCTTTAGTTGTTTAAACAGTTATGCATCATATATTGTTTCAATATTATTATTATTTTTATCCCACAATAGCTATTGGTACCTATGGAACTATGGAAGGGTAAATGTATTGTAGAGTTGTTTGTATATAAGAGATGTATTGCTTAAAGAGAATGATGACACCCGTGTGGATTATGCTGAAAAACATTAACATACTGTACTGTACATGCCACCCCGATAATATCACCCATCTGTTTTAACTTGTTTACAGGTTATGTTCCTTCTCCCCCTCTGTCTGCCTCGTAAAGGTGGGGGTCATTAGCCAACTTAACTACCATGTGCTGTCAATCAAATGGCATTAAGCCAGTAGAGGCTTGAGAGCAGTGAGGACTTCTTATTGGTTTGCATAACTGATCCTGCCCATTGAGTCTCGGACAGAAGCTTCACTTCCCAAGAACTATTACTTAAGTACATGCCTGCAGACTGCTTACCTGTGTATGATTATTACATCACACGCTATTTTACTGAGTGCTTAAGACAGACATTTTGTATGCACCATCTGGTTAGGTAGTGGGTGCAATGTTTACTGGTTGTTTTAAAGGTACAATTGTAATGTTGGCACTGGACAGTGGGGCACTGGTGGTGCCTCATTGGAAATTAGTGTCCATGATGGTTCTCTGAAAGTGTATAAATTGTGAATAAAACATAAAATGTAATTCTTGTACACAGTTCTTTTTTAACAATGGTCCTGTCAGAGCTGTGTCTCACCAAGTGACCTCTGTAGAAACCAAACCTTCTCGAATTGAAAAAACACAGGTTACGGGAAGTGTTCTCAAGGGCAAGGGGTCTCCTATTTTGGACACCATCTCCTTTGTCTTATGTAAAATGTTATCTACACATGATCAGGAACATTTGGCATGAGACAGTTTCCTTACACGTTTTAGATATTACCATAAGACCTTAGTCTTATATGTTTCCATTGTCAGATATAGAACATGCCATACTCCATTATGTACCTGCTATTTTGGATAGGAGATGATGACAGTCATTTTGCACCCACACCCACATTTTCTAGCCTGTACATACCACATGACCACTTCTCCCTCACCCTAAATGTGCAACTGATTCAAGAAGAAGATTGGGTAATGTGTTTATACTTTAGAGGGAGTCATTGGATACTTTCAAGCTGATTCTATCTAAAATCTTAGGGAATTTTATTAAAATTCTTAACCATAGCTAGGGTTGCAAAGCTACTGCCAATTTACTAAAGTTACCGGAATCTTCTATCATTTTGGTAATTAACAAATCTATGGTAATCTATCTTAATCTTGGTCATTTATACTTGAATAACTTTAAAAAATATATATATTTATATATAGTATACATGTGTTATATCTGTGTCCACATTGTCCATGAGTTTCAACAATGGCATTATTTTCAATTAACTCTGCAACTCTTTCAACTAACCACATTTATTCACAACTGATACCAGTTTGACACCAAAACATTGACAACAAATACATATAGTCAAATAAATAAAAGTGTGTAAGAAATGAAGTAAAGGATATTTCTTGCTGAAACCCTCATATTAAACAGCGATGGTATTCACTTAGTTTATGGTTTATATTTAGGATAATGTTTTTTTTGCTGAAAAAAAAAAAAGAAAGTATTATTTCATATATTTTAGATGTGCCACACAGAGGTCCAGAGATAATGACTGACACCTGTGATAATCTGAAGTACCCAAAAGTGCCATTAGATGTATTGTGACAGATTACATAAAATCCTTGAAAGATACCAAAATTCTGGTAGTTTACTGGTAAACTTTAAACGTTTCCAGTAATATACCCTCCCTTTGCAATCCTAACCATAGTTAATCGTTCCTCAGGCTGTCTGTAATGATTTTGGTTCACCCCTTTGCAATTATTTGCACTCCCTGCAAAGCATCTGTAGCCATTGTCATGCACGAGGAGAGAGTGGGATGGATGAATGCCTGGCCCCTTGCTAGGCTTACGGTCACAGAGTGTGATTCCTTTGATTCCACAAAGTGAAGCGAACCTGCTCCGGATGTTTACATTACAGATTCTGCGTCACTCACAAGGAGCCCTTTCTCCCCCTGTTAGGATTGATTGCTAGGAAAATAAAGCTGCAAGCGGCATGTGCTGCTACCCCTTTCCTATGTCACAGACACAAACACACATGCTGAACAGCCATGTTACATACATGCCGAGTCAGCAACTCTATTATGGGTTATTCTTGTTCTTTCTTAATTGGCACAGTCATTAATTACTTCCTGTGTGACACGCTACAGTAGAATGGCCTATCGCCACCCACGTGCCTATTCGTTTGAAACTTCTTGGATTTCTTTCCTCAAGTTTCTCTCCAGTCTCCAGTTTCAGATTTTATTGTGTTTATGTTTGGAAGGAAATTATAGGCTGTGCTGTATGGTTGTAAACCTCAACTACCTTTAAAACAGCAGTGAACCTTGAACATGTCCTTGCAGGGTAGTATTTTAAGACACATTGTGGTATTGAGTTGAATAGTATATAAAATGGAGAGGAAAGAATTGGGCGGTGGTGAAACGATTAGATAAATGTTATGCCGGCATCAGTGTGCCAAGCTTCTCAAAGTTAATGGCAGTCTGGGGAATTGTTCTCAAGCCATAATGTCCACAAAGTTGTGCTTGACATATTTCTCAATGAAACATTTGTAGTATGGGCGATTATATAACACCTGGTTAAACGTCTGGGCATCAATGTTCTCAGACTATTTTGCTTCATCCCAATTGGTTTTGCATGTGGCTTTCATTGACAGTCCCTAGACAACCATATATTATAGTCACATTGCAGAGGGTGGCACTACTCTCCTCCCTTCTTCAGGAGGGCTCTTGTAACCCAGGCTTTTTTTCACCTGAATGCCCTCTTTGTGTGCAAAGCCCATAAATAGCTAGAGGGACCCTCAGCTTCTGCAGTCCCAATCGCACTCCCTCTTTCACACTCAAGCATCTGGCATAACCATGTGGACTCTGGCCAGCGCACTGCTGCTCCTCGCCTGCTGCCTCTGTGCAGTGGAGGGACAGAATGAGAATGGCAACACGAGGGCAGGCAATGGTGGTGCTACTGCTGCTGCAGAGAACAGGAAGAGTGTCTGGGAGGACCCCATCCAGTTCAACAACAAGGCAAAGGACTTCTGCACCATGACCGTCACCGGCCAGGGAAATGTCACCAGGCTGAGGATATCTTGCCAGGGTGCCGAGAGAACCTACTGGTGTGAGTACACGGGCAAGCCCCAGATGTGCCGTCCCTACAACAACAACCCTCACCACTATTTCACCCAGATCATGTGGGACCTGAGGAAACTCCAGAACGCCTGCCAGGCACCCAAGGCTATCAAGCCTCAAATGTGCAAGAGGGCACCGGAAGATGCCCAGATGGTGTTCTCCGCTTCCTCCACACCAGAAGCAGCACCAGCAGCAATCCCCCAAAAGCCAGAGAAATCCCAAGAACCAACCCAGGCAAAACCAGAGACCCCCAAGGTACCAATCACCAAGCAGGTTAAACCAGCCGCAACCAAGCCTGAAGCTAAACCAGCAAGACCAGAGCAGGCAAGACCAGAGCACGCTAAACCAGAGCAGGCAAAACCAGAGAAAGCCAGACCAGAGCCAGCAAAACTAGCACCTACAAAACCTGAAAAAGCCAGAGCAGAAGCAAGACCAGCACCTATAAAGCCACTGCAATCCAGACCCGAGCAGGCAAAACCAGCAGCCGCAAAACCAGCAGCTTCAAAACCAGCAGCCTCAAAACCTGTCAAGCCAGCAGTGAACAAGACAACTGTACTAAAAAAGCTTCTGACTCCCAAACCAACCGCTCCGAAACCAACCAAGCCCACTGTCAAGAGCAATGCCAAACAGCTGGCACAAGAGTATTGTTGGCGGTCACTCCAAGGCATCTGTTCCTACGTCATTGATTGGTTTCAGAACTAATAATAAAGGTGAGTTTAAAAAGTTGGCTGTGGATATTGTAGTCATAGCATTATATATTATCATGATGATCATTTGTATGAAAAGTATGTCTGTCGATCAAATGTCGGAAATTAACTTAGGTCTGTTAAAAGTATAGTGAGTATTTTACTGTGTAGAAAACGTAAACCTACTGACTGTATTTACACTTTGCTCCATTTCCCAGATTTAGATTCCTTTTGAAGATGACTTCAAAAGTGGTTTTCCAGAAAACAACTGATAGAAGAGAGTTCTAACACCCTCTTCGTGGGAATGTTCGTGCTTACACTGCTGTCAATCAAACGTATTTCCAGCCAGCCATTTCAACATGATTTGTGCACTGTAATAAAAAAATCTAGATGTTTCAACAAATTATTATTAAGTAACTGGTTCCACAGCCTTTTTTAGTTGATTGAACTTTTCGGTCCAAGTGTTACCTAAACAAATAAAAAAAGAGTTGGCCCAAACTTCTTTAGAAAACTCTGTCAATTTAAAATGATGTGTTTGTTCAACTTGTCTCATATGTTCAGGCAACTATAAATGATTTGTACATCTTAACTAAAAAAGGCTGTACAACTGGTTACACACACACAGGGGTTTAAACATACAATGTTTTCAACTTACATATCTGACACATATTGACATACATGCTCATTTATACAGTAATTATTATTCAGCATGTCCTCACCTGGGATTTGAACTCACAACCTCTTGGTTCATGGCATTCCAATCTTTCTGCTACACCAATCATGTGTGTCAAATATCTTGTTGTTGTAACTAGTTCCACAGCCTTTTTTAGTTAAGATACCCAAATAATAATTTCTAGTTGAATTAACATATGAGACAATTTGAGCAAACACATCCTCTTAAGTTGATACATTTTTGTCTATGTTTTCTCAAGTTTGGGCCAACTAAAAATGTTCAATTCAGATAACACTTTGACCAAAACATTTTGTAAACAAAAAGAATCTGTGAAACCAGTTACTTAATAATAAATAGTTGAACAACAAATTTTTTTTTTACAGTGTGTATGAGTTGAATGTTCCATCAAGACCAATACCAAAATCGTAATTCCAAGGGTCACAATGCCAACTAAAATCATCCATATCTGAATGTGTGGATTGGGTATGGACAGATGGTACTCATTTTGGTGACAGGTAATTTTTTTCAGTTTGGTTTTTGTGTCAGAAAACATATAGTACCCTATAATGGACTCTCCTAAGGTAGATACACCATTGGTTTGAGCTTTTTTGTATGTATGTTTGTTTATGTGTATGTTTGTATCACCATAAACCATGTATTGAATTTAATGTGTTGGGCATAAGGTTGTGTCATTCGCACAGTAGAGTGGCATATTTAACTCTACCACTGGTTCATTGGACTGAAAGGTCACAATTAATGTATGAATGTCGACATGTGTATGTAATGAATAAAGGTGTGTTCTTAATTCTTCTTAGTGTGTCTGTGTTCCTTAATGCCTCGCTTTAGGTTCAAAGCCTGTCTCTCCCTATTCTTTAAATACCAGCAGGCAAACGTTTTTGAAGACTGTTTTTCTTTGTCTTTAATGCGACCCTTTTAGAGGTGCAGTGTCACTTCTTTCCCATTAAGTGACGCTGTTGTATCAATTTAAAATATATATATTTTTAATAAAAGCCATCAATTCGTTGCTCACTGCACTTTTACTAAACAGTTAATGAGTGCATATACTATAACCTTTAGAGAAAAGTCCTGAATTATTTTTTAGGAATAATCAAATGTGTATTTTCAGTCTGCATGTTTCCACCTGTTTTAAGTGACAATAAACAATAATGTTTTAGGCTTTATTAAGGACAATCACTTAAGGACAGATATGTGTGAGGACCAGAAGTCCTCACAAAAATAGTAAAACAAGGAAAATTCAGATAAGTAGGGACACAAGAAAAAGCGCTATTTCCGGCTTAGGTTTAGGGTTGCAATTATGGTTAGGGTTGCAATTAGTTAGGAGTTATGGATACGGGGTTAAGGTTATGTTTAAGGAAAATATGATTTTGAATGGGAATCAATTGTTTGGTCCCCATAAGGATAGTAAAACAAACGTGTGTGTGTGGGTTTAGGCCCATGTCTGTGGAGTGAGGGAATAAGGGGGTGGTGGGTGTGTCGGTGCTCTATAAATGCCACATGAACGTTCCCCAGGTGTCATAACGAAATTGAACCATTTCCATCTTCCCAAATCCACAGGTGAGCTGACTAAAATAACCACTAAAATAAACATGTTGTGTTAAATATTATGTGCCATTATCCTCCATAAATCTTCTCTGTTAATATGTTGTGACAGGCTACAGTACCAATTATTTGAATTGGAGGGAATTGTAAGCCTAACGTTACTGTAGGCTACTAACATACATATCTATGCCATTTTTGCAGATAATTTAGCGGGACATGGCGCTCCTTACCAATTTAGCCGTCTTGCTGGTTATTGCCTGCATATCTCAGCAGCTTATGGTGGCTAAATGTCAAGGACCCAAAAAAAGCGGGATGAAGAAGAAAGAAAAAGAGGGACCAAAGGACAGAGAGCAACCAAAGCCCTCCGTCCCGTCTCCTGAGAAGAAACACAGCAGCCCCAGAGGAAAGGGTATTTTTAAGGGCAAATTCTCCGCCAAAGACAAGACGCAGTGCACTTGGTTTGCGACAGGTGATGATGCCTTTGTGCTTGGCGTGAACTGCAAAAAAGGGGAAACAAGTTTCGACTGCAAATACGTAGCCAAACCAGCCGCTTGCCCTGGGTACGAGTCCAACGCCAAAGCATACTGGAAACAGATTGCGCGCGCTCTAAAGAAACAGAATAAATTATGTTTGGACTCCACCGCTTTGATTAAAGCAGGTATGTGCAGAAAAGCTCCCAAGGACGCGCATTTCAAACTTAGCAATGCACCAAGAGATGTTGTTCCAAGGACTACCATTCAGACGCGTTCTTCTCCTTCAGCCTCTCCATCGGGTGCCAAATCTTGCACAGTTGATCAGAAGAGACTGGCGGAAGAATATTGCGCGGGTTCGTGGTCGAGTTTGTGTACTTTCTTTTTCTCCATGGTCCAGAATGATGATTGTTGAGCATAAAATAAATGAATGTATATTTCCTCTTTCGCCATTGGTTGTCATAAACAAATTAAATAACACTTGTTGCTACTTATCCTCGTGAAGATGAATGCATTTTGATGGATTGTGAGGAGAACCTAGTTTAAAGACTAGACATTTACACGCACACTAATAATTCGATATTAAATTGATTATGGCAGTAGGCAGATTATGCAATAGTCACGTAAAACCCCTTACTCTGTTTATCTTAGTCGCCGTAAAGTTAAAATCAAAAAGTAAACATACGCCGATTAAAACACCTAGTATTCTGAGCAATCTTTCGAATTATTAGGACATGTGAACACCTTTATTCGGTGTTCCAGCGGTGTATTTGATCTGTGCATGTGCTTTTCACATACAAACTTTATACGCCCAAACTCGATTTTCTGCATTTATCAGTGCCATCAGGTAGCTCTATTTCAGATGTGTCCATGTAAACAGGATTATTATGTAAATGTTTATTCTTGCAAAGCATGTACACGGTTTAATCGAACCATTACATTAACCTGACTGTCCACAATAATCACATTAGTGTGTGCATGTAACCGCACTCATACCATTTTTCCCTTTGACATATTTTTGCCATGTGTTGTATTCATTGTAAAGCTACAGTAGCCTACTTAATAAATATTTTGTATACTATGTACTCAACTCTTCTCTTCATTTTACATGCCCTTGTATTTGATGCATTTCTACAGCTCTATAGCATATTCTTTCTAGGAGGGTGGACAGGAGTTAGGTTATTTTATTCTTGTCAATCATGTATATCATTACTTATCCCTCATTATTTTCAAATGACTAAAGCTTATTATATGATATACTACTACTTGGCAGATTATTATTCCGTACCACCCTGCAATGCACTCACTTATGCACACACACACACACACACACACACACACACACACACACACACACACACACACACACACACACACACACACACACACACACACACACACACACACACCTGCTGTGCATACTCCACTGCATTTGCCAAAAGATAAAGAGTTTGAGCATGTTGGGTAATTATACCAGTTAGAGTGTTCCTTTAGAAGATTTATCCTGCATTCCTTGGCACTGACTACTGGATTTCCAATGGTTTTTTCCAATACAATACACATGTTCTAAACACTAGCCCATGACACTTGGCTACGCCTTTCATATAGAACACTATAACAATACACAATCATGAGGTCTATGAAATTACATAATTGTGCTTGATAGCTAATGGATCTTTTTGATATAACTAACCAGGCAATCAAGGGGAGATACTTTGAATACATTTTTCTCTCCATTAAGTGGATTTCAATCGTTCTTTGAACTGAGAGGAATTTGGAAATGAACTCCAACCCTATTCATTGACAATGTAATTTACTCTTGAATGGTTCTTTAGTCGTGGTCCAATGTCTTTTCATCATTCTTGTAATTTTACACTAAAAACACTACAAGATTCTCAGATTCCTAATATTTTCATAAACCCATATGCATATAACTTGGGTCCATTAAGTTAATTAGTTAGGTCTATTGACAAAGCCAGTTACAAACATGACACATGTAACATGTTTTTTTGCCAGTTACTGGGCTTCTTTGACTGGCTTCTTGCTACTGACCAGCTGTTCTTTTAGATAGATAGATAGATAGATAGATAGATAGATAGATAGATAGATAGATAGATAGATAGATAGATAGATAGATAGATAGATAGATAGATAGATAGTGCTCAATTGATCTTGCCAGTTGCAATAGAACCAATAGAAAAGTCAAAAACATGTAAACCCCACCCACCTAGCACTCCAGGCAGACTAAACAAATAGTATTTGAAGCCGGGTCTCCACCCACATTGTGACCCAAACAGTAATGGTATTATTACCAATGCTTTGATATGCAAATTATTTGTGTTTTATTGGGCTAGAAGTAGAGGGCACACCTGTGTGTCACCTGTATTATTAAGACATTGACAGCCGGCTTGTCAAAATGGTCACTCCAATATTGAATCTTCCAAAAAAGAAAATAATTACTTGACAAAAACACAAAACTATGTGGGCGGTTCATTTTAAATAAAAGTATGAAAGGTTTTACTGATTAACTGAATTGTTTTGAAATGTTTGTCAAAATTAAAGAAGATTGGAAAAGTGTTTGACGACATTAGTGTTCTCAACAAATACTTTTTTCAGACAAGGTAGCGACTACTCTTTTCAAAGTCCAGACACAACTAAATCTATTGATAAGACAGAGCAGAATGTGATATCCATCGAGTTAGACTCAACCATTACTTCAATGGTAATCCACCCAGTCGTCTACTGGCTAACAAGCTTCGGAGTAATGATCAATTAGCAGATATTGCAACTGTTGAATCTGAATCAGGTGAATTACTATCAGAACTAAAATTAATTAACCAAAGATTATCTTGTTTCTATAAAGAATTGAACACCTCTGATTGTAAATCCGCACCATGCCAGATTGAGTTATTTTTAAAAGATATAAGAACTCCTCTTCTCTCAACTGAGGAAGCCGGCCTGCTGGGAGCCCACATCTCGCTCCATGAACTCAAAAGGGCATTGAATAACATGAAGAAAGGCAAATCACCTGTTTGTGACAGTTTTCTTCATATTTAGCATTTCTGAACCAGTTAGTTCCATTATTACTTCTTCACTGATATATCCCTTAAACAATGTAAACTACGCTTTGGTCCTATTATTGCTCACACAATTGATATTTGGCGCACAATTGTAAAACAATGTAACTGGGAAGCAAGATGGCATGCCCATACTCCAATATTTCACAATAATGCCTTGCGATCTGGAGGGTGGCCTTTTGCATCCCCGCAAATGGTCAAAATGTGGAATCTGTACCCTTGCTAATATCATGGACAGTAATGGTTCAAGAACATTCCAAGATTTGAAAGACACATACACATTACCAGGCAAATATTTTTTTCTATATACAATTTAGGTCAGCTATGGAGTCCCTTGGGAAACCCAACTACCGAACCATCCAATGATGTGATTTAGAGATAATAATTACATTTTCTGGGCTAATCTCTACAATATATAAAACAACTTTTGGAAAGCTCAGATTCTAAACTAGCCATTAAAGTATGGTCCACATATCTAATTGAATTTGAACAACATTTTAGCTGGAGCAGAATATGAACAAATATGACCTTGGCATCCCGTAATCCAAACCATCAATTTATACTCCTCAGTTTCATCAGCCGTCCAGGTGGCTGGTCTATAACAATACCGCAGGTGAAAAATCCGGATGTGGAGGTCCTGGGCAGGCGTGGTTACATGTGGTCTGCGGTTGTGAAGCCGGATGGACGTACTGTCAAATTCTCTAAAACGATGTTGGAGGCAGTTTATGGTAGATAAATTAACATTCAATTTTCTGCCAACAACTCTGGTGGACATTCCTGCAGTCAGTGTGCCAATTGCACATTCCTTCAAAACTTGAGATATCTGTGGCATTGTGTTGTGACAAAACTGCACATTTTAGAGTGGCCTTTTGTCCCCAGCACAAGGTGCACCTGTGTAACGATCCTGCTGTTTAATCAGCTTCTCGATTTGCCATCTGTCAGGTGGATTGATTATCTTGGCAAAGGAGAAATTCTCACTAACAGGGATGTAAACACATTTGTGCATACAGTATCTATCTATTTATCCATCCATCCATACACTATTTTAATATTTTTTTGCTTATGTGGAGGGTTTTCTCTGGTCGCTGATTGGGAAACATCGTTACCAGAAGTGTGGGGTGGGGTGGTTGGATGGAGACATGTTGGCTGGGTGGGGTTGGGGGAATGGGATGGGAGGTTGGGGGTGGAGGCCCACTTCTTTTTTGTTTTCTTTTTCTGTTTATACTAAATGTATTATTGATTATTAAACTACAAATTTCTTACTGTCATTTCTTTTTGAGTGTACAGGTTTTATAAACTTATTTGAAATGGATAATGTACATGTAACCCCTCCAACAAAAAACAACAAAACAAATAAAAATGTGGTCACAAAAAAACAAAACATAGACCCTTTCTCTCTTTATGAGTCATTATCTCTAAGAACTTTTCTTTCTCTACCTGTGTTCCCACACTGCACCACACACCTAGACATGCACCTACATGACCCACACCAGCACTTGACAATCCCTCGTCATGCTCCCTGGAAATACATAGAAAAGGTGCCAAAGTGAATCTAGTACAGTGCTTCATGTAGCATAAGTATATAATTCATGTGTATTTTGGGATGTAGTTCAAATTAGCCCTCCAGATTTGTGGAATTTCTTTCAAATGTATTAAAGGCCCAATCTGCAATTTCAGCAGCCTTACCCAGTCACTTAGTTTGGTAATCTGAGGAATGAAACAGGGGAAATAAAGCCATTCTCAAATTCTTAGACGGAGCTATGGATGCAAGATCCCTTGAGATCAACATAACAAACATACAGTAACTTGTTTAAATGACCAGTGACTAGCACAACATCTTACTGTCACGATGTGGGTGTTGGAGAGACCAAGGCGCAGCGCAGGGATAGTAGTTCGACATTGTTTATTTTATACTATGTAAATACACACTACTATGTATAATAATAAAACGAAAATGACGAACTAACAGACACGAAACCAAACACGAATAGACTAACGTCACGCTCACACAACACACCAAATGAGCGGACGTAAAATAAACACACTTACTTCAAACGTGACTGCGACATACATCGATAACAACCCACCCCAAGTGAAGGACAGACTCAACATATATTGGATCCCTAATTAGAGACAACGGGTAGCAGCTGCCTCTAATTAGAGATCCACCCAAAACCCACAAAGAAACAGAAAAGAAAGACACTGTCAGACTCTGACCATAGCTACATAGAGAAGCAAATAGGCTCCGGTGAGTTGGACAGTTTTGTCCCATGCCCTTTTCTTATCACCGGTCCGGGTACCGGTGGGGCAAACGGCTCCGGCCAAGGAGCGGGAAATTTGACTGGGCCCGGACTGGGCACCGGTGGGGCAAACGGCTCCGGCCATGGAGCGGGGTAAACAACCGGGCCCGGACTGGGCACCGGTGGGGCAACCGGCTCCGGCCATGGAGTGGGAAAAACACCCGGGCCCGGACTGGGCCCCGGTGGGGCAAACGGCTCCGGCCATGGAGCGGGGAAAACAACCGGGCCCGGACTGGGCACCGGTGGGACAAACGGCTCCGGCCATGGAGCTGGGCAATAAATCGGGCCCGGACTGGGCACCGGTGGGGTAAACTGCTCCGGCCATGGAGCTGGGAAAACAGCCGGGCCCGGACTGGGCACCGGTGGGGCGGTCTGCTCAGGCTCTGAAGCGGAGCAGACGGCTGGACCCGGACTGGGTACCGGCGGAGCGGACTGCTCTGGCACTGAGGCGGAGCAGGCGGCTGGACCCGGACTGGGTACCGGCGGAGCGGACTGCTCTGGCACTGAGGCGGAGCAGGCGGCTGGACCCGGACTGGGTACCGGCGGAGCGGACTGCTCTGGCACTGAGGCGGAGCAGGCGGCTGGACCCGGACTGGGTACCGGCGGAGCGGACTGCTCTGGCACTGAGGCGGAGCAGGCGGCTGGGCCCGGACTGGGTACCGGCGGAGCGGACTGCTCTGGCACTGAGGTGGAGCAGGCGGCTGGACCCGGATTGGGCACCGGTGGAGCGGACTGCTCTGGCACTGAGGCGGAGCAGGCGGCTGGACCCGGACTGGGTACCGGTGGAGGAGGCTCCAGGCCTTGAGCTGTGGCTGGAGGCTCCGGGTTGCTGACCTTCGCTGGAGGTTCAGGGGCGCTGACCTTCGCTGGAGGTTCAGGGGCGCTGACCTTCGCTGGAGGTTCAGGGGCGCTGACCTTCGCTGGAGGTTCAGGGGCGCTGACCTTCGCTGGAGGTTTAGGGGCGCTGACCTTCGCTGGAGGTTTAGGGGCGCTGACCTTCGCTGGAGGTTCAGGGGCGCTGACCTTCGCTGGAGGTTCAGGGGCGCTGACCTTCGCTGGAGGTTCAGGGGCGCTGACCTTCGCTGGAGGTTCAGGGGCGCTGACCTTCGCTGGAGGTTTAGGGGCGCTGACCTTCGCTGGAGGTTTAGGGGCGCTGACCTTCGCTGGAGGTTTAGGGGCGCTGACCTTCGCTGGAGGTTTAGGGGCGCTGACCTTCGCTGGAGGTTTAGGGGCGCTGACCTTCGCAGGAGGTTTAGGGGCGCTGACCTTCGCAGGAGGTTTAGGGGCGCTGACCTCCGCTGGAGGTTTAGGGGCGCTGACCTCCGCTGGAGGTTCAGGGGCGCTGACCTTCGCTGGAGGTTCAGGGGCGCTGACCTTCGCTGGAGGTTCAGGGGCGCTGACCTTCGCTGGAGGTTCAGGGGCGCTGACCTTCGCTGGAGGTTCAGGGGCGCTGACCTTCGCTGGAGGTTCAGGGGCGCTGACCTTCGCTGGAGGTTTAGGGGCGCTGACCTTCGCTGGAGGTTTAGGGGCGCTGACCTTCGCTGGAGGTTTAGGGGCGCTGACCTTCGCTGGAGGTTTAGGGGCGCTGACCTTCGCTGGAGGTTTAGGGGCGCTGACCTTCGCTGGAGGTTTAGGGTTGCTGACCCTGCTGGAGGCTCAGGGTTGCTGGCCTTCACTGGAGGTTCAGCGCGGGGAGCCGGCACGGGTCGTACCGGACTGGGAAGGCGCACCGGAGGTCGAATGCGTGGAGCTGGCACGGGACGCACCTGGCTAGACGCACGCACTGGAGGTTGGGTGCGGGGAGTAGGGCAGAGGTCCGGACCCGGACTGGACATCGGTGAAGCGGATTGCTCTGGCCTGGGAGTGGAGACGACGACCGGACCCGGACTGGGCACCGGTGGAGCGGATTGCTCTGTCAGGGAGGTGGAGTAGATTACTGGACCCGGACTGGGTACCGGTGGAGCGGACTGCTCCGGCCTGGGAGGGGAGTATATGACCAGACCTGGACTGGCCCACTCCGCCATCTCCCTCTCGACCTCCTCCTCTATCTCCACCAATTCCCTCAGAACCTCCCCAAAATGCTCCTCCAGCTCCTCCTCCTGCTCCTTGCTCTGAGCCCCCCACTGGTACCTGGGCCTCCCCATGGTCCACATGGGGAGTGGAGTTGGCTCCTCCAGGAGCCCCCACGGGTGAGGGAACCGAAGCATGTCCTCCTCATCGTCCTCCTCCGACGAGTCCGACTCGAACCCTCCTAGGAGTTCGGTGTTGGTAAACCGACGCGGGGCTATCTCGCTCTCCGTCTCTCCCCATTTGCGCTGCTTGGTCTCGTAACGGTGGGTTGTTCTGTCACGATGTGGGTGTTGGAGAGACCAAGGCGCAGCGCAGGGATAGTAGTTCGACATTGTTTATTTTATACTATGTAAATACACACTACTATGTATAATAATAAAACGAAAATGACGAACTAACAGACATGAAACCAAACACGAATAGACTAACGTCACGCTCACACAACACACCAAATGAGCGGACGTAAAATAAACACACTTACTTCAAACGTGACTGCGACATACATCGATAACAACCCACCCCAAGTGAAGGACAGACTCAACATATATTGGATCCCTAATTAGAGACAACGGGTAGCAGCTGCCTCTAATTAGAGATCCACCCAAAACCCACAAAGAAACAGAAAAGAAAGACACTGTCAGACTCTGACCATAGCTACATAGAGAAGCAAATAGGCTTCTCTATGGCCAGAGCCTGACACTTACAGATTGCCAAAACGTTTTACAATATAATAGTCACAGTCTTCACAACCTTTAATGGGTATGTCTGGGACCGTAGGCTTGAGTAAACTATAGGAGATTTGGATATTTGTTCACATTTCCTCTCACAACATGTTGGAAAGCTAACATATGGAATTGTTTTAAGATGGTCATACCATCTATTTGATTTAGAATTTTAGGACTCCTGTAGGTATATACATTTTTTGGGGATTTGATAAAATATTGAATTTGGCCTTAACTACTATAGCCCATAGAAACGCATTCATAAATGGCAAAAAACAATACAGTAAAAAAATACGGTTTTGAAGTGTCTGTCTACTGTAGACGAAAGCTGTCCATAGCATGGTTATATTAGTTTGTAGCCAAAACGGTTCAGACGCTACAGACAGAAGTCCTGTGACACTTGTGGGTCGTAGAGCAAAACGGAGAACACCATCATGTTCATGAGAGTCTCATCTTTCCATAGAGTGGTCATATTAGTAGGCCAAACCATTCAGATGCTACAGACACTTTCGTGAGAAGACTGATGTCTCATGGTCTGTAGGTTGTACATTGTTTAACCTTGTTGGATTGAATTTCCACCTACAGTGGGGAGAACAAGTATTTGATACACTGCCGATTTTGCAGGTTTTCCTACTTACAAAGCATGTAGAGGTCTGTAATTTATATCATAGGTACACTTCAACTGTGAGACAACAACCTCCTTCCCTCAGTAAGAGCATTGAAGATGGGTCATGGCTGGGTCTTCCAGCATGACAACGACCCAAAACACACAGCCAGGGCAACTAAGGAGTGGCTCCGTAAGAAGCATCTCAAGGTCCTGGAGTGGCCTAGCCAGTCTCCAGACCTGAACCCAATAGAAAATCTTTGGAGGGAGCTGAAAGTACGTATTGCCCAGCGACAGCCCCGAAACCTGAAGGATCTGGAGAAGGTCTGTATGGAGGAGTGGGCCAAAATCCCTGCTGCAGTGTGTGCAAACCTGGTCAAGAACTACAGGAAACGTATGATCTCTGTAATTGCAAACAAAGGTTTCTGTACCAAATATTAAGTTCTGCTTTTCTGATGTATCAAATACTTATGTCATGCAATAAAATGCAAATGAATTACTTAAAAATCATACAATGTGATTTTCTGCATTTTTGTTTTTGAATCTGTCACTCACAGTTGAAGAGTACCTATGATAAAAATGACAGACTTCTACATGCTTTGTAAGTGGGAAAACCTGCAAAATCGGCAGTGTATCAAATACTTGTTCTCCCCACTGTATGTCCCCCTGGACACAAAGTGTTCTTTACTGTTGTACGTTTACCACGGAACTCTGTTAACTGTTGCAACTTGTCCAAGCCATGTAGGCCATAGGCCTTAGGCCATACTTATAATGAGTTATTTATGCACTATATACATTACCAGTCAAAAGTATGGACCTATTCATTCAAGGGTTTTACTTTAGTTTGACTATTTTCTACATCGTAGAATAATAGTGAAGACATCAACTATGAAATAACACATATGGAATCATGTAGTAACCAAAAAGTGTAAACCAAATCCAAATATGTTTTATATTTGAGATTCTTCAAAGTAGCCACACTTTGCCTTGATGACTGCTTTGCACACTCTTGGCATTCTCTCAACCAGCTTCATGAGGTAGTCACCTGAAATGCATTTCAATTAACAGGTGTGCCTTGTTAAAAGTACATTTGTGGAATTTCTTTCCATCTTAATGCGTTTGAGCCAATCAGTTGTGTTGTGACAAGGTAGGGGTGGTATACAGAAGATAGCCCTATTTGGTAAAAGTCCATATTATGGCAAGAACAGCTCAAATAAGAAACAACAGTCCATCATTACTTGAAGACATGAAGGTCAGTCAATCCGGGAATTTTCAAGAACTTAGAAAGTTTCTTCAAGTGCAGTCGCAAAAACCATCAAGCGCTATGATAAAACTGGCTCTCATGAGGACCACCACAGGAAAGGAAGACCCAGTTACTTCTGCTGCAGAGGATAAGTTCATTAGAGTTACCAGCCTCAGATTGCAGCCCAAACCAATAAATACAATTTTTACAAAAAAATCTAATCAAATGTATTGGTCACATACACGTGGTTAGCAGATGTTATTGTGAGAGTTTGGGCACCCCTGACAATTTCCATGATTTCCATTTATAAATAATTGGGTGTTTGGATCAGCAATTTCATTTTGATCTATCAAATAACTGATGGACACAGTATTATTTCAGTAGTGAAAATAGGTTTATTGGATTAACAGAAAATGTGCAATATGCATCAAAATGAAATTAGACAGGTGCATAAATTTCGGCACCCCAACAGAAAAATCACATCAATATTTAGTAGAGCCTCCTTTTGCTAAAATAACAGCCTCTAGACGCTTTCTATAGCCTCTAATGAGTGTCTGGATTCTGGATGAAGGTATTTTGGCCCATTCCTCCTTACAAAACATCTCCAGTTCAGTTAGGTTTGATGGTTGCCGAGCATGGACAGCCCGCTTCAAATCATCCCACAGATTCTCAATGATATTCAGGTCTGGGGACTGGGATGGCCATTCCAGAACATTGTACTTGTTCCTCTGCATAAATGCCCGGGTAGATTTTGAGCAGTGTTTTGGGTCGTTGTCTTGTTGAAATATCCAGCCCCGGCGTAACTTCAACTTTGTGACTGATTCTTCAACATTATTCCCTAGAATCTGCTGATATTGAGTGGAATCCATGCGACCCTCAACTTTAACAAGATTCCCAGTACCGGCACTGGCCACAAAGCCCCACAGCATGATGGAACCCCCACCAAATTTTACTGTGGGTAGCAAGTGTTTTTCTTGGAACGCTGTGTTCTTTTGCCGCCATGCATAACGGCCCTTGTTATGACCAAATAACTAATCTTTGTTTCATCAGTCCTCAGCACCTTATTCCAAAATGAAGCTGGCTTGTCCAAATGTGCATTTGCATACCTCAAGCGACTAATTTGCATACCTCAAGCGTTTGTGGCGTGTGTGCAGAAAAGGCTTCTTCCGCATCACTCTCCCGTACAGCTTCTCCTTGTGCAAAGTGCGCTGAATATTTTACTTGGCCTGCCACTTCTGGCCTTAACAAGAACTGTGCCTGTGGTCTTCCATTTCCTCACTATGTTCCTCACAGTGGACACTGACAGCTTACATCTCTGCGATAGCTTTTTGTAGCCTTCCCCTAAACCATAATGTTGAACAATCTTTGTTTTCAGGTCATTTGAGAGTTGTTTTGAGGCCCCCATGTTGCCACTCTTCAGAGGAGAGTCAAAGAGAACAGCAACTTGCAATTAGCCACCTTAAATACCTTTTCTCATGATTGGATGCACTTGTCTATGAAAGGCTTAATGAGCTCACCAAACCAATGTGTGTTCCAATTAATCAGTGCTAAGTAGTTACAGGTATTCAAATCAACAGAATGACAAGGGTGGCCAAATTTTTGCATAGCCTATTTTTGACATCTGATTTAATTTCATACAACTTAATATTGCTACACTAAAAATGTTTGTCTGGACAATATCCCAGTACTCAGCTTTTATTAGAAAATGAATGGCATGGCACTGTGATCATTTTCTGTGACGACAGAGTAAATTATTATGCAGCCTCAGAGGGGTGCCCAAACCTTTGCATACGACTGTATATGTCAGGGCGGCATTGGACTAAGAGATAGTGGCATAGTAAGCTTTATAGTATACAGTATACACATAAGAGATTGGTGATGCATTATGTAAACACGATTAAGTGACTAAGATACCGAAAAATAGTATAGCGTACAGTTTATACATGTGAGATGAGTAGTGCAAGATACGGACACATTATTAAAGTGACTGGTGTTTCATTTACTTAAAGTGGCCAGTGATTTCTAATCAGTGTCTATAGGCAGCAGCCTCTGGTGTGTTAGTGATGGCTGTTTAGCAGTCTGATGGCCTTGAGATAGAAGCTGTTTTTCAGTCTCTCTGTCCCAGCTTTGATGCACCTGTACTGACCTCACCTTCTGTATGATAGTGGGGTGAACAGGCAGTGGCTCGGGTGGTTGATGTCTTTGATGACCTTTTTGGCCTTCCTGTACTTCAAAGAGTTCAACTGTTCAGAGGAGGCTGCGTGAATTAGGCCTTCATGGTCGAATTGCTGCAAAGAAACCACTACTAAAGGACACCAGTAAGAAGAGACTCGCTTGGGCCAAGAAACAAGAGCAATGGACATTAGACCTGTGGAAATCTGTCCTTTCCAAATTTGAGATTTTGGTTCCAATCGTCATGTCTTTGTGAAATGCAGAGTAGTTGAACGGATGATCTCTGCGTGTTTGGTTCCCACCATGAAGCATGGAGGATGGTGTGAGGGTGCTTTGCTGGTGACACCGTCAGTGATTTATTTAGAATTCAAGGCACACTTAACCAGCATGGCTACCACAGCATTCTGCAGCGATACGCCATCATATCTGGTTTGCGCTTAGTGGCAGTATCATTTGTTTTTAAACAGGACAATGACCCAAAACATATATCCAGGCTGTGTAAGGGTTATTTGACCAATAAGGAGAGTGATGGATTGCTGCATCAGATGACCTGGCCTCCACAATCACTCGACCTCAACCCAATTGAGATGGTTTGGGATGAGTTGGACCGCAGAGTGAAGGAAAAGCTAACAAGTGCTCAGCATATGTGGGAACTCCTTCAAGACTGTTGGAAAAGCATTCCAGGTGAAGCTGGTTGAGAGAATGCCAAGAGTATGCAAAGCTGTCATCAAGGCAAAGGCTGGCTACTTTGAAGAATTTCAAATATAATTCTAATTGGTTACTACATTATTCCATATGTGTTATTTCATAGTTTTGATGTCTTCACTATTATTCTACAATGTAGAAAATAGTAAACAATAAAGAAAATCCAAACTTTTGATTGGTACTGTATGGCCAGGAATCAGATTTGTATCTGATTTCAAACCACCTATAAATGTGGTTTTAATCTTATGGGAAAATATCAGATTCCATGGGCTTTTTGGCTGTTCATGTAACGAATGCCCCGTGCAGAGCGACGAGCCCTCCTCCTCTCCAGCGATCATCCTCGCCGGCGTTCTAACCGGCGGTCGGGGGAAGATGGTAGTAACACCCTACTACTTAACCTTGTGTATTTTGTTTCAACCCTCGCGGGTTATTGTTCTATGTGTATTGCCGTCTTTATTAAATGTTACAATCCAAATCTTCTGTTCGTCGTTTTGCCTCTACACTCACTTTCAAGATGGATGAATCATATTGCAAATAGCATGGTGATTAAAAAAATCATTTTGTGCTCACCTTGACTTGACTTGACTTTACAACCTCTTTACCGGGAGTCAACGGGAGTCAACGTTAACGTTTTTTGTCATTGTTACACCTCACGTAGCACCATAACACATCTAGAAACTCAATAGCAGCCAGTGAACAACATTATCTTTCTGAGGAACAGAACGTCATTTTTTTTAACCTTAATTTAACTAGGCTAGTCAGTTAAGAACAAATGTGTCCTTGAGCAAGGCACTTAACCCCAATTTGCTCCAGGCGCTGACCCTGTAGGTAGGCTGTCATTGTAAATAAGAATTTGTTGTTAACTGACTTGCCTAGATAAATAAAGGTTAAATATGTTTTGAATGTGTAAGTGCTTAAGATCCCATTCAATCTCTTTAAAGGAGATTCCTCAAGTGTGATTTTTTTAGTCACCATGCTATTTGCAATATGATTCATCCATCTTGATAGTCAATTAAATCACTGTTAGTCTTTGCTTTGAAACCACCTTTAGGTTAGTGATTAACCAAAACAAATAAAGTTGTTTTACAATGAGACAGTTTGCTTTTCGGGATTGTAGAAAAAATGTCATCGTGACTTGGCGGAAATCAGATTTTTTTTTAAAGTGCCTTTGAACGTCTTCTGGTCTTTTAACGTTTGATTGACCTGTCAATGCTTTATAGAAAGAAAGACTTAGGAGGATGTTCCAGTGAACTTGATTTGATACGCACGATTGCATTGTGCTCTGATGCTTTCACTAACAAGAAGTAGGAGGCGTGACATAACACAGAAAGCACATTCCCTCAGTAGTTGAACCACAGCTGGCACACCTAATTTTAAGGCAAATCCGTGAGGATACACCCTTACTATGGATACAGATAGAATTGAATAGCTCTTTATCCATTTGACATTTGGACAGAAATCCTTCCCTCTGATCTCTCAGTATCCAACACAACACCCCCATACACTCACCTGACAGGCTGGGAGCAGTGCAGAGCAGTGCCCCTGGAGCAGTTTGGGGTTAAGTGCCTTGCTTAAAGGCACAACTGTAGTAGGTAGCACCTGGCGTTATACCAACAACCCTCTCGATAGGTAAAGAGGTTATAAACACCATCCCAAATCCGTCATTTATCAATTCATCAAAACAGTCGACTTCATTAGTACACTTCCCCAGTCCCAATAAAAATTGGCTCCGGTTTTGTGCTCACCTTGCCTTGACTTGACTTTACAACCTCTTTACCGGGAGTCAACGGGAGTTAACGTTAACGTTTTTTGTCATTGTTACACCTCACGTAGCACCATAACACATCTAGAAACTCAATAGCAGCCAGTGAACAACATTATCTTTCTGAGGAACAGAACGTCATTTTTTTTAACCTTAATTTAACTAGGCTAGTCAGTTAAGAACAAATTCTTATTTACAATGACAGCCTAGGAACTGTGGGTTAACTGCCTTGTTCAGGGGCAGATCGACAGATTTTGACCTTGTCAGCTCGGGGATTCAATCCAGCAACCTTTCGGTTAATGGCCCAACACCCTAACCACTCAGCTACCTGCCACTCCATAGTGGAACAGCAATGTCATGTCTCCCATACAGTGTCTGTATCCTACCTGTTTCACAGTACACAAGTTAAGTAGACATTTACTTCATCCATGGCTTAACCTAACGTTAACAATAACATCCCTTTCTCCTCTCCTCAGATCTATAGAGCTATACATGAATCCTTCCTCATGCCTTTGATCTACAGTAAGAACCTCACATGCCTGCTCTAACAACCAGAGCCATAGGCTATAGAAATATATTAATGGCTGTGGTACTATGGCTGCCCCACCCAACTCTTTTATCTTGGCACATCTGTTTATTTAGAGTGTCTGCTGCTTCAATCATGCAGTGCTTTGATTCTGTACATTGACCATGTAGTTGTTAGTCATCAAAACAATGTCTTGACAGGCTGTTCTAAAGCACGGATTAGAGATTCATGCATAGAGAGAAATCTCTACAGGTGGGTTCACGTTCCTGGCTGTATGTTATCACAGTGCGTTCTGCTCGGAGGATTGGCCAACGCTTGCTACTGTATTCATAGGAAGATACCGACATCCCTCTCATAACTCATAACTGATAACATGAAAAGGTGACATTATTCGCTGTCGATGCATGCTGCCCTTGCTCAACAAATAATTTCACAGCCACTTCATTCAACAAGTGTTTGTGCAGGACTACTTGTTCTCTTTAAGATAAAGGAGATTAGTCCTATACCCCAACATCATCTGGTATATTCACAGAATTACATATTTCATATTTCTATATTGTTTATTTCATACAGAACTACAATGGAAACATTAAACCACTTCCACATAATACAATTAACCAGAATGAGATTAAGAAACACTTTCCCACATCTTGAAATTTGGGAACACTACCCACCGCCTGCCCAATCTCACGTGCTGCCCACCAGCCCAGGACATGTCCACTTCCTGCTGTGCTTGTTGCTGGGCGGAGCCTGTTGTATTGTTCCTGTGTGGGTTTATATACATCATTGGTGTGGGCCGAGGTGGCCTGATACCCCCTGGCCCCTGATTGGCTGAAAAAATTAGGCCTTGATCTACCCCAAACATAAAGAACACACCCTAAGCAGGAGATTTGGAGCATGGTGTGTGTGTATGTGTTTGCCAACCAGGGAGTTGGTTAATAAATAGGTTTAGGGCTGGGGCCGCTGTACTCATAACTACCAGGATTTATTACAGCCTACAAACAATTCATTGTTGGTGCGTGAGGTGTGAAGTGATAGTACAATGAGATGTGTTTATACCAGGATAAGGTAGTACAATACAATGTGGAATAGAGAGGGTATGCGTTGAATGGCATTGGGCATGTGGTGATGTCTTGAATGTTAGAATCAGTTGAACAAATAAACAAATCATTAAACATGTAAACTTATCAACGCAAACCTAAATTGATCATTTCAAATGTTCATAATACAATTCAAATGGCAACTCTACACAATGCTAGCTCATGGGTGGTCTAAATGGAATACTTATTATTTTTCTAATCCGATGTATTAGTGCAGGGCTGGAACAAAAGCATGCACACAAGGCGGCCCTCCAGGACTAGGATTGGCCACCCCTGTGCTAAGCCTATGAATTCCTCAGTGGTCCTAATCCAGACAGTAGATTTCTCAAAGTCAGGCCAACCTTTCTCCAGTTGGACTTCTGACCCGTCATCCAAGTCCCCTTCACCAAGCCACTGCTAGGACCACTGACCCTAATCTCTCCTGACCCTAATAACAGTGTCAGACAAGGGGACAACTATGACCCGATCTCAGATGGCTTTTGGTACATGGTACTTTTGGTATATAGATAGTGCTAATTTGTTGACAAAGCTGTATTTGTACATACAGAGCCATCTATAACACAACAGGTGCCGCTGGCCTCCCTCTCCCACTTGCTCAACCCAGGACAAGAAATGACTGTATCAGAGTCCTTTTTGTTAAAACTACCCCAAATAAATGCATGTAACAAAACTAAAACAAATCTGTGAAGGCTAACTTCGATACCACAACAAATGGACAAACAGTACTTCAACACAGGACTATTGTATAATTCTCTTTCAGAATAGCATGTATTAGAATAGGGGTGAAAGAATGTTACCAGTCAGTTGCAGAAGCTACAACAAGAATTGAAAAAAAAACTACCAGTGAGATGGGAGCCTTGCAGCAAAACCCTGCCAAAACATGAAAGAATGTTCACAGCTCGAGCCTTGCAGGAATAAGTGAATGATTGAGTGTGCTGGTGTCATACTATGAAACCTGTAATAGTTATCATAGGGTTGTTTCTCCAGGCTACACCTGGGGCTATTACAGTCCAAAGATTCACCGGCTCCTCATTCCTAATGCCATTTGAAGTGAACTAAACACTAAAGTAATTTGACATGGTAGAGGCATGTAGCCTGGTAATGTTTGTTTTATTCGTCACCATGAATTTACCCCTGGGCTATTGACAACCAAACCATAGGAACGTGAAGATATTTTAGCTACCTGTGATGTGTATCTGTTTTAGTACATGAGAACAATATTGTTTTAAGCCTATAAAGGACCTAACTACAGTACATGTTACAACCTCACTACACGTTACAACCTCACTACACGCTACAACCTAACTACAGTACATGTTACAACCTAGCTACAATATACGTTACAACCTCACTACACGTTACAACCTCACTACACGTTACAACCTAACTACAGTACATGTTACAACCTAGCCACAATACATGTTACAACCTCACTACACGTTACAACCTCACTACACGTTACAACCTAACTATAGTACATGTTACAACCTAACTACAGTACATGTTACAACCTAACTACAGTACATGTTACAACCTAACTACAATACATGTTACAACCTCACTACACGTTACAACCTCACTACACGTTACGACTTAACTACATGTTACAACCTCACTACACGTTACAACCTCACTACACGTTAAAACCTCACTACATGTTACAACCTAACTACACTACATGTTACAACCTCACTAGCATACAGCTCGGTCACCCATGCATACCCCACAAGACATGCCACCAAAGGTCTCTTCACAATCCCAAGTCAAGGACAGACTATGGGAGGTGCACATTACTAAATAGAGCCATGGCTACATGGAACTCTATTCCACATCAGGTAACTTATGCAAGCAGTAGAATCAGATTAAAGAAACATACAAAAATACATGTTATGGAACAGTGGGGACTGTGAAAAAACACACACACAGACACAGACACGCATACACATGATAAGGCACACACTCTACACACACGTACACATGGTTTTTGTATTGTAGATATGTGGTAGTAGAGTAGTGACCTGAGGAAACACACTTAATGTGTTGTGAAAAGTGTTATGAAATTTAATATCATGTAATATTTTTTATTATACATAACTGCCGTAATGTTGATGGACCCCAGGAAGACTAGCTGCTGCCTTGGCAACAGCTAATGGGATCCTTAATAAATACAAATACTACACTACATGTTACAACCTAACTGAATGTTACAACCTTGTAGTAAGCATATACTACAGTAAGGTTGTAACATTTTATAACCTACCTATGTGTTACAACCTAACTAAAGTACATGTTACAACCTAACCAAAGTACATGTTAAAACCTAACTACAGTACATGTTACAACCTAACTACAGTACATGTTACAACCTAACTACATGTTACAACCTAACTACATGTTACAACCTAACTACATTACATGTTCCAACATAACTACAGTTTTACAGGCTCCTAACCAACTGTGCTATTTTGTTAGATTTTTTTTACTTATTTTGTACATAATGTTGCTGCTACCATCTCTTATGACCGAAAAGAGCTTCTGCTTTTAAATCAAATCAAATCAAATTGTATTGGTCACATACACGTGTTTAGCAGATGTTATTGCGGGTGTAGCGAAATGCTTGTGCTTCTAGCTCCGACAGTGCAGTAATATCTAACAAGTAATATCTAACAGTTACACAACATATACCCAAATACACAAAAATCTAAGCAAGGAATTAATTAAGAATATATACATGTATGGACGAGGGATGTCAGAGCGGCATGGACTTAGATACAGTAGCATAGTATAGAATACAGTATATACATATGAGATGAGTAATGCAAGATACAAAAACATTATTCAAGTGGCAAGTGTTCCATTTCTTAAAGTGGCCAGCGATTTCTAATCTACGTCTATAGGCAGCAGCCTATGACGTGCTAGTGATGGATGTTTAACAGTCTGATGGCCTTGAGATAGAAGCTGTTTTTCAGTCTCTCGGTCCCAGCTTTGATGCACCTGTACTGACCTCGCCTTCTGGATGACAGTGGGGTGAACAGGCATTGGCTCAGGTGGTTGATGTCTTGATGATCTTTTTGGCCTTCCTATGGCATTGGGTGCTGTAGTGTCCAGGAGGGCAGGAAGTTTGCCCCCGGTAATGCTTTGGGCGGACCGCACCACCCTCTGGAGAGCCTTGCTGTTGTGAGCAGTGCAGTTGCCATACCAGGCGGTGATACAGCCTGACAGGATGCTCTCAATTGTGCGTTTGTAAAAGTTTGCGAGGATTTTAGTTGCTAAGCCAAATTTCTTTAGCCTCCTGAGGTTGAAGAGGCGCTATTGCGCCTTCTTCACCACACTGTCTGTGTGAGTGGACCATTTCAGTTTGTACGCCTAGGAAGCTTTGCACAGCGCGGGGTTCAGACCCAGGGCCTCGAACTTAATGATGAGCTTGGAGGGTACTATGGTGTTGAATGCTGAGCTCTAGTCAATGAACAGCATTCTTACATAGGTATTCCTCTTGTCCAGATTGCATCGTCTGTGGATATATTGGGGCGTAAGCAAATTGAAGTGGGTCTAGGATGGCAGGTAAAAATGTGTCCCTATACTGACTTTTTGCCTGTTTGATTGCCTTGCGGAGGGAATAACTACACTGTTTGTATTCTGCCATATTCAGTCTTCTTGCCCTGGTTAAATGCGGTGGTTCGCGCTTTCAGTTTTGTGCGAATGCTCCCGTCTATCTACGGTTTCTGTTTGGGGTAGGTTTTAATAGTCACAGTGGGTACAACATCTCCTATGCACTTCCTGATAAATTCAGTCACTGTATCAGTATAAATGTCGATATTACTCTCTGAAGTTACCCAGAACATATCCCAGTCCACGTGATCAAAACAATCTTGAAGTGTGGATTCCGATTGGTCAGAACAGAGTTGAATAGACCTTAGCACGGGTGCTTCCTGTTTTAGTTTCTGCCTATAGGAAGGGAGGAGCAAGATGGAATCGTGGTCAGATTTGCAGAAAAAAGGGCAAGGGAGGGCCTTAAATGCATTCCAAAAGTTCGTATAGCAATGGTCGAGAGTTTTAGCAGCATGAGTACAACAATCGATATGTTGATAGAACTTTGGGAGTCTTTTCCTCAAATTTGCTCTGTTAAAATCCCCAGCAACAATAAATGCAGCCTCAGGATATATGGTTTCCAGTTTGCATAAAGTCTAGTGAAGTTCTTTGAGGGCTGTCGTGGTATCGGCTTGAGGGGGGATATAGACGGCTGTGTCTATTATTGACGATTGATTGTGAAGTTTTCTAGATCGGGTGAACAGAAGGACTTGAGTTCCTGTATGTTATCACAATTACACCATGAGTCGTTAATCATAAAACATATACAGTTGAAGTCGGAAGTTTACATACACTTAGGTTGAAGTCATTAAAACTCATTTTTCAACCACTCCACAGATTTCATGTTAACAAACTATAGTTTTGGCAAGTCAGGTAGGACATCTAATTTGTGCATGACACAAGTAATTCTTCCAACAATTGTTTACATACAGATTATTTCACTTATAAATCACTATATCACAATTCCAGTGGGTCAGATGTTTACATACACTAAGTTGACAGTGCCTTTAAACAGCTTGGAAAATTATGTCATGGCTTTAGAAGATTCTAATAATTGACATCATTTGAGTCAATTGGAGGTGTACCTGTGGATGTATTTCAAGGCCTACCTTCAAACTCAGTGCCTCTTTGCTCGACATCATGGAAAAAAAAAAAAAAATTGTAGACCTCCACAAGTCTGGTTCATTCTTGGGAGCAATTTCCAAATTGTTACTAGAATTAAATCTCAGGAATTGTGAAAAACTGAGTTAAAATGTATTTGGCTAAGGTGTATGTAAACTTCCGACTTCAACTGTACCTCTGCCCTTCTGCTTCCCAGAAAGATGTTTATTGCTGTCAGCGCGATGCACTGAGAACCCAACTGGCTGTTCCGACTTAGACAGTATATCCCGAGAGAGCCATGTTTCAGTTAAACAGAGTATGTTACAATCCCTGGTGTCTCTCTGGAAAGCAAACCTTGCCTCGAGCTTGTCAAGCTTATTATCCAGAGACTGAACATTAGCGAGTAATATACTCGGAAGAGGTGCGTGGTGTGCACACCTCCTAAGCCGGACCAGAAGACCGCTCCAAGGACCTCTACCTCTCCTCCACCGGCATTGTTTTGTGTCGGCCTCTGGAATAAGTTGAATTCCTCTGGGGAGAGTGAACAAAGGATATGCTCCAGGGAAGTCACCTCGAATTGGACAAAGATTTTTTCTTTAAAGAGTCCGACGCAAAGGATATATTGCTTTCTCAAGAACAGGCCCAAATCCCAGTAATTTGCGTCAATCATTGGAAAATAAAATGGATGATCTACGATCAAGACTACCAACAGGACATTAAATTACTGTAATATAATATGTTTCACCGATTTGTGGCTGAACGATGACAGATAATATAGAGATGGCTGGGTTTTCTGTGAATCGGCAGGTGTGGCTGGCTTCGAGGTTAAGCGTGCATTTTGTCAAGAAGCAGTGCAGCTTGGTGGGGTTGAGGACGCACAGACTGGAATATGTTCCAGTATCGCTCAATACGGAAGTGGTCAGAAAACGCGGATTCTACGCTACAGGACTGTTCTGTTAGCACAGACTGGAATATGTTCCAGGATTCATCCAATGGCATTGAGGAGTATACCACCTCATTCACCGGCTTCATCAATAAGTGCATCAACGACGTCGTCCCCACAGTGACCGTATGTACATATCCCAACCAGAAGCCATGGATTACAGGCAACATCCGCAGCGAGCTAAAGAGCTGCCGCTTTAAAGGAGCAGGACACTAATCTGGACGCTTATAAGAAATCCCACTACACCCTTAGACGAACATCAAACAGGCAAAGCGTCACTACAGGATTAAGATTGAATCCTACTACACCGGCTCTGACGCTCATCGGATGTGGCAGGGCATTAAAACTATTACGGATTACAAAGGGAAACCCAGCCTTGAGCTGCCCAGTGACGCAAGCCTACCAGACGAGCTAAATGCCTTTTATGCTCGCTTCGAGGCAAGCAACACTGAAGCACGCATGAGAGCACCAGCTGTTCTGGACGAATGTGTGATCACGCTCTCGGTAGCCGATTTGAGCAAGACCTTGAAACAGGTCAACATTCACAAAGCCGCGGGGCCAGACCGATTACCAGGACGTGTACTCAAAGCATGTGCGGACCAACTGGCAAGTGTCTTCACTGATTTTTTCAACCTCTCCCTGACCGAGTCTGTATTACCTACATGTTTCAAGCAGACCATCATAGTCCCTGTGCCCAAGGAAGCGAAGGTAACCTGCCTAAATGATTACCATCCATAACACTCACGTCGGTAGCCATGAAGTGCTTTGAAAGGCTGGTCATGGCTCACATCAACACCATCATCCCAGAAACCCTAGACCCACTCCAATTCACATACCGCCCCAACAGCGGGTCGAGAGTTTCAAGTTCATTTGTGTTCCCATCACCAACAAACTATCATGGTCCAAACACACCAAGACAGTCTTGAAGAGGGCACGGTAACACCTTTTCCCCATCAGGAGACTGAAAAGATTTGGCATGGCTCCCCAGATCCTCAAAATGTTCTACAGCTGCACCATCGAGAGCATCCTGACCGGTTGCATCACCGCCTGGTATGGCAACTGCTCGGCATCTGACCATAAGGCGCTACAGAGGGTAGTGCGTACGGCCCAGTACATCACTGAGGCCAAGCTTCCTGCCATCCAGGACCTATATACTAGGCGGTGTCAGAGGAAGGCACAAAAAATTGTCGAAGACTCCAGTCATAGACTGTTCTCTGCTACCGGAGCTCCAAGTCTAGAACCAAAAGGCTCCTTAACAGCTTCTACCCCCAAGCCATAAGACTGCTGAACAATTAATCAAATGGCCACCTGGACTATTTGCATTGAATTTGTTTTTACACTGCTGCTACTCGCTGTTTATTATCTATGCATAGTCACTTTATCCCCACCTACATGTACAAATTACGTCGACTAACCTGTACCCCCGCACATTGACTCGGTCCTGTAACCCCCTATATATAGCCTCGCTATTGTTATTTTATTGTGTTACTTTTAATTATTTTGTACTTTATTTAGTAAATATTTTCTTAACTCTATTTCATCAACTGCATTGTTGGCTAAGGGCTTGTAAGTAAGCATTTCAAGGTAAGGTCTACCCCTGTTGTATTCAGCGCATGTGACAAATAAAAATGTATTTGATTTGTTACAACCTAACTACATGTTACAACATAACTACAGTACATGTTACAACCTAACTACAGTTTATGTTACAACCTACATGTTACAACCTAACTACAGTACATGTTACAACCTACACGTTACAACCTAACTACAGTACATGTTACAACATCAGTACATTTTACTACATGTTACAAGCTTACTACATATTACAACCTATCTACACTACATGTTACAACCTAAATACAGTACATGTCACAACCTAACTACATGTTATAACCTACCTACAGTACATGTTACAACCTACACGTTACAACCTAACTACAGTACATGTTACAACATCAGTACATTTTACTACATGTTACAAGCTTACTACATATTACAACCTATCTACACTACATGTTACAACCTAAATACAACACATGTCACAACCTAACTACATGTGACAACCTAACTACATGTTACAACCTACCTACAGTACATGATACAACCTAACTACATGTTACAACATAACTACTGTACATGTTTAACATAGCTACATGTTACAACATAACTACATGTTACACCATAATTACAATAAATGTTGCAACCTAACTACAGTACATGTTACAACCTACACGTTACAACCTAACTACAGTACATGTTACAACCTACACGTTACCACCTAACTACAGTACATGCTATAATATGACTACATGTTACAAGCTTACTACATATTACAACCTATCTACACTACATGTAACAACCTAACTACAGAACATGTCACAACCTAACTACATGTGACAACCTAACTACAGTACATGATACAACCTACATGTTACAGCCTAACTACATGTTACAACATAACTACTGTACCAGTTACAACATAATTACAATACATGTTACAATCTATCTACAGTACATGTTACAACCTAACTACATGTTAACACCTAACTACAGTACATGTTACAACCTAACTGTATGTTACAACCTAACTACAGTATGTTACAACCTAACTGTATGTTACAACCTAACTACAGTACATGTTAAAACATACATGTTACAACCTACCTGTCACAATCCACATGTTACAACCTAACTACATGTTACAACCTAACTACAGTACATGTTACAAGGTAACTATAGTACATGTTACAACCTAACTACAGTACATGTCACAACCTAACTACAGTACATGCTACAATTTCTGTGGTATCAACAGGGAGGTCCACTAGGTATGAACTCCCTGCTCGTTTTGGCTGTTTCTCCCATCTAGTGGTAGAATATCAATATCACTAAAGACTCCACAGCCATTCGATTTGACGACCTGTAAACTAAAGACTAAACTCGGCCAATTAGATATGACACGAGTTACTATATCATGGAGATATATTCATCTTAGAGGTGACTGATACCATGAACATCTGCCCACTCCTGTTGCAATTCACCACGTCATATGTTATTAATGACTGAAACATAATAGTAGAGATTAACCTTTTAATAATTAAACAGTAACTTTGTACTTCGAACTCCAACACAAAAGGCATTAATCAAGATAGAATAAGATAGCAGGTTGATTTAGGTAACAATAAAGAAAATATAATATTACTCCCATTTTTCCTTGAAATTGGACATGTGCACCAAAACAAAGCATAGTTTGGTTCACCAGACCATAAGAGCCAAATAAAGGACAGAGTTTTTGAAGAATATAGGAAACGGAGGGCACACAGTGTTGAGTTCAGTATGTGTTGAACGTGGGCAGCAATCAAGATACATAGCCAACACAATGAAGTGGTAACCTAAGCCAATCGTCGAACAGAAGCCAATAAAATCAAGTGTTAATTAATTATAATTGGCGGACAGAGTATCAGGTGTAGCTCATTGCTGCGCCATCATACATCATCATACAGTGCCACATCATAAAGTCCTCAGTCATTTCCTCCACAAAGGTAGAGCAGGGCCTTTCCGTAGTCCCCAGTGGTGTCCTCCTGGGAATGAGTAAACAAATAAACACAAATGGCATTAAAGGTGTTGTCAGCACTACCAAACAGACAATAAGCCTATGGATTTCATAGGTCCTGTATACTCTGATGTATTACATATTTGACAGATATTCTTATGATACAACAGAGTTAGTCTGCAAAAAAAAGGTTTACAAAACCATTTTGCAGTGTCTTCACAACGGTTGTGTAAACAAATGCCTACGTCAGTTGTACAAATGGACTGTCATACTGCACATTGTCAACCTGACGCAAGTCAGAGAGGAAGGCTGCTCATTATTACCAAGTAATAGATACGAAGGCTGCTCATTATTACCAAGTAATAGAGATGAAGGCAGCTCATTGTTACCCAGTCAAAGAGGAAGGCTGCTCATTAGTACCAAGTCAGAAAGGAAAGCTGCTCATTAGTACCAAGTCAGACAGCATGTTATGTTGAGTCATGAATAATACAGTGTCATGAATGGATGATGTAGGTTATAGATGGAGGGGTTGTAAACAAGGGTGCTTTACAACACCCCCCCCGGTACTGCTGCTCCATCCGTGCACCAGCTCCGGAGGTCTACGTCACCGGTTTTCTATGTGTCACTGAACTGTGTCATTAGGCACACCTGGGTCCCGTGTATTCGAGGTTTACCTCACTCTTTTGTTTGGGTCACAGTCCTGTGTTTTTGTATGCGTGTTTGTTTTGGGCCTCGTCCCCGTGCCTTTACCTGGCACGCTGTAATTGTTGGGTAGAAATAAAAAACCCTATTAAGCATTCCTGCACCTGTCTCCCGATCCTTTGTATACAACGTGACAAACAGCTTGTCACAGTGGCGCACTCGCTACAATATTTAGGGAGCTTGTGGCTGAGGCAGCTGGAATAATGGACCTGTCACTCAGGTGATTTCCCAGTGTATTGGCTTTGAAACAAATCTATCTAATGACTCTCTATCAGTCGAGGCTGCTGAGGGGAGGACGGCTCACATGGACGGCTCACAATCAAAGGGCCACCAGACCCCTTTTTTACGCTGCTGCTACTCTCTGTTTATTATCTATGCATAGTCACTTTAACTCTACCTACATGTACATATTACATCAATTACCTCGACTAACCGGTGCCCCCACACATTGGTACTTCCTGTATATAGCCTCGCCTGTCACGAGAGGGTGCATACATCGACCAAGGCGCAGCGCAGGGATTGTAGTTCGACATTTGTTTATTAATACTATGTATAACTATTATGATGATACTATGTACAACAACTCAAATACGAACTACTAAGCGAAACAACAAACACGATACAACAAACGTGAAGAAACGTGGCACACTTACTTTCTCCGTGACTTGCGAAATATAATAACCCACACCCCGGTGTGGAACATACAAACCTATGTAGGATCCCTAATTAGAGACAATGCACTGCAGCTGCCTCTAATTAGGGATCCAACACAAACCACCACCAGAAACAGAAAGAATAGACCTGTCATACTCTGACCATGGCTACATAGAGAAGCAAATGGGCTTCTCTATGGCCAGAGCCTGACATCGCCATCATTATTTTACTGCTGCTGTTTTATTATTTTTATATATTTTAAAGCATTGTTGGTTAAGGGCTCGTAGGTAATTATTTCACTGTAAGGTCTACACCTGTGTATTCTGGCATGTGACAAATACAGTTTGATTTGATTTGATGTGGTTGATCCCACTCCATTGACTCCATTCCAGCCATTATTATGAGCCGTCCTCCCCTCAGCAGCCTCCACTGCTCTCTAGTGTCACTTGATAGGTGGTAGCTGAGCATAGAAGTGGATTATTATCGTTAGACGTTTGGGGTGAAGGTGAGACTAGTGCATTGTACCTTGTTAGAGGAGAGACTAGTCCACTGTACCTGAACACTAACCTGCATGCAAACAGACCATTGTGCCTGAAGAGTTAAAAGGGAGACTAGTCTATTGTACCAGAATGGATAGAGGAGCGACTAGCCCACTGTACCTGGATGGTGGTGTAGAGAGAGGCCCCATACATCTTCTTAAAGCAGGCTCTGATGTCCAGCATGTCTGTCTCACCCCTGGACACCATGACTCTCATCAGAGTCTGGTCATCAGTGCCAGCACGCTAACAAAAAAACAATAGACATTATTATAAATGCCTAAACCTAACCTAACCTTTTTGGAGAGATGTAGTGGTATTTTAAACTTTCTGGTAAATCCCCCATGGGATGATAGATGACAACACAGATCATACCCTCATAGACCTGTAGAGGGACTCTGCAAAGTAGGCTGGGACACTCTTAGCACACTTCACTATGGAAAGGAAAGATTATATTCCCAAATTATGAATTCATGTTTCAATATAAAGCATGTATGGAATATGTACAAGATGTATTGACTGATAGGTGGTTTAGGTTTGATTTATCTAACTGCAATACAGAAATCTCAGTCTTTAATTGTGTTACATTTTAGTTTTGTATATACTGTATATATATATTTTAAATGTGTTTTTACTTTACTGTGGCTGCTTGTCATCATTGTAGAGTCTTACCAACTGCCAGCATTAAGTTCTCCAGGTTTCCAGTAGTCTCGCCTTCAATGCTGTCCTCAATATCATTGCCAGACAGCTTCTTGTAGGTGTCAAACACTTGCAATGAAAAACCAAATACATATGAGAATTTGATGTTATTTGATGTTACACTAAAAGTGCAGAATGCAATTCTGTTTTAATGATTGAACGAAATGGCACACACACACACACACGCACACGCACACACACCTAGTCGAAGGTGTTCATGGCTCCTATTGCCCAGGATGTTGATGAATTTCTCTTTGTCTGTGCCAACCTTCCCCTCTCCAGCAGCAATCAGTTCCTGAAACACACACGCACACCAAAATATAAGTACCCCACTTATAATAGTTTATTATAGAGCACTGAGCATTGGTGTTCAGAATGTCAATACTATCAACTGTTTAATATCAACCTTTATTTGTTGCAGTAGAACATAGTAACCGGGAGATACAATGTTTGATTAAGGATCCATGAAGAAATGTAAATGTTTTAATGCCAGTCACTGGTTTTCACTGAATATGAAAAGGCCATGCTCAATGAAGTGGATGACAAAGGCAGGGGATCCTTCAGGGGACCTGTGTTATACATGCATGTGTAATCATTCAATGTACTGTAGCCTTGATGTTGATCCAAGTATGAAAACTAAATACCTCAAAATGAATGTTCGCTTTCAAGTCCATGGGATTTTCCGTTCCTGGAAGCAAATGGACTAAATCCACTTTTTATATCGATCATTTATCAGCGAGCACTATGATACACTTGAAGCTTAGTAGACCTTCAGGCCTACTGTATGGTGATGGTTTGGAGCCAAATCCTGAGCATGTTAACATTTGAGCGCTGAAGACGAAATGTCATTATGTCTTGCCATATAGCGTAGCACTTATCTATCATCCACTCACTCATTGGGCTCTGTTACCTTTGCATCTTTCTCAATCCTGTCTTCATCCACCCCTTCATCCCTGCTCCCCTATACAAATGAACAGAGGGGAAAAGGTCAGTGCATCATGGGAGAAGAGTGATGTTTACCCTTCATGACCTCATCTTTGCTGAGTGGCAACCTGGTGGGTTAGGTTACCAAGACCCAGAGGACAATGATATACATACCGTACGTACCCTTCCCTCCTCACTCCATCCTCACCTTTTGTGAACCACTCATGTCTTTATAATGACATCACCAAAGCCCTCCCGTAATCAGAAAGGAAATACTGTATCTCTCTCATCCCTCTATCATCCCTGTCTCTCATCCCTCCTTCTGTCTTCGTTTACCTGCAGAAGCATTACTAGAAGCTTTTGGAAGTGGCCCGAGGTGTCACCTGTGACATCTTTCTCCAGCTTGCCGCCAAACTCTGAGAAAGACGAGAAGAGGGAGAAGGGAAGGGCAGAAGATTGTTTACGCTTATATCTGGCAATGGTTGCTAATGGCAGCAATCGACGCAGAATGGACGTGCTCTGTTTAGCCGTTGGTCTCCGCCAGGGGCATTTGATTAGCAGGGTATCAGGCTTCTCCGGTGTCCATTTCAGATGGCCAGTGTGGCTCTTACCCATGGCCTATTGTGTATGTATGTATGACTCTAGTCAGGTGTGAGCACAGAACTACCATTGGGTTACATTGGTGGTTGACAATGCATGGTAATCTTGCCTATCCTACCATTAGGTTACATTGGTGGTCAACAATGCATGGTAATCCTTCCTATCCTACCATTGGGTTACATTGGTGGTCAACAATGCATGGTAATCCTTCCTATCCTACCATTGGGTTACATTGGTGGTCAACAATGCATGGTAATCCTGTCTATCCTAGACCAAGGCCATGGTAATCCTGTCTATCCTAGACCAAGGCCATATAACTGTCCTTCATCCTTCAATGCTATTGGTTGGAAGCAAGGTATTAGACTGCTCTCATTGCCCAGCGAGAGAAACATCTAGAATAAGAATGAGTGGAACAAACAGACATTCAGTTTCAAAGCAAGGTTCCACAATATGTGGACAACCAGTGGCCATATTGCATTCTGGGAGCCAGTCTGTCACTGCTTTAGTTTTAGGCAAGGCACTGATCCAGCATTTGAAAGTAGAAGCAGTACGGTATCCAGGTTATGATTGGATGTAACATGTGGAATGTGTCATTTTATTTGATGGACTGTGAAAAAAATAATGTGCATTGTGTTCAGCCCAACTTCTCTCCACTGTTGAATAAACATGTTATGGATGTTTTTATGAATGATACAGCAACACTCATAAAGGTGTTATGAATGCTTGTGTACTGTATACCACCCATTTAAGTGCTAACTGTTTTCCTTGGGGAACCTAACCTCTCACCTTTCTTGTAGATGTTGAATGAATCCCACTGGGCACAGACTTCAGTTCAACGTCTAGTTTTGATTTACTGTACATTTGGTTGAGTTGTCAACTAATGTGAATTCATCGTGATGACTTTAAAAACAAATCCAATCAGTTTTCCACATAGATTTTTCTGTTGATTTTTTAGCCAGGTTTTGCCCAGGATATGTTATGAATGTGTCATGACACATTTAATCTCTCACCTTTCTTGTAGACTTTGACAATGTCTTTAATCTGGCCGCAGGTCCTAGATGATAGGATCTCAATCAGCACGTCGTCATCAGTCCCCACCCCCTGAGGAACAACAGTCAGAGACCCTCAGAGATGCCTACTCAATACACAATAACTGGCTGGTCATTCTGTAGCATCCAGCTAGTATACATGGACATGGCACAGTCTGCGTGATTCAAAAAGACAAGCCTGTACATGGTATATGCTGCTCCACATGCTTAATTAGTGCACTATTCATATGTACAGTATTGAGGGTCTGGTCCATGGGCAAAGAGACTACTGGGAAGCTAGCCTATTGTGCTTTACAGAGACATGGCTGAATGATAACATCCCCATAGAGAACGTAACTATCAGTGGTTTCCAGACCACAGGGATAGCGCTTCTTCCGGTAAGAGTAAGGGAGGGGGGCTGGCTTTATTAGTTAACAACAGAGCCATATTACTGTTAAGGAAACAGTTTTGTAGCCCGGACATTGAGCTGTTAGCCGTTAGCCTGAGACCCTACTATTTGCCGAGGGAATTCACGGCGGCCATTGCTGTTATTGTTTACATCCCGCTCTCCACTGACGCAAACACAGCGCGTGACGTCATCCCCTCTGTTATCGCGAGGTATCAGACAGCGCATCCCAGTGCCTTCTTTGCCATTTCGGGGGATTTTAACCATGCATCTCTCTCTTCAACGCTGCCCACGTTCAAACAGTTTGTGAAGTGCCCAACCAGGAATAATACAACTCTGGACTTGTTATATGCTAATGTGAAGGATGCATACAACTCCACTGCACTCCCTCCCCTCGGTAGATCGGATCACAACCTTGTCCACCTCACCCCACTCTACAGGCTTATGGTCCAACAGCAGCCAGCGACCACTAGGACCCTTAGGAGATGGTCTCCAGAGGCGAATGAGGCCCTAAAGGACTGCTTTGAAACAACAGACTGGGATGTGCTCTGTGAGGCTCATGGGCAAGACATTGATGGATTTACAGACTGCATAACGGACTATATACATTTTTGTGTAGACAACACCCTACCCACCAGGAAGGTACGCTGTTTTCCAAATAATAAACCCTGGGTCACCAGCGACCTGAAGGCACACTGCTGAATGAGAAGAAGAGGGCCTTCAAAAGGAGGGGGACAGGGACAAATTGAAATTAGGGAGCTGAAGTTGCGGATTGCTGAGGGGAAGAGAGTGTATAAGGAAAAGATGGAGGACAAGCTGAGGCAGAGCCAGGTGAGAGAGGTGTGGAAGGGTATGAGAATTATCACTGGCTTCAAAAAGTCAAACAGTGGGCAGACGGAGGGGACCCAGGACAGAGCCAATGAGCTGAACCAATTTTTTAACAGGTTCCATACTGGCCCTATCCACCTCCCCTCCAGCTCCCCAGGCCACACACCCTCACGACTGTCCCACCCCCACTTTGCTCACAACACCTCTGTTGAGACACTCAGCGACCCCCTCCCCACCTCCGACCCTGCTCCCTCTGGACTGATCTGCAACACCTCCCTTCCCCCCACATCCCCACCTGGGCTGGCTTTCACCACCAACCAAGTGAAGAGAGAGCTGGAGAGACTACATCAGTGGAAAGCGGCGGGCCCTGATGGCAGGGTCTTTGCTGACCAATTGTGTGGAATACTCCAGCGACCCTTCAACCTTAGCCTGAGCCTGGAAAGGGTCCCTGTGCTGTGGAAAACATCCTGCCTTGTCCCAGTGCCCAAGAAGGCGCACCCCACTGTCCTGAATTACTTCAGACCTGTAGCGCTAACATCCCACATCATGAAGACCCTGGAAAGGTTAGTCCTTGCTCACCTCAGACCCCTGGTGTGTACATCACTGGACCCCCTGCAGTTCGCATACCAGCGCAACATCGGGGTGGATGATGCAATCATCTACCTTCTGCAGGAGGGCCTACTCTCACCTGGACAACGCAGGTTGCACTGTGAGGGTTATGTTTTTTTTAATTCTCCAGTGCCTTCAACACCATTCAGCCACTGCTACTGGGTGAGAAGATGAAGAGGATGAAAGTGGAAGCACCCTTAGTCTCCTGGGTTACGGACTACCTGACCAGTAGGCCACAATTTGTGCGGCTACAGAGCTGTGTGTCAGAACGGGCAGTGAGCCCCCCAGGGAACGGTCCTGTCCCCCTTCCTGTTTACCCTCTACACCTCGGACTTCAGATATAACTCTGAAACATGCCACCTACAGAAGTTCTCGGATGACTCTGCAATTGTAGGTTGCATCAGGGGTGGGCAGGAGGAGGAGTACAGGAGCACAATCAATGACTTTGTGGTGTGGTGTGAGCAGAACCACCTTCAGCTCAACATCAGCAAAACAAAGGAGATGGTGGTGGACTTCAGGAGAACCAAGGCCCAACTGACTGAAGTCCCTATACAGGGGATGGATGTGGAAATGGTTGGGACATACAAGTTCCTGGGAGTCCATATGGACAACAGGCTGGAATGGGCTGGTAACACCGGGGCTCTGTACAAAAAAGGGCCAGAGCCGACTCTACTTTCTGAGGAGGCTCAGGTCATTCAACGTGTGCAGTAAACTACTGCATACTTTCTACCAGTCTGTGGTGGCCTGTGCCATTTTTTTTGCAGTGGTGTGCTGGCCAACATAAAGGCTGGTGATGCTTCTCGGGTAAATAAGCTGATCAGGAAGGCTAGCTCTGTTCTGGGGATTAGCCTTGACACTCTAGAGGAGGTTTCGGAGAGACGGATCCTGGCCAAACTGCTGGCCATCATGGACAACGTCACCCACCCTCTGCATGCCACGGTTATGATGCAGAGGAGCACTTTCAGTCATGATCCGACCACGGTGTGCCAGAGAGCGCTACAGGAGGTCTTTCCTGCCGGCGGCTATTAGACTATTTAATGCCTCACTGAGGTGCTGTGCCGTCGGCAACATAGACCTGGAACTGTTGGGGTGTTAGGACCTAGTTTAACAATTAGGCATCCATCCATCCGTGAGTAACTCTCTGGTCTGTAATCACTCATTCACTCAGGACTTATTCATTCAGGACTTTATATACATATTCATGTACAGTTGTTATATCATATCACAGGCAATATTGTAAGTAATTCTTGGGCTGAAGACGTAGTCATTCACTCAGGAACGCATATTAGTATCCTGTCAGTTGTATCTTTTTTTCATTGCTTTTAGGATATCGAATATGCAATATGTGCATTTATCTGTAATTAAACCCTGCACTAAGGACTGTATTTTAAGGGAATTATTATTATTACCCTAAATAATATCATACGCACATTTAGCTATTTAAGTATCTCTTCCTGTCATGTACAGTTAATGTAACCATGCAAATATTCACTTACCTGTACATATAACTGTACATTTACCTGTACAGTTAATTTAACCATGCAAAATATTCACTTACCTGTTCATTTAACCAGACTGTATATTAAGTAAACTATTATTACCCTCACTTATATCATACGCACATTTAGCTATTTAAGCATTTCTCTGCCGTCGACCTGTGTAGTATAGTTAACCATGCAAATATTCCTTATTTATCTATATCAACTTGCAATATTTTTATCATTTCTTTTCACCTAACACTCTATAGTGTTAGGTGTATAGTGTACAGTCGTGGCCAAACGTTTTGAGAATGACACAAGTATTGGTCTCCACAAAGTTTGCTGCCTCAATGTTGATGATGGCAATTTGCATATACTCCAGAATGTCATGAAGGGTGATCAGATGAATTGCAATTAATTGCAAAGTCCCTCTTTGCCATGAAAATGAAATGAATCCCCCAAAAACATTTCCACTGCATTTCAGCCCTGACGCAAAAGGACAAGCTGCCATCATGTCAGTGATTGTCTCGTTAACACAGGTGAGAGTGTTGACGAGGACAAGGCTGGAGATCACTCTGTCATGCTGATTGAGTCAGAATAACAGACTGGAAGCTTTAAAAGGAGGGTGGTGCTTGAAATCATTGTTCTTCCTCTGTCAACCGTGGTTACCTGCAAGGAAACACATGCCGTCATCATTGCTTTGCACAAAAAGGGCTTCACAGGCAAGGATATTGCTGCTGGTAAGATTGCACCTAAATCAACCATTTATCGGATCATCAAGAACTTCAAGGAGAGAGGTTCATTTGTTGTGAAGAAGGCGTCAGGGCGCCCAAGAAAGTCCAGCAAGCGCCAGGACCGTCTCCTAAAGTTGATTCAGCTGCGGGATCGGGGCACCACCAGTGCAGAGCTTGCTCAGGAATGGCAGCAGGCAGGTGTGAGTGCATCTGCACGCACAGTGAGGCGAAGACTTTTGGAGGATGGCCTGGTGTCAAGAAAAGCAGCAAAGAAGCCTCTTCTCTCCAGGAAAAACATCAGGGACAGGTTGATATTCTGCAAAAGGTACAGGGATTGGACTGCTAAGGACTGGGGTAGACTCATTTTCTTTAAATCCCCTTTCCGATATTTTGGGCCATCCGGAAAACACAGGAGAAGACAAGGTGAGCGCTACCATCAGTCCTGTGTCATGCCAACAGTAAGGCATCCTCAGACCATTCATGTGTGGGGTTGCTTCTCAGCCAAGGGAGTGGGCTCACTCACAATTTTACCTAAGAACACAGCCATGAATAAATAATGGCACCAACACATCCTCCGAGAGCAACTTCTCCCAACCATCCAAGAACAGTTTGGTGACGACCAATGCCTTTTCCAGCATGATGGAGCACCTTGCCATAAGGCAAAAGTGATAACTAAGTGGCTCGGGGAACATCAACATTTTGGGTCCATGTCCAGGAAACTCCCCAGACCTTAATCCCATTGAGAACTTGTGGTCGATCCTCAAGAGGCGGGTGGACAAACAAAAACCCACAACTTCTGACAAACTCCAAGCATTGATTATGCAAGAATGGCCTGCCATCAGTCAGGATGTGGCCCAGAAGTTAATTGACAGCATGCCAGGGCGGATTGCAGAGGTCTTGAAAAAGAAGGGTCAACACTGCAAATATTGACTCTTTGCATAAACTGAATGTCATTGTCAATGAAAGCCTTTGACACTTATGGAATACTTGTAATTATACTTCAGTGTACCATAGTAACTACTGACATAAAGATCTAAGAACACTGAAGCAGCAAACTTTGTGGAGACCAATACTTGTGTCATTCTCAAAACTTTTGGCCACGACTGTACATATTCAGCCAGTCACCCATACTAGGCAATATATTTTTATAGCTTTCTGCACTCCAGACTTCAGGTATTTTTATACTTTTTCATACTGCCGCACTATGTATCATGTATCGTGTATCTGTCTTTTGTGTATTTTCATTCTGGCATTTTGCACCTGCCCTGTGTTTTTTCGTAGCTGCTTGGCAAAGGAATTTCCCCTCGGGGATCAATAAAGTACCTATCTATCTATCTATCTATAGTAGTTTGTGGGTTTTTAAAACTATCAGTCTTTTCTGGCCCACTACCAGGGGAGAGATTTTGTGATTTCCATATCACCTACACACTCTCCATGCAGGATTCAAATCCACGTCTCTGGTGTAGCAAGGCCGTCCTCCAATCAACTGAGCCATCAGAGCCACCAATAATGTGAGAAACAGTGAGCCGGTGCAGGACAGTATAAACATAATTAACAAAGAACGAAACCAGCCCTTACGTAGCTGTGAGAGAGCCACTAACATACTTTTCCCATACACTGAAAAAAATTACGGTTCTTAAATGGTTCTTCCTCAGCTCTTAAGGTTCCTTAGAGAACTCTTGCCCGATAAAAACCTTTGAGTTCTTGTGGGGTTCTTGACGTGGTTTCTATGGTTCTTCAGAATTCTGTTCTTGAAATGTATGGAAGCCTGCAGATGTGTCCCTTTCATAGCACACAGGAATAGGCCGGTGTTAACTAGTGTTGATTTTTAAGTGTCATTGTAAATAAGAATATGTTCTTAACTGACTTGCCTAGTTAAATAAAGGTTATTTAACATTTTTATTTTTACGTGTAGCATTTCTAGTGTTGATTCAAGAGTTAAATTAATAGTGTTGGTGTTAATAACCAGAGTTGAACCAAAACCATGACCATAATTATCATATTTTATCATCAATTCCAAATGTTGGATATCCCCACTCTGGCTGGATTCCAATAGGAGTTACAAATGACTTTGCAAGACAACATAATGTGACTTGCAAGCCTGATATGGCCTGTAAACAATGAGTTTCAGGCCACTGTATTATGGTAAAACTAGGTCCTCAAAACTAGACCTTATGAAATATGTATTGTATTTTATTGTCTTAACTAATTTTAATGTCAACACATTCAATTAGGATCTCAGTTGGTGAAGACCACAAAACAATAAAATAATGAATGCCACAACCATGTCTCTGTCACCATCAAACACAGTCATGGGTGGTACTGGTAATTCTAACATTCACTCGAAAGGCACCCTGGGAAATATGCAAATGAGGTTTAAAACCCTACAGCAGGGCCATTCAATTCCGGTCATTTCTGGTTTGGGATTATCCCATTGATGGTTTTTCAGAGACCCTAAAATTGTTCCCCTATGACATCGTTCTCAAGAAACATTCCAACTAGCACCTTTATTGCCCATATAACAAGCCCCAGAGTGTACCTCCGGGGCTTGTTATATGGGTAATTACTGTATATGGGTGCAACGCATGGATATAAATATTAATGTACTATATAAACCTGACATGTGTAAAGCCGATGTCACACAAACCAATTTGGACAATATGGATGGCACAAGTAAGTGTGTGTGTGTGTGTGTGTGTGTGTGTGTTTAACTGCATCTCAAGTAGCTCCATGTGTGTGTGTGTGTGTGTGTGTGTGTGTGTGTGTGTGTGTGTGTGTGTGTGTGTGTGTGTGTGTGTGTGTGTGTGTGTGTGTGTGTGTGTGTGTGTGTGTTAAATGCCTCCCAAGTGTTTCATTAGTGCGTTGTTGTCAGCAATCAGGTTTTCAAGATATACAGGTATAACTTTTTAATGTAACATGCATCATACCAGCTTTATTTATGTATTTTGAAAGTTATATACACTACCATTCAAAAGTTTGGGGTCACTTAGAAATGTCCTTGTTTTTTAAAGAAAAGCACCTTTTTTGTCCATTAAAATAACATCAAATTGATCCGAAATACAGTGTAGACATTGTTAATGTTGTAAATGACTACTGTAGCTGGAAACGGCTGATTTTTAATGGAATATCTACATAGGTGTACAGAGGCCAATTACAGTGCCTTGCAAAAGTATTCATCCCCCTTGGCGATTTTTCCCATTTTGTTGCATTACAACCTGTAATTTAAATGGATTTTTATTTGGATTTCATGTAATGGACTTACACAAAATAGTCCAAATTGGTGAACTGAGATGAAAAAAATTACATAAAAAATAAAAAATAAAAAACAGAAAAGTGGTGCGTGCATACACTCTTAGAAAAAAAGGGTTCTTCGGCTGTCCCCTTTGGAGAACCCTTTGAAGAACCCTTTTTGGTTATAGATAGCACCTTTACTTCTAAGAGTGTATGTATTCACCCCTTTGCTATGAAGCCCCTAAATAAGATCTGGTGCAACCAATTATCTTCAGAAGTAAAAAAAAGTTAAATAAAGTCCACCTGTGTGCAATATAAGTGTGACATGATCTGTCACATGAGCTCAGTACATATACACCTATTCTGAAAGGCCCCAGGGTCTGCAACACCACTAAGCAAGGGGCAACACCAAGCAAGCGGCACCATGAAGACCAAGGAGCTCTCCAAACAGGTCAGGGACAAAGTTGTGGAGACGTACAGATCAGAGTTGGGTTATAAAAAAATATCAGAAACTTTGAATATCCCACGGAGCACCATTAAATCCATTATAAAAAAAATGGAAAGAATATGGCACGACAACAAACCTGCCAAGAGAGGGCCGCCCACCAAAACTCACAGACCAGGCAAGGAGGGCATTAATCAGAGAGGCAACAAAGAGACCAAAGATAACCCTGAAGGAGCTGCAAAGCTCCACAGCGGAGATTGGAGTATCTGTCCATATGACTACTTTAAGCCGTACACTCCACGGAGCTGGGCTTTACAGTAAAAAAAGGCATGTGGGAGACTCCCCAAAACATATGGACGAAGGTATTAAGGTCAGATGAGACTAAAATGTAGCTTTTTGGCCATCAAGGAAAATGCTATGTCTGGCGCAAACCCAACATCTCTCATCACCCCGAGAACAGCATCCGTGGTGGCAGCATCATGCTGTGGGGATGTTTTTCATCGGCAGGGACTGGGAAACTGGTCAGAATTGAAGGAATGATGGATGCCGCTAAATACAGGGAAATTCTTGAAGGAAGCCTGTTTCAGTCTTCCAGAGATTTGAGATTGGGACGGAGGTTCACCTTCCATCCAACTTGAAGGAGCTGGAGCTGTTTTGCCTTAAATAATGGGCAAAAATCCCAGTGGTTAGATGTGCTAAGCTTATAGAGACATACCCCAAGAGACTTGCTGCAAAAGGTGGCTCAACAAAGTATTGACTTTGGGTGGGGGGGGTGAATAGTTTGTTTAGTTGATTTAGCATCTTCAAAGTGGTAGGCATGGTGTGTAAATCAAATGATACAACCCCCCCAAAAAAAAATTTAAGGGGTGAATACCTTCGCAAGCCACTGTATCAGCAACCATCACTCCTGTGTTCCAATGGCACGTTGTGCTAGCTAATCCAAGTTTATCATTTTAAAAGGCTAATTGATCATTAGAAAACCCTTTTGCAATTATGTTAGTACAGCTGAAAAATGTTGTGCTGATTAAAGAAGCAATAAAACTTGCCTTCTTTAGACTAGTTTCTGGAGCATCAGCATTTGTGGGTTCTATTACAGGCTCAAAAGGGCCAGAAACAAATAACTTTCTTCTGAAACTTGTCAGTCTATTCTTGTTCTGAGAAATGAAGGCTATTCCATGCGAGAAATTGCCAAGAAACTGAAGATCTCGTACAACGCTGTGTACTACTCCCTTCACAGAACAGCGCAAACTGTCTCTAACCAGAATAGAAAGAGGAGTGCGAGGACCCGGTGCACAACTAAGCAAGAGGACAAGTAGATTAGTGTCTAGTTTGAGAAACAGACGTCTCACAAGTCCTCAACTGGCAGCTTCATTAAATAGTACCCGCAAAACACCAGTCTCAACGTCAACAGTGAAGAGGCGACTCCGGGATGCTGGCCTTCTAGGCAGAGTAGAAAAGAAAAAGCCATGCTTCTTTAATTAGCACAACAGTTTTCAGTGATGGTTGCTGATAAATGGCCTCTGTACGCCTATGTAGATATTCCATTAAAAATCAGCCGTTTCCAGCTACAATATTCATTTACAACATTAACAATGTCTACACTGTATTTCTGATCAATTTGATGTTATTTTAATGGACCAAAAATTTGCTTTTCTTTCAAAAACAAGGACATTTCTAAGTGAACCCAAACTTTTGAACGGTAGTGTCTCTTGAAAACTGAATTGCTGACATGCAAAACATTTTGGGACTATATCAACAATGCACAGGCGGCCTTTGGCACCTTAATTGGGGAGGACGGGCTCATAATAATGGCTGGGGGCGGCAGGTAGACTAGTGGTTAGAGCGTTGGGCCAGTAACTGAAAGGTTTGAATGTCCTTAAGCAAGGCACTTAACCCTAATTTGCTGAGGGTAAAAATACCATCCAATTTGTAATTCAATATAGAGAGAAATATGTCTGTTCCACACAGCGTACTGCTGTTGTCACACCCTGATCTGTTTCACCTGTCTGTGTGCTTGTCTCCACCCCCCTCCAGGTGTCACCCATCTTCCCCATTATCCACTGTGTATTTATACCTGTGTTCTCTGTTTGTTTATTGCCAGTTCGTTTTGTTTCGTCAAGCCTACCAGCGGTTTTCCGCCTGCTCCTGTCTCTCGATTGTGGCTGTTTTCTAGTTTTCCCGGTGTTGACCATTCTGCCTGCCCTGACCCCGAGCCTGCCTGCCGTCTTGTACCTTTGCCCCACCTATCTGGATTACTGGCATCTGAATACCCTGACCCTGAGCCTGCCTGCCGTCCTGTACCTTTGCCCCACCTATCTGGATTACTGACCTCTGCCTGCCCCTGACCTGTCTTTTGCCTGCCCGTTGGATTAATAAACTGTTATTACTTCGACGTTGTCTGCATCTGGGTCTTACCTGAAACGGTGATAGCTCTACTTTAACTTAAACTGTACTTTACCTTCATTCTATGTAGGCTCGCATGTCTGACTGCACAATACATTACTTATTCTTGGAGCCAGAACCAAACATAGACTATACATTGCTGTACTTTACCTTGAGTGCTTTATGGAGTTGAGAGGCGTCATAGGAAATGGGAGGAGTCATCAACGCAACCACGAGCGTCTCGAACAAGCCTCCCAGCTCCGACTTTAAAGCACTCACAAGATCCTGTTGAAAAATAAAGTCAACATTAAGAGAACTTAGACAATGGAAGAAGTTTTTTTTTTTATAAGAAATATCTAAACATATAGAGTCAAAATCTCTACTCAATTGATACATTTGAATTATTCACAAGATCCTGAGGAGAAAATAGTCTATAATTCTCATAACTTTGAACGATGGAAGAAGTGTTTGATTTGGACCTTTAAAAAACAAACAGAAAACTATTTAGGATAACTAAGCCGAATTCCTTACCTCAATTAATTATTTAAATTATAATATTTTTTATTGATTAATATTCTGATATTCTTGACAATGGAAGAGGTGTTGGTTTAAAGTAATATGAAAACACCAAGAATAACAGAGTAGAAATCCTAACCTCAATCAATACATTTGAATGATTAACGGGTGTTTTGATAATGTGCACATAGAAGTGTAAACCAACACTTGGTTTATGAGTGAGAGTTCAATTTATTAGCAAAACATCTGAGCAAGCAGGGGCCAGAGAGCGCGAGAGAGAGAGAGCGCGAGGGGGGAGATGCTCTACTCTTTTTCAGTAACAGTAGACACTTTTTTATACTGTGTTCCCTTAGATAGACCCGCTTATTTTGGCTAATGAGCAATGAGGTTGGTGACATGACCTGTAGGCTTCAATCAGACCTGTAAGCTTCCTGTCTCACCTTTCCGTGGGCCTTCTTGTACTCCGCCTTAATTTCCTGCCGTTGATTGTTGCTGCGCGATGTCAGGAGCATGAGAATGGTGTCCTCATAAGTGCCTGTTAAACATGATGACAAATGTACAGTAATTCATCTTAAATCAGTGACATGAGAACATGTCTTGATCATTGATTGCAGAACTCATTCAAACAAGGACACCCCTACCAGTTTGGAATAACTAGTTAGTTACCACATTATCCATTTACTGTATATTGGTATAGTGAACCAAGTAAAGAAAATAAGTTTGTGTTTACAACAATAAAGGGATGATTCACCCCAAAATTGACGTTTATCAGTGATTGCCATGCCCTATGTCGAGGTGAGTCCATATTCCATAAAGATATTTTGGTCATTGTGGTTTGAAAGGCAACAACAAACTTGGACAAACTATGTTGGCCTGGACCACGCTGTATGTATTCAAGGAAATCTACAGACCTCAATTAGATTGGCACCATGTAATCTCATCTGGAGGATGAACTGTCCCTTTAATAAGCACTAGATCAACATATAGACCTATTCTCACCAGGGAAATTACGAGACAAATGAACAACGCACAAACAATCAATACCAATACCTTTTAAAAGGTGTCAATACCTCTGAGGTACTGCAAATTAATATCAGGGCTGAGACAAGTCACTGCATTTCCTGGGCAACGTTGAAATAGATTTGTCATCCAGACTTAATTATGCCATAAAGTAGGTCACCGCTTATAATGTGATCTGGTTCAAAGATCAGAGGTCAGATTGATTATGAGCTCCAATGATAAGTCAAGCTATAATTCACATATATGCCCTCCATTTTACGATCATCTTCCCCTTTACTTCCTCTGTACAACACTGTGTATTTTGGCCTCAAGGCCATCAAATGCATCACAACACTGGGACAATTGGTTTAAACCAATGACATATAGAGGAAGTTGTCATTATGGTGGTCATTACAGATGTAGAATCTTAATTTCATTACTCTTACGTTGCTGAGTATTTTCCTGCAAAGCAGGAAATGCAAACGTGTAGTGTATTTGAATTTTAAAAAGGCTTATAAAGTTTGTAATTTCCAGATTAGATTTTCCCTAACAAAAAATGTATCAACCCCTACAAAAATGTCCATTAATTATAATCCACATAATAATTCACATTTCCTGTTGCGCAGGATTATTTTCCTGCTTTAGCAAAGGTCAAACATCTGTATCATGTTGGAGTTGAACACATGCCTGTCAAATCAAGTTTTGTTTGTCACATGCGCCAAATACAAATGCTTACTGTGAAATGCTTACTTACAAGCACTTAACCAACAACGCAGTTTTAACAACATAGAGTTAAGAAAATATTAACAAAATAAACTAAAGTAAAAAAAATTAACACAATAATGAGGCTATATACAGGGGTTACCGTAACCGAGTCAATGTGCGGGGGTACAGGTTAGTCAAGGTAATAATAAATAAATACTCTGTATACAGCTTGTTAAAAACATTTTTACAGTGTAAATACATATTCCACTGCAGTTTCTCTGGTAGTGTTTATATCTGTGGCTCAGTTGGAAAGAGTGTGGAGCTAGAAATGCCAGGTTTATGAGTTAAATTCCCGCTGTGGCCACATACTAAAATGTTTACCCTCACTGTATTGTAAACCACTTTAAAAGGTGTCTGATAATTGCATATACTGTATAACTATATGTATAACTTTAAGTGCATCTAACTCACCTATGCCTTTCATGGCCTTGTGTAGGAGCTCAGCATCCTGCTTGGCATTGAAGTTGACAAAGTCTTTAACACTGCCTCTGTAGGAAGCCTGTGGTAAAGAAATAACAACGGATGGACAGAGGGAACAGAATACATACACTGGGGGCCAAAAGTTTGGAATTTTACTAATTCAAGGGTTTTTCATTATTTGCACTATTTTTTACGTTGCAGAATAAAAGTGAAGACATCAAAACTATTACATAACACATATGGAATCATGTAGTAACCAGAAAGGTGTTAAACAAATCAAAATATATTTTATATTTGAGGTTCTTCAAATAGCCACCCTTTGCCTTGACGACAGCTTTGCACACTCTTGGCATTCTCTCAACCAGCTTCACCTGGATGCTTTTCCATCAGTCTTGAAAGAGTTCACATATATGCTGAGCACTTATTGGCTGCTTTTCCTTCACTGTGGTCCGACTCATCCCAAACCATCTAAATTAGGTTGAGGTTGGAACCAAAAATCTCAAATTTGGACTCAGAAAAAAAAAAACATTTCCACCGGTCTAATGTCCATTGATCATGTTTCTTGGCCCAAGCAAGTTTCTTATTATTATTGGTGTCCTTTAGTAGTGGTTTCAATTCGACCATGAAGGCCTGATTCACACAGTCTCCTCTGAACAGTTGATGTTGAGATGTGTCTGTTACTTGAACTCTGTGAAGCAATAATTTGGGCTGGTAACTCTAATGAATGTATCCTCTGCAGCAGAGGTATTTCTGGTTCTTCCATTCCTGTGGCGGTCCTCATGAAGCTGGTTGAGAGAATGCCATGACTGTGTAAAGCTGTCATCAAGCCAAAGGGCGGCTACTTTGAAGAAAATATATTTTGATTTGTTTAACACTTTTGGTTACTACATGATTCCATATGTGTTATGTCATAGCTTTGATGTATTCACTTTTATTACATTCTACAATGTAAAAAATAGTGCAAATAAAGAAAAACCCTTAAATTAGTAATATTACAAACTTTTGGCCCCCAGTGAACATTGCCTGGATTTCCTGAATATGTGTTGTTGTGGGACAGACATGGGAGAAAATGTTTTGTACAATCAAACTATAATCTAGCTAGCAAGTTTGGTTGCAGAGGGGAAATCGTGGCAACAGAAGGGGGATTCTAGTGGGATGTTGTGCAGCTGTGTGTCTCCATGCTATCCTCCTCTGTGGAACTGAAACGTTTTCACAAGGTTCTTCTCAAGATTAAAAGTTCTTCAAAGACACTCTATTAAGTCCCTTCCAGATAGTTAGGCTACTATAGTCTAGTCTGTGTTCATATACAGTATGTTAGCAATCAATACTATCTCAGAAGTAAACACATACAAGCTCACTTTGATAGCTCTAGCCTGTGTCATGGAGAGACATAGTTCTCTAAATTCTACTTGGTTTCATCTCTGAGGAAAATATAATTTGAGGAGAAGCAATATAACATCTCTTTCAATCTCTGACTCAGTCAAATGTCAGCGCAGGTGTGAGATTTGAGAAAATTAACTTCCCCTCCCTTCAGCAAAGCTCTCTCCCCAGAATTTGCTTTGTTGTGCATTCCTTTGTCTAAGTAGCAAGAGTATACTGGTATGTGCTGATCGAGACAAAAAGTAATAATAATTTAATCAACTGAACGTCCAATTCTGCTACATATTGAGAATGCTGCTGTTTAGCTAATGTTAGCTATTGTCCTTTGCTGTAGCATTACAGTTCAAATAAAAAGCTATCGGCACAAGGTGTTAAATTCTTCTACTATGTTTAATCATTAAATATAAGTCCAGGAGTGAATACTTCAGAGGCAGTTGGTGACTTCAAAATATATATTTACTTTACCCTAGTTTTCTCCCAAATTTCGTGATATCCAATCGTACACCTGGCGACCATGTCAGCATGCATGCGCCCGGCCACCACGCCACAGGAGTCGCTAGAGCGCGATGGGACAAGGACGTCCCGGCCGGCCAAATCCTCCCCTAACCCGGACAATGCTCGGCCAATTGTGTGCCGCCTTATAGGTCTCCAGGTCGCGGCCGGCTACGACACAGCCTGGAATCGAACTAGGATCTGTAGTGACATAGCTAACACTGCCATGCAGAAAAGATTCTGTGGGGGAAAGATCCCGAATCTCCTCATTGCCCCCCAGCAAAATTGTTTATATGTATGTTGAGGTAAACATTGCTTGTATGGCTGTTAACCAATACATGTTAATTTCATCGTCACCAATCAACTGCATTACAGGTAAAAACAACTTTGACTACCACCACCGATTTCTCTATGCTAGCTATGCTACTATCTTATATGAATGGGAGTTAGCATTTAGCAGTCACATCTTCTAAACCTGAAAAGGGACTACTTCTAAATGTTATGCAGTGAAAACAGCCAAATATATCCAAATCAGACTTTAGAAACCACACTGTGGGCCCGTTTCAATACATCAATCATGACGAATTTGACAAATATCCACTTTGCAAGATCAGATTTGTTGAATGTGCGCCATTCCGTCATCCTTCTTCTATCCCCAACGGTCTGCATTCCAGTGACCTCTTTACCACATCTATGCATCTACAGTCAAGTTCACATGGGTCATAATGACCTCAAAAGTTTGAGAAAGGATGAATTAAATGAAATTAGTAGAATTGCCAGAGGAAGAGGCTGGTTGACTGACTACCGGCCTAAGTTAAAAAAAGATGTCCCTTAACGCTGAATGAATTAACATTAGAGGTTAGTGTTTTAGCTTTTTCATTAACTTCAATCAAGATGATAAGATAAAGATGTCCTCTCTGTTTTCCATCTGGTCCTGCAGGCATTGAGGTAATAACACAAATAATCAGTGATTAATGTATAACTCAATGCATCTGCTATTTGTATTTACAGCTGTCCCCTCCTGTTCCCTGATTAAGAGGTGATGACCACTCCACTCCACTACAAGTGTCAACTCTCTCCTGACTTGACAGTCAATCTGCACAAACAGTAATCAAACAATGCAAATAGGCCTATGGGACAATCCACTGCTAGATTAATGGCATTTGGCTGTATTTAATCAATGGTTGAAACCCATTGCGAGTCACACCAACAAAAAGAGACCATGCATGTCTGTCTGCCTGATTATTTCAAGTTTCCAGAGTGACTGGAGTCCTCTTACATTTATATGTAGGGATTGGACTGAGGATAGACATTGCTACTCTGAGCTAGAGCCCCATCAGTGAACATAGTCTACCTGACTACCTAGGAGTTTTCAAGTCAGGTCTCCCCCGATGAAACCCTGTCCTAGGTTGGTGGGCTTAGGCCCACGCTATCCATGTTACCATGCTTACGGTATTACAACACAATGCAAATTAACCACCATTGTATGGAAGTGGACCTCTGTCTGACTGTCTTTTAATAATCTAATCAAATAGTTAGAAATATTCGAGCTGAAGAAGCCATCTCTAATCAAACCAAAGAAGTGAACTGGATTAACAAGTTAGTGCTTGATGCCACAGCAGGGGAGCTATTTGCTGTCATATAGCACTTTATATGAGTCAATCTCCACAGAGAGTGAACAACTTGAAGTTTCAAATTAAATTAGATGTTCTTATTTGGAAATAATACACTTGCTAGGTTATTAGCTTTTTCTTCAGTACATTATGTAGCTAGCTACTGAAGAACCCTGGCCAGTACATAATGTAGCTAGCTACTGAGGAACCCTGGCCATTACATTATGTAGCTAGCTACTGAAGAACCATGGCCAGTACATCGTGTAGCTACTGAAGAACCCTGGCCAAAAGTTGCAATCGGTACCAAAGGAGGTTGGTGGTACCTTAACTGGCGAGCAGCTTGTGGTAATGGCTGGAAAGTAATTAGTGGAATGGTATCAAACATATGGTTTGATGCTATTCTATTTGCTCTGTTCCAGCCATTTTTATGAGCTGTCCTCCCCTCAGCAGCCTCCAGTGATTACATTATGTAGCTACTGGAGAACACTGGCCAAAAAAGGGCATCATTGGATAACAATCCCAAGTCAACCTGAACTTGTGTGGCCCATTTCACCTCTGTATTTGCAATACTTTGAAATAACAGTAAACAAACAAAAACACTTACCATGAGATATAACTTGTTGATGAGACTAAGTAGAATTGGTCAAATCTGAAAAAGCAATTGTGTATGCATAACATAGTTTGGTACATTGCATTCATTTTATTTATTTTTCGTTACAGCCTTATTCTAAAATTGATTAAATATGTTTTATCCCTCGTCAGTCTACACACAATACCCTATAACGGCAAAGTGAAAACAAGTTTTTAGATTTTTTTTTAAAGATACCTTTTAAAGATAGTATTCAGACCCTTTGCTAAGAGACTCGAAATTGATGCATCCTGTTTCCATTGATCATCCTTGAGATGTTTCTACAACTTTATTGTAGTCCACCTGTGGTAAATTCAATTGATTGGACATGGTTTGGAAAGGCACACACCTGTCTATATGAGTTCCCACAGTTGACAGTGCATGTCAGCGCAAAAACCAAGCCATGAGGTCGAAGAAATAGTCTTTAGAGCTCCGAGACAGGATTGTGTCGAGTCACAGATCTGGGGAAGGGTACCAAAACATTTCTGCAATATTGAAAACAGTGGCCTCCATAATTCTTAAATGGAAAAAGTTTGGAACCACCAAGACTCTTCCTAAAGCTGTCCGCCCGGCCAAACTGAGCAATCAGGGGAGAAGGGTCTTGGTCAGGGAGGTTACCAAGAACCCAATGGTCCATCTCTGCAGCACTTCACCAATCAGGCCATTGTGGTAGAGTGGCCAGACGGAAGACACTCCTCAATAAAAGGCACATGACAGCCCGCTTGGAGTTTCCCAAAAGGCACCTAAATTACTCAGACCATGAAAAACAAGATTCTCTGATCTGATGAAACCAATATTGAACTCTTTGGCCTGAATGCCAAGTGTCACGTCTGGAGGAAACCTGGCACCATGCCTACAATGAAGCATGGTGGTGGCAGCATCATGCTGTGGGGATGTTTTTCAGCAGCAGGGACTGGGAGACAAGTCTGGATCGAGGGAAAGATGATCAGAGCAAAGTACAGAGAGATTCTTGATGAAAACCTGCTCCAGAGCGCTCAGGACCTCAGACTGGGGCGAAGGTTCACCTTCCAACAGGACAACGAGCCTAAGCACAAAGCCAAGACAACTCAGGAGTGGCTTCGGGACAAATCTCTGAATGTCCTTGAGTGGCCCAGCCAGAGCCTGGACTTGAACCCGATAGAACATGGAGAGACCATGAAAATAGCTATGCATTGACGCTCCCCATCCAAACTGACAGAGCTTGAGAGGATCTGCAGAGAAGAATGGGAGAAACTCCTCAAATACAGGTGTGCCAAGCTTGTAGCATCATACCCAAGAAGACTGGATGCTGTAATCGCCGCCAAAGGTAATTCAGCCAAAGGTGCTTAAGGCTGTAACGTAAGGCTGTAACGTAACAAAATGTGGAAAAAGGGTCTGAATACTTATGTAAATGTGATATTTCTGTTTTTTTCTTAAAACCTGTTTTTGCTTTGTTATTATTGTGTATTGTGTGTAGATTGATGAGGGAAAAAACTATTTAATCCATTTTAGAATAAGGCTGTAACGTAACAAAATGTGGAAAAGGTCAAGGGGTCTGAATACTTTCCGAATGCACTGTATATTATACTTTACAATGTCATGAGTCACTCTTCTAAGAACACAAACCTCCACCAATAGATGGTCTTCGAATTTTGTAGAAAAACATGGAAATTCCTAAGTAAAATGTATTTAGCGTAGGATATCAAATACACTCATGTTTTTTATATTAAATATACTAATGCTTTTCTGTCTTGTCTCACATAAGTCACAAAAACATTGAAGTATGAATATTAACAAAACTAAAAGGTATCTTACCAAAGGTGTCTTGTTTTCTGACCTCTAAGAATGGATAGTGCTGTAAAGATACAGTGGGCTATGAAGATGTTATGGGAATCGACACTCCTCTACTCCACTCCTCAACAACAGCAGTGTAGTGTGTGGTGATGGCCTAACCGTACTACTCGGCTGTCCAAATAAAGTGTCCTATTTCAGCAGCTGTCAATCAAACAGGGGTTCATGACCTAATTCATTCTGGTGTTTTACAACGTAGTATACGGATGATACATTACAACACTAACACATGGACAAGAGAGACAGTAAGAGAGACTGTTGTGACAATGAGGGATCCAATAAAGATATTTTACCACCCATTTGAATGTCAGCCTGGAATTTCCCTAAATAGGCTATAATTGGGGCTTTCAGACATCAGAGACTTTATTTCACCCACGCCCCAACTATCCCATTCCAGCCTTATGTTCCATTTCCTGGAAGCACCTATCAGGTGGATTGAGGCTGAATTTACAGTACCTCACAAGGGTGAAACCACTTCTCAACCACCTCACCAGACCTGGGTCAGATACACTGGCCAAATACTTTGTAATACTTGAGTTGCACTTCATTTAGTTTTCCCGGGACAATAGAATAGCAATACAACATAATACAACAATAGAATAGTCCTAGAAGTGAAAACTCTGAGCTAAATCAAGAGCTGCACATTTAAAATATTGAAAGTGACATTTGTTATTTAACCAGGCAAGTCAGTTAAGAACAAATTCTTATTTACAATGACGGCCTACCTACAGGGTCAGCCATAGTAGTACGGCGCCCCTGGAGCAAATTGGGGTTAAGTGTCTTGCTCAAGGACACATCAACCGTTTTTGTTTTTTTCACCTTTTCAACCTTTTGGTTAATGGCCCAATGCTCTAACCGCTAGGATACCTTCCGCCCCCTCATGCTGGTATGTACTTGACCCAGGTCTGAAGCAAACATGGGTCACCTATGTTATTATTTGAGAGATAGAGAATGTTGAATAAGTCAATGTTAATGGAAAATCCTTTCCCTCAGCTTTCCCATGCGTTTGCTCCGCTTGTGTTTGAGATACTGTAGAAACATCCGGGTACTTGCATTGGATGTGTTATACACTGTGTTAATTTAGATAATGACAGTAAGGCCACATTCATCGTTTAGGAAAACAGAGGTTTGTTTAAAGTAAGTCTTCATTAATAAAACCAACATGTTCTGGTATGCCTTCATCAGCTAATTCTATTCCTTTACAAACACACTTCTTTGTAACTGATTACAGTTTTTTTGGATTGCTTAAACACGATTTTCAAAACAGGGCCCGTGTTTTCAAAACACTACACACAATTAGCACAACCACACACCCAGTTAGCAAAACACTACAGATCCTTTGCATAATTAAACACTCTTGTAAAAACTATACACTTCTGTTTAAAAACCACACTTTGTTACCATATGAAACACACAGGTTTCACATTACTATACTCTGTTTGCATGAGTTACACTCTGCTGTGATAAATCTAAAACACTTTTAGCACTTCTACTTTCCTATGATTAGAGTAGGCTACCATCAACAAAGTACAAATATAATGTAAATCCACCAAACACTACACAAGACCAATGTTGCAGACTGAAGAAACTCATTTATTTCTCAACACGCCCAAAATATTGACATGGACATTCATAATACAGTACAATACGTAAAGTGACATTTTGTTACAGTAAGTTTTCTGTAAAAAAAACCCTAGACATTGTCTCTTCGCCTAGCTGGATCTGGCCAGAGAATTTCATCAACATCGCAGGCAATGTTGTCATTAGCAAGACACCTTGGAAAGAAACGTCTTGAATGACGAATCCATCCTTGCATTGCTGCTACCTCCATCTGGTCACAGGCCTCCTCCATGGCTTGGATGAGGGGTACCTCAGCCTGGAGACGGAGATCATATACCTTCCACCGCCATGCCGAGAAAAACTCTTCTATAGGGTTGAGGAATGGAGAGTATGGCGGAAGATATAGGACAGTGAAATGTGGATGTTGCTGAAACCAGTTCTGAACCAGAGCAGAGCGGTGGAAAGACACATTGTCCCAGACAACAATGTATTGCATGTGATCGATTTGATTTGCTGCTGTTATGTTGTGCAATTGGTCCAGGAATGTAAGTATGAGTGCTGTGTTGTAAGGGCCCATATGGGCATGGCGGTGGAGAACCCCATTTTGTGTAATGGCTGCACAGAGTGTTATATTACCCCCACGTTGCCCTGGGACATTGACTATAGCCCTGTGTCCAATGATGTTTCTTCCCCTCCTTCGTGTTCTCGTCAGGTTGAACCCAGCCTCATCTACGTAAATGAACTCATGCTGGATCTCCTCTCCATCCATTCGTAAAACTCCCTGAAGAACAGTGTCAGGCAAAATTGTTTAGTTCAGTGTAGTTCTAGTATACATATTACAGTACAGTAAAAGATTATGAGACAGTATGCAAGATCACACTGCTAAAGTGAATACATACCTCTGCATAATCATGCCGCAGTCGTTTCACCCTTTCGGAATTGCGCTCAAAAGGCACTCGATAAATTTGCTTCATTTGAATATGTTTTTTTTTTAGGATGCGTGCCAGTGTTGATGTTGAGACCTGATGGATATCGTTGAAACTGGCGTGGTTATTGACAATGTTAGCTTGGAGCTGATTGAGTGTTATAGCATTGTTGGCCAAAACCATGTTTACTATCTCCTTCTGTGAACATAGGAGGCCTTCCCCCTTGTCGTTCCTGACCCTCAATCCTATGTAGAAAAAAAAACAGTATACAATAGTACAGTAATTTCACAGGAAAAGGTAACAGAAGTGCTGATAGTGCATAGAATACAGTACTGTAAGCAGTTACTGAAACCGTGCAGATGTTTTTGATATGATGATATTTCTACAATACCTATTTTCCAGTCGAAATGTTCTTATCACACTTGCCACTGTGTATCGGCTTAGATTTGGCTGTACTCGCAGTCCAGCCTCCCTCAGTGTCAGGCCGTGGTTGACAACGTGGTCAACCAGTGTTGCGCGGATCTCATTTGTCATATTCGGTCCTCTTTGAGCACCTTCTTGTCTTCCTCTTCCTCTTCCTCTTCCTCTACCTCTACCTCTACCTCTACCTTCAGCATGGCCTCCATCTCTTCCTCTTCCTCTGTTGATTCCTCCTCCTCCTCCTCCTCCTCCTCCTCCTCCTCCTCCTCCTCCTCGTCCTCGTCCTCCTTGTCCTCCTCCTTGTCCTCCTCCTCGTTCTCCTCCTCGTCTACCTCCTCGTCCTCCTCCTTGTCTTACTCTTTCTCTGACTCTTTCCATTGTGCTTGAAGACCGATGAACTCACCTGCTGCTTTTTATAGTGCTTATACACCTGATTGGTGTGTCTACAATTAAGCAAACAAGTGTTTGCACACCTGATGACTGTGTTGAACCAATTGGTTGGACGGTGTGGTAATTTGACAGTCAGTGCTTTGGTATTGCAAGGAAGTGACTTCATGATAGATTTTTGTGTGTAATGTATGTTAAGTGTGTTTAGTGTTTTGCAAATCACTGTGTGTATAGTTTTGCAACAAGTGTGAGGTTGACAATGTGCTTATAGTTGTGCAAATGTGGGCTGATGTTTTGCTTCTTGAGTGTAAGGTTTTGCTAATAGTGTACTACTTTTAATTTTAGTGTGTAAGCAATCCAAAAAAACTGTAAAGCAGGAGAATTGATATGTGGAAATGTGACAATCATTCAGAGAATTGATATGTGGGAACGTGACAGTCATTCAGATAATAGATATGTGACAATCCTTCAACAATTAGAATATCTTTTAATACAGTATTTACAAACAACTGAAATCGAGAGCTGGCCAGCCAGTTCAGATACACTCCTACTTTGTGGGAACAGGAGGTGACAGGAATGGTAGTGTGTTGATTATTGTGCCAGGCAATATGATAATAATTTCTGCAGAACATGCTCCCGGACTTGTCATCGAGCCCCATCGCTCGGTCATCGGCATCTCCTCACACAGCACCCGATGTCACAGGAAGGCCAAAAAGATCATCAAGACATCAACCACCCGAGCCACTGCCTGTTCACCCCACTATCATCCAGAAGGCGAGGTCAGTACAGGTGCATTAAAGCTTGGACCGAGAGATTGAAAAACTGCTTCTATTTCAAGGCCATCAGACTGTTAAACAGCCATCACTAGCACATTAGAGGCTGCTGCCTACAGACACTTTAAGAAATGGAACACTAGTCACTTTAATAATGTTTACATATCTTGCATTACTCATCTCATATGTATATACTGTATTCTATACTATTCTACTGTATCTCAGTCCATGCCGCTCTGATATCGCTCGTCCATATACAGTATGTATATATTATTAATTCATTCCTTACTTAGATTTGTGTGTATTGGGTATATGTTGTGTAATTGTTAGATATTATTTTGTTAGATATTTCTGCACTGTCGGAGCTAGAAGCACAAGCATTTCGCTACACCCGCTATAACATATATCACATCTGCTAATTTAACTTGACTGTGAAACCCACCTCTTTGTAAAACACCTTAATTTTCAAGTAGTAGTAGTAGTAGTAGTAGTAGTAGTAGTAGTAGTAGTAGTAGTAGTAGCAGTGTTATGTTAAATGTATTCCCAACCTTCTGCCACTCCCAGTGCATCCATCTGGCTTTGCATAAAACCATTCATGTTGCCATCGGTTGGGCTGTTATGTTTGAAAAAGCTTAAATCTCAATTCGTTAAGCCTCGACAGATTTTGACACACAAAATAAATACTTGCCCTAAGAAAATGATCAAGTTTGATCAAGTTTCCAGTCGTACTGCTGGCAAGTATAGTCAGAGCTGAACATGTGACAATAATACCAGCCCTGAGCCCGAGTCCAAATAAGTACCAAAATAAATCTGAGCCACTGTCTTTCCTTGGCAGAATCTACATATGGGAGATTGGTAGTAAGTGGGGTATGTTTTAACCTTACAGCGTAAAGTGCTTTGAACACTGCCTTAAAATTTCAATTGCGCTGTAGCGCTGAACTTCAGCGATACGGATTGAATCGAGCCCCTAATCTCTTCATTGGTAATTTTTAATTATTTATATATTTGAAGAATATAATGTATACATGTTTGATGAGCATAGCAGCTAGTGGGCGTGGCATTTGGATGGGTAGTCAGGCTGCTGTGTTACCCTATCAAAACCCACAATATAAGGTTTTATTGTTAACAAACAACAACCATTTAAACAAACAATGTATTGCTGCAAAATGTGTCTAAAACAATAATGTGGATGCCATGGACTGCCAGTCCTGGCATCTATAGAGTGTTCTCTATGAATTTGAGAGTGGTTACATTTCCCTAGCCCCATCTCCCAGCTGTAAAATGTGGCGTGCCACTGGCATTTAGGTGAAAAACAAATCCCCCCTAGTCTAAAAATGTTTAGGCTATCCAGTAAACCAAACTTAATATACTATTTTAGTGGAAATGTCTCCATTCCTGAATTCTATTGGTGTTCCCATAGTCACTCTTCATTGACACACAGCTGGATGATTCTAGTCTCTCCTTCTGGACCCTTTTAAAAACACTCATATTTGCTCAACGTTTCTGAAATAGTTTCTGCATATCTAACCAAACTTCAGTTAATCAAACTTCATTATCTGTAGGCCTACCGTTCCTCTGTAGAAATGTTTTCTACTACTGAATTCTATTGGTGTTCAAGTTTCATGTTTCAATAACACATGAAAAATACAGTGAAATTCCTTTCATGCATTCTCAAAACCCAGCAATGCAATAATAAATAACAATGTAATACTAATACTAATAAAAATAAATGCACAAGAAATATGAAGAACATAATAAGTAAGTAAGAATACGATAGACAGGGTCAGTTCTGGAGTGATGGAGGTAGATATGTATAGGGGTAAGGTGACTAGGCAACAGGATATAAGATAAACAGAGTAGCAGCAGCTTGTATGTGAGTATTTGTATTCATTTGTAAGGCAGCAGCTACTTTTCCTGGGGTCCAAACTCATTAAGGCACGTACATTACATATAAAACAAAACAGTACATCATATAACATTATTACACCGCTACATATCTACAATACTACATGTATAATACCACCATGCAACACTATTACAATGGACGTGTGTGTAGAGTGCGTGTGCTAGCGTGTGTGCGTATGCGTGTGTCTGTACCTGTGTGTGTGTGTGTGTGTGTGTGTGTGTGTGTGTGTGTGTGTGTGTGTGTGTGTGTGTGTGTGTGTGTGTGTGTGTGTGTGTGTGTGTGTGTGTGTGTGTGTGTGTGTGTGTGTGTGTGTGTGTGTGTGTGTGTGTGTGTGTGTCTGTCTGTGTGTGTCTGTGTGTGTGTGTGTGTGTCTCTTCACAGGACGCTGTTACATAAGATACTTTTTTATCTGTTTTTTAAATCTGATTCTACTGTTTGCATCAGTTACCTGATGTGGAATAGAGTTCCATGAAGTCATGGCTCTTTGTAGTACTGTGCGCCTCCCATTTTCTGTTCTGGACTTTGGGATTGTGAAGAGACCTCTGGTTGCATGTCTTGTGGGGAATGCATGGGTGTCAGAGCTGTGTGCTAGTAGTTTAAACAGACAGCTCGGTGCATTCATCTTGTCAACACTTCTTACAAAAACAAGTAGTGATGAAGTCAATCTCTCCTCCACTTTGAGCCATGAGCGATTGACATGCATATCATTAATGTTAGCTCCCCATGTACATCCAAGGGTCAGCCGTGCTGCCCTGTTTTGAGCCATCTTTGTGGCACCTGACCACATGACTGAACAGTAGACAAGGTGCGACAAAACTAGGGCCTGTAGGACCTGCCTTGTTGATAGTGTTGTTAAGAAGGCAGAGCAGCACTTTATTAGGGCAGACCTGCCCATCTTAGCTACAGTTGTTTCAATATGTTTTGACCATGACAGTTTACAATCCACGGTTACTCCAAGTCACTTCAACTTGCTCAATTTCCACATTCATTCCACATTCATTCCAAGATTTAGTTGAGGTATAGGGTTTAGTGAATGATTTGTCCCAAATACAATGCTTTTAGTTTTATAAATATTTAGGACTAACTTATTCCTTGCCACCCATTCTGAAACTAACTGCAGCTCTTTGTTAAGTGTTGCAGTCATTTCAGTCGCTGTAGTAGCTGACGTGTATAGTGTTGATTCGTCTGCATACATAGACACACTAGCTTTCCTCAAAGCCAGTGGCCTGTTCTTTGTAAAGATTGAAAAAAGTAAGAGGCCTAGACAGCTGCCCTGGGGAAATCCTGATTCTGTTGGAGAGACTTCCATCTGTGTTCTGTTAGACAGGTAACTCTTTATCCACAATATAGCCGGGGGTATAAAGCCATAACACATACGTTTTTCCAGCAGCAGACGAAGATCGATAATGTCAACAGCCCCCACAATCTTTTTATCATCAACTTCTCTCAGCCAGTCATCAGTCATTTGTGTAAGTGCTGTGCACGTCCTTCCCTATAAGCGTGCTGAAAGTCTGTTTTCAATTCATTTACTGTAAAATAGCATTGTATCTGGTCAGACACAATGGGTGTGCATGTGTGTAGAGTCAGTATAAATGTATGTGCATGTTATGTGTGACTGAGCAGATGATGGAGTGTGTGTGTGTGTGTGTGTGTGTAAGTGTGTAGGGACCTGTGAGTGTGCATTGAGACAAAAATAAAAAGGTCAATGAGGATACCAGGTTAACTCAGATAGTCCATGTAGCTATTTTGTTAGCTATTTATCAGTCTTATTTATTTGGGGATAGAAGCTGTTCAAGAGACTGTTGGTGCCGGTACCGCTTGCCGTGTGATTAGAGGCCCTAGATGGCAGGGAGCTTGGTCCCAGTGATGCACTGGGCTGTCTGCACCACCCTCTGTAGCACCATGCCATTGAAGACAATGCTATTGCCATACCAGGCAGTGATGCAGCCAGTCAAAATGCTCTCAATGGTAGAGATGTATAACTTTTTGAGGATTTGAGGGCCCATGCCTCTTGAGGGGGAAGAGGCACAGTCGCACCTTCACAACTGTGTGCGTTGGTTTGGACCATTTTAAGTCTTTAGTGATTTGCACGCCGAGGAACTTGAAGCTCTCGACCTGCTCCATAACCAGCCTCTCAAAGCACTTCATGATGACAGAAATGAGTGCTACAGCCATTGTGTTATGAAGCCTTAGAGTTCTTGGGGAAAGGAATGATAGTGGTCATCTTAAAACTTGTGGGGATTACAGACTGGTACAAGGAGAAGTTGAAAATTACAGTGAATATGCCTGCCAGCTGTTCTGCACATGCTCTGAGAACGCGCCATGGAATACCGTCGGGCTCCACGGACTTGCGGGTGTTAGCCTGAACAAAGACCTTTTTCATGTCGGCCTCAGAGAGTGAGATCACCCAATCCTCTGGGTCGGTGACGGCCCTCACACCCGGCACGATGTTGGTATAAATTACCAAAGGGGTCTGACTTAAAATTAAGTGTCAATAAATAGGTTAACGTTCTGCTGACTTATGAAGGTTCTCTAATGATCCACAGGTTACTGTATGGTGTGAGAGGTATTTAAATGAGTTGATGGACCTGCAAAGCTTGTGTTTGTGTGTGTGTGTGTGTGTGTGTGTGTGTGTGTGTGTGTGTGTGTGTGTGTGTGTGTGTGTGTGTGTGTGTGTGTGTGTGTGTGTGTGTGTGTGTGTGTGTGTGTGCGTGTGTCAGAAACAAGAGAATTTGGAATAGTCCATTCTGAGACCACCACACCAGGTATTCCTCTTCGGTTCCCATGCTGGAGACCAGGGCTTGATTTCAATCTGTTACAATGGTGCCAACATTTTGTGGCTTATCTCTCAGTGGGGGAGTGGGGGAATGTGTCAAAGACCTGACTAGGTATTTGTTGTGTGTGTGTTTGAGTACTGAGGAACATGTAACTTTGTTCCATAAGAAAGACACTTTCAATTTCTTTAGGTTGGGGGCTTTCAACAAGGTAAGTGTCCCCAGGCTATTGCACACACAGTATATATTAGCCTGGGATTTCAACCATTCAAAGTTGGCCTTAGTGGGAGTGACCATAGAATTCTATAGGAGTGACATTACTGATTAAAGTGTTTGTCATCATCACTACTTATCACAATCAAAAAGTCATAATTATTGCTAAACCCTGCCCATTTCAACATTTTATATTCTTAAAATTAGGTTTTAAACCAAACCCTAACTAATGAAGGCCAGGTTTGATGCGTTGGTCCACCTGACCTTCCGCACATTTTGGTGGAAGTGTCTGGGAATAAGATTAGATGTAATGTGATTTAACATGACATCACTTAATCATTTTTTTTTACTTAACCTTTATTTAATTTGGCAAGTCAGTTAAGAACAAATTCTTATTTACAATGACGGCCTACCCCGGCCAAACCTGGACGAGGCTGGGCCAATTTTGCGCCGCCCTACGGGACTCCCAATCACGGCCGGTTGCGATACAGCCTGGATTCAAACCAGGAACTGTAGTGACGCCTCTTTCACTGAGCCTTAGACCGCTGCGCCACTCTGGAGCGTATGCCATCCTTCAGCACAACGTCACCCTTTATAAAGCACACACGTACATGTTTATATCATATTCAACATAGTGAGTTATGTCACATTTGACATTGGTGATTATGTCACAGTTATGCCACATTTATGAAGCCTTTTATAAAGCATGTATCCTATCTCTCCCATATCACCATTCCTGTCCTGCACACATCAAACCTTCATTAAAGTAACCACTTTCGAGGAGACTGGAGTGCAGTTGAGAATCGTCTTGTTTTTAGTTACAGTATACAGCTCTTAGTTCCGTCTAAGGGGTTTTGAAGTCGAGTCAAAGCTAAAGAAGCAAAGATACCAACGACAACATACAGTGAGAATCTTACATCACCAAATATTTCACCCCACCTTCAACCGCCAGCCTGACTCTATGATAGAAACTAGTGGTAACACTTTATAATAAGTTAAATTACTTTAGCTTGAATAACGTTAATAATATGAATAAAGTAGTTACAGATAGTGTATCCTACATACTATTAATACATATTTCATTATTTGTAAAGCATTCATAAGCATTAGGAAATCATTTATAAGCATTAGGAAGCATTTAGAATTGCTTATTCTTTTTTAGGTTATTAGGTATGATGTGTTACCTATGTTCTCCTGTTGCAAGTGGAAACATGTTTGGGTACTGTAGGCCTACCAGTGCAGCGCTGTGTATCCTCCTTCCTCTCAAGAATACTGCCCCCTGTTGTTGGAGTTCAGAAAGAGTTCACCCCTCCACAGCAGCTGTTTTTCTTCCTCACTCTCAGAATCAACGGCTAGTCGATATGGAAGGCTTATTATTTACAATCTCCACCTCAGTTGGGACAGAATGATATACATCCCATTGGACAGCTCACTTTCCAAGTGCTGATAGATGGACAAGTAATTAAATTCAGAAATCGAGGCATCTGTCTTGGTTTCCACCCGCTGCTTATTTGGTCCCATACTCTTATACTCTGAGGAGGTGGCTGATGAAATGGCGCGGTATACATTTCCATGGTTATTGACAGCTCTTTGAGATATTGAGAGGACTGTCTGGGAGCACTTCTCAAATCAGATCATGAGATTTTGGTTGGGTTGAAGTGACTTCCTTAAGGGAATGGAAACACTTTAGGAAGTAAAGATAAGAAAAGAGATGTATTCAGTCCACTAATACTAAACATGTGCATTTGACATAGAAACATCTGTATTTTTGGGATTTTGAAAAACGTTCATTTGGGTTGTCACTAGTTACCACAGTCACAAAGTCTAAATTGGCTGGAAAAGATGGTCAAATGTTTATATTTATGGCTACTCATCTATCTGTGGTTAGGGTTAGGTTTAAATTGTAGAAATTGGCGGGGTTTAGCCATAATTATGACTTTGTGGCTGTGGTAACTAGTGATGACCGTTTATTAGCGGTATGGGTAGCGCCATCTTGAATTGTCATAGTAACGAGTGACGCCAATGCGTCATTGGTAGGATAGATGCGGTAAAGGAGTCAATAGAACACAGACCGCTCCATTGACCAGATTGGCACACATTCAAGCCATTTTGTTAGCTGTTCAGGAGTCTCATGGCTTGGGGGTAGAAGATGTTAAGAAGTCGTTTGGACCTAGACTTGGCGCTCCGGTACCGCTTGCCGTGCGGTAGCAGAGAGAACAGTCTACGTCTAGGGTGGCTGGAGTGTTTGGCAATTTTTAAGGCCTTCCTCTGACACCGCCTAGTATAGAGGTTCTGGATGACAGGAAGCTTGGCATTAGTGATGTACTGGGCTGTACGCACTACCCTATGCAGTGCCTTGCGGTCGGAGGCCGAGCAGTTGCCAGTCAGGATGCTCTCGATGGTGCAGCTGTAAAACATTTTGAGGATCTGAGGACCCATGCCAAATCTTTTCAGTCTCCTGAGGGGGAATAGGCGTTGTTGTGCCCTCTTCACGACTGTCTTGGACTGTGTTTGGACCATGACAGTTCGTTGGTGATGTGGACACCAAGGAACTTGAAGCACTCAAACTGCTCCACTGCAGCCCCGTCAATGAGAATGGGGTCGTGCTCGGCCCTCCTTTTCCTCTAGTCCACAATCATTTCCTTTGTCTTGATTACATTGAGGGAGAGGTTGTTATCCTGCCACCACATGGCCATGTCTCTGACCTCCTCCTTATAAGCTGTCTCATCGTTGTCAGTGATCAGGCCTACCACTGTTGTGTCGTCAGCAAACTTTTTTTTTTATTTCTTTTTTTATTTCACCTTTATTTAACCAGGTAGGTCAGTTGAGAACAAGTTCTCATTTGCAACTGCGACCTGGCCAAGACAAAGCAAAGCAGTGCGACAAAAAACACAGAGTTACACATTAAACAAACAGTCAAAAACACAATAGAAAATCTATATACAGAGTGCAAAATGTAGTGCAAAAATGCAGTAAGGTTAGGAGGTAGGACAATAAATAGACTATAGTGGTGAAATAAATTACAGAATTATCATCATTAACACAGGAATGAAGGATGTGCAAATTATGATGTGCAAATAGAGATACTGGAGTGCAAGATTAGTGAAAATAAACAAAAATAAATATGGGGATGAGGTAGTAGTGTGGGCTATTTACAGAAGGGCTATATACAGGTGCAGTGATCGATAAGCAGCTTTGACAACTGATGCTTAAAGTTATTGAGGGAGATAGGAACCTCTAGCTTCAATGATTTTTGCAATTCATTCCAGTCATTGGCAGCAGCGAACTGGAAGGAATGGCGGCCAAAGGAGGTGTTGGCTTTGGGGGTGACCAGTGAGATATACCTGCTGGAGCGCATGCTACGGGTGGGTGTTGCTATAGTGACCAGTGAGCTGAGATAGGGCGGGGATTTACCTAACAAAGACTTGTAGATGAGCCAGTGGGTTTGGCGACGAATATATAATGAAGGCCAGCCAACGAGAGCATACAGGTCGCAGTGGTGGGTAGTGTATGGGGCTTTGGTGGCAAAACGGATGGCACTGTGATAGACTACATCCAATTTGCTAAGTAGAGTGTTGGAGGCTAGTTTGTAAATGACATCGCCGAAATCAAGGATCGGTAGGATAGTCAGTTTTACAAGGGCATGTTTGGCAGCATGAGTGAAGGAGGCTTTGTTGCGAAATAGGAAGCCAATTCTGGATTTAATGTTGGATTGGAGATGGTTGATGTGAGTCTGGAAGTTGAGTTTATAGTCTAACCAGATGCCTAGGTATTTGTAGGTGTCCACGTATTCTAATTCGGATCCGTCGAGAGTAGTGATGATAGTCCGGTGGGCGGGTGCTGGCAGCGTACGATAGAAAAGCATGCACTTAGTTTTACTAGCGTTTAAGAGCAGTTGGAGGCCACGGAAGGAGTGTTGTATGGCATTGAAGCTTGATTGAAGGTTAGTAAACACAGTATCCAAAGAGGGGCCAGATGTATACAAAATGGTGTCATCTGCATAGAGATGGATAAGAGAGTCAACATCGTTGATGTATATAGAGAAAAGGGTTGGCCCAAGAATTGAACCCTGTGGCACCCCCATAGAGACTGCCAGAGGATCGGACAATAGGCCCTCCGATTTGACACACTGAACTCTAACTGCAAAGTAGTTAGAGAACCAGGCAAGGCAGTCATTTGAGAAACCAAGGCTATTGAGTCTGCCAATAAGAATGCGGTGATTGACAGAGTCGAAAGCCTTGGCCAGGTCGATGAAAACGGCTGCACAGTACTGTCTTTTATCGATGGCGGTTATGATATCGTTCAGTACCTTGAGCGTAGCTGAGGTGCAGCCATGACCAGCTCGGAAACCAGATTGCATAGCAGAGAAGGTACGGTGGGATTCGAAGTGGTCAGTTATCTGTTTGTTAACTTGGCTTTCGAAGACTTTAGATGATGGTGTTGGAGTCGTGCTTGGCCATGCAGTCATGGGTGAACAGGGAGTACAGGAGGGGACTGAGCACGCACCCCTGAGTGGCCCCTGTGTTGAGGATCAGCGTGGCAGATGTGTCGTTACCTACCCTTACCACCTGAGGGTGGCCCGTCAGGAAGTCCAGGATCCAGTTGCAGAGGGAGGTGTTTAGTCCCAGGGTCCTTAGCTTAGTGATGAGATTTGAGGGCACTATGGTGTTGAATGCTGAGCTGTAGTCAATGAATAGCATTCTCACGTAGGTGTTCCTTTTGTCCAGGTGGGAAAGGGCAGTGTGGAGTGTAATAGAGATTGCGTCATCTGTAGATCTGTTGGGGCGGTATGCAAATTGGAGTGGGTCTAGGGTTTCTGGGATAATGTTGTTAATGTGAGCCATGACCATCCTTTTAAAGCACTTCATGGCTACAGAAGTGAGTGCTACGGGTCGGTAGTCAGAGGGCACAGCGGGATTTCTTATAAGCCACCGGGTTGGAGTCTCACTCTTTGAAAGCGGCAGCTCTACCCTTTAGCTCAGTGCGGATGTTGCCTGTAATCCATTGCTTCTGGTTGAGGTGTGTATGTACGGTAAGTGTGGGGATGACATCATCAATGCCCTTTTTGTTGAAGCCGGTGCTAGCAGTCTGTGCTAGCAAAACAGTCCTGTAGCTTAGCATCTGCGTCATCTGACTACTTCCCTATTGAGGGAGTGTCTGGTACTTCCTGCTTTAGATTTAGCTTGTAAGCGGGAATCAGGAGGATAGAGTTATGGTCAGATTTGCCAAATGGAGGGTGAGGGAGAGTTTTGTACGCGTATCTGTGTGTGAAGCAAAGGTGGACATTATGCCCTCCAATGAATCATCAAACAGGCAAAGCGTCAATACAGGATTAAGATTGAATCCTACTACCTCGGCTCCGACGCTGGTCGGATGTGGCAGGGCTTGCAAACTATTAGTGACTACAAAGGGAAGCACAGCTGCCCAGTGACACGAGCCTACCAGACAAGCTAAATAACTTCAGTTATCTAGGCTAATTGGGTCTGCATGTACTTTTATCCTGTCCTACATTAACAAATAACAACACCACCTTTGTAGCATATACTTCTCATTTAACTTTAAATTCCATAACTTTAATTCCATTTTGTTTAATTCAATTAGATACTCTCCTAATTTGCTTTGCCACATACGGAGGCTCTATGACAACCACAACAGCAAACTACATGCGCCACTCTGCATAGGCTATTCTCGTGGAGCATTCGAGAACATACTACTTAAAGCAATCCACAACTCTCTGGGCATCGCCGTTGTAATCCAGTGTGAAGCCCAAATGTTCCCAAACTGGATTGGGAGTCCCATAGGGCGGCGCACAATTGGCGTAGCGTCGTCCGAGTGTCACACCCTGATCTGCTTCACCTGTCTGTGTGCTTGTCTCCACCCCCCTCCAGGTGTCGCCCATCTTTCCCATTATCCCCGGTAAATTTACACCTGTGTTCTCTATCGCCAGTTCGTTTTGTTTCGTCAAGCCTACCAGCGGTTTTCCCTCTGCTCCTGTTTTTCATAGCCTTCCCCTGCCTGCTGTCCTGTACCTCTGCCACACCTATCTGGATTATTGACCTCTGCCTGCCCTTGACCTGTTTTTTGCCTGCCCTGGTTCGATTTAATAAACTGTTGTTACTTCGACGTTGTCTGCATCTGGTTCTTACCTGAAACATGTTACCGAGTTGTAAATAAGAATTTGTTCTTAACTGACTTGCCTAGTTTTTTTTTTAAATAAAAAAATATGTGTACTGCTACAGCTCTAATAAGCAATAGCCTAAATGTAGGCACATTTTGCTGGGGTGCAATGAGGAGCATCTATTGAGCAAATTGTGAGTTTTGGCGCAGAGACTGAAAGTGAATGCTGCCACCGGGAGGCGACTCGCCTCCACTGGACCTGAGAGGTTTCTCTCAACTTTGACAGCTCTGTTATTGAGATCAGGACAACAACATTAACGTAAGAAACTGTATACAATTCGTTTTTATGTTGGTAATTACAATATTTACATTGTAGTGTAATGACAATATTTACATTTTTTTCCTATTGATAAGATGAGTCTGTGAAATTCACTTTTTGTCATTAATCATTTCCCTCTCTCTTGAATGCATTTGCTCCCATTATGAGATTGAAAGGTTGGGAGTTCAATTCCTGTTGTAAAAGCCAATTATTGTTATTATATACCTTATTCTTATCATATTTTGTCATTCCAGTTCAATTTTGATGACAATATCCGTGAGACGATTATTGTATATGATATTATGGTTATGATAACTTGTTATGGTAATGTTATGGTTATGTTAGCTTGCACTTTGTTATCAGGTTTGAATCAGACAATGTATCCCCCTAACCTTATTCTTTGAATAAGGTTATGGTTTTATTCATGTATTACTTGTGTATGTCTTATCACATGTAAGACTAAATACTATTTGCAATGCACTATATATACAAAAGTATGTGAACACCCCTTCAAATGAGTGGATTTGGCTATTTCAGCCACAAGTTGCTGACAGGTGTATAAAATCCATAAAATAATATTGGCATGCTCTTGTGGCTGAATTGAAGCAAGTCCCCGCAGCAAAGTTCCAACATCTAGTGGAAAGCCTACCCAGAAGAGTGGAGGCTGTTATAGCAGCAAAGGGGGGACCAATTCCATATTAATGCCCATGATTTTGGAATGAGACGTTTGACGAGCAGGTGTCCACATACTTTTGGTCATGTAGTGTATGTTTTGGTGCATACAGTATGTGTTTAAGAGGAAAGTGTCTGATCACAGAACATTCCATAGAATTCTAGAGAAATACCACCGGTCACTAAAATGGCTGTAACTCATTCACAGTAAAAGGTATTACTATTCTGATTACAGATTATCAATCCTTACAAAATAAGGAAGACTTAATATGCAATACGTTTTTCTCCATCTTCATTAGGAAATTGTGTAAATGGCAGTTGTTTGGGAAAAAAGCATAGATATTTTGTATAAGATTCACATTTTCACAGGTGTTTTTCTTGACTGATTACCATTTGATTGATGTGGTGCTATTGTATGTCATATCATTTGAAAGGGTTGTTTCTCAGCTCACAGAGGTCATGGTCTGAGTAAATTCAGGAATTCCAAACGCTCCTACCGGTGACGCAACAATGCCGATTTACAGTTGCAGTTAGCTGGTGTTCTAAAGCATAGTGTTTCCATTCCTATTTAAATAGTGCTTGGTCAATATTTTTTGGCACCTTGGGATCTGTGCAGTGTGAGGTTCTAGACCTGGGTGAAAAAATAGCAAGCCTGTTTCTCAGGTTCTGAACTCACAGTAAAACCCAAGTGTTTCTACTATCACCTTAGAATCAATAACAAATTGAAAGGAGCTAACATGTTTCCTATTATTTTTCAATTGGTATGTATTTAATTATTATTATTAATTGGTGTATGGCCAATATACCACGGCTAAGGGCCCTTGTGTAATATAACCATCATTCATTCATTCAGTCGCTCATCCATCCATCCATTCACTTCAATAACAAATTAATTCATTATTGGAGTGTTAACTTGAATCACCCCCCTCAGAGATGATGACTTGCAGAATCTGTTATTGTTACAATAAGGTTAACACTAGGGGAGAGAGAAGAGTGGTGACAGACGACATGAGTCAAACCTCCACTGAACGCCTCCATCCAGAAAAATCGAAAGATGCTGTGTGTCGCCTCCAGTGTGGGCACACACACCATCAGCGGTGAGATTGATGAATCATGATTGTAACATTTGTGACATTGTATTTAATTCCAAATCTGAATCCAAATATGCAATGTCACAAACGGGGCTACAACGGAGGATGTCAAGGATGCATTCTGTTGTTGTTAGCTACATGAACTGTGAATTCAGCCATTGAAGCTTTATTAACCCTCGAGGTGAGGACATCATTGAGTAGCTGTAGTCTTTCATTGAAAAGAAACAAATCGTCCCGTTCACCACAACACAGTAAACACACACACACACGGCACCCCTATGGGCTACTGAATTACACGTTCTGGGGAAACATAGAAACGCTTACATGCTCAAGCATATTCTGAAGTACGGACTTGACGTCAAATGGAACAATCTAATATAAACAAAATGTTAATGGATGAAAATATTAAGTGTCATACACGTAGTTCAATTTTGATGACAATATCCGTGAGACGATTATTGTATATGATATTATGGTTATGATAACTTGTTATGGTAATGTTATGGTTATGTTAGCTTGCACTTTGTTATCAGGTTTGAATCAGACAATGTATCCCCCTAACCTTATTCTTTGAATAAGGTTATGGTTTTATTCATGTATTACTTGTGTATGTCTTATCACATGTAAGACTAAATACTATTTGCAATGCACTATATATACAAAAGTATGTGAACACCCCTTCAAATGGAACAATCTAATATAAACAAAATGTTAATGGATGAAAATATTAAGTGTCATACACGTACACACACTTGCGCACCAACACACACAGAGGCAAAACACAGAGCATCCAAACAGGATGGGTTGGAAGGGGTTAGATCAAGGATGTGTATAAACCCTGGATGGATGACTGACAGGATATTTTGGAATCTATAGAAATGCATGTATTAATGTTTACGTTCGTTTCTGACACGTTTATTTTATTACAGACACTTTAATGCATACTTTTAAATTATATTATGTGAGCTAAGCATACACATTTCAAAATATATCAAAACATTTTTCTAGTATTTTTTTGGGAGTGCTAATGTTACTGTCCCCACTACAACAACAGAAATACTTAAATACATAGAATTTTGTCCTTGAAACATTTAATTATATAATGTTGAATTCCATTCATTCATATGGAAGACTACTCCTACTAGGGAGTGCCAATATGGCCGACCGGTGGCTTCAAAGCCTCTCAATGGCCAATACATAGCGTCAGCAATCCAGGGTTTATGTATGCCATTGGGTTAGACCCTTAGTTACATATATCCATGCCCAAGGCAGTACTACATTAACTATATTACCCTTTTCCTAGAGGGACTCATTCAATAATTGGTTTGACATGGCTGTGGGGTAGATCTACCTAAACAAATGGCCAAGGTCCCTTCATATATTTAATTAGAGACATTTCCTCAATACTCTCCAACCAAATGACCATTGAGATGAGAGGAGTGCAAATTGCCACTCTGAATGTATTGGTTTAACCAGCATATATCAAAATGCAGAATGGATCTTGCATGTTATATCTTGGTAATGTTGATTTTTGAAAGTGAATAGAAGTAGGTTAATAGGTGTGGTGTGTTTATGTGCACTACAAATTGCATTAAAATATCAGTTGTGGAATGGTGATAGATCCTATTTGTGGTACAAATGTATTTGTGGCGACAAATGCTTGAATGGGATTTGTGCCACAAATGCTAACACATTAGCATTAGGAAACAGTGCCAGGGAAATAAAACCAAAGCATGGATTGTTGTTATACCTTAGACCATGGACTGCTTACAGGGTAAGGAAATCAATGTGTCATTTGGGTGAACAGAGTATATTCTCAGAAATTACACTGTATGCACTCCTCATAAAATATCTACTGGTAGAATGGTGAATACATTGTTATGTAAAATATAAACATGGAAATAAGACAAAACACATACACTGATGATGAAACAAGGATTGCAGAGTCACTCTGTCAGACATAACTAAGCAGTCTGAACCACTTCCCTGGTCTCTGCGATCCATTGTTCAACAAACTGGAGAACAAGCAGTTTATAGGCATGTTATAATTTCTATAGTGTATAGCTCCAGTCAGTCAACAAGCTGTGAGGCACAGTTAAACACACTTCTGGAGAAGGCTTTATGTACTGTATGTGTTCTACAAACCATGAGATACATTTGCACAGATTGAAAGAGAAAACAGTATTTTCTTTCCACAAGCTGTAAGGGATAGTCCAACACCCTATCAGAAAATACTATCATTTCTTACGACAGGTCTACAGCATAGTCTGACACCTCTTGAGAAGAATGCATTTTCTTATGCCCTTTCAGAAAATACCGTCTTTCCTTCCAACAGTCTTGGGCAGAGTCCAATACAATTCTTGATCTGGAGAAGACCGTCTTTCCATCCAACGATGTGAGACACAGACCAACAAAGTCAACACACTCTTCTCCTTCCCTCACACGATATAGTTTCCTCTCTGACTATGGCGAGGGTCCCTCAGAGAGCGTCCGGGCTGCAGACTAGACCCTGCCGAGTTCCTCAGCTGCTTGAGGAGCATCCAGAGCAGTATCAGCATAAGCAGGAGCAGTAGGAGTAACAACCCCAGGTACACGCTCAGGTTCCAGCCCCAGCCCAGGTCTACGGGCAGCGAGGTAGAAGCCACCAAGTACCTCCTCGGTGAGGGCATGGGTCAGCCCTGGGACCTTTAGCGTTTGGACTGGTGCCGAGGTGTGGTCATGGTTGTCTTTTTAGAATGTTAGATCATTGGGGCTGGTTTGGCTTGGGAATTTTCTTTCCCTCCATGGTTTTGCTTTTTCCTTAGATGTTCCAGTTGAGTTGTCTCGTCATCGTTATCTAGAGAAGCGATGGAAAAGCGGTCCATGGTGTAGACGTGTGCTCTCGTCAGGACAGACTGGGGAAATGAGTGGTAAGCGCTCTGTTGCTGTGCTCTGTACTAAGCGCTCGCCGTACATAGCCAGAACAATTTATCACACTGGAGTATACACACACGCAGAGCAAGAAGCCCCCCTCACTGCCATTGGCTACCTGTTCACTTGCAGGCAAAGAATCAAATGAAAGGTGAGCTGGGAACAGAAAACATAAGTGTTTAATCTTCATTATGTTGTCATTGGAGTGACAGTTTGATTAAATGACAGTAACTAAAATGTCATGACATTTGACATGATCAGTCTGCTTGTTTTCTCATGAAACAATGTAGCCTAGCTGTGTGTGTGCTATACATCCACATCTTCAGAATACAAGGAACCTATTATTTGCCTTAGTGAAGAACTGCCATTCCTTTCTTAAGGAGTTGACGGCTAAATCATTGGAACATTATTTGAAGAGTCAATCATATCAACGCCCTTCAAGGTTGTATGTGTTCTTATGCAGCGTTCAATTTAAATGGGAGCCCCAGCTTTGAACAGAGTCTTTCAAATAGAACCAAATACCAACCATAATTTAACAGTACAGAATTGCGATGACGCATTTATGGCAGTCTAGATCTGTTTCTCAAACTCAGGGACATGACTGGAATTCAAGCACGTTCATTAACACCTTCTTGCACGATGCCAGTATCATTGAAATATGAAAAAAATAACATTCACCTCGGGATCAATAAAATACCTATTCATTTAAAATGGCATCCACAATCTGCCCAGTCTAATTGTTTAAATATTGTGTCATGGTTTTCTAACAGATTAAATCGTGGCTGAGAACTTCAGTTAAGTGGTATAGGTCAAGTCTCATAGCAGAATATTTTTTTATTTTTAAAGACGTGCCACAGCATAATTTGTAACCTAAGTTTAATAACTCACAACCAAAATTGAAATCCACTTCAGGATGTTCTCAAACCACATGCCAACTTTAATCAAAACGAACCTCTCCAGCAGACAATATGCTCCAGTTAAAGTCATCCTGGCCTGAAGGCTGAATTAGAGTGGTGAGGACATAGTGTGTGGTTTCCATTGAAACCAGGGGTGTAATCATTAATCCAAACATGTAAAACAAGCGTTTGTTGGACAAATTCAGGTAGTTCGTTCAGCAACAGAATCTGCATAATGAATATGCCCCAGGAGTTAAACCATTGCGCTAAAAGGCGTGTGAACACTAGCCTAAATAAGTTTACACTGCTAAAGTAACTCCATTCTATCACCATGACATGTAACATCTACAAAAGCATTCCTCTTCAAGTTGATTTCCTCAATGTGGCAAAGACATGGTTACACGGCAGACCAAGTGTTGCACATTATTTTTTGCTCTGCCACTACACAGCGGATTCAGATATTGAACTCAAGCTTCTATTATTTCAGTCACATGTGTAGTGCCTTCGGGTCCTAGTTTGGGAAACGCTGCACTAAGGCAAGTGAGCAGTAGTGCTCTACTGCCACCTAGAGGACACAACAAGACATGGAATACTGACATTTCACTGATGTCACCCATAAAATTGTGATTAACTTAATCTTACATTGGGCTACTACCCTGAAATACTTTCGGAATAGTAAAAAGTTGAATACACTAAGACATTTTAAACAGGAATGATTAAAAACAAAGGGTCTGTGGGAATGGAATTTATTTACAAGAGATATTTTACAGAGCGGATGATGCCTTGATTGATAACCAATGAAAGCCAAGACGCATATCTTTGCGTGAGGCAAGTGATTAAAGGCCGACCGACTGTTCTGCAGAATGTCGAGCCAAACTATCTATACTTAAGCGTCCAACTTCTATAGAATACCATTAACCAGAATGTGCTATAAAAACAACAAATCAACCACATCCATATAAAATAAAGTTGTCATAGAAAACCTAACCATGGTTAGTCAGATTTGTCAGGAAATATTCACAAGTAGCTATTTGTAGAGGGGGAAAATACAAGCTGTGGTTTAATTACAAGAATGCAGACCGTGAAAGGCTCATCTCTACAGCTTTTTAGAGGTTAAAAACATTTGTCTAGTAAGGAGACAAACATGACATTGCTTGATTAACATTAGAGCCCAGGGCTGAATCAAGCATAAAAAGACAATCCTTATCCTACAGGATCGTACATATTAAAATAAAACATTAAATCTAAAATTGTACACATCCTCAAAAGACCGCAGCAATGAGTTAAGTTATTGAAATTCTGGCAATATGCAACAAAAATATGAATATGCACAAAAAAAGTAATTGTCAGCATTGCTGAGCTCAACAAAAAAAAATCAATTCAACGACAGTTTGATGGGGGGCTCGATGAGAGAGACTTCTTGGTACCTAGAGAGAAAAACAATATGGTAGAAATAAACATGCTTTCATTCAGACCCACCATTCATGATCAAACTAACAGAAATCTATATCACAATGTGAACAAGTAGTAGCCATGCGTGTAAGCTTACAAGCTATTTTAGATTAGAATTGCAAATGGATGATACCAAGGGTATGTTTATAATTTGTGAAATATGACAAAAATAAATCCATCTGTATGGTCCACTTACTTCGCACCCTTGTACTTCTCCCTCACTGACTGCTGCGCATGTGTAGCAGAATTGAGGTACATTTGGTACAGATCCTCTATGCATGGCATCAGGTCTTCTAAAGAGTTACCAGTCACCTCCGCCAGAGACTTAGACTGAAATTAAACAAAATACTGTAAGAAAAGTGCACAAGTCAAATGGTCACTGAAAACTGATTAGTTCTAATTTAGGGCAATGATATCAGTTGACAAAAGATATGTTTAAGAAAAACGATTGTTGATGAATTATAGACTGCAATTGAAGACAGGCAGCCAACCCATCTTGTCAGGGAATGAGTCTCATGCTACAGTTTTATAAGGAAAATGTTAGGTTTAAACTTTAAAGTGTGGGAAATAACACTGGTACCCCCTGAAGATCAAAAGATTGTCAGGGAGGAGCCTGGGAATTGAAAATAAGAGATAGGGGAAGAGATTCAATGTATTCCCCTAGTTAGTAAGCAAACTTGCCAACTGGGGAATAGACTACTTTTCAAACAAAATCATACAAAAGCAGACTTAATATGGCACTGACTTAAAGCGAGGTGGAAAGAATATTGTTTTTGCCAAGTATATAATTAAATGTTATAAAGACAAGGCCACTTGACCTTCAGTGATAACTAATTGGCTACTGCATAGAGGCCATTAGCAGTTGTAAGTTTGGGTTTTACAAAGTTCACACTGAGCTGTGATAAGCTAGAAAGTGAGTTGGCGTCAAATGTACAGCCCATCAATATATGAAAGCTTAGGCAGCAAGTGAGACAAAAAAAAGCATCTGATTATTACTGTGAAGACTTGCATATTTACATGAGGAGAAAGGTTCATAAGACCCAAAAAGTGTTGTTTCTCTCCCTGAGTAGTCCAACAGACAGTGTGAGCCAGTGACATGCATACTGCAGGGAAAGAATTTCTGTTAGCACCAGCTACCAAATCCTGGCCTACTGACTGAGGCAAAGACCTGTTTAAGATGCTTTATTTTCAGTGGGTAATCACTTCCAAACCAGAGGGCCATGACACTTCTACCCTGATAGAACACAACGCAGCATTGTAAACTTACCCATGAGCCTCCAGTTATAGTGTGGTTTGCCAAAACAAAGGCGGCAGCAGCAGTCTGAGAGGGGAGGTACTTCAAGAATGGGTCTGAGTCTACTAGACTGAGCTCCCCTAGGAACTAAGGAAACATTTGTAAGACAAAGGACAAACCAAATATCTAAAAAAAACAATGATTTCAACTTAAACATGAAGTGACTTATTATAACTGTCTGTTTAAAAAAAGTGTTATCCCAGTATAAATAGATTAAAATACACTAAGGGCAAAACATGTTGCGCAAACTTTGAGTAGGGCATTCAAGGGGTTGGTCTGATGGGGACTGATGTGATCAGTCTCCCCCTTGCTTGAGGAATAACGAACAAAAGAATGAAGGCCCACCCTCCCACTTGTGCCATGTCATGATACCCGGACCACCTATTGAGATGTGCCTTTTGTTAAGCAAATCAGGTGTTAAATGACATGAAACAGACTTGAAGAGTTTAAAATGACAAGATGTGACCACCACTACAATGTGTCCTCTACTCACCATTGACAAGCTCGCCACCTTGTTGCTGACAGGCTGGGTGAGAAAGTACTGGGTGAGAAACTGGTTGATGGTAGGAGATGCCAGATCAAAGGAGAGCACTTTCAGCACCAGATTCTCCATCCGCAACACTTGCTTTTTTGTGTAGGTGTCATCCGTGATGTAAACAAACTCTGCCACCTCCGGGGGGTAGATCTCTTCAAATTTCCTGCATTTGAAGGAAAAACAGTGAGTGATCAAAGCACACATCACTTAGATTGACAACATCAATTAGAACAGTACTTTATCTCAAGGGTTGACTTTCATTTAAAGGGATAGTTCCACACCAAAATTGGTGCCCATCTTCTCTATTAATTTGGGACAAAGACATAAGTAGGCTCTACACAACATAGCAGAGACTTAGTTTACTCTGCACACTTTTAAGGCACAAAAAAGGTGACCTATCACTTTAATGATGCTGTGAGGGTCGACACCACTTACGAGGCCAACAGCATTGCGGCGGTTCCGACCAACTGCAGCTTCCCCCGCAGGACTGACATGGAAGACAGGAAGCGGTCGATATAGTTCACAGCAAGGTATAGAGTCTCGTTCTGGAGCTTATACTCCTCACCAACCTCCACCAGCCAGTCAACAAGGATAGCCCGCATGCTGTTGGTGATGTCTGGCTGCTTTTTCATGTAGCCTGCTTTTGGTCTGGACTTAACCTAGGGACAAAACAAGCACAATAGGAGTTATGGTTCAGTGATTTGTGTGACAACTGAACAATGAATAGCGCACATCAGTTTGCTCACCTCCATTTCCTTAAGATACGCATGTATTTCTGAAGCATACTCAGATACCGCGTTCATGTCTACTGGCTTCTCGTCACCTTCCATAACCGACATATCCATGGGACAATCTACAGAAAAGAAAATGTTATCACTTTCTAATACATAGACAATACCATGTTCACCTCAGGGTTAAGGGGGGGGAAATGAGGGACATAAATATCAAATTGTCACCGGGGGATTACTCATACTCACCACCAAAACTAACATCCATGTTAGACACACATGTTGCAGGCATGTCAAGAGAGGCGAGAGGCTGCCTGAGACAGGTAACGGTTGGGTTCAGTTTCAGAGGGGACATTTCTGTGGAGGGCTTGGCTTTAAGGGACACCATTTTCCTGGAGAAGGGAGAATCTGGCTCATCCAGGTGAATCTGAAAAGCTGGCTGCTTGGTGCCCAGCTTCTCTGCATAACTTTTAGGTACTTCATTTTCGCAGGACAGCACCTGAAATGACAGAACAGACATATTTCAGCACACATGGTTTCAACAATGAGTTATTGCCACCTAGCCATTTCATGCTAATCATTTAATAATTTTATGGTATGGGAGAACTGTTTGAGAACGCAAGTGGGCCATCCCAATGTTTAACATGACATTGACAATAAAATGGCGGATTACTTGGGAGGGTACCTAGCTAACAGATTAAAACATGACTTAACACAACAAACTGAATACAGTAAAGTGAATTTAACAGAATGTAAATTAAATAACACTAAATTAAATATATGACAGTTTTTTTAACGTGATCAAAAGGTAGTAGTAAGCAACCTAGCCACCAAGCTCAACCTACATGCCAGTTATGCTAACGTCAGCTAGCTAGACAACAAGTATGTCTGTATAGCGGCTAGTTAGAAAAGCTAACTAGAAGTTACCAACCTGTTTCGTGCCGCGAGTTTGAAGTTTGGTGCATTGGTTGTTTTGCAAACCTCCCAGAACAGTTCTTTGTGGTGCCTTGGGGACAATGTTCCCCTGGTTGCCCATCCGGTTTTTGATCTGACCCCTCAGTCTGGACAGCATATTTTCTTGGTTTTGATATTCTGACAGTGGAACATCAACCGCGCTTACTTGTTCTTGGTTTGATCTTGACATGTTATCCTCAGTTTCTGGCTCACAAATAAAGTCAATGCACAAACGTGCACTTTGTTACAAAGAAAATAAAACCTTGACGGTAAAGAAATACTGTATCGAATATAAACTGTGAATTACAAATGGTATTATAAAAGCACAAATAGGCTACCTGTGTTAGCAAGCTAGTAGCATAGGATAACACTCAGACACAAGTCTGGGGTGTTGAGATGGCAACAACGCAAGTCGGAGCTGCAAATTTAAAACCCTACTTTTAACGTTGATGCAACAAAATCACCGTCTGCATGAAAACCGACATTAGCTCGCCATACTGTTCGACTAAATTCAATAAATGTAGCTAACAACCGCGCAAGCTTTACCTAGATCCAGTCCCTTGTCCTCTGAAAATATATATTCATGCAGAAAAGTTGCTTGTTCTCAGTTCAAGTAGCCCGCGACTATTGAAACGGCCAATCACAACCGCAGGCGAAAGTTACGTCACGAATCTACGGCGGCTGATACAACTGAGATTTCATGTGTTCGCGAACACGCAGGCCGTTGCGATTTAGAATGAACAGGTTTGTTGTCAGCTAAGGCGGGCCAAACTGACAATGAAAGAGTCAAAGGTACATTTTTCATCATTCGAATTAATGGGTGATTAAAGACACTTCTATGTCTTCGGGGTAAATTTTGTGGATTTTATTTTAAAACATTTGTTTTTATTCTTTATATGTTATGTTCACACTGCAATCAGTGTACAAGTATTTTAGCTACTTTTCAGATGCATTTTATACCTTGTCACTGTTTTTCCCTTGTCCCTGACCCAGACTTTTGAGCTTCTACTATGTTTTTCTATGAGAAAACATGAATAATTACACATTATATCTTGGTCTTTGGAGTGTCGCAGTGGCCTAAAGCACCGCATCTCAGTGCTAGAGGCGTCCCTACGTACCCTGGTTCGATCCCGGGCTGTATCACAACTGGCCGTGGTCGGGAGTCCCATAGGGCGGCGCACAATTGGCCCAGCGTCATCCGGGTTAGGGGAGGCCGGGGTAGGCCGTCATTGTAAATAAGAATTTGTTATTAACTGACTTGCCTAGTTAAATAAAGGTAAAATAAAAACTTAATATCACCGTTATCTACTTGAGAAAGAGTCAATTAAATAACATCTATATCAATATTTATTTAGTATGCCCTTTATATAGTTTTTTACAAAATAAAAAATGATCCTATAAGATACCAGGAACATCTGCAAAAAGACAGGGAGAGATACTGTAAGAAAAAAGAGAAGGGAGAAGTGAAATCTATCTCTGAGCTTACAAAGTGAGAACAAAGAAGCAAGAGAAGGCAATGGAAATGCAACCAACGGAATAGAAGACCGACTTTAAAGAGAACAGTTGCAATGGAGACCTACCAATCAGGCAACACACTACCTCAGTCACCAGATGACTTGCAGCCAGAACATGAGGCCAACATACCAGTCCCTAACTTACCTGCCCCTGATGCACGCCCTGATACCCCTTTTCTAACTTATCTGCCCCTGATGCACGCCCTGATACCCCCTTTTCTCATCGTCTGCAACAGTAATGAGAAGTTGAATACTTGCTGGAAGGAAAAAGGTTAAAATACAAAAAATACATCAACTGATGAAGAAAATGGAGAGACAAGATTACCCAAAGACAAAGACAAAACCGCAAATGAAGGGAACTCAGAAGGATTTTATTGTTTCAAAATGACATCATTGCAGAATTAAAGCATAAGTACCAAAAAATATGCAGTGCTAAGGACAAACAAGTGGCTTCAAAAATGCTCTTGGGCAACATCCTGAGAAAGTATGGCCTGGTCAAAGCCGCAAACAGAGAATTTGGATTTTCAGCAAATGAGGGCAAATGAAGACAGGCTCACAAGTCTTTAATACTCCAGGAAGAAGCAGTGTAACAGAATTAGCACAGCCACAGAAGAGAAAATCACTAGATTCTATGAACATGATGTCAACAGTAGAGCAACAACAGGGAAAAAGGACACTTCTTGAATGGCACAATTCAGAACCTTTATCAGAAGTTTAAGAGGGAATATTCAGAGATTAAAATGTCCTACTATGAATTCATCAAAATACATCCTTTTTGGGTTGTCAAGCCAACAGTCCAGGATAGGCATACATGCCTCTGCAAAACCCACGCCAACCTCCAGTTCATGGCAGTAATAAGATCACAAAGTGATCAGCTGCAGTAATATTGAGAACCTTATTGAGTCTTTGTGCTGTGAGGACCTGAATAAAGAGTGCATGCACAGAGTGCTCCCATTGCCAAGCAAAGAGGTTCAACTCTGACTTTGATGCCCTCTGCAATCTGGGCCCATCTCTTAAAAACACTGGCCTACTTCCTTGAGCTCTGCCCATCGCTACTTTTGGAATCTTACTTTGTCTTATATTAACTAAATGTTTAACAGTGGTTGTTGTTCAAAATGTTTGCAATAAAATATTGTTTTCGCAAGTTATTTATTAATTTCCACCACACAAATATTTTTTGGGTAAATCAGTATATTATGTATAATTGACTGATTGATTTGTTTTAGATAGGGAAATCATATGGTTGATATAATCTCACAAAAGGTTAGGTGGAAATATCTTATTTTGCATGATTTTTCATGATAATTAAATCAATTTGCAGCTTTCACAAAGGTACATTTATACATTCAGTCATCGTGTTGAAGTATTATTAGGAAAACCTTTAAAATCATTTAAAATAATATTCTATACAAGTTAATATACAAATGGGATTTTAATACATTTTAATTTCTGAAAGTTGCTGAATCACCCTAATATAATATTGTATAAACAATTATGATCTCTCTGAGAGCATTTCAACATCTTGTTACACTCACTTATGTTATACAGAGAGACAACCCCACCCCCCATGGCAAATAAATCACCAATTATTTAAATATTTTATGTATTTAAATTATCTAGTATATATACTTCAACAGAAATATAACAGCCAAACATGAAGGACGATATTTTCAAGTGACAACCTATAAAACAGAACATATAACTGAATATATATATATATATAGCTAGGCCAACAGAATATGGCTTTAGACATCCAGATGTTGTTGACAATTGACATAATGTCACAGCCTCGGGTTTCTCTATGGTTGTCTAGGTCAGGGCGTGACAAAGGTTTTTCTAAGGAAGTCTATGGAGGTTTTGTGTTGGTTCCAAATTAGAGGCAGCTGTAGTGAGTTACCTCTAATTGGGGACCATATTTAGGGTGTTTCTTTTCCCACCTGCGATGTGGGTCATTGTGTTTGCGATGTGAGTCATTGTGTTTGGTTTAGTGCTGTTAAGCCTACTGCGTGTTACGTTCGTGTTTATCTTTTGTGCCTTTGATTTAAATAAATAATCATGTCGCACTACTTCAGCACTGCATCTTGGTCTGACAATCACACACAAAACTTCCAGCAGCAATGAAACCTTTGTCTTCACATTCTATCCTTTGAATTTGAATTTGTTGATGAAGAGGTCCGTTATCATACCTGGGGAAATGAAAAAAAAAAAAACACACACACACAGGTTACTGTCATGGTCGTTTTGCATAACCATACCGTCAAATTCGTTTTGCATCCAGGAGATAAGAATCCCTTTGAAGTTAAGCTACTGTGATAGCTGAACATTGAATTTCTTTTTAATTCTAGTGAAACGAGAATGTTACAGCAATAACTGTAGATTGAGATACAATTAAGTCTTTCAAGGTGAGCTGGTTGTTTCTTGTATTCCTCTAGCAGATAGGCAGACTCGTCTAGAATGTTACGATATCCACGAATGAGGAAGTCCGCATTACCCTCATCAACCTGAAGCTCCTATAAAACACACACACACAGCGATATGTCAGCAAGAGTTGCAATATTAAACTAGTTTCATCACTGGTACTTACTTTTAATGCGTCAATCAGCTGAACCTTTTTTGCCAATAGCAGCTGATACTCAAGCTTCAGATTAATCATCTCGAGTGTATGGCCCACTGAATCGTCATTGATATCTGGAATTTAGAGCTGCAAATACAATTGTGAGATTGTCTATATTGGCCTGGACAGAGATAAGATCATATTTTTTATTTAATGAACAGACATAAGTTTCACTCCAACGTCAATAACTGTAACTAGTAGCCTAAAAACAGATAATAATGTAACTAGCTACCATAAGAAATGTTGAGATTGTTTTTTCTTTTGGTGGCTTCTTTGGAGAGGACATACTTCAGTATGGAGATGGTGGAAATGTTGTCAGACTAGAAGTGGCCTACCCCTTTACTAAAATGACAAAGGGGGGAGAAGAAAACCCATATTGAATGTACAGTCTTAATTCAATCTCCCTGAAGTACAATGGCAAAAAGTATGTGAGGTGCGCTTGATTTCAGCTTTAGTTTGCACTTTTTGGATTATTCCATTGGTTACATTTACTGGGAAAACCAAGCACTCTGATTGACGCATATCCCTAACCAGTATGTGGCTTCCAGCTGCGAGCCAAGGAAAGTGTTCTGGAAGTAGGTGATATTCTCCCCTGCTGGAGTCTTCTCTGGGACCTCTGGCAAGCAGAAGAGGACCCAGGAGTGGATCTCTGCGAAGCTGAATTGGCCAACTAGACTCAAAGTGTACATGGGTCTGATTGGGGGGTGGAGAGAAAAAGGGAGAGAATGAAAGACAGACAAAGAGCGAGATTGAGTCAATCACTGTCTATCTTTCAGTGGACTATTACCATATAGTCTTACTCAACTTCCGCCACCAGTGGCTGGGAGGTTGCTGATTTCCCTCTCAGATATGATCAGTACCCTGGATGCCATCGTTTGAGGTTGTGCCCTTGAGCAAGACAAGTCTGCTCCAGACTGACACTTTGCCCCAACCCCTCAGGGTGTATGTGTGTATGTGCCTAGGGGGTAAGTTATTTGTCTTCTTTTATTGCTGTCTAGCATCTATTAAGTATGTTTTAAATATTAGTTAATGTTAGTTATTGTTAATATTAGCTCATGTTAGTTAATTTAAGTGTTATTAACAGGCCAAAGGAATCAATCACATTTCCGTACAGACCAGACCAGTTTTGGCAGATTGACCAAATTTGGCACAACAAAGTCTTTGTACCCCCAAGCCATAAGACTGCTGAACAGTTCATCAAATGGCAACCCGGACTATTTACATCAACCCCCTATATTATTTATTTATTTATTAATCTCAATTGTTTTGCACTGACTCCCTTGCACTGGCTTTATGTACACTCACTAGTCTTTACCCACACATACTACAAACACACACACACACAGATGCTGCTACTATGTATCCTGATTGCTTAGTCACTATTACCCCTACCCACATGTACATATTGTATTACCTCAATTACCTCAAACCCCTGCACATTGACTCCTTGTATATAGCCTCATTATTGTTTTTATTGTTTTACTATTTCCTTTTTTATTTATCAAATATGTCTTACTTTTTAACTCTGCATTGTTGGGAATGGGCTCGTAAGTAAGTATTTCATTGTAAAGTCTACACCTATTGTATTTGGCGCATGTGACCAGTAAACATTTATTTTATTTGATACTAGTGCTCTATCCTTCTCCGAACCTGTCCTGTTCAATGGTGTTCAGTTCTCTGGTGAAGGGACAGAGGTTTGATGAAGTACTGGCGTACTACTGTAGAAATACAGTAGTTGACATCTTTAACAGGATCTTACCTGCTTTATTGTTGTCATTATCTAGCTCCCATTTAGAAGAGGAAGAGGAATCCATAGAGAATGTCTTCGCCATTAGTCCCTAAAGCAGACGGTGGGGTAGAAGTAGACCAGTTTGCTGTAAGTACAGGGATGTGTGAAATGTACATTTGAGTTCAGTATAAGGACTTTATACTTGCCTCCATCTCTATTGTATCTCCAAACCTGAGGGAGGACCAGGGGCTTCAATAAAATACACAAGCTCAGATCCCTATGGGCAAGAAAACACAAACTCATTGAAGTACTTATATACTCATACTGCGGTACTCATTTACAATTTCCATTCACCTGCAACACTCTGAGAACTCTGTCTTGACATGCCAACACAGGGACAATGCGGCCCAAGTTCTCAGCAGGCAAGCACACAATGTCATTCATTTTGTCTCCGGACAGGTAGTAGTCTTGATCCTTGCAGTCACAGTAGTGGTTGTAGATGTAACTCGCACACACAAAAAGGTCTGCTCCTGAAACGTGCCTGAAAGAAAGAAAAAAACACACAAATTGGAATATAAAAAAAGCACAAAAACACACACAATTCCCCTTATCTATTAACCAATTAAAGAACGCTCAAAGTCTCTTTAATAATAAAAGCTAGCCTATACTCTCGCAAAACCATACTCCCAAGTCTCGATCATCCCTGTTGACGAACATGTGTAGAAGGCTTGGAACCGAGGCAAAGTAACAGTAATTCACATCAAAAAGTTATAACTCACATGGCATTGATGCTTTCTGTAAGGTTGGCCTCAAAGGACAGGAACTGTTTGCCTTTCTTGGTGTATCCCTTCACTTCCGAGCCAGCACAAACAAAGATCTTCTCTTGTGGGGTTCCAAGAGCCCCACCAAGGAAAAGATGGCTACAATCAACATTCATGGAACGGAACTTGATTTATTCATTACACAATGACAAAGGAAACTTGTCTTTTTGAGGACACAGTAACCATCCCACCGAACAGCACAGCTTCCCTTGAACAGTTAGGGATTAAGCTAAATGCCTTGTTCCTGGGCACAATGGCAGTAGGTATTCATATGAAGTCCTTGAAAGTGGCTGTATTATGCTAGCCTGGGTGCCAGTCTGGCTTTAATTTAGCCAACAGTGATGAATGAGTAGGCTCTCAAAAAATGGCACACTGGCTAGTATTTAAATGTAAAAAATGTTAAGACTCAATACCTACCACAGCTTCTCCTTTTTTCAGCCCAAGACAAGTTATCACTCCATCATGATCAGCAACAGCAACCTGAGACAGAAAAAATGAGTACTTGGGACATTGTTCAAAAAGCATATGCCAAACCAATCCACAAGGTATATTTATGGGTCACCTCTAATAATTCACATTCCAGTACCTTTTGGGTTGCTTTGTGCCCCAAGGCAGGGAGGAGCCTCATGGGTTTCTGAGATATCACACCAACCTGTATTGATGAATGTGACAGCCAGAGTCACTCAGTATCTCAGTTAATTTACTGAAATCAGTATAAAAAAAACTAGCTGTCTTACTATTTTCCCATTGAATTTAGGCTACTATTTAGCCATAACATTAGTGACATGATCAGGGGTCAAAGTGTAGGAAAAAGCTAACCAGTTGAATTATCCAGCTAGTTATACTAGCAATACATACAACTCAGTTACCTGTGGATAATCGGTTGAGGTTGATCGCCATGATGTTCTTGGCTTGATGTGAGTGTTTGCTCGGCAGAAATTGGTGTGCATTTCAATTGATTAGCTAGGTAATAGCTATATCTTAATTATCCAAAAGGTTTTTGTCCAGTAACGTTAACCTTTTACAAGCTATTTTTTTCAGACCGGCGTCACAGTTATCTATATCAACTTTAGCTGGCTAACATGCGAGGTAAACAAAGAGCATTTTGTCCGATTGGGATTATTATGTAGTAGGGATTAGCCTAGTTGGCTAATTTAGCTGGCTCGCTAAAACCATACGGAATGCACCTGGCAACGTTACACACTCACTGACATTAATATATTCTATATAGCTGGAACGTCGTCGTTTGAATTAGTTAAACCATAATGTTAGCTAGTTTATCAACATTACAGTAGCTAACAAATTAAGGTTGTTGCCGAGATAGTTCGCATCTGATTCTGGACCTGTTACCATGGACAACGTTGTTCGTTTGAAGAAGCTTCCATATCATTGGGTGATGGTGGTGTCGGGTGAAATTCAACGTAGATTCTGACTGGTTTAGCGGTTCCAGTTTTTTTGGTTATATAAAGTGACCATCACCTAATAAAAGAACAAACAAATAAAATCACCGACGCTCCAAAAAGGGGTCAAATAATATTGAGACAAATAATGTTCATTCAACAATATAATTTCTTTCATTTTGATTTAAGAGAATGGATCAATTTATTCCAGATCTGATGGTTTCTCTACAAGTAAATCGAGACATTTAACATGGACATGCACTGAATCGATAAACTATAGGGGCAATAGCCTCAAATCAGTTAAATTAAATGTAAATTTAAAGACATTTTCAGTTAGAAAACCTATTCAAAATGCATATAAGCATTTTAAGCCAGCCTAGTCCTTCCCATTTACTGCATAACGTGCACAGACTGAGGAACTGCTGGTATAGTGAAACTGATTAATTTCAAGCATAAATCCTACAACTACATGTCCTTGTACCATTCAAATCTTCAAAATCCAGCAGATATGCTGCTCTCTCATTTCAGGGCCCTTTTGGACACTGCAAACACATTTTCTAAATAGCGAGTTACATGGCATAGATCACATTTCAAATTCTAAGGGTGAAAACAACCAATGCTTTCCGGGTAAGAAAACTAATGTATATTAGTGGATGTAAAAAAATAAAAACAGAGCAACTGAGTTCTCCCTTTTGAAAAGCACAATATGACTAAGCTATAAAAAATGTATGACAGCAATTATGTATGGTACAATTTAATTATCTAATCTCAGAAGTTAGTTTTTTTTAAAGAGAAGAACAAGTACAATAAATAAATCATACAGGACAGACCAAAAGACATTTAACCATCATAAGGTCAATCCTTAGAAGTAAAACACAGAGTCAGCTGGTGTTTATTCCCAAAGAGAGAGAGAATAGGGGGTGGAGGGGGGAGTGAGTGTTCGGCTGTTCCATAAAGCCATATCGAAAACTATCAGGGGTTTTCAGTGCTTTGCAGGCCGAGCCCCAGCCTCCACTGTAGCATATGAACAGTGCAGCAGGAAGACAGACCAGACTAACATTCAAAAGGTTTTCCCCCCCCCCAATCGCTCTCAAATCTGTTGTTTGTCCATCTCTCTCAAGTTGAAATGCTGCCACACCCCTTACAGTACAAACTATGGTTGTGTGGGAACAAGAATTAAGGTCACACTGAGGTGGGGGCCAAGCGGCTCATTAAGGCGATACTGTTGAGGCACATCTTTCTGAAGAAGGCGGGGCAGGCGGGCTTCATGATAATATGCTCCAGCAGGATCCGCAGCTCTGAGAAAAGGGTGCTGGGAGGGATGGACAGGGAGAAAATTATGGTTTGAGAAATTATTTAATAAACATCAAATACATACAAAAACGCAATTTGTCATATTTGGTATTGTACAATTATCCTACATATTAAAATGACTGCACAGAAGTCAAATGAGGCTACTTACCGACAATATGGGTTTCTCCTTGAGGTATAACGGAGAGTTAGAAACCTGTAGTAAATGAAAGGCTGCAGCAAGCTTCCCTGGCCACTGTAAACACCAAAAGTATGAGTTAATCAAGTGACTCAGGGGACAATCAATTCATTCTTATCTCATTGCATACTGGTATAGTAAGACATCGACTAAGCCCTAATCTAACTTCAGTCTAATGTACCATTCAAATGTGCAGAGAAATTTACCAAGAAATAGACACATACCTTAAGAGCATGAATATGGTGGCTGGCATGAGGAAGATCTCATTGCAGGCGATGAACTTCAGGATGTTCTGCTGGTTGACCGAGAGCTTGTTGAGGAAGTTCCTCATGAAGGGCAGGCTATTGGGGCCCATTGCCTACAAGGGGAATTATACACATCAGGATCACCACATAACTAAACTAGCAAAGTTATAGAGCACCTCACACACTGTACATGTTCCATTAATGCCCTAAAAATCAAACATGTCTAACGAGGAGCACAAATGAGCAAAATGACAATTTTACCTAGCCAAAACTCATTATTTTAGAAAATACCCCTTTGAGTGTTGGCTGTGCTTTACCCAACTGGCTTTGTATGGCTTCACTAAAAGGTTGAAATGTTTTGGAATCAAGAGAAGATACTTACATCAAGAACCTTCTTTGTGTAGGTGGTTGCATGAAGCAACGAGAAGAGGAAGACAGGGAATATGCTCACTGTAGACTGTGGTTAAGGGGCAAAGAGCATTAAAGACTGACAATGCAACATAAACAATATTAAGGTCAGCATCAAATAATGCTGTCAAGCAATGCCTTCTTGTTAATAGGGTTTTAATAGGTTTGCATAACTGAAACCATGACCCTCAAGCATTACAAAAACCTTCCTGCGACACAATTGGTGTTCTCCCCAAAACTGTTTGGTGGTGATATACAAAGCTCTAGCTTTATCAGAGACCCTTATGACAGAACAACCAGGCTATGGTGAGAAGGCATTTGTATGGTTGAGAGGATACTTGTGATGGGGTAAGAGTTGACCAGGATGAGGGAGTACAGCAAGTAGTGACAGCTGTCCTCTTGGAGTGCCTGGGCTAAGAAGGCTCTGCTGAGCTGGAAGCGGGGGAGCCGCTGGTGCAGCCGCAGAGCACTGGTGAGGGCGTTGGCCAGCAGCGCACGCTGATAGAAATTGGCGGCCGCCTGGGGTCTGGAAAATGAAACAGATAAATGCATTACTCAGAGAGAACTCAGACTGGTTAACTATAATGAAGAAAAAAAAAAAACATTTTTACTGAGTTAGCGTTCATAAGGAAATCAGTCAATTTAAATAAATGTATTGACTGGGAAGGGGTGCAGCCATGGGTGGGCTTGGGAGGACATATGCCCAGCCAATCAAAGTTTAACCCTCAGTTTCCTCAGCTGTCCAGGAGGCAGTCTCAGACAATCCCACAAGTGGATGCCAGGTGTGGAGGTTCTGGGATGACATGGTTACACATGGTCTGCGGTTGTGAGGCCAGTTGAACGTACTGCCAAATTCTCTAAAACAACATTTGAGGCGGCTTATGGTAGAGAAATGAACATTCAATTCTCTGGCAACAACTCTGGTGGACATTCCTGCAGTCAGCATGCCAATTGCACACTCCCTCAACTTAACACATCTGTAGCATTGTGTTGTGACAAAACTGAACATTTTAGAGTGGCCTTTTAGTACCCAGCACAAGGTCCACCTGTGTAATGATCATGCTGATTAATCAGCTGCTTGATATGCCACACCTGTCAGGTGGATGGATTATCTTGGCAAAGGAGAAATGCTCACTAACAGGGATGTAAACAAAATGAGAGAAATAAGCTTTTTGTGCATATGGAACATTTCTGGGATTTTTTTATTTCAGCTCATGAAACATGGAAACAACACTTTACATGTTGCATTTATATTGTTGTTCAGTATACATTTGAGTATATAAAAATGGTGGAAAAAACTATTTGGACCACAATATGCTAAAAAAGTGAATATGTGGTATCATCAGGTGATCATTCCAGACATTTGATAAAGCCATTACTAAAACAACTGTTTATTTGGCAGTTCTGCATTGGTTGTCCCTGTCAGGTATTGTTGCTATATTGCCAATTGCACATGTAGAAAAATTATCCCTGGTGCTGGAATTGAGTCAACATTTACAATAATGCAAAACCTAAACTGTACACTGCATTAGAAAACAAAAACCCAACAACCAGTCCCTATCATAGCGTATTGCTATCTAAATATACAGACAAAGCAAACAATTGGAGCATTGACCCTTACCCTAAGAGAGGTAGAATGAACATTACTGAGCAATAGACTGTGAAGAGCCGCGAGAGCCACATTGCCGTCTCTAGTTTGTTAGCCAACATGAATTGCTGTGTGGAAAAAGACAAAAAAAAAAAAGCACATTCAAGTTCATAAGATTAGAGAAACTAAGTCACACTGTAGAATCACCATCCCCTGTAGAATCACAACCATAGGCCTATACTGTATCAGTATGAGAACTAGGGTTGCGGTAATCCAAATTTTCATACAGTTTCCGTACCATATTGGGGTATTCGGCCAAATGTGCACAAAAGGGGCGCAAAAACAATTCAGGCAACAGGGATATTTCTCTTTTTTACCCCCCAATTTTGATTGTCTCAACGCTGAAACTCCCTAACAGGCTCGGGAGGCGAAGGTCGACCGCGCTTCTTAACCCCCGCCGACCAGCCTCCCCAATGTGTCGGGGAAACACTGTTCAACTGACAATTTAAGTCAGCCTGCAGGTGCCCGGCCCGCCACAAGGAGTCGCTAGAGTGCGATGAGCCAAGTAAAGCCCCCAGAGCCAAACCCTCCCCTAACCTGGACGACGCTGGGTCAATTGTGTGTTGCACTATGGGACTCCCAATCACGGACGGTTGTGACACAGCCCAGGATCGAACCCGGGTCTGTAGTGACACCTCAAGCACTGCCTTACACAGCTGCGCCACTCGGGAGCCCCAGGCAACAGGGATCTTTATACAGGAGGTGATTAAATGTATCTGCTTTAACCAAGAAGCTTGATCTTGACATCTAGCCACTTTGCTTAGTTGGAGCCCTGAGCTGGATATAATTTACTTGACACATCTTAGATTTCTTATAGTTATAAGCTGTGGCGTAGCACGCAGACCCTGTCTGTATTTCGAAATATACAGTTTATACATGCAGCGAAATGTGTGTGGTGAAGAAAGAGCTTCTACATTACAGAGTACATCTAGTGTAGTATAAATCCAGCCTAATAAAGTACCTATCTATCTATCTATCAAGTACAATCTATGATCTGATGAAGTAGAAGTGCATGATTACTCACCACTGTCCCTAATTGAGGGGGAGGAGGGGCACTCGTTTGCTCTGTGTCAGCCATCTTCTTGACTGGTTTATCCCTGAAAAGAGAAACGAAGACACTGTTTAATGAATACCTTCTGGCATAGCAAGCCCACTTGACTCAAGAAATGGCTAGAATGAGACAATGCTGCTTAGTTAATACATAAACTCAGTTATCATTCTTTCAGGTTTAGGCCAACTTGATCCCTGTGCCTTTTGAACAATTATTGGATTCGTGCTGATAGAGGAAGTGAAACCTTGGATGCTAACTGATCTGAGAAATGTTCACACATTAACTGGCAGAAGACAGTCACTTGACTTGCAAGCAGAGCATGCCATGTTCATGATCACTTGGGCTCCAAAGTGGCGCAGTGGTCTAAGACACTACATCTCAGTGCTACAGGCGTCACTATAGACAACCTGGTTCGAATCCAGACCATCACAACCGGCCGTGATTGGGAGTCGCACAATTGGCCCAGAGTTTGGCCGGTGTAGGCCGTCATTGTCAATAAGAATTTGTTCTTAACTGACTTGCCTAGTTAAATAAAGGTTACACATGACCTGTTTTTGATATGCGGAGTAAAGACGTTAACATCAACTTGTTAGCGAGCTAAAACGTTTAAACTGAATCAAGCAAAGGTTAGTTAAGACTTAGTTAACTAGTTAGATGACAATTCATTAATATAATTTGTTCAGTTGTAAGTTAGCATTGACAGAACACAGGCGCTGTCCAGTTAGCTTAGCTAACGTGAACAATTATTAGCAAAAAGTCTGTGAGACAGATCCAGGAAATAAATAACGAACTTTAGCAATCACATGTGTTGGCTTTATTGAATTAATTAAGAAAACATTAACAAGCTGACTAATGTCGGTGAATAAATTAGTTAGCCTAATGTACGCTAGTTGCTAGCTAACGTAGGACTGCCTCCACTAGGATGTTCGGCACTTAGCAAGCTAGCTAGTAACGGTAGTTAGCTGATTCACTTTCCTAGCTCAGTATTTCTGTCTGTGTAGCTAACGTTAGAGATTATCAATGTAATACGAATACTTTACCTGAATAAATGACCTGAAACTGTCGAGATCGTCAGATGTCACTTTTACCAGTTATTTTGTTGGCTAATTTTGCTACAGCAGTTAGCTACTCAGCCATATGCCTCGTTTCCACCAAAGACAATACAGTATTGTAGCGATCTGCCCGGCATACGCTAGCCACACGTTGCGTGGCAGCGAAGAGCGCTAGGGATTGTGGGTAGCTCATGTCCCGGTTCTAAAAATGTTGTGGTATGCCTTTACGTTTCAGTAGTTAAGCTAATGTTATATGTTTATGTTTCTTTAAGTTGTCGTAGTTCAGGTTATGGGGGAATGTTAAAATGCCTACCGTGACCGAGCCTTGCATGGCCGGAGGATGTGTTCTTTGTTGATCGTTGAAGGAGGTAAGAAAATAAAGGGTGACGTTCCTGGAGTCGTGCGGTGTATGGGGCACAGGAACTCTCCAGTAAAATCAATCTCTGTCTCTTGCCATCTTCTTCTGGCTGAGCTCGCCACATTGGTGTCAGAAGTGGGATTAGCGAGCAGAAGAGGATGGAGAGAGAGATTGACGAGCTGGAGAGGACACTCACACAGACCCAGGGGCACCTAAAGGGCCTACTGCGGCAGAAGATGGAGTCTGCCGGAGGTGATGGCTACATGGCATGCCCCGACGGTGCCAGTATCCCACGGCTACCCCAGCAGGGTACTGCAAGACCACGCCCACAACCCGTGGCTACAACCAGCAACGTCAGGCTACCTACCAGTCCAGAGCTGCAACAACCCCTACTCGGCACGCCCAGCCTACCACGTTCTGCAGGGGTGCCAAGATCATCCGCCAAGCTGCCCAAGTACAACGGGACGACTCAGCTAGAGCCCTACCTCGCCCAAGTCCACCTGGCGGTCCGACACAGCGGCTGGAGCAGTGAGGAAGCCGCTACTCACCTGGCACTAGCGTTAGAAGGGAACGCAGTACAGGTGCTTCTCGACCTAACCCCAGCAGAACAACGGGACCTCCAAGCCTTGACCGGGGCGCTGGAAATGAGGTTTGGGCAGAGACTCTTCGCGGACCAGAGCAGGGAGCAACTGGCCAGCCGCCATCGCCAAGGAGAAGAGAACCTGGGCACCTTCGCTGCTGATGTGCGGCTGCACGCTCGACAGGGCTACCCCGAATTCCAAATAGCTGCACAAGAGGAGCTGGCCCTCCACGCTTTCCTGCGGGGGCTCGCACCAGAAAAGCTGCGACAACATGTCTGCCTCGCCAGGCCTAAGACTCTCGGTGAGGCACTCCATGAGGCCGAACAAGCCGAAGGGGTACTCTCCAGGTGGCCCACCCAGCAGAGGGTCACATCACGCCAACCATGTGTCCGGGTGGCCGACTACGACGAGGGGGAAACGACAGAAGAGGTCTGTCAGGTTCGGCCTCCGCTACGACGATTCCAGCACCAGACTCCACCACCCAGGCGACGCCCCCCCTGGTCTACAGACCGGTGTTACAGATGCGACGAACCTGGCACCAGCGCCAAAAGCCAGAGCTTCTCCGTTTGGGGGAAACGACGGAGGAGTGGTCTAACGAGGGGTCCACCACTCCGGTCTCCATCCCCCCTCCAGGGCCGATGCTCTGTGGTCGGACGCCTCGGCCACACCAAGGGACTATACCTGCAATGTCGACTGGACGGCCGACCTTGTAGAGCCCTGGTAGACACGGGGTCAACCATTTCCTTGGTGCGACCTGGCGTCCTTCCGGATACCACCGGGCCACCTTCCAAGGCTTGGTCGCCAACCACCACGCAGATGGTCACAGTGACGGGAGAAGAGGTTGGCATGAGAGGGAAGAAGCCAGTAAAAGTCCAGGTTGGAGACCAGGAGCTGGAGCACGGGTTCTGGCTTGCCGACATCCGTGACGCATGCATCATTGGCCTGGACCTGCTGAGTCGTTGGGGCGCCCGTGTTAATGTGTCAGGGACATCTATCACTCTTGGCACGGAGACCGTGGCGCTCCAGTCTGGTAAAGAGAAGGACTGGCCCAAAGACAGGCGAGCCAGTCGTCGAGCAGCGACCAGACAGCCCAAACGGCCTTCCACTGCCCGTGGGCCCAACCAGCATCAGGCCGCTTCAGCCCCAACCACTGTGTCTGCTGCCCTTCCCTCCGCCGAGACGACAGAAAGACGAGAGGAGGCCGAAACACAACCAACTAAGGTCTTGGGGACGGTCAAATGGTTCAACGTCCGAAATGGCTACGGTTTCATCAACAGAAATGACACAAAAGAAGACGTCTTTGTCCACCAGACCGCCATAAAGAAAAACAACCCCAGGAAATACCTCCGCAGTGTTGGAGATGGAGAAACTGTGGAGTTTGATGTGATTGAAGGGGAAAAGGGAGCAGAGGCAGCCAATGTGACCGGCCCAGCGGGTGTTTCAGTCCAGGGGAGCAAGTATGCCGCTGGCCGGAACCGCTACAGGCGGTACCCCCGTAGGAGGGGCCCAGCCCGTGACCACGCTACCCCCCATACTTGGGTGACGAGAGCCAGGGAGCTCCAGCCCAGGCCAACTCCGGGGCGAGACAGAAGCAGACCTACGATGCCCCAAAAGGGTGTTTCTCCCAAGCTCTGCAGTCATTGGCAGGGGCCCGGGGAGATCTTGGGCCGACTATCGGGGGTGGGTACAGGGTGCGCATGCCGGGCCGAGACTGCACGGCGGAGGCGTCCTGAACACTTGAGGGACTTTGTGTTGAGAGATTGGGTCGTCGGGGGCGACTGACCCCTCTGGTGGGGGCTATGTAGCGATCTGCCCGGCATACGCTAGCCACACGTTGCGTGGCAGCGAAGAGCGCTAGGGATTGTGGGTAGCTCATGTCCCGGTTCTAAAAATGTTGTGGTATGCCTTTACGTTTCAGTAGTTAAGCTAATGTTATATGTTTATGTTTCTTTAAGTTGTCGTAGTTCAGGTTATGGGGGAATGTTAAAATGCCTACCGTGACCGAGCCTTGCATGGCCGGAGGATGTGTTCTTTGTTGATCGTTGAAGGAGGTAAGAAAATAAAGGGTGACGTTCCTGGAGTCGTGCGGTGTATGGGGCACAGGAACTCTCCAGTAAAATCAATCTCTGTCTCTTGCCATCTTCTTCTGGCTGAGCTCGCCACAGTATGAAGACAGGCAGTAACTTCTTCTCCCCGATCAGGTTGTAGGCGATGTCATTGCGACGTTGGTTAAATAAGCGCATGCGCTGGAACACTTCGTTGGGTCTTAAGGTCTCGCCGAAATGTGCTTGTGCATGCCATCAAAAAGGCACTCCTTCGACATAAGTTGTTTTTGACGAAAATGAAAACGTGTCACTTTCACGAGGCTGAAGTAATAGCATGTTCAGATACTTAAGACATGGGTTCGAATCTAGGTAGTGCCTTTAGATTTCGAGAAAAACATGTTTCACTTCTCTCATTGGGCGCGTTTAAGTGGTAAGGCTAAAGCAACAGACTCGGCGGAGGTGCATCAGTGACAGCTGAAAGTCTGACACTAATGTTGGTTTCCAACAGGAAGGCTCCGATTCACATGGCAGTGTTGCCATTATTTATAAAAGGTTTTCTTTATAATGTTGAAATAAATGCCTCCCAACACCCATACCACACAGTCACAAACATAAATCATGTGTGCACATTATACAATCAATTAGTGAGAGAGAGAGCCTCATTTGTTTTTTTATATATTTACTGTACACATAAATTGTGGCAAATTGGTTCCCTTTTCACGTCTTTGGTCACGTTCGTTTGCGTGGGTTGAGCAAAAACACCCTAATGAGTGGTTAAAAATATAGCCTCACAAAATGAAGTTTTTTAATTTAACCTTTATTTAACTATGAACAATGAAGTTGGTGAAGAGCAAATGCTGAAACTTGCAGTCGATTGCAGTCAAAACTTCATTACCTTTGATCACATGATTTTTGTAAAGTTCATGTAGTCCGAATGTAAGCATATGTCTGAAAATATTTTGCCCCAGAATGCAACACACTTTGGAAGGTGGTGACCATCTTGACAAAAGTGATCCGCTCGAACGCGCCCATTGACTTCTTAAACCCAGGCCTGGTCTGCCAAGTCTGCTTTCCCGGAAGTCTCCCGATGTTGTGCCTCTGGGTTTATAAACGCTGTGGTTCCCACAGCGAAGTAAAATTGATCAGCTGACCTTGCACCAGAAAGTGAAAAAGATATCGCGATGTTTGTAGACGTGACCAATTCAAATAATATCTGTTTTATTGTATTATCTAAGTAAGGCTTCTTATGTTGTTTTAGCAATAGGCCTACTTTAGTCAGTATTCAATGCTTAAACTTAATTGGTCTTGTGTAAATACATTGGACATGCTCCCAATAAAATATATGGCAACTAATGAGTTTCACATAAAATCTCACGTACTGTAGGCTAGGAAATGGCTACAGGGGGATTGTGCAAGAAGGGTCCTTGCATGATCATGTCCATAGGGGGAGGATAGTTAGGGATTTATTAAAGCGTTTAATCTTAAATGGCTTTGATGTTTTAATCATAGAGTTGTTGTGTGGTACATTGCATATTTAATATTTATTAATTCAGAATCCACTTTTATTAGAAGTGTCAACACGTCTGAAAGTCCACAGAAAAGATTAGATGTCTCACAAAAAGAATACTCTCTTTAAAAATAAAAACACTTGACATCAGTGTTGTGGTTTGATATCTTCACTGAGTGTGAGCTAACGTTAGTATGAAAAAAGTATGAAAATGTACGCGCTCACTACTGTAAGTCTCTGGATAAGAGCGTCTGCTAAATTACATACATGTAAAATGTAAGCTAACGGTGACTAACCCCATTGCGTACAAATATGCGCACCCGCGGCTGCAATGAAAACTAATGGGACTGTAGCGACTGTGTTGGCATCAATATCCGGAGTGTGAACTACGTTTCTATTCAAACGTTGATTTACATGGTAATTGCCAATAGGGGCGGCCGGTATGGGCGGCAGGTAGCCCAGTGGTTAGAGTGTTGGGCCCATAACCGAAAGGTTGCTGGATCGAATCCCCGAGCTGTCGTTCTGCCCCTGAACAAGGCAGTTAACCCACTGTTCCTAGAACAAATAAGAATTTGTTCTTAACTGACTTGCCTAGTAAAATAAAGGTTTAAAAAAACGGACCCCTCTGACGCTGTACGTTAAAATGTGACGTGTCATGCCGTAAGGTACGGCACACATTATGCAATTCATTCTAGGGCTGCGGTCCAAACACTTAAATGACACACCCTCGTCCACCTACCCTTGCTTTATGCCTTTGGGGGAATCCCCGTCGCCATCTTGGCGGGCGGTCCAAATGATTAGCCAAGCAGTCGAGTTTGCGATTGTACAATTATGTTCACTACGGAGCCTGAAACGCCCCATAATTCAATTCACGATGGATGTACATCCGCTTAGAAAAGTCTGCCTAATTTCAAACCTCAACATCAATATGGAGAAGTCAACATACAAGTGTAAGTAAAAACGAATGTAAATAAGTTAGAAATTGTGCTACTAATGCACATGGCGGCACAAACACATCTTGTAAAAGTAATGATGTTTTTGTTTGGTTAACTTTTGTAAAATGTAGAAATAAAACATTTTCCTTCTTCAGAAGTTCCAGCTATGCAGGCTAACGTCAGTTATCTAATTAATTTGATAGCTATCATACAGTAGGTGTATATTAATATTTATATAGTTAATGTAAATAAATATACAATCCTAATTGACTGTAGCGCAGATAAAGCCAACCCAACAAGCACACACAAGCTACCGTTGGCTGAAAACACAATCATTGCAGGATGAAGGAGTGACGAATTTCCGGATAAGGGTGGTCCATTTAAAATTATTTCCTTCCTCCCTCGCCCCTTGCCCTGCAAGTGTATACTCGTCAGACGTCATCAGAAGTGTCCACTTAATTTGAGGGCTGAGGGGATAGGGTGTGTCTTTTAAGTGTTTGTACTGCAGACTATGTTATACAGCCTCTGTCATACCGCCCCTCTCCACCAGGTGTAGCGCTTCTCTCGCAGATTAAAAACAAGAAAGGGACAGGGTAAGGGGTGAAGCGATACCTAATCATATATCTATATACACGCACACACACGCACACACACACGCGCACACGCGCTTACACTTACGTGTCTTTTTGTAGAGCAAAACTATTTGTGGAAGGTACTACACCTCGCACAGACCCCCTCGTGCACTCAACGTCGTCAAGATACGTTGAGTTTCCTTGTAGGCCTATTTGGTAGGGAAACTGTGAAGCCTTAAATGTGGCCTTAAATAAATGTGTTTATATGGGCAGAATATTAGCTATAGGTTATGCATACCGAATTTTGATCTGTTATGGAAATAATACATTTATTGCAGAAAAAATTGATCTGTTAAATGGTCGACATTTCTAATAAAAAAGACTGCCACATGACTATAGAAATGGAAGCGTTGTGATTTTAAAGACACAAAGTAACAATAGCCTATGAATAAAGGATTAGGCTATACTAGGCTCTCACTGTCATTATCATTATTCACATCCTTCCAATTCAATCAAGTCACAATTAACAGCTTTGGTATTGACATCAGTGAGCAGGCTTTCCGAGTGGAGATAGACACTTGGGAAGGCCTACCAAGTCAAAACAAAACATTATGAAATTCGGACCACAGAAATCCAATGTTTATATAACGTCTGTATTTTCTCATACATTTTAAGTCTAATACGTTTATTTAATATAGGACAAAGTCACAAAATCCATTTGGCATATGTCATTTCATTTACTCTCATCAAAATGTTGGCTATTTTAAAAGAACAGTGTTTCTGGCTTTTGATTTTACATGTATATTTCAAGGTTAGACATATAGTTCGTTAGCACGTAGGGCGCACCAATTGGTGTCACCTCATTGGTCAGTATGTGTTACACCTGTGCTGGTTTATCATCTCGTTAGTGGGAAGGTGTTTCACCTGTGCTGGCCCAGGTGACATTTAAGAGTAGCTGGCCCAGTGCTCCAGTTGTCTTGAGAGATATGGAGGGTTAACACCTTTAGTTGGCGCTCCCTATTATGATTTCAAGACAAACAATCCTTTATCTGCTTTGCCCAGTTTTGGGTTTCCTTCTAGTCTTTAAGTTTGGTGTGGGATGTCTTTTGTTTACCTCTTCATTGGCAAATTTAGTGGGTGCTCACAGTGGTTGTCTTTTAGGGTCCAGTTGATGTTGCTAGTCAACTTTCAGTGGACACCCCCATGAGTATCTTTCAAATACTTTTTTTAGTATTTGACAGACTAAGTTCGCCTTTGTTTGAGTGACAATTCTTTCTTGCTGGGGAACGTAACAAAATGGGGGCTCGTCCAGGAGTATGGTAGTCGCTCTAATCACCTGCTCTGATTTGAGTGTTCAAAAGACACATGTGGTAGAGTTTGTCACTGACATCCACCCTGAAGGGTTATAAGATTGGTGGAATCATTTTGAAAGTTACATAAACACACAGGCTTACAAAATAAAAACCATGGACTTTAAGTTGGGAGCATTTGTGGAAAACCCTACATGGGAGATGCTAGATAAATGTAGGAAGGCGAATCTGCTCATCATGGCAAAGCATTATGACGTCAAAGTTGCACATGCCGAAAGCACTAGTCAAAGCTTTGGTGGAGGAGGAAATCCTTGCAGAAAGGAAGTATGATAAAAAGAGTCCTATGGGTGGTACAGCAGAGTACACCCCATAGGTGTGCAACTGTGAGAAGTAGAACTAAAGGCAAAATGTGACCAACAGAAATCAGAATCACAAAGCCATGTTTATTTTGCAATGGAACAAGCATGTCTTTTCGATCGGTGGTGCTTGAGGATTTAAAGGTACTCATACTTCTCGAGCACTTAAAGAATTGCCTTCACAAAAAGGTTGCTACCTACATTTATGAGCACAGGGATTTCACTCTTGCGAAAGCTGCAGTTCTTGCAGATGAGTTTGTTGACCCATAAAACTACCTTCTAAACACCCAGTAGTTATACCGACACAAAAAGCAATCCAGAGAAATCTCCTCCTCCTATGAGGTTTCAGTCCTTTTCTAGTGCCTAAAGATTGGCAGAAAACAGTTTTTTTCATATCTGCGAACTTGTCATTAATGCCATGAGAAAGAACTGTTTCTGTGTCCTATGTTGAAACAGAAACATTTGAGAAAAAGCGGTTTATTTATGGGAGCACTGCAGCCCATTTAAAAGTCTCTGGTTTGGATTGGTGTATCTCCTAAGCAAGATTTTGGATCAGATGTGTATGAACCCTTTATTTCAGACGGGTTTGTGTCTCTGCAGATTGGCGATGCGGTTAAGCAGCCTTCATTTTGGAGAGTGTTTTTGCCTTTGTGTGACACTTCAGCAACTGCTAAATGTGTTAGTACAAGGTGTGTAGATGGGTTGCATGGAAGTTCCTGTGCATAATGTGGAACTCGAGTCTGATCTTCTTTCTGGTTCCGTTGGAGTGAGGCATACCAGTGAAGGGGGTCTCATTCATTTTGGGAAACTATTTGGCTGGAGGGAACCCAGAGTAGAGAAACCTGATGGGTTATCAGAAAAGTACCCTACAGTGTTCCCAGTGTGATCCTGATTTCGGTAAACCTCCTGAGTAGACCTCTCCTTTTAAAAACCCCAAAAGTGAGCGAGTTTGTAGGACTTCTGAAGGAAGAGAGGGTCCCTACAGTTGACACTTCAATGTCTAGGAAGCAGGTGATTGCGGATATTAAGGTTAGCTCACGATGGTAGTAAGGCAAGCCATGGTCTGACGAAACAAAAATAGAGCTTTTTGGTCTAAACTCCACTCGCCGTGTTTGGAGGAAGAAGAAAGATGAGTACAACCCCAAGAACACCATCCCAGCCGTGAAGAATGGAGGTGGAAACATCATTCTTTGGGGATGCTTTTCTGCACAGGGGACAGGACGACTGCACCGTATTGAGGGGAGGATGGATGGGGCCATGTATCGCGAGATCTTGGCCAACAACCTCCTTCCCTCAGTAAGAGCATTGAAGATGGGTCGTGGCTGGGTCTTCCAGCATGACAACGACCCGAAACACACAGCCAGGGAAACTAAGGAGTGGCTCCGTAAGAAGCATCTCAAGGTTCTGGAGTGGCCTAGCCAGTCTCCAGACCTGAACCCAATAGAAAATCTTTGGAGGGAGCTGAAAGTCCTATTGCCCAGCGACAGCCCCGAAACCTGAAGGATCTGGAGAAGGTCTGTATGGAGGAGTGGGCCAAAATCCCTGCTGCAGTGTGTGCAAACCTGGTCAAGAACTACAGGAAACGTATGATCTCTGTAATTGCAAACAAAGGTTTCTGTACCAAATATTAAGTTCTGCTTTTCTGATGTATCAAATACTTATGTCATGCAATAAAATGCTAATTAATTACTTAAAAATCATACAATGTGATTTTCTGGATTTTTGTTTTAGATTCCGTCATTCACAGTTGAAGAGTACCTATGATAAAAATTACAGACTTCTACATGCTTTGTAAGTGGGAAAACCTGCAAAATCGGCAGTGTATCAAATACTTGTTCTCCCCACTGTATATATAAAAGTGCTTTGTTACAGGAAAAGGGATGAGGGTGTAAATCAAGAGAATGTTCCTTAAAGTGCATATATAATGATGTGGGCCTATCACCTTTCTCAATATGGTACAAGTGTTTCAATCGGCCTAGAAATTTATTCTGGGTTTCTCCCACATAAAGCTTATGACAAACCATACACTCAATTGTATACACCACATCCTGGTATCTAGTTGGACCCCACTTCTGATGGGGCCCCCAAGCCTGAAGGCACATTGGATAAACTTTTTTGAGAGAAATGCTTATTCTGGATATGATCTATTTTGGTCAAGCTGGAGTGAACTAGAATATCCTTGAGGTTTTTATTTCACCTGTAGGCTCAAATTACCAGTAAATTATTAAGTTCTCCCACCCTATTTTGGGCTTGTTGGAAATGGAATTTAATTTGAGAACCAAGCCTCACCAGTTCCTGTGAATAGATTCCAACAAATGGGACAAGATGGCGACTATCCCTCTCCACCTTATATACACCGTGATCCTGAAAGATCCGTTTAACCTCCCTAAGAAACCTCCTGGAGTCTCCCCTAGGTCTTAATGCAGAGAAAAGTAGCTTAGTTGCTTCCTCCACATCTCCCGGAAACTACAGATCCTATGAAAACGTATCAATTGCGATTTAATCAAACCCCTAAAAGTGTGTTTGGGATGGAAACTAGATTTTGGAGAAGTGCATGTCTATCTGTTTTTTTTCTATCTGGGGGTGAGGTTAGGAGTAAGATACTAAACCAGGTTGGGGGTGGGAACGGGATGCAAACACCGTTTAGGGTCAGGGTTAGAGTTGGGGGTAGGAACAGGATATGAACCCGAGTAATGGTTAAGGTTAGGGGTGGGGGGATTTGGGCAGTGCCTGCTCCAGAACCTCTGTCTTGAAAGTTGGGTTATAAAGGGAGGGAGATGGACGGACATGTTGGCTGAATGGGAGAGAGGGCTGAAAATGTGCTCTTTTAAAAAATGTTTATGAGATATTGTGTAAAGTGTCTAAGTGCATGAATTGTGTTTGAATTGCTTTTTCCAGGTCCTCTTTGCAGGAACCGCATGATTTGACTATGCCTTTATACACTGCCTGGCCCCCCAAAAAAGTTGCACACTCTAATATTTAGTTGGACCTCCTTTAGCTTTGATTACGGCACGCATTCGCCATGGCGTTGTTTCGACAACCTTATGCAACGTCACAACATTTTATTTCCGTCCAGAGTTGCATACATTTTTGGCGAGATCTTGTATTGACGACGGGAGAGTCGAACCACTCCGTAAAGTCTTCTCCAGCACATCCAAAAGACTTTCAATGGGGCTAAGGTCAGGACTCTGTGGTGGCCAATTCATGTGTGAAAATGATTCCTCATGCTCCCTGAACCACTCTTGCACAATTCGAGTCCAATGAATCCTGGCATTTTCGTCCTGGAATATGCCTGTGCCATCAGGGAAGAAAAAACCTGGTCATTCAGGTACTCAGCTGACTTCATTTTATTGCCACATAACGTTGCTGAGCCTAGACCTGACCAATTGAAGCGACCCCGGATCATAACACTGCCTCCAAATGCTTGTACAGTGGGCACTATGCACGATGGGTGCATTGCTTCATGAGCTTCCCTTACCCTGATGTGCCCATCACTCTGGAATGTGGTAAATATGGACTCCTCAGACCACATGACATGGATCTATTGTGTATTTAACCTTAAATGGACAAGGTGGTGACTATAGAGAATGCTTATGAATTCAGTGAATAATTAGATTTCATGAGGCCAGGCTCCTATGATGTCATCTAGAAATCTGTAATAAAATAAGGGTTGATGTGGGCACTTTGGCCAGTGCCTCTCTCTCCCATTCAGCCATGTAGAAGTGTCTGATTTGTTTTGTGAATTTTACAAAGTAGGTAAAATAGTCTGCGTCGTGGGGTGTCTGGTCCAAATAGAAAGTCTCGGTACATCACTAAGAAACAACGTTTTACTTGGTGTTGGATAACTGTGTGTTTGCCTCATGTGGATCACTGATTGGATCCCTTGTCAGCTGGTTTCAATATTATGTGAGGGTTGGGGAATGAAGGAAACCCCTCTTTCCAGGTGTTGGGCCCGAGCTGCTGTAAGTTGAAAAGAATGACAAGTTCATGATGTTGGATAAGGAAGGGGGAACTGCCCCATCTGGGGGAGGAAGGGCGGGGGAGATGGAAGGGGGTTGGGGAGAAGTGAAAGTGGTGCATCTAGGAAGGTCCAAAATATGTGTAGAATCTAAATGTAGTTGATCACACCAGTTCTTAAAAATGAGGTCTGCTGTTGTTGTCCAATTTGTGAGTTCTACTGCTATGTGAAATGTGTCGTGGGGTATCTCTAGGAGGAATGGGCCATGTGAGGCGATGTAACCATTAATGACTTTAACGTTTAGTTTCTGATCTGGGGAAAGGAGGTGAGAGTGGTTAATAATAATAGGGATGTAGATAATTGAATTAGGGAAAGTGGCTCTGGCTTCCTTGTGCATGGATGCAATCTGCTTGATTTAAGTTTTGTATGGTTCATTATCCTTATTGTTTCTGCCCACCGAGAGAACCACTGTGCTGGTGTTTTCTCCAGGACCTTGGTGAAATGGTCAAAAGTTGTGCCGGGGTAACTGTCAACTTGTATATTTGGGTTGTGGAATCGGGGGGATTCTGTTCACATTGGAGTCTCCAACACCAGTGTTGTTTTTTTCCTTAAATTCCAATCCAGCACCTTGCATTTTGGTCTGGCTTTATAATAAAACTGTTTCTGTGGGCTTGCTGGGGTTTCTGGCTGGCTGCAGGCTCTATGGTGGAACTCAACTGGGGTCTGGATTAGATTAGAGGAGTCCAGGGGTATGGGTTCAGGGTTGTAGTATTTGATGGGGAGGTGGAGTGGGGACCCATAATGCTAGGAATTCTGTGCTCCTGAGTGTTTAATCTCTGTGGGCCGTGGGGGGAAGTGGGGGTTATCGTTATCTCCTCTCCTCTTGACATGGGAGAGTAGGGGGGGATGTTGTTCTTAGAATGGGATGGGGAGTTGGTTGTGGTGACGTTGCTGACTTTTATCTGTGTCTGTGGAGGGGCAATAAGGGAGGAGGGGGTTGAGGTACGGTTCTCGCTCTTGGAGGAAGATTGTGTCTGAGGAGGACGAGGATGCTGAGGAGTGGGGTTTTGGGTTGAAGAGCGCTGGGCTGAGGCAGGGTGTGGCCTCAATGAGAGTGACTGTAAGAGGCCTGGGGCTTTGCCAGAAGAGGGAGCTTTGGTAGAGGAGAGAAATCCTCTATCGAGGATGAAGAGGGAGCTGGAGTTGAGAAGGTGGACGGAGAAATCAACTGTAGTGGTACCTGGGCTGAGGCTGTATGCCAGGGGTTCTGTTGTGGGTCTGGTGGACCGGGAGCTACTGTGGTTGTTGGCTGGGGGGAGGACTAGGGGAAGGAGGGCTCTGTGGTGGGGTGATGATGAAACTACAGTTTAAAAACATGTTTAAACTGTAGTGATGGTGATATGTGTGAGTTTGTGTATGTCTTTTTGGCCCAGCCCACATCTATGTAGAGTGCAAGAGTGATTTAATGATTGACTGAAATTTGTCATGTGCTCAAGTTATTGCTCATCCATTGCTGTGTGTTCTGTAGTACTTGGGCTGTGGTGTGATCTGTGGGTGAAGATGGCTTGATAAAAGGTGGTGAGTGTTCACCTGTCTCATCATGCCACTAGGGAACCATCAGGATGAAATGGCTTTATCAATGATTTCCTTATGATGGATGGTCTGTATCAACTAGGGGGTTGTGGGACTGTATTGGTAGGGGTCGTGGGAGTCTATGGGTGGGGGGTTGTGGGACTCTATTGGCGAGGGGTTGTTGGGCTCTATTGCTACGTTGCTGTGATACTATGCTCAAAAGAAACTGCATGGCTGCCTATACCTATTGGGGTGGGTGTCTTTGACTAGTGAGGACAGAACAGTGTGTAACAACCGGGTGGGTGTATGTTGTAAAACATACAAGACGATGTACTGCTCAGGGTGGGTCCTTACCGCCTTGTTTTTGAGGCTAGGGTTAGAGATGGAGGTTGAGTCTGGTGGTTGAAGATGAAGGTTGAGGCTACAGATGTTGTAGCCAGTTTCTGTATGTCTTTTTGTAGCTCCTGGGGTAGATGTTCTCAAACTCTGTGGGCTCAGATCTGCATATTAAAAAGTTCTGGGTTGCAGTTGGATTGCAGATTCTCCAGTTTGAGTTTTTTTCTCCCAGTTACTCTAAAACACTCCACATCTTCAAGTAAACTTAGCTTTTATTACTCAATAGTTAAAAAACAGATCAAATAATATTATCAAAACCTGTGTCCAATGTACTACCCACTGTGTTATCCTATTAAAATTCCCTGATGTTTCGCAGTATTCCTGCTTAAAAAGAACCGGTTGGAGAGAGGAAGATCTTCCCCTTCTTCTTCTATGATATAATGGTTGTCCGCAAACCAACGTTAAAGGTGCATGCCACCACCTACTATGCTGGAGTGTATGGTCAATCACGGTTTGCAACATTTCAAAATTCTCCTACCTAACTCGGTACTTCTGAGAAAATAAAAGAGCCCTACTAACTTCTAATAGACCCCCCCAACCCCCGTCCACCCTCAATGACCCTACTCTTCAATCTTTCCCTCTCTTCAACATACTTACAGCAATATAACAACACATGCTCCACCGTTTCATCAACCAAACACTCCAGACACAAACCATTCACATGCTTGCCAACCAGATGTAATGACGAGTTCAATGTACAATGTCCTAAGAGCAATTCAGCAAACATCACCTCTTCCTTCCTAATCGGACCTTTGAGTCCTGGTCCAAATCAAATCAAAGTTTATTTGTCACGTGCGCTGAATACAGTTGTAGACCTTACAGTGAAATGCTTACTTACAAGCCCTAACCAACAGTGCAGTTTAAGTAAAAAATAAGTATTATGTAAACGATAGATAAGTAAAGATATAAAGAAAACTGTAAAATAAAAATATATACAAAAAATATATATATACAGGTGGTATATACAGGTGGTACCGGTACAGAGTCAATGTGCAGGGGCATCGGTTAGTCGGGCTAATTTAGGTAATATGTACATGTTGTAACTGTCCCAGATGCTTTGAACTGATGGATGGTCTGTATCAAAAGTTACAAAAGATAAAGGGGGATCATGTTTGCAAAAGGTCCATGGAAGGACATGACGCATTTCAAGAATCAAGTCACTAAAATAATGGGAAAAAACACCAAAAGATGAGAAACTCTTTCCAGACATATATTGGTACATAGACGATATTTACACAAGTTAAAGTCAAACAATAACACCAGTCAAACACATGTCCTAAATAGCAACTGTAGGCGATCATAAGATGATTCTGGAAAATGAAGAGGTAGTAGTAGGTACACGGGAAAGTCAAAAGTCAATTTCCTCAGACTTGTCTGCGGTTTTGTAAGAGTTCATACAGATGTCCTTCCTATAGAAAAGTTCTTCATTTCTCGGTTAATGGCATTACTGCCTCCAAAAGGGAATCCAGGAACTAGGTCCTCTGATAAATAATCCAGGAGGAAGCACAAAAATCCTCTACAAGAAAATAAATACAACAGATCACCTCCTCATCCATAAATAAACAATCTATATACAAAAAACAGGTCTACAACTAAATTAAAGATATTCAAAGATCGAAACGTGAAATAACATTACTTACATTTGGGCAGCAACCAAATGGTTTCCCAAACCAGGATTTTCAAATACATCAGCCTACAGCAGGGGGCAAATCACACAGGATATCATTCTTCTTCAGCTACTTCCCCTTTTTATTATAAACATGGAGTGCTACTAGTGACCCCTAGTGGCTAGGATGATCATAGCAACCAGAAAAGATAATATGCATTGTAACAAGGTGTGACTGTTACAATGTAGGTATAGTTAAAGTGACTATGCATAGATGGTAAACAGAGAGTAGCAACAGCGTAAAAGAGAGGGGGGTTGGGGGGCAACAATGCAAATAGTTTGGGTAGCCAATTGATTAGCTGTTCAGGAGTCTTATGGCTTGTGGGTAAAAGCTGTTGAGAAGCCTTTTGGACCTAGACTTGGCACTCCAGTACTACTTGCCATGCGGTAGCAGAGAGAACAGTCAATGACTGCGGTGGCTGGAGTCTTTGACAATTTGTAGGGCCTTCCTCTGACACCGCCTGGTATAGAGTTCCTGGATGGCAGGAAGCTTGGCCCCAGTAATGTACTGGGCCATACGCACTACCCTCTGTAGTGCCTTGCAGTCGGAGGCCAAGCATTTGCCGTACCAGGCAGTGATGCAGCCGGTCAGGATGCTCTCGATGTTGCAGCTGTAGAACATTTTGAGGATCTGAGGACCCATGCCAAATCTTTGGGGGGGAATAGTCGTGCCCTCTTCACGACTGTCTTGGTGTGTTTGGACCATTCTAGTTTGTTGGTGATATGGACACCAAGGAACTTTAAGCTCTCAACCTGCTCCACTGCAGCCCCGTCGATGAGAATGGGTGCTCGGTCCTCCTCCTTTTCCTCTAGTCCACAATAATCTCCTTCGTTTTGATTCTGTTGAGGGAGAGGTTGTTGTCCTGGCACCACATGGCCAGGTCTCTGACCTCCTCCTTATAGGCTGTCTTGTTGTTGTCTGTGATCAGGCCTACCACTGTTGTGTCATCTGCAAACTTAATGATGGTGTTGGAGTCGTGCCTGGCTATGTAGTCATGTGAGAACAGGGAGTACAGGTGAGGACTGAGCACGCACCCCTGAGGGGCCCTAGTGTTGAGGATCAGTGTGGCAGATGTGTTGTCCTACCCTTACCACCTGGGGGCGGCCCGTCAGGAAGTCCAGGATCCAGTTGCAGAGGAAGGCGTTCAGTCCCAGGATCCTTAGTTTAGTGATGAGCTTTGAGGGCACTATGGTGTTGAACGCTGATCTGTAGTCAATGAATAGCATTCTCACGTAGGTGTTCCTTTTGTCCAGGTGGGAAAGGGCAGTGAGTTCAGTAGAGATTGCATCATCTGTGGATCAGTTTGAGCGGTATGCAAATTGGAGTGGGTCTAGGGTTTCTGGGATAATGTTGTTAATGTGAGCCATGACCAGCCTTTCAAAGCACTTCATGGCTACAGACGTGAGTGTTACGGGTCTGTAGTCATTTAGGCAGGTTACCTTAGTGTTCTTGGGCACAGGAACTATGGTGGTCTGCTTGAAACATGTTGATATTACAGACTCAATCAGGGACATGTTGAAAATGTCAGTGAAGACACTTGCCAGTTAGTCTGCGCATGCTCGGAGTACACATCCTGGTAATCCGTCTGGCCCAGCGATCTTGTGAATGTTGACGTGTTTAAAGCTCTTACTCCTTGAAGGCAGCAGCTCTAACCTTTAGCTTGTTGCAATGATCACCCAACTTTTCCCAGTCTGCTTTATGCAAGCACCATCTTCTGAATGGTACCCTATCTGGAAAAGTAACATCAAAGTTCATGGTACATGAAATCGGGAAATGATCACTTTCAACAGAATCATTCGTTACATTACATTCACACATATATGCAATAGTTAGAAGCCATTGTGATGTCCAGACAGGATGTAACCCCTCTTACAACCTCAACTCTTGTACCACATGCATCATTAAGACATACTAATGTTCTTGTTTCCATCATATCTTCCACAATAATACCATTAGCATCTGTATGTTTGCTTCCCCATAAACTATTATGTGCATTAAAGTCACTGCACCATATCTCTCTAGAGCCCAATTCTCCTGATATTTCATAAATTATCGCTAGATAGTTGACGACAAGGGTAGTAAAAATTACTACCTGCTCTGTATGAAATTTCCCCCCCGGGGGATCAATAAAGTACCTATCTATCTATCTATCTACATTTCCACCATCACAAATTCAGATGGGACCGTTATATTACGATATACAAGACGTTCTCTTATGAACGTAGCACAACCACCACCCTGTCCAATTGATCTATCAGATCTGATTAAACAATAACCAGGAATAATACAATCAAGATGTGGTCTAAGCCATGTTTCTTGAATACATATCATGTCAGGTTTGATTTCTCAAACTCCTGACCGTTAGCAATAAGGCTTCTGGCATTCCACTGAGACATTCCATCATTAGTATTATTAGAAGTCAACATATCAACAATCATGGCGACAGTGACATCTGTTACTCCTAAAAACTCTGTTGCTGCTTCCACAATGATCTTCAACTTGCCAGTTCTTCTTTCCACAAACACAGTCAGGTTGATAACCTTTCCAATGAAGTCAATCTGATTAACTATTAAGGTGTCCTTTGAAACGACACATTTGAGAGTAAGATTTCTGAGCAGGTCTCGTATCCGTGTCTGGACCAACAGAAGCAACATTTCCTACAGTAGGTCCACTTCTTCCAGGATTAACCCTATTATCTCCATCATACTGCCTAATAGTTACACCAATCTGCCTTACAGCCTCTGCATAAGAGACATTGAGTCATTTTCTGGGCCTCTCTAGGCTCTTTTGAATAGGGTGTAGATGAGACCCCGTGGTCGCATCAAACATGATTACAACTTTCCACTCAGACACATCATTACTTTTGTTTTTCGCTACCTTCACCATTTTCACGGTCTCAACACTAGAAGTGCCACTGCTGTCAGCAGTGCTTATAACAGGGCCATTCTTTTTACTTTTCACCACAGACCATCCAGGTCCATCATCCCCACCTATACCATCAGAACTATCATCCATGTCGACCACAGTCCAACACAGCTGTTGCTAAAACCCCCTACCACAATATAGAATGATGGATTATATTTTGCTTCCTTGTTTGAAGTTTAACCTCACAAGTCCAACATTCTCCACAAGTTCCCAGACTTCATCGCGGCTTTGAACAACCAATTACACACACTGATTTTGTCTTCTTTGCTGGAATTTTACAAAAGAAATAGGGCTCATATCTGTCTTGGTTGTCATTGGTTGAATCTGTTGTCACTCACTCTACTGTGTTCTGAGTATCCTACTTAGTACATTACCTAGTACATTAGGAAGGATGATATGGGGAAGTTTATAATGGGGAGAGAAAAGGGGGGTTGAGAGGGGGTAGGGAGTGTGTAAGGCCTAAGTTTATTTAAGCAGTAAGGCCTGAGGTGGTGTGGTATATGGACCAGAATGAGAATGTATGTACTCACTAAGTGGTCAGATGACGCGGATGCTATGCTACAGGACTGTTTTTCTAGCACAGACTGGAATATATGTTCTAGGATTCATCTAATAGCATTGAAGAGTATACCACCTCAGTCATCCGCTTCATCAATAAATGCATTGACGACGTCGTCCCCACTGTGACCATACGTACATATCCATGGATTACAGGCAACATCCGCATCGAGCTAAAGGCACTAATCCGGACGCTTATAAGAAATCGCGCTACACCCTCAGACGAACCATCAAACAAGCAAAGCGTCAATACATGATTAGATGGAGTCCTACTACACCGGTTCTGACGCTCGTCGGATGTGGCAGGGCTTGAAAACTATTACGACTACAAAGGGAAACCCAGCCGCAAGCTGCCCAGTGACGCGAGCTAAATGCCTTTTAATGCCATCTTTGAGGAAAGCAACACTGAAGCATGCATGAGAGCACCAGCTGTTCCAGACGACTGTGTGATAACGCTCTCTGTAGCCGATGTGAGCAAGACCTTTAAACAGGTCAACATTCACAAAGCCACAGGGCCAGACAGATTACCAGGACGTGTACTCAAAGCATGCGCGGACCAACTGGCAAGTGTCTTCACTGACTTTTTCAACCTCTCCCTGACCGAGTCTGAAATACCAACATGTTTCAAGCAGACCACCATAGTCCCTGTGCCCAAGGAAGCGAAAGTAACCTTCCTAAATGATTACTGCCCACGTCGGTAGCCATGAAGTGCTTTGAAAGGCTGGTAATGGCTCATATCAACAGCATCATCCCGGATTCCCTAGACCCACTCCAATTCGCATATCGCTCCAACAGATCCACAGATGACAATCTCAATCACACTCCACACTGCCCTTTCCCACTTCGACAATAGGAACACCTACAGTTGATGTCGGAAGTTTACATACACCTTAGCCAAATACATTTAAACTCAGTTTTTCACAATTCCTGACATTTAATCCTAGTAAAGGTCAGTTAGGATCACCACTTTATTTTAAGAATGTGAAATCTCAGAATAATAGTAGAGAGAATCATTTATTTCATCACATTCCCAGTGGGTCAGAAGTTTACATACACTCAATTAGTATTTGGTAGCATTGCGTTTAAATTGTTTAACTTGGGTCAAATGTTTCGGGTAGCCTCCCACAAGCTTCCCAAGTTGGGTGAATGTTGGCCCATTCCTCCTGACAGAACTGGTTTAACTGAGTCAGGTTTGTAGGCCTCCTTGCTCGCACACGCTTTTTCAGTTCTGCCCACAAATGTTCTATAGGATTGCGGTCAGGGCTTTGTGGGCCACTCCAATACCTTGACTTTGTTGTCCTTAAGCCATTTTGCCACTTTGGAAGTATGCTTCGGGTCATTGTCCATTTGGAAGACCCATTTGTGACCAAGCTTTAACTTCCTGACTGATGCCTTGATGTTGCTTCAATATATCCACATCATTTTCCTTCCACTTGATGCCATCTATTTTGTGAAGTGCACCAGTCCCTCCTGCAGCAAAGCACCCCCACAACATGATGCTGCCACCCCTGTGCTTCACAGTTGGGATGGTGTTCCTTGGCATGCAAGCCTCCCCCTTTTTCCTCAAAACATAACGATGGTCATAATGGCCAAACAGTTCTATTTTTGTTTCATCAGACGAGGACATTTATCAAAAAAGTATGATATTTGTCCCCATGTGCAGTTGCTAACCGTAGTCTGGCTTTTTTATGGTGGTTTTGGAGCAGTTGCTTCTTCCTTGCTGAGCGGCCTTTCAGGTTATGTCGATATAGGACTCGTTTTACTGTGGATATAGATACTTTTGTACCTGTTTCCTCCAGCATCTTCACAAGGTCCTTTGTTGTTCTGGGATTGATTTGCACTTTTCGCACCAAAGTATGTTCATCTCTAGGAGACAGAACGCATCTCCTTCCTGAGCTGTATGACGGCTGCGTGGTCCCATGGTGTTTATACTTGCATACTATTGTTTGTACAGATGAACGTTTGGAAATTGCTCCCAAGGATGAACCAGACTTTTGGAGGTCTGCAATTTGGTTGATTTTCTTTAGATTTTCCCATGATGTCGAGCAAAGAGCCACTGAGTTTGAAGGTAGGCCTTGAAATACATCCACTGGTACACCTCCAAGTGAAATAATCTGTCTGTAAACAATTGTAGGAAGAATTACTTGTCATGCACAAAGTAGATGTCCTAAACGACTTGCCAAAACTATAGTTTGTTTTAATGACTTCGACCTAAGTGTATGTAAACGTCCGACTTCAACTGTATGTGAGAATGCTATTCATTGGCTACAGCTCAGCCTACAACACCATAGTGCTCTCAAAGCCATCACTAAGCTAAGGACCCTGAGACTAAACACCGCAAGTTTGCTGACAACACAACAGTGGTAGGCCTGATCACCGACAACGATGAGACAGCCTATAGAGAGGAGCTCAGAGACCTGGCAGTGTGGTGGTAGGATAACAACCTCTCCCTCAATGTGAGCAAGACAAAGGAGCTGATCGTGGACTACAGGAAAAGGCAGGCTGAACAAGCCCCCATTAACATCGACGGGGCTGTAGTGGAGCGTGTTGAGAGTTTCAAGTTCCTTGGTGTCCACATCACCAACGATTTATCATGGTTCAAACACACTAAGACAGTCATGAAAAGGGCACGACAACACCTTTTCCCCCTCAGGAGACTGAAAAAATTCGGCATGGGTCCCCAGATCCTCAAAGTTCTATAGCTGCACCATCGAGAGCATCCTGACCGGTTGCATCACCACCTGGTATGGCAACTGCTCGGCATCTACACTAAGATTGAGATCTACATCTAAGGCACTACAGAGGGTAGTGCGTACTGCCCAGTACATCACTGGGGCCTTCTTCCTTCCATTCAGGACTTATATACTAGGCGGTGTCAGGAGAAAGCCCAAAATTGTCAGACTCCAGTCATAAACTGTTCTCTCTGCTACCGCACGGCAAGCGGCACTGGAGCGCCAAGTCTGACAGTTTCTACCCCCAAGCCATAAGACTGCTGAATAATTAATAAAATGGCCACCTGGACTATTTACATTGACACCCATCCCCACCCCTCCCCTGCCATTTGTTTTTACACTGCTGCTACCCGTTGTCTATTATCAAAGCATAGTCACTCACTGGACTCTACCCACACATTCACTGGACTCTACCCACATATACTACACTGACACTCCCACACACATATACACACACACACACACACACACACACAAGCATATTGATGCCACACACACTCACACATAGACACTCTATCCCTCTCTTCACATACGCTGCTGCTACTCTGTTTACTATCTATCCTGATTGCCTAGTCACTTTTACCCCTACCTACAGTATGTACATATTACGTCAACTACCTTGTACCCCTGCACAATGACGCGGTACCGGTACCCCCTGTATATAGCCTCATTTTTGTTATTTTATTGTGTTACTTGTATTATTTGTTTTACTCTTTCTTGAACTGCATTGTTGGTTAAGGGCTTGTAAGTAAGCTTTTCACTAAGGTCTACACCTGTTGTATTCAGCGCATGTGACATAGTTTGATTTGATTTGAAGACACTCTTGTCAAGTGTCCACCAAATGACTAATATGCTAATTGTTAACCCTAAAGCTTTCATTATTGTGGCCCCTCCTTCAGTTAATGTGTCTGTCACCCTCCATTTAATTTGCTTAGCTTTTTGGCTCCTGTGAGGTTCCCTGTGGCACAATGAGACAAAATCAAATAAACAAAAATAAATTACCTGAATTGGGGTTGGCGTTCCATATTATTGTAGTGTTTTACTCCTTTGGTGTGGTTCTGTTGTGGATATATTCTTGTTCTCTTGCTGGGCACAAACCTGGGTCCACCGTAGGCAGCGAAAGTCCAATGTGCAAACCATTCACAATGGAATGGGCTAGGGTTATGTTTTGAATTAGGATAGGGTTTAAAGGAGACTGATTTATCTTGTGGTGCACATGCCTGTAACCGTGTGCCCCTCCAATATAACGCTATAAAGAATCCTACTGATTCAGATGTAGTACCTATCAAATTACACTAGATGGAATCCTGAAGACCTGAAAGTATAGTACCTTCACTAGATTGCCTCCTAAGAACCTCAGTAAAAGTAAGTAGGATATTTCCTGTTTCTAACACGAAACAGGAAATGGGACCATCAAGGGACTGAGTTATTAAAATATAGAAGGTAACTCTGTGTTGTTTTTGTCGCACTGCTTTTGCTTTGTCTTGGCCAGGTCGTAGTTGTAAATGAGAACTTGTTCTCAACTGACCTACCTGGTTAAATAATGGTGAAATAAAAATAGGGATCAAAGGATAGATGTTTTTTTGTATTTTTCTCCCCAATTTCAATCTTGTCTCATCGCTGCAACTCCCCAACGGGCTCGGGAGGCGTCGGTCAAGTCATGCGTCCTCCAAAACATGACCCGCCAAACCACGCTACTTAACACGCGTCCGCTTAACCCGGAAGCCAGCTGCCCCAATGTATCGGAGGAAAGACCTTAAGACGAGGTCAGCCTGCAGGTGCCCAGCCTGCCACAAGGAGTTGCTAGAGCATGATGAGCCAAGTAAAGCCCCCCGGCCAAACCCTTTGCCTTGATGACAGCTTTGCACACTCTTGGCATTCTCTCAACCAGCTTCACGAGGTAGTCACCTGGAATGCATTTAAATTAACAGGTGTGCCTTGTTAAAAGTTAATTAGTGGGACTCCCAAGCAGGCCAGCCCATAGAAATGGCTGGGCCCCTGAAAAGGTCCAGTGAATGGGCCCACCCCAAATCGGCTTTACTCATATCAACGCATGCACTTGCTCTCTCTCTCCTACATAATACATGTAAACTGAGAGAGACTTACTCAGTGATGGGAGCTACATTATAGCAAAACAAATCTATTTTTCTATACATACATAAAACTTAAACATAAAGTTTAATAAATATAACTGAGAGGCCTTAACAACCTGTGTGGCGCCGGGCCAGACACACACACACAAACATAAAATAACTCTTTGACACACAGAAATCTGCTACACTTACACCACACAATTCTTAGTATGAAATGCAATTTACCTGGCTTCATCTTTGTCTATTATACAGCCATCTTCCTTGTCTTTCTGGATGCAGTCTTTTATAATGTATTTGAAGTCAATCTGTTTAGCCATTTCACACTCAATGGCAAGTATTGCCAGGTTATTGAGCCTCTCCTGGCTCATTGTGGAGCGCATGTAATTTTTCATGATTATGAGTTTACTGAAGGACCTTTCTCCTCCTGCCACAGTTACAGGTAAAGTGCAAAATATCCTCAGTGCAATGGAAATGTCACCATAAATGCTCTCAAGCTTCATGTCATGAATCCTGTTGAGCAACTCCATGGGTGTTGATGTTCCTGAGAATGTGGCACTGCATATTCTTTTCAGATGGAGCATTTGTTTTTCCAAATCTTCAGATAGATCTTTGGGATATTTTGTTATCAAATTTCTACAAGATGACTTAATATCCTCCTCACCCAACTGCTGGAACTTGAGTATTCCCAGTACAATGATTTTTTACATTAGCTAAAAAACAGCCAGTCTCGTTTCACCTTCTCACGTCCGAGTGTGACAAATATGCTGGGAAAGGCTTGTCTTCAGAATCTTTTGCGGACATTTTATCAAAGTAGTGCTGTCAACACCTGCCAATGTTCTAACAATGTTCTCTCTCTACACTTTACATTTTTTTGGGCCATTTTCCTGGGTCATTGTAGCTCCCTGGGTCGATGACACTTGCGCAGGCTTCCCCTTCATGTCCAGCATCCTGTGATTTGGGTTCTGGCTCCATAACAGACGCCTCCACCACATTATTGCTGTCCACAAAAGTCGCTGTGGGTTTAAATCCTGGTGTCGGGCAATGCAGAACATGCTCTTTCTCAGTGGCTGCTTTACTCAAACTAGCTACCTCTTGGCTAACATTAGCCTCATGGCTACTACTCGTCTCTGCAGCCTGGTTGGGGGCAGCTTTCGGAGCTGACTGAAAAATTGTATTAATTACATTTCTTTTGTATTAATTATTAATTGTATTAATTGGGGGCAGCTTTTGGAGCTGACTGAAAAATTGTATTAATTACATTTCTTTTGTATTAATTATTAATTGTATTAATTGGGGGCAGCTTTTGGAGCTGACTGAAAAATTGTATTAATTACATTTCTTTTTTTAATTACATTTCTTTTCTTGCTAGTTCCCTCCTTTTTTTCTCTTTTCTTTTCTGACATCCCGATTTATGAACAGGTCCTGGCATAGCAACGAAATGTACTCTGACATTAGCTAGTATTAGCTTAGTTCAATAAATGACAGTGCGTAAACAACAAATGACTCATATTCAGGAGTGAGGGGGGGGGGTTCATTATGAAACAGGATACATTTTACTAAAGCAACAATACAATGTTTTATTTTTACTATTTTTATTAAGTAATGGTGAGTATTTTAGTTCAAAATAAAATTGGTTATTTCTTAAAATATTTAGGATGAACATGATTATTGCTGGCAACCATGGGCCGCGGCTGGGCCCCAGAAAGCTTTCCCCCCTTTCCCCCCTTATGGGCGGCCATGCTCCAGAGTGGTGCAGCGGTCTAAGTGCAAGGTTCGTTACTATAGTTCTTGGTTTGATACCCGGCTGTGTCGTAGCCGGCCTCGACCGGGAGACACATGAGGCGACGCACAATTGGTCCAGCGTCGTCCGGGTTAGGATAGGGTTTGGCAGGCCGGGATGTCCTTGTCCAATTGGGCTGTAGCGCCTCCTGTGGGAAATTTTAAGAACTTTGAAAGTTTCTTCAAGTGCAATCGCAAAAACCATTAAGCGCTATGATGAAACTGTCTCTCATGAGGACCGCCACAGGAAAGGAAGACCCAGAGTTACCTCTGCTGCAGAGAATACGTTCATTAGAGATTCAAGCCTCAGAAATGACAGCCCAAATAAATGCTTCAGAGTTCAAGTAACAGACACATCTCGACATCAACTGTTCAAAGTAGACTGCGTGAATCAGGCCTTCATGGTCGAATTGCTGCAAAGAAACCATACTAAAGGACACCAATAAGAAGAAGAGACTTACTTGGTCCAAGAAACACGAGCAATGGACATTAAAGGTTAAATAAAAAAAATCAAAGGCTTAGACGTGTGGAAATCTGATGAGTCCAAATTTGAGATTTTTGATTCCAACAGCTGTGTCTTTATGACACAGAGTAGGTGAACGGATGATCTCTGCATGTGTAGTTCCCACCATGAAGCATTGAGGAGGAGGTGTGTGTTCTTGTCTCCACCCCCTCCAGGTGTCGCTCATCATCCCCTGTGTATTTATATCTGTGTTTTCTGTGTCTCGGTGCCAGTTCGTCTTGTTAGCCAAGTCAACCAGCGTTTTTCTCTTAGCTCCTATTTTTTTTTTCCAGTCCTCCTGGTTCTGACCCTTGCCTGTCCTGACACTGAGCCTGCCTGCCTGACCATCCTTCCTGCCCTGACCTCGAACTTGCCTACCGCCCTGTACCGTTTGTACTCTGACCTGATTATTGAACCCTTGCCTGTCCTGACCTCAAGACTGCCTGCCGGCATGTATTGTTTGGACTCTGATCTGGTTGAACTTTTGCCTGTCCCTGACCTGCCTTTTGCCTACCCCTTGTGCTTGAATAAATATCGGTGCTCAAACCATCTGCCTCCTGTGTCTGCATCTCGCCTTGTGCCCTTATAGGGCTTGTAAGTAAGCATTTCACAGTAAGGTCTACACCTGTTGTATTCGGCGCATGTGACAAATACAATTGGATTTGATTTGAGATCTATGACATCAAGAGATAGTAAGCTGGTTGAAAAGACAGATAGTGAATATGTACTATACAGTGGATATTTGTGATAATGAGAAGCTGAATGGGTTTTAGAAGCAAGAAGCACTTGGGAGGCATCAGAGTCCATGGTGAAAACAATCATCAAGCAACTGATGACTCCTAGCTGTCCCCAGTCCACCTGGTTGTGCTGCTGCACCGGTTTCAACTCCTCTGCCTGCGGTTATGGAACCCTGACCTGTTCATTGGATGTGCCACCTTGTCCCAGACCTGCTGTTTTCATCTCGCTCTCGCTCTACCGCACCTGCGCTCTATTGCACTGAAAAACCAAGTGACATTCACTCCTGATGTATTTACCTGTTGCAACCTCCACAACTACTTTTATTATTATTTGACCCTTCTGGTCATCTATGAACATTTGAACATCTTGGAGAAAGAACTGGCCTTAATGGCCATAAATTGTTATAATTTCTAGGGAGTTTTTCCTAGCCACCGTGCATCTACATCTGCATTGCTTGCTGTTTGGGGTTTTAGGCTGGGTGTCTGTATAGCACTTTGTGACATCGGCTGATGTAAAAAGCGCTTTATAAATAAATTTGATTGATTGAACTGTGGCCCAGTCAGTAGCTGGAGGTTTCTGCACCATGGACAGCACCTCACCCTTTGCTGCATGCTTTTTGATCAGCTTGTTGTACACTCACCTGCCCATTCATGAAAATGGAACGCTCCTACAGACAAGGAGTCAGGTGGCCGTGGCTCTCTATATAATGCAGGCAGACAGGCATTGAGGCTTTCAATTACTGTTTGATTGAACGTTAGAATGGGCAAAATGACCTAAGTGTGACCTAAGCAACTTTGAGCATGGTATGATCATCGTGCCAGGCACGCCGCATCCAGTATCTCATTAACGGCCGCCCTCCTGGGATTTTTACGCATTACAGTGTCTAGGGAATTCCTTAGAATGGTGCGACAATCAAAAAACATCCAATCAGTGGCAGTCCTGTGGGCGAAAACAGCTCATAGATGAGCGAGGTCGAAGGAGAATGGCAAGAATCATGCTAGCTATCAGGTGGGCCTCAAACAGACAGTCCAGTACAACAGGTGTGCAGACGTCATCACGGAATGCACAACTTGCCTATCATTGTCACGGAGGGCTATTGCAGCGACCACACCGGGTTCCACTCCTGTCAGCTAAAAAACAGAAAAATCAGCTCCAGTGGGCATGCAATTATAAACCTTGGACATCTGAGGAGTGGAAAAATACCTGAATATCGGTTCCTGTTGCAGAGTCAGGATTTGGCTGAAGCAGCAGGAGTCAATGGACCCATCCTGCCTGGTGTCAACGGTACAGGCTGGTGGCGTTGTTGTAGCCCCAACCAATCTGCAACTTCTGCTTGATGACGTCGCGTCAGCATGAACCAATGTTTCCGACTTGTAGAATCCATGCCCCGAAAAAGTCAGGCTTTTCTGGAGGCAAAGGGGGTCCGACCTGGTACTAGGTGGATGTACCTAATAAACTGTCCGGTTTGTTTCAATGTTACTGGTGTTTTGTTATAGTTTCACTAGGTGGCGCACTCAGCCCTTCCGTGGTGTCCATTGCCACTCTACTGTATGGAGTTGACTGTCACTGTGTGTAGGCTAATTAGCTTAGCTATATATAATGCTGTATTTGATCCCAACATGTTTTAAAAGAATCTACTGTACTCTGACACTAAATAAATATTTGAAGATGATTGATAATGATGAGATTGTGGTAGATATCATTTGAAAATATAGGCAGTGTAAGCAATGCTGAATCTAATTATTTCTTTGCAAAACCTAATTAGGCATTAAAAAAGGTTAACCCCAGCGCCTGAAACCGTTTTTGTTTAATAATCCCATTACTGACGGCTCATCATGTATAAAATGGTGCTGAAAGGACAATAAGTTTCCACTTGTTTAAGTGAATCTCATAGAAATAGTCGAGACAAAACACACCACTTCTGACAAGATCTGAGATGAGAAAGCAGGAGGACATCGTCACAGTGAGTAGGCTATAGCGTGTGTATTTTTACCATGTTTTTCCTATAGCACATTTTCGTAGGCTATTTCTGTTATTTAAAATTACACGAGTAAAATTTAAATTGAATTACACGAGTTATCGTTTTACAGCTGAGGCTAAAATAGCGTGTTTTATTGCTCGAATCACTGCATTAGCCTACCTATGCATAGAACTATGAAATGTATGTAGCCTAATCGTTATCCTTAAAACACTAGAATTTTTTTTAAGATTAAAAAAACTATTCTCGGAGGAATCACAATATATGGAAAACATCAATGTGAGCCCTGCTCCTGCGTCAGGTCCTCAATGACCCTATGATTAAGCCACTGTCATTATAGGATATAACTTAAAAGTGTTCATGCGTTGCAATTTTGGAGATATGGAGTATTGGCACCTTAGAAATAGGCTTGGTATTCTGTGAACAAACGCATTAATAATGTGCAGTTGACTGACTATTTATTGCATGTAGTGTGTTGCATTATTGTTCCTTAAATGTGAGATCAGGATTTCGATTTAAAAAAAATATATTTTCTATTCAGTCCAATGCAAATGTGCAGGAGAATAAATTATACATCACCTCCATAAAATAGCGTTTTGACGCACCGTCAAGTTCTAATATGTAAGCGCACGCGGCTAAAATGGAGGGAGAAATGTTAAGCGTAGATATTTGTGTGATACTCTTATCCCAAGAAACAATATTGAATATTGAACTTTAAATGTATCTCCTATTTGCATTTTATTTATTTTGACTACAATATACTATTTTCAATAACGACTATCCTATATGCAACACAATTTGTTCAGCAACCCACTTTTTATGCTGTCGAATCGCTACCATCGATTTCCAAAAATAACAGCATTTTCGCAAAAACAACGCATTTGCCAGGGAAACCTTTCAACCCGCACTTTCACTTTACCACCCTTAACCTTTTCCTATTTCAAAACCAATCCATCAACGAGGGACATACGTTTTCTGTAAAAGCTGCGTCTAGAAATAGAACAAAACATGCGCGCGATTGACAGGGTGAAAAGGCGGCTAAAGGGGAAGAAATCAAAGGCTACCTTCAAACGGAATGCGGTTGTAATCGGAAAAAGAGGGCTGTATTCTTTCCACAGCTGTATCGGACGAAAACAAACAGGGTGTGGAATGGACTGAAATCAACGAAAATTGGGACAGGCGAAGAAGACGTGTAAAAGGATTGGTTTGGTGGAAGGAGGAAAGAGGGACACGGTTGAATCTAGTCCCTTCAGAACTCTTTCACACTAAAACAGGTCAAAGAAAAACTGCGTAACCTGGTTATCAACCGTATTTTAAAGACCTTATATTATTTATTTGTTTATGACGGAACAAACAGCCTATTCAATTCATGATATTTATTTAGAATAGCAGACTTTCCGAATTGCATGACAGTAAAATATATAACAGATATAGAATAATTCAATAAATGCATTATTTTATGTAGGCTATTTCTGATTGTAGCTTGTAAAGAATTGGTAGCGGCATCCAATGTGATGTGTTTGCGGACATAAAGGTCATAATAATATATAGAAAATCTAATGTTGATTCGAGTGCAAACCCGCTGAACAGGCTACAAATGATGGGTGTTATAATCTCTTGTACCTTACGCATGACTTGATAGCCAAACAATTTCCATTGAATAAATGTCTTATTTATAAAATAAAGCCTTTTTTCTTTTGGGGAGGTGTGTTTTGTTGCTTAGCTGAATGGGCCTAATGGAATTTATCGGATCAGGACTGTCACCACAAATCGTCTGGGCGTATTGCACAGGGTTGCTTGACATATGCTATTATGTCGGTAGTCACGTCCCCTTATTTTATAGGTTTTCTTTTGGTTGAATACGATAGCATTAATGAAATGGTTGGAGGAAGATTATCCAACTTAATGCATATTTGATTTATTCGCTTTACAGTGGCCAATGCCTGCTGCGAGACCACTTTTGTTCGTGATAGTAGTCGGTACCCTAATCCCCGTAGTTCACGAAAATACATTTTGATGGCCTACCTACACTGTAAAAATTAACAGTAGAGTGGTGTTCTTGAAAAACGCTCATCCTTCTTTGGATCGGATCACCCGCCAATCTAGTGGTAAGGCCTATCAAACGGAGCCCTATCGGTAAAGCTATTTTGGTGGTGACATTTGGGGCTACCAGATATGGCGTAATAACATCGAATTAAAACATGAATCATTGATAAGATTTAAACAACTGCCTAGGCCTGCATGGTATTTTCTCCCTAAAATGGAATCGGTCTAACTACTCAGCTGAGAGCACAATGTCAAGATCAAAGCGCTATCGTTATTGCTTTATCAAACACAATCAGAAAGTGAATTAATCAAGCGCGACGCGATAGAGCACATCGTTGGGGTTTAATGGATGGTTTTAAAATGTGACGTAATTATTTCCCGTAATTTCAGGAAACAAATCGAACATTTATTGCATATATATTAAAAATTATATTGTCGTCGCTCGAGACTGATATCTCTTTTATTGAGGCGCAACAAAAGGTGAGGTCTCCGCGGATCAATTTCTGTCTTGTTACTCCCGCAAGATAATGTTTGGAAAATGATTTGGAACCGCAAAATTGATTCAGAAAATAATTAATAACTTGTGGTTTTCCTTGCTTTTACGCACTTAAATATAGCTATTTTTGTGAAGTGAAAATTTACTTAGAAGTTGTGAGTTCTCTGGGTTAGGCAACGTTTCTAATTTGTAGCAAAAGTCTGCTTAATACACTGGGTTTGGTTTCACAAACATAACCATTAAGCAGTCACAATGCTTTTATTGTGCACTTGATCACAACATAGAGCCATGTCTTAGCTGCAAGATCCAGACTCAACATGGGAAGAGGCCTCGTCTTTGTCTCCCTATGACGAGATGAATGGCCCGTGTCACGCAGATGATTAGTTTGCGCTATTAAATTGTCAAAAAGGAAGGATTTCCCTAATAATGCATTTTCGTCGAAGAATTGTGGAATTCAGGGCTGTTGGCGACTGCATGGGTTAGGAAGGGTAAGAGTGGCCAACCGCTGAGAAACGCGCAAGGTCAGACGAAGTTCTCAGCAGTAACGGTCACTATGTGGCATGGTGGCTGGAGAGTGGAGGCACAAGTGGCGCCACTTTTATAGCTTGCGACTCGATTTGGACCTTGTTTTGTTTGCAACATGTAAATGTAATTCACCCCATAATGTTTACAGATGTTAAGGACCGTTATTACCAAATGTGCACATTGGGAGGTATAGCTTAATAGATTACTTATTCTCTAGTCAGAAAAAAATTATATCTGCATAAATAAATTGAGTGACCATTTTATTTCTCGTAATGTATTGACTAGGCTGATTATGCATTTCAGTGTACCGCACTATTCTCCATAAAGGCCTGACAAATCATTGCTCATTAACTCAAACAGACGAAACAATTTAATTGTTTGAGTACGTTTTTGCATTTTTTTTGCATATATCTTATTGAATTCCATACCGTTTTTTAATCAGCCAGTGCACTTTTGGGCATGCCCTACTTTTACGCGCTTAAAAAATGTTCTCCAATTGGCCTCGAGGTAAAAAGATAAGCTGTCTTTCTCGATGACACGACCGCCCTGGCCTACATGGAACCCCTGTATATTTCACCCAAATTATATTCTTGTGCTAAGGCTTTGTGTTAAATGTTAACAACTTGGCCTAATCCATTTTATCGCCAACAACAAATATATGTTGACTCAAACACTCGCCCCCTTTGTGCCCATTGTGCGCCTGCCCTCAATTGAAGATTTATGTATTTTTTATATAAAATTCCTTCTGTCATAAAGACTGCTCTCTTGTTGACTTTTCTTGACCTGCTGACCCGTTCCCTAAACTTTCCCATATTTAACTTGGCATATTTCCTCCCTCGCGCTCTATTCTGGCGTCATTGGAAGTTATTTGGCTCCACAGTTAAAGGCTGTGTGTACCCCCATTTTTGGCATGTGCTGTTTGCACTGTTCTTGAACTTCAGTGTGCCACACCAGGCGACGCTGCCCTGTCCCCATCCTGTACTTTGAACTCTGTATCTTCTTCAAAATAAATGCCCTGTTGGCTACAAGCCTCCCTCTGACTGCCCAGCTTGCTAATTAGTTAAACAAACGCTCGTACTAATGATTCTCCAGCCCTGGCGAGCTTTTGGGTTTTGTTCGAACTCAGCTGCCGCTGCCGAGGACTTTGCACGTCCTGCTGGAAACTTGCCCCCTCTGACCCCACCTATCACGGCGCTGTTGAAACGGCTGGACCGCCCTGTCCGAAGTCCATCCCCCCACGGGCCAAAGGGCACCTTCAGAGGCTCGGAATGCCACCACCAGCTGCTAGCGGTGACACTGGCCACAAAGGTGCGCGGTGAGCAATCGTTCTATGGGATGTCAGTATTGTGACAGTGCTGGCCTGACAATTATTTACTTGTCTCTCATGGAACCAGTTAGATGTTTTTATTTTGAGCCTCAAAAAACGCCACCTTTTTGCTATTCCATCATTTCCATCTGGTGCGGCAAAAATGGCCCATTACGCATTGTAATTTGTGGCCTTTCCAGTTATTTCGGCAATGTTTGGCCATTTGACCGGCCTGTGTCTGTGTGCTCCAAGGAGGTCCCGACAGAAATTGATACTAATTGCAGGGACTGTACACTGCTGGCTGGTGGAGCGCCTCAGGCAACCAGAGAACCTGCTTGTCACCGGCTAATTGACAAGGGCTTGTCTGTCTTTAGGAGCAGCTGGTCCTAAGCACTGGCACACAAACGCAATCTTGACACGGCCTCCTTTCGCCTGAAGGAGTTTTGAGGGAAAACGCAGTTAAAGGGAGATTTATTGAAACTCCCTTTGGGTATCACGGTATTAAGTAAGATATTTCCGTGGGTGGATAAGGATACCACGCGCTCCTGGTATTAATAATAGAACGCGGAAATTAGTCAGGTGTCATTTCTAGTGACATTATGTATCATAATTAATTAACAAGACAGACAAAGTAAAGCAAGCAAGTAGGCCAATATCAAAAACGAATTTCTGTGGTACTTTATTTTGTTTATTTGTATTATATGCCAAGGAAACAAATCCATGTGTCACAAATCTACAGTACATGATAGTCAATAATGGTTTTAGGGCACATGTAACCTAACATTTTAATTATTGGATCAATTGGAGGCACAAGAGCATTCATTCATGCAAACAAGCGACTTCCACATTCAGTCAAATCATCTATTCTTTATATCTATTCCTATATTTATGCAAGTTTATATGTTTGAATGAGTCAAGAGAACCAAAGCTAGCATTGTTTTCGAATGAAGTGGAAAAGGTTTTCTGTAACTTTCCCACTGCCTGTAAAGAAATGCTGCTTTTCTATTCCTTTTGAACTGAAATCACGATTTTTTTTCTCCCAACGGTCCCCTTTATTTGTGCGGAACAATGACAACAGTGGAGCACCCCTTCGACGCGCCACAGTTGGGGATCTCTCGGATTGTTTTAGTTATCTTTAGATTTCATCAATCAAAATGACTGCAGTTTTCCATAAAAATGCAGAATTTGGGCCTGGGCTTGAGAGAACTAGGTAGAAAATACGAAGCTGTCCCTCTTGATGATAAATGTCCATGGTTTGGTTGAACAAATAGAGAAGCCTTTATGCCTTTTAAGAAAAAGCTAAATATTTGGAACTTTCGTTTTATTGAACTTTAAGATTATAAGCATACTGAAGAAAATAGACAACACAAAAGCTGCTTATTTAGTTTTATGTTATGTATATTTACTTATATCTAAAATGCATCTATTCTTTCTTATATGTGGTCAAATAGTGAATGAAATCAATCTGAATACGTTTAAAATCGAATTGGCTATTGATTCCTTTACAATTCTCTCTATCATAAGTCTAACAGTGGACATGTTCAAGGATAACCACCATCAATCTAAGTGGAAAGTGAGCGGCATGTTGTTGACAGTATAGCTGTATTGCCCAAATGGTGGATATATGTACAATAAGGCTACAGGTAGGTCTACATAGATGATAACTATATGTTACACCTTAAAACAATGCACAGATAGGCTATGCCTATATGCTTGGTCTTTCACAAGCGTATCACTAGACCAGAGAATCGTGTCATGGGGGTTTATGAATGGTTCTGTATTTCTGGCATGGCAATAGTAGTGCTACTGCCCCTCTCCCAACTTTGCCCCATTCCAATGCTTATCATACTCTTATAATGATCTCTTGACATCATTGATATCTCTTTGGATTGACTTTCTACTGCTGCATCTGGTTTGGTATTTTCAGTTTTTTTTTTTTTGTTTTTTTTTTTACCTATGCAGGATGTTATGAGTTACTGTGCCACTGCTAACTACAGAGAAAGGGTTGTACAATTCCAGTAACTTTCCCCAAAGTCCAAGAATGTTCCAACTGGAAGCTGCATGTTCTCTTCATGCTCTTTATCAATGGAGAATGAGCAGAGCATACTCATATGCCATAGCAGCCTTTCCTATTACGTGTTGGGTATAACAATAGTCACGTTTTATTGAGGCTTCCCCCCCTACAACGTTTTTTCTGATAACAGAAAATATCAGAAAGAATAGAATAGAGTAACCTTTCTCAGAGGTAACTTTGGTTGTGGTGAGATAATAAACACAGAACAGTAAATTCACACTTGACACAAATGCACTTTAAACACATGAGAGCAGGGGCAGACTGGGACCAAAAGTCTGCCCTAGCATTTCTAACATTCCAGCCCATTCTAGTCCTGAAATCACCCACACCGGACCATTTATGTCCTTGTTAGACAGGCCCACTGGGATAAAAATGGACCAGCCCATCTGGCACTTGCCGAAATGCCAGATGGCCAGTCCGCCCCTGCAAAGAAGCTCCATAGTCCTAATGGGATCAAAATTCCTTTTCAGAAAACGTTCTCCTCAAACACAATCAATTCCCAGATCTTCCTTATAAAAGCTTTAAAGATCCCAAACATTCCCATCACTATTGTGCATGCTAGAGGAAACAGACAAACATCTATTTTTGCAATTACGAATTAATCTCAGACAAACATCTCTCAAAGGTATTCTCAAATTATTTCCTTTATTGTTGTCGCTAAGTATATCATATTAATATTTTAGCTCCGCCTCGGGTCACAAGGTCAACGCTTTCCCATAAGTGGATACGACATCGTATCGTTCTAGCAATACAAATTGCCCAAAATATTGGAGACTTGACTCAAGCTTGTCGAGGGGCTTGAAGAATTGTTTAATTTCGGCGCTTGGCTGAGGCAGGGCGTCCTCTGTATTTCCTGCGGTGAGGTCTTCGTTGGCTGCTAATAGAGATCTAATTGATGGCTGCAGTCCCGTTTCCGTGCTCCCCTCCTTTTATTGCGTCCTGGCGTCTGCTGTAAAATATAACTATAATCGGATTGTGCTATTCCACCAGGGAGGAGAGAGTGAGTGTTTACGGCTGAAGGGAAGGGGAAAAAATCATTATTAAAAAAGTTAAGTGCAGAGTAAAATTCGACATAGTGTTGAGGCATGATGAAAAAGGGGGAAAGTGATACCACTGACAGACAGACCTTAGCTTATATGAGACATTCTCCCTAAATAAACTTTCTGAATTTGGCTGTTCACAATATCCTATAACACTTAGAATATATATGTCAATGGTCTATATATTTTAAAAAACAGCAACATTATTTTCAAACAGTGATCATTATTCATATAACTACTATCACTATTATCAGGAATACATACATCGGGGCCTACAGTATATGACAGATATATTAACAAAATATAAACTAAATGCAATAGCCCAACCCTTGTTAATCATTGCATTGTCATGCACTCTATGGTACGTCTATCAATTCCATCAAACCCACCAGAAACGAGAGTGGCAGGCTGAGAAACACACCAACAGACTGATGCTCTCTTCTTTCTTCTCTCTCTCTCTCTCTCTCTCTCTCTCTCTCTCTCTCTCTCTCTCTCTCTCTCTCTCTCTCTCTCTCTCTCTCTCTCTCTCTCTCTCTCTCTCTCTCTCTCTCTCTCTCTCTCTCTCTGTCTCTCTCTCTCTTCTCTCTCTCTCTCTCTCTCTCTCTCTCTCTCTCTCTCTCTCTCTCTCTCTCTCTCTCTCTCTCTCTCTCTCTCTCTCTCTCTCTCTCTCTCTCTCTCTCTCTCTCTCTCTCTCTCTCTCTCTCTCTCTCTCTCTCTCTCTCTCATAGAGTTTCCTGGAAGGGTGCTGCAGTGCATTGGAGGCCTGTCTCCTCTCTGATAGCAGCCCTGGAGCCCAGATGATTGATGAAGGCGAGGGCAAGGCCGAGCGCTGGTAGCATAAAGCCCCATAGACGCATCAATAAAGCCTGGCTAGTGGAGGGCCTGGGCCTGCTCAATAGCCACCGCCTACGAGGATTCAGGCAAGCAAGCGGAGAGGGGAAGGTGCTCTGTTGTTCCCTAATCCGTTTAGCCATTGAGCCACCAGCCGTCTGAGGCTGGATAAGTGCAGCGACGGATGTGTGCGGGGGTGAAAATAGCAGGGAGTGGCGGGCTGGAGAGGAGGGGGGGGGATAGAGCGGGATGCATACAGTTCACACACAACTGATTGAAGGATAGAGGGAGAGGAGATGGAGAAAGAGGCTGATGATCATCCAGCTTCCTCCAGGGTAGAAGGGAAGGGAAGAGCCAGCCATCATGGGTTGGTGGGTGAGGGAATAATGGTTGTTCGTGTGTATTTGTTTCATTGATTGCATACCGGACAGTCCAGGTTTTTGTATTTGCTTGAGTATGTAACACATTATTTATCTTTAACGTGTTATGAAAAATGTCAGTTCTAATCTAACTAAAAAGTCATATACTTCTCAGGCCATATGCTGTAGAAAACAGAGAGGCGAAACAAGACAACATCTTGGACAATAGTTATTTCCCTTCATGCATATCTAGAAGCAAGAATCTCAAACAGGCACCAGCTAATCAAAAGGCCTTCATAAAAGTGCCACACTTGCACCAAGCAACAGGAGTCCAATTGGTCATTGGTCAGCCATTGACCCCTGCTCTACAGACCCCTACCCCACTGAAGCTTGGGGAATCCCTGTCATCCTAAAAATGCATTTGCCCAGTGTGTCCACCACAGTGGCCAGCCAGACCTCATGCAGGCCATAGTAACCCTAGCATACCACATCCCTCAATGGCAAAATTAGGCTGCAATCATCTCCTACCAAGCCAGCTTTTCACTGACCTCAGGCCCAGTGCAGCTACACGGTACCCTGCAGCACGGCCTGGTTGGAGATGGAGGGAAGTGAAGAAGGGAGGGAGAGTGATGGGGCCTGTGCCCTGTGGCTCCAGTCTGCCCTATGACACTCACTCCCAGCAGGTCTCAGATGTTAGTAGAATGGACATTCCCAATCAAAGCAATGTCCCATGATAGCGGGACTATCTGGACGTTCTATTTCTATATCTCAGCTAAGCTCTTCACTGATCCCACTATCTCAGCCACTATCCGACCCATGCAATTTCATAAAAAATGTAAGGGGCAATTCAACCCGAAATCCAAGTTTCTAAGGTGATGATGTTTCCGGTAATTTGGGGTTGTCTTCAGATTTATCCTAATTAATGTATGATGTAGAAGGATACATCTGGTATGTTTTAAATGTTTAATATGTTTATCTTAGAGAGGATGACAGTTTTGAAGATAGCTTTTCGACTATTTTTAGAGAACATAATTTGTTGTCTGTAATAACTACAAGTATATGTAGCCTAAATAAAGAGAATTTTCATATAAACTGTGTAGTTTTTCTGTCATCAGCAGCACCATAGCTAACACAAAATGGCCATGTTAAAGCAGTCATTCAAGATTCATGTTAACATTTCAACAGGTTGAGACCATAAAAGTAAAGTGTGTCTCTGTTCATTTGGGATTAGTGTAGAAGGGGTGGATTCACGGGGTCCCTGTAACTCAATTCCGCCTCGGGTTGTAATTGTTTAATTGGAGTGATTATTTAACAATGGGAAACAATTCCACCTGTTATATCAGAAGGGTGAATCTGTCAGCCTCTTGTTCATATTGCCAATCAATTGATAAGATGATGGATTTAAATTTGGATTTGGTTCTCGATGATCAAATTAAATAATCAATAACCATATTTATCCCGGATGAATAGAGTATAATGAAAAGAGTAGGTATTTACCATGGTTGAGTAGGAGTATTATGGCAGTAAAATAAGTAAATTGAGTATGATGGTAAGCTAAATATACAGTTTATATACTCCTGTGTCTTAGAATTAAAACATCAACATATACACTACCATTCAAAAGTTTGGGGTCACTTAGAAATGTCCTTGGTTTTGAAAGAAAAACACATTTTTTGTCCATTTAAAATAACATCAAGTTGATCAGAAATACAGTGTAGACATTGTTAATGTTGTAAATGAGTATTGTAGCTGGAAACAGCTGATCTTTAATGGAATATCTACATTATCAGCAACCATCACTCCTGTGTTCCAGTGGAACATTGTGTTAGCTAATCAAAGTTGATCATTTTAAAAGGCTAATTGATCATTAGAAAACTCTTTTGCAATTGTTAGCACAGCTGAAAACTGCTGTGCTGATTAAAGAAGCAATAAAACTGGCCTTCTTTAGACTAGTTGAGTATCTGGAGCATCAGCATTTGTGGGTTCGATTACAGGCTCAAAATGGCCAGAAACAAATAACTTTCTTTCTAAACTCGTCAGTCTATTCTTGTTCTGAGAAAGTAAGGCTATTCCATGCGAGAAATTGCCAAGAAACTGTAGATCTCGTACAACGCTGTGTACTACTCCCATCACAGAACAGCGCAAACTGGCTCTAACCAGAATAGAAAGAGGAGTGGGAGGCCCCGGTGCACAACTGAGCAAGAGGACAAGTACATTAGTGTCTAGTTTGAGAAAGAGATGTCTCACAAATCCTCAACTGGCAGCTTCATTAAATAGCACCCGCAAAACACGTCTCAACAGTGAAGAGGCGACTCCGGGATGCTGGCCTTCTAGGCAGAGTTGCAAAGAAAAAGCCATGTCCAGTGTCTGTGTTCTTTTGCCCATCTTAATCTTTTATTTTTATTGGCCAGTCTGAGATAGGGCTTTTTCTTTGCAACTCTGCCTGAAGGCCAGTATCCCAGAGTCGCCTCTTCACTGTTGACGTTGAGACTGGTGTTTTGTGGGTATGATTTGGGCTCCCGAGTGGCGCAGCAGTCTAAGGCACTGCATCTCAGAGACCCTGGTTCGAATCCAGGCTGTTTCCCAATCCAGCTGTGATTGGGAGTCCCATAGGGCGGCGCACAATTGGCCCAGCGTCGTCTGGGTTTGGCCGGGGTAGGCCGTCATTGTAAATAATAATTTGTTCTTAACTGACGTGCCTAGTTAAATAAAGGTTGAATAAAAAAATAAAATAAAAATGTAATAAAGCTGCCAGCTGAGGAGAGCTGTTTCTCAAAAACAAGGAAATTCCTAAGCGAACCAAAACTTTTTAACTGTAGTGTAACATAGAGGAACTAACTATACATAAATCAAAACAATACTATTTTATGCTATTTTCATACAAACAAAACAAATGTTGAATATCACATCATTCCAAAGTACAGCACACAACATGACAAACAGGTATTGGATCACAGAGGTGAGTATTGGTCAAAGCATTACTAATTTATATCATAATAGCTTATGTAGGCCTATGTGTTTTGGTTTGTGTGTTGGCGGCCATTAGTGGGTGGGCGGGGTGACTAAAAGGCCACGAAGATTCCAGCCACTGGCACAGGCCACATGAGGAAACATTGGCACGAGAGGCGGAGAATAATAAAGAGCTAATCGGATTCCCAGATTTGATAATGGAGGCTGGCCGGGCTAAATCTGGAGAATTCCAGACAAATTTGTAGGAATGAAAAAGGACTCCCCCTGACATAATGGCACGGTGCTAGGCTGCCTCTAATGAGGTGTAATTTATCTAAGAGCCTCTCTCTTACTTTTTCTATCCTCCTCGCTCTCTCTCCGCTCTCCTCCCTCGTTCCACTCAAGGCTCAGTTTCACCTCAGAGAATACCCATTATTCCTCCAGCTCTCTCGTTCTCTCCATCTCTTGCTCTCATCAGCTCCTTCTCTCTTTTATTGGGGGTGGGGTGTGTGTTTTTCATAAGTGTGTGGCTGTGTTGTTACTTGAGAGAGAAGGGGAGATGAAGAGATACAGATACATTGCAAAGTTCAGATGTGTGTGTCTTTGTGAGAGATCAGATGCGTGTGAGAGCGTTTTGGAAGTCATTGCTACTATGCTAATTCAGCTATGATCCTTTGTATCATGTAAAATGTATACACTTACCTCTGTTTACGATATAGAAAGTAACATAAAGGCCATGCATCACTAGTCGCTATGAGATCCAACAACCACCAGTCAGATACTTCAACTTGTCCCCCCCCCCTCCTCCTCCTCATCCCCCTCTCTCCACCTCCTCCCAACAGAGACACCAGTGACTGGCCTGGCCCCCGGCATTCCTGACAACTTCCATAAATTATTGGATATTTTCATATTTCAAATTTCATCTGCATTCATGCGCTGCGGCCGAGGGGAGCGTTGGTCAGGCTGCCATCGGTGGAGGAGAAGAGGCCCCCCTCGGTAGCATAGCAGCTCTGCTCTGCCACCGGCTGCCTGGCTCAGCCGCCCAAGAGACCCCAGCTAATTGAATTGCATCCCCTGATTAGATTATCCTTGCGGCAGCTTGCTGCCAATCTGAAGTATGGGTGCCTTCTATCCTACTTAACCCTTCTGCCCCCCACCTGCTGCTGACACACACACACACACACACACACACACACACACACACACACACACACACACACACACACACACACACACACACACACACACACACACACACACACACACACACACACACACACACACACACACACACACACACACACACACACACACACACACACACACACACACACACACACACAGCATTACAGGCAAAGTGCCCAATATATCCAGGGGCCATCAAAGTTGGGCAGTTTTGTTATTTTTCTTTTGTATTGTCTTGCCCTGTAAAAGTGTCCATCATTCACCGCCTGGTCCCTAACGTTTGTTTCCCTCCCTCCCTCCAGCTACTCCCGGCACACTGGAATCAAATTACAAAAAAAATAAATGTTTTCGGTCCCCCTTTTTTGGGATGGTTAATGTGTTGCATGCTATTTTGGGAATTGGCTCATAAGTGGTGTAGTTGTGGTGCTGTGTAGCCCTGTGAGGCTAATGTGGCTACCAGCTCTCACAGTCTCACGTCAGAATTAGACATTTTAAGGTTAAGTTTAGGCGTTAAACAACTTTCGATCACTGGATTGGAACATGCAACTTTTCCCGTCCACAACGACCTAGCCGGTATCACGTCATCTCCCGATGTCCTCAGACATGAATGGACGTCAAATACTGACTTGTATCACGGGTGACCTGGCTGAATGTGGGGTTGAACTGAATGCCATAAGATACATCTGTCAATATACACTACCGTTCAAAGTTTGGGGTCACTTAGAAATGTCCTTGTTTTTGAATGAGAAACACATTTGTGTCCATTTTAAAATAACATCAAATTGATCAGAAATACAGTGTAGACATTATTGTTGTAAATTACTATTGTACTGTAGCTGTAAAAGGCAGATTTTTTTATGGAATATCGACATAGACGTACAGAGGCCCATTATCAGCAACCATCACTCATGTGTTCCACGTTGTGTTAGCTAATCCAAGTTGATCATTTTAATAGGCTAATTGATAAATAGATAACCCTTTTGCAATTATGTTAGCACAGCTGAAAACTGTTGTGCTGATTAAAGAAGCAATAAAACTGGCCTTCTTTAGACTAGTTGAGTATCTGGAGCATCAGCATTTGTGGGTTCGAATACAGACTCAAAATGGCCAGAAACAAATAACGTTCTTCTGAAACTCGTCATCTATTCTTGTTCTGAGAAATGAAGGCTATTCCATGTGAGAAAATGCCAAGAAACCTAAGATCTCGTACAACGCTGTGTACTACTCCCTTCACAGAACAACACAAACTGGCTCTAACTAGAATAGAAAGAGGAGTGGGAGGCCCTGGTGCACATCTGAGCAAGAGGACAAGTACATTAGAGCGTCTAGTTTGAGAAACAGACGTCTCACAAGTCCTCAACTGGCAGCTTCATTAAATTGTACCCGCAAAACACCAGACTCAACGTCAACAGTGAAGAGGCGACTCTGGGATGCTGGCCTTCTAGGCAGAGATGCAAAGAAAAAGCCATATCTTCCTCTATCCAGTGTCTGTGTTCTTTTGCCCATCTTAATGTTTTCTTTTTATTGGCCAGTCTGAGATATGGCTTTTTCTTTACAACTCTGCCTAGAAGTCCAACATCCCAGAGTCGCCTCTTCACTGTTGACGTTGCGACTGAATAGAATAGACTGACGAGTTTCAGAAGAAAGTTCTTTGTTTCTGGCCATTTTGAGCCTGTAATCGAACCCACAAATGCTGATGCTCCAGATACTCAACTAGTCTAAAGAAGGCTAGTTTTATTGCTTCTTTAATACAATACACAGCTTCATACAATTGTTAATTAATAAGACAGTATCTGTCTATGTCTTCAACTCAAGGATGTGTTTTTGATGGAATGACAGTTTATTTTGACATTGTTTGACATAACCTAGACAAGTTTAGCAAAATATAATAGTTCTCAGACACCAGTTTGTCCCAAAATAGTTGCCTCATTTTAAATGTATGTATTGGAGTCCCATAACCTTGCTACAACACCTGCCAACATTCACAAAAGGCTGGGTTTCTGCCCTGTCATGCTGTACCTGCCACGTCTCAACTTTACTGCAATGCATAACAGATGAATGTAGGAGAGATCATGTTGTGATGTAATTATCATCTATTGCTTCCTGTAATTGTATCAGGTCTCTTTTGAACAATAATACCATGTTGAATGTCTGGAGCTGGGTCCTTTCACGGTTTATTGTTCTCCACTCTGGTAAAACGCAATTGAATTGAAGACTGCACTATTGGATTGTTTTGCTCTGTAAAATAAACTGAAATTGTATTTTTGCTGGAAATTATCAATACATCTTGCAGAGGGAAAGTAAGAAGACAGACATCGAACAGAATAGACCCTGGGTATTGGAAGGGAGAGTTAGATAAAAAGCTGGAAGATAAAACTAATTGATGGATAGAAGAGAAAGCTTTTTCAGACATTACAGTATGTTGAAGATATTTATTGACATATAACGACACACAACCTGTATGTTTTCATATATACAGTATGTTTCATAGTCTAGTTAGCAAACATCACAAACCTGTATGTTTTCATATCTATGTTTCATAGTCTAGTTAGAAAACATCACAAAACCTGTATGTTTTCATATCTATGTTTCATAGTCTAGTTAGAAAACATCACAAAACCTGTATGTTTTCATATCTATGTTTCATAGTCTAGTTAGAAAACATCACAAAACCTGTATGTTTTCATATCTATGTTTCATAGTCTAGTTAGAAAACATCACAAAACCTGTATGTTTTCATATCTATGTTTCATAGTCTAGTTAGCAAACATCACAAAACCTGTATGTTTTCATATCTATGTTTCATAGTCTAGCTAGATAACAAGTGTAAAACAAGAGTTTCTGCACAATCACTGCCATCATCGTTCAAGTCATTGTCTGTACATTGGTAACGTTTTAACTACAGGACCTGCTTGAAGGAGAATTCTTCTCAAAATGTAAACATAAAAAAACCCACTAACGCACATGTCAAAACAGTTGATATTGTAAGAGACATTCTTTCACTTTATTGTGGTTCTAGGTTGTGTTAAGTTTTTGTTATACAATTTACTGTATAGGTTGTGTGGGGGGTCATTCCAATACTGGACTTTGGCACAGTTGGAGAAACCTAAGCAAGAATCAAAGTATTATTTGCATCTTGAAACACGTTATACTGTGTGTTTCACCAACTGCTCTCTGGTCCTATTGAACGAAATATAGCAGCTATTTTACCTAACACATTTTACAGCAGAGCATTGTCAATCCTACATCAATCAAATAACCATCAGTTTGCTACCGTACACCCAGGCTGTCATAGCAGGAAGTTAGTCTGACATAACTGTTAGGAAGAAGGAAATGAAGGGACCTGGCATGCGCACAGCACCCCTAATGTTCTGAACACTCCCAAATCCACAAGCCATCCATCCCTGCCTTCCTGGGTCCCTTTTCATAATCACCCATTAAGCAGGAAATGTTCTTCTTAACCACCTGCTCTTCTTACTCCAGCCCATTTTATGCCATCAATCTTTCAGCATTACCGGACCCCTAAAAGCTCTCTGACTGGCCTATAATGGGGGACACCGTGGGGTCAGTGGGGGCTATAGGACAGGACTGTGTGCTCAGGAACTGTGATGCCTCAGCATTTGTGTTGGGGGTAAGGGAAGGGGGGGTGGGGGGTGGGGGGTGCAGTTCTGTCAGTCTGGGGTTCTGGGGGGGTTGGGGGTCGGGCTCGTTGGAACAGGTCACTCGCTGTGTGGACCGACGATGGGGACTACATAGTGTGTGAGGGGGGTCAGTTGAGGAATGGATCGTAGACCATTCTGTTATTATGATGACGTTGTCTTGTGCCTCAGGGCACTCACAGGGATATTGACCCCCAGTGTCAGGCTATGACTGCGACAGACAGGGGGCAAGGCTGAAAGCACTGTGGTGCCACTGGAGCTATAACTTGACCTCTCTCACACACTTAGTTGATCTTCTAGGGGACGACTGAGGACACAGCTTTACTTTACTCTCTCCACAGTAACATCCATTGTAACTGGGGGACGGTTGAGAACAGACAGTGTTTAGTCTATATTGGTCAAAAGTGGGTGACAAATCAATTAACGACTGAACCAACATCAGTTAATGCTGTATGATGATTTTGTGATGTATAATGTGGTGTGTATGTTACTTTGGTCTGGTTTTTACTTTTTTATTGTGGATGGATTGTGTGTGGTTTATCCCGTTACCCTGCTTGCAAACCAAATTTCCCTCAGGCGACAAAGATTTATTGATTTGCTAATTGATTGATTGGTTATCCTCATACCAATATGAAGCTTGATTCACAATTGAATATGAGTAAGGTGAAGACTACAGTAGTACATCAGTTGAGCAATACTGACATGTTTGTATGCAATGGTCTTATCAGTGTGTGCTGCCCAGGAGGTGATTTCAGAATGTAATGTTAGTTTTTCTTACGTACAAGCAATTTATGGATCTGTGTTGAAACGTATCAAATTCTAAATGCTTGTGCGCGATTGAGAAAAACTAGAAGTGAATGTTAGGGTAAAAAACTGAGGTTTGTCTCTACACACATGGCTATTGACTGGTTGTCAATATCCCTGCAGTGGAAATCCATATGGCCAACAGATATGACTGTTATCTCAACATCTCTGTGAGTGTCTCTGTGCTCAATTGTGTGTGCTAGAGATGTTTATCGGGTGTATGTACAGCACCTTGCAAAAGTATTCATCCCCCTTGGCGTTTTTCCTATTTTGTTGCATTACAACCTGCAATTTAAATGGATTTTTATTTGGTGAAGTGAAATGAAAAAAATAACTTGTTTCAGAAAATTCAAAAGAATTGCGTGCATATGTATTCACCGCCTTTGCTATGAAGCCCCTAAATAAGATCTGGTGCAACCAATTACCTTCATAATTAGTTAAATAAAGTCCACCTGTGTGCAATCTAAGTGTCACATAATCTATCACATGATCTCAGTATATATACCTGTTCTGAAAGGCCCCAGAGTCTGCAACACCACTAAGCAAGGGGCACCACCAAGCAAGCGTTACCATGAAGACCAAGGAGCTCTCCAAACAGGTCAGGGACAAAGTTGTGGAGAAGTACAGATCAGGGTTGGGTTATAAAAAAATATCTGAAACTTTGAACATCCCACGGAGCACCATTAAATCCATTATTAAAAAATGTACAACCACAACAAACCTGCCAAGAGAGGGCCGCCCACCAAAACTCACGGACCAGGCAAGGAGGGCATTAATCAGAGAGGCAACAAAGAGACCAAAGATAACCCTGAAGGAGCTGCAAAGCTCCACAGCGGAGATTGGAGTATCTGTCCATAGGACCACTTTAAGCCGTACACTCCACAGAGCTGGGCTTTACGGAAGAGTGGCCAGAAAAAAGCCATTGCTTCAATAATAAAATAAGCAAACACGTTTGATGTTCGCCAAAAGGCATGTGGGAGACTCCCCAAACATATGTAAGAAGGTACTCTGGTCAGATGAGACTCAAATGTAGCTTTTTGGCCATCAAGGAAAACGCTATGTCTGGCGCAAACCCAACACCTCTCATCACCCCGAGAACACCGTCCCACATCATACTGTGGGGATGTTTTTCATCGGCAGGGACTGGGAAACTGGTCAGATTTGAAGGAATGATGGATGGCGCTAAATACAGGGAAATTCTTGAGAGAAACCTGTTTCAGTCTTCCAGAGATTTGAGACTGGGACAGAGGTTCACCTTCCAGCAGGACAATGACCCTAAGCATACTGCTAAAGCAACACCTGAGTGGTTTAAGGGGAAACATTTAAATGTCTTGGAATGGCCTAGTCAAAGCCCAGACCTCAATCCAATTGAGAATCTGTGGTATGACTTAAATATTGCTGTACACCAGCAGAACCCATCCAACTTGAAGGAGCTGGAGCTGTTTTGCCTTGAAGAATGGGCAAGCTACAAAGTATTGACTTGGGGGGGTGAATAGTTATCCACGCTCAAGTTTCCAATTTTTTGTCTTATTTCTTGTTCGTTTTACAATAAAAACTATTTTGCATCTTCAAAGTGGTAGGCATATTGTGTAAATCAAATGATACAACCCCCCCCAAAAAATCAATTTTAATTCCAGGTTGTAAGGCAACAAAATAGGAAAAATGCCAAGGGGGGTGAATACTTTCGCAAGCCACTGTATGCCTATGTGTACACATATGGAAGGCCTCTGCGTACTGTGTCAGTGCTTATCACTCACCTCACAGCATGAACCTCATTAACTAATGCTCATAACCCATTGTAGATTATTCATCTCTGAAAGCTCACACTGTTTTGCATAACACACACACACACACACAAACACAGCTTAATATGCACGCACGCACACATGCACCCACACATTCACACGCGCGCACACCCACATGCAGGTTTGCAAACATATACACATGCATACACGCACACACACACATGCACACGCACACCATATGAGAAATGAACAACCTTAACAACACCTCAAACTTTTTCTCCTTTCTCCCTCTCCTCCCTGTTTAAATCCACATCCCCCCCTTAACGTTTCCCTAATCAGATTATCCGGCCAGCTAATGGCTTTCCTTCTGCTGCTTGGAGACGCTCTGGCCAGACCTTGGAAAGGGAAGACACACGGGAGTGTGCTACTGCAGAAGGGGCTACATCTGCAGAGAGATGGAGGGAGGGGAGGAGGGAGGGGAGGAGGGAGGGAGGGAGAGAGGGGATGAAGAGCTACACCCTCTTCCCACCCCCACTTCAGTGAAATCTGTAGGGAGAGAAGGCAGAGACAGGTGCATTTCTCCACAAATCGAGTTAGCCAAGACATGTCACATCCAATTGAGCTAAATTGATGTGAGAGTTTGCGATGTCTGCCGTGGGTATTACAGCAAAGGTCAGTGTGCCGAGACAATGACATCAATCTGCCTCCACGTGGCCAACTAGTGCACGTGATTCAGATGCAAAGGATGGAAGCACGTCGGTCACACAGACATGGACATAGGGGGAAGGAGAGGTCGGACAAATATGCGAGAGAATAGTGTTTGTTTTGAGCATAGGCCTAATGGTGGGCAGGTATATTGAAGCCTTGTTACTTATCTTTAGAGTATGCCTGCACCTCAATCTCATAATTGTATACATTATGCTCGCCTTAACCCCCTTGCACACTTGCTCCATGTTTCATTAAACAACTTTAAAGGGGCAATCCGCACAGTGTTTGTTTACATTTACTTTGTTAACAAACATTGGAGTAAAACAAGCGTATATTTTGGGTTCTGATTGGGTACGACAGTTGAACTATGCTCATTAGGCATTAATAAGTTCTACTCTTCAAGAATCAATGGGTATATATCCTTAATTGATAATTCTGAAAATGTGTGTAGCAACTGCAGATTACCCCTTTAAACCAACTTTTTGGCACTGAACATATACAGGGTTATTCCGGGCAGTGTGCAAAAGTTTCATTTTTACAAAAATTCTATAAGCTTCTCCAAGCACCTTGACTTCCAATTAGGTGTGAAACTATTCTAATTCTATAATTTTTTAAGTTTAAAGTAGGGCAGGCTGGCACTTGAATCCAAACCAACATGATTTCCTGAGCATGGTATCAAAAATAAATCAAATCAAATTGTATTGGTCACATACACGTGTTTTAGCAGATGTTATTGCGGGTGTAGCGAAATACTTGTGCTACTAGCTCCGATCTAATTAAGGAATGAATGAATAATATATACATACTGTATATGGACGAGCGATGTCAGAGCGGCATGGACTGAGATACCGTATAATAGTATACAATACACTATATACATGTGAGATGAGTAATATAAGATATGCTTATCATAAATAGCCTATCAATTTCTCAAAGCATATATAGTGGTGGTTTGAGGAGGTTTTTTTTAGCGTCCGCCCTCAGAAAATCTATAATGAACTTGCTGCAGGATTTTGTTTCATCGTACTGCACCTTTTCCCAGGGTCTGTAAATAGAGATTTCAGGCTATCGCTTCCATCCTACCTTTATTCAGAAAATATTTTATTGCATTAGCTTTATTGCTACTCTTAAACTTTGCTCTGTCTTACGAGTGATACTTTATATCACCCGAGGGATATTGGTTTTCATTCTGTGGGTTTGTTAAGTCTTAGACCAAGCGCTAGCCAAGCCAACACACAGTATCTGAAGTAATATAAAAACTGTTCATATGAGCTACTACACAGGTCATAACGTGGGAGGTCATTGTATTAATGGAGAAAGTATTTGAAAACAACACAATAAAATACATGATTAGGTGATGTAGCTACGCTACATGTTCAAAAGTATGTGGACACCTGCTCGTCGAGCATCTCATTCCAAAATCATGGCCATTAATATGGAGTTAGTGCCCCCATTGCTGCTATAACAGCTTCCACTCTTCTGGGGAGGCTTTCCACTAGATGTTGGAACATCGCTGCAGGGACTTGCTTCCATTCAGCCACGAAAACATTAGTGAAGTTGTGCACTGATGTTGGGCGATTAGGCCTGGTTCGCAGTCTGCGTTCCATTTCATCCAAAAGGTGTTCGATGGAGTTGAGGTCAGGGCTCTGTGCAGGCCAGTCAAGTTCTTCCACACCGATCTTGACAAACCACTTATGTATGGACCTCGCTTTATGCACAGGGGCACTGTCATGCTGAAACAGGAAAAGGCCTTCCCCAAACTGTTGCCACAAAGTTGGAAGCACAGAACTAGCCCGAACCATGAAAAACAGCCCAAGAGCATTATTCCTCCTCCACTAAACTTTACAGTTGGCACTATGCATTCAGGCAGGTAGCGTTCCCCTGGCATCCGCCAAACCCAAATTCATCCGTCGGCCTGCCAGATGGTGAAGCGTGATTCATCATTCCAGAGAACGCGTTTCCACTGCTCCAGAGTTCAATGGCGGCAAGCTTTACACTACTCAAGCCAACACTTGGCATTGCGCATGGTGATCTTCGGCTTGTGAGCGGCTGCTCGGCCATGGAAATCCATCTCACGAAGCTCCCAAAAAACTGTTATTGTGCTGATGTTGCTTCCAGAGGCAGTTTGGAACTTGATAGTGAGTGTTGCAACCGAGGACAGATGATTTTTACACGCTACAGACTTCAGCACTCGGCGGTCCCGTTCTGTGAGCTTATGTGGCCTACCACTTTGCGGCTGAGTTGTTGTTGCTCCTAGACATTTCCACTTCACAATAACAGCATGTGTTCCGCAATTAACCAAGATGAGCGGACCCAATACTCACCCCTGTGGAATCCCAAGCCTGATAGTTGTCTGAGAAGCAATTTACTCTCACTTACCAGTGAGAGTCGTGCCTGATGCATAAACATAATCTATGATACGCCAATTCATCATCAGATAGCTTGGGGATTCTGGGTGTGTTCTGATCAAATTTGCGCCCTATGATGGTGAGAGGCATGTTGGTTTCGCTTCAGAAAACTGCACATCCAGCAATTTGTCACACACCTCACACAATCTCATGGGAGGCTGGGAGAGGGAAGTACAGGAGCGTTTTCTGCTTACTGAGAGGGGCCTTCTGGGAACAGGAAGTGAATCAGCGGCTCGGCCAGGCAGACTGCATCTGATTGGTCCATCTGGCTATTCTTTAAAGATTACATCCAATCAAATTAGCTTTGATTGATCAACAGGCACTACGATTGGCTGGCGGCTGTGGGAATCTAAGGCAATATTCAATCAAAACCAATCATAATTGTGTTAAGGATACATTTTAAAAACAACAGTGAAGAAAATGTTTATATTAATATGCAGTAGAGTTTCTTCTGGTTCTCACTATATTGTTTTGAGTATGAACCTAAACCTGCAGTGCAAGAGAAATTATGTTTTGGACTTATCCTGGAAACACAGTTTGTGTTTTTTGGGAAGTAATACCTCAGCTGAGGTTCTGAGTTCCAGAATGTAGTTATGGTTAAATGAAGTGGATATAAATAAACCCACTAGAAGATTACAGTATTTTAGGTGATAGACTGGATAGGTTACCCATGCCTCTTTGTGAAAATAAATACCTTCTGCAGGCTGAAAACATAGATTCAACAGTTTAGTAACCTGTAAGTTAATTACCAATATAAATTAAATACATTTGTGGAATGTTGAATATAAGACAAATGTGTGTAATATATTATTGTAATAAATACAACATTTGGCCATACAGCAACATCCGACAAAACATATGTACATTACATATGGTAGGAGTTGCAGCATGTGAATATATTTCATTTTGATTAAAGAATTATGTTGCCTGGATATTATAGCCTGACTAATTAATTATATTAACACTTTCCTCTTTTGGTTTAATTTTGAATTATTCATGATAATTCATTCATAAGGAGTCAGTATAATAATTAGCCTAAAGGGATGTCTCATACAAACATAACTATAATGCAGAACTTACAAGTTAAGCCATGAAACCTGAAAATAATGAAAACAAAGAGTCTACTGCTTGAAGCGAGACAAATTGGTAAGCTTTTGTAATGCATGGCAGGTGTTACATGTGTGCATCTTTGGAATAGTTATAATAGCAAAGCAAAAAAACATTTGAATGCACTGGGATACAATAATCAATATAATTTCACAATGACCTTGACGTTTTATGATGGATTGGAAGAGTCGGCTTACTGTAATTGCCGCTCCCCTTGACGCCCCAACAGTCAGCGCGACATCCGCTCTCTCATAGGCCAATTTTTGTTTTTAACATTAAAAAGCGCTCCATCATTCTCGATGCGCTGCCCTGTCGCCCTAGCCGGCCATTAATCGCTTAACTCCAGTAAACCTACGTGTACACAATGGCCCGCTGTCTCTGGCTAATGCATGTGTGATTAAGCTTTTAGCCCGACCACAGGGCGGTATTAGCCAGCAGGTCTTTGCCTTGTATTGAGCCCCAAATGCCTTCAGGGGGATAGTTAATGACACTGACCCTCACTTCACCAACCGCCATTCAATTCAACAATAATAACGCTACACGCAGCTGATTTATGAGACTGGACCTAATAATTGTCAATTGCTAATGTGGGGGGAATAATGCAAGTAAAGTCTATGCTAAATAAAATATGCCCTCTCCTTCGCCCGCCCCTGCCTGACACATGACGACCCCGCCCGGCTACTTAGGGGAGAAATAAACAGACAGCTAGGCTTTGACAGCTTGAGTTGAAGTAGTCCCCAAAAGGACATTTGGGGTTTACACGTGAAAAACGTTGGCCAAACACATAGGCTAAATGCGTAAATTGCGTGAAATTAGGCTACTTCAAGTAAAAATTGGTAGGCTATCAAATGCATAATCTTTGTTTGTATAAAATAAGTAAAACAAACAAATAGGCCTAAATTAATGAATGCATCTTATCATAAAACGGTGAACTAATATTTTATATTTCCCGGTTTTATTTAATGGAGTAGGCATGCAGTCATATGCGCCAAACTGCGATAAATTAAAAATAAAATGTCTCGAGGAGGGGAGGATTCACTAAGTTTATTTACAGAGAGAAATCGCATGAAGGCCATTGACCAATGTTAAACAGCACGAGATGAAATGATGACAAGGGACTCCGATAAGAATTTAATTCCATCTCATTTTGGCCGATTTTATTAATCAAATTCTTGAACACTGGCAAGAGATTTAATGATCACATCTTTTCATAATCTTATTTCAAGCCGGTCGATGGCATTCCTCTCCGTTAATGTCGATTTAGAGGTTGGAGTAATTTAGTAATTGATTCCTAGCCTAGCTCTCGCGTGCCAAGGCCGCGTTTGAGGGCAATGTATTTGCTAATCTTATCCTGTGGAATAAGATGTTTATGCTAATCCAGTAGCTGGTCTCTTGGTCACTTGGGAAGCCCTCAAAGGTGCAACCCAGAGGCGCAACCCGGGGAGGGCAGACAGACCACAAAACCTTCGACCCACGCAGGTGGCCGTCAGTCAGCCAAAGCTTGACTCTGGAAGACATGGATAACTTCATAGAGAATATTAGATGCTATATCTTGCAATTTGATCATATCAACTTGCTTTGATCAACTCACGAACGAATATGGCTGATTAATGCTCGACATAATCATAAGCATCCCTAGTATCGTCACCGCACACCATTATCGTCATCAACATATCCTAATTTTCACCATATCGTCACCATCACTATGCATCAGCCTCCCACAACTAATTGCAATATAACAATAGTCATCAAAAGACCAGGTTATTTTGGTATTTTATTAGTATCCCCATTAGCTGTTCCGAAAGCAGCAGCTACTCTTCCTGAGGTCTTCGACAACAAAGTGCCCACCCCGTTCTTGTCTTCAGGACAGCACACCACACGTTTTTTTTCGTGTGTGAAACTTTTCAAGCAGACATCGAAAAGGCGGGCACGAGCTCTTCTAATTAAATATATCTCTTCCCCAGATGTCAAATTTCATCTGTGCACGTGGAAACGTGATGAGCCTAGTGACTTGCCACATATGTTTTTTCGCAGGAACATCCTAAAATCACATTCTTACATCAACATCTTGGTCGTAATGTCTTGATTTGTAGGCCTATATTGCGTCTATGGATGTAGTAAATTAAGGGAATAAAATATGCTAGGTCTAATAAGGAATTACTATGTGCCAAATGATTTTCCATATTGCTATCGAATAGTTATCGAAAACATCGACATATTAATTAAATATGCCCATAATTCCTTTAGTATACGAGATTAGTGTAATTGCTACATTTTGCACTTGAAAAATATCACAAGTCTCCAAGGGCACTGCATTGCACAGTGGTAAAATTGAAAACAATTCTGAGCCCATATTCGTTTATTTGATCTTTGGTGCTGTGCGTTTTCTTTTCCCTTAGCACTTGAGTATAGGCCTTTATAATCTCAATATCAAATTGAGATATCAGACGAAATTGTTAGGAGAACAAGCCGAATGAATATTTTATGTTGCGCTTTGTCATCAACATTGCCTTGGGGTTGTGATTCGACCCCTCCCCAAACACATATACGCCTTTATTAATAACCGTTTTGATAGCGGTACGTTTTCCTCAGCCCGAGTAAGACATTATGTTCAATGTGACAGAGGTTCCTCCCATCCCAATGTCTTCATCCCCCTCTATGTGTTCCCTTTTTGTGAATGTGATACCTCCAATCCATCCACAGACAATGGCATTTTGTTCCTCTTTTTTGTCCTCCTGTCGACCCGCATTCCCATATCGCTGAGCAACGATAGCGCACACTAACTTCCTTCTCAGACTTTTAAATGTCTCCGGCTATTGTATGGCACTTGCAAATGAAAATGTAGGGTCTCGCAAGCATCGCTTTTGTCCTGATTTATTTAAGTGATAGCATATGGTCGCTGCTATTTATGTGTCGTTGGGTCACAAATTAACCGCAGGTTCACTTTTATTAAATAGCCATTAAGATACTGTAAATCACGGATTCCATGCACTTGTGATATTTGTTTTCTAGATGGTGCTTAATATCAAGTGGGAGATCATACATTGACTTGTTAACATCATAATACTGAAAGTGTAATGCGTAATTTTATTTCAACCACTTCGAACATTATTTCATTTAGTTAAGGCCTATTTGAAAACGTTTGTGTAGCCTATAGGCCCGTGTGTGTGTGTGTGTGTGTGTATGTGTGTGTGTGTGTGTGTGTGTGTGTGTTACAAATGTAGTGAGTGAGGACGGGCTTAACATTCTCAAATCAAAATATCAAAGTCTTTAACTCTGACATTTAATTCCGCCCAACAGATTTGGAAACCAGTTGATAGAATAAAGCGAGACGTTGAAAATATAAAGGAGGGCGTTTCAGTGGTTGGTGGACTATGGTGGACTATAGACTGACCGAATAAAGAGCCGTTTGAATGAGAGAAACGAATGGCAAAAGCTATAATTCTATTTGCCTCGGCAAAATATCAGAAAGGACTTCTCGGTTCTTTGTCCGTTATTAGATCAATTCCTAGAGATGGCTTCTTTTGCGGTGCCAGACGCGTGGAGGGAGGCCGGTGAACCAGTTGGTCTTTGGTTTCAATAATCAAATTAACCATTTGGTAGGCTACAACTTTTAGTCACAACTCTCGTGTAGAATGAAAAAGAAAGAGAAACCATTTACATAAAAGGGTCTGGGTTGTGTCAAGAAAGAATGAACTTTTTATTGTCGTTCATCATTGAATGGGTAACGCGTAAAGAAAAGAGTGAAAGACACTGAAACGCGTCAGCGATTGTGGAGAAAAATAATCGATTGCGTAGGACTTTATTAGCATAACATCTTCAATGTTATACCCGTTTTTTTGTTCAATGCACATTGCATCTCCTATTTTGAACTTCAGAAAAAACTGAATGGGCCTACTTTCTTTTCTAGAGACACCAACAACGGGTCAAACGGTACTTATTTGACTTTTTGTTGCTAAGCCTTTCTGACTCCGGGTTATTTCAAGGAATTAAATGTCTCTTTTGGCCAATGCCTTAATTTATTTTTCATGAAAAAAAAAAAAAAAAACCCGGAGATAAATACGTTGAATGATAGCCTAACCCTTAAATTGACATTAATCTTGAGTTTACTATCCCTACATATGTGTGCAACTTGTCAATTTATTTTTCATAGCCTCACGGCTAACGGCTTAGTTTTCAATTGATGCGGAAAAACAGAAACGACCACATGCAGGCTATGGGCACGAACTTCATCCAATGATGGATAAACACCTTACAAAAAGGTTCACCTTGTTATCAAAAGCAAATTAGCCTAATATAAGCCTAAAAGGTCCGATGACTTGCTCAAGACTTAGTTACTTTCATTAGAAATAAGTTATTGGGTAAATGAAGAGAATAATGAATGCAATAAAACGAATTACAAACTCATTTGAATCGTTACCCCCCCCCCCCCCCATACGCATCCATTATTTCCTATAGGAATAGCCTAAATCCACAATGTTGCATTGAAAAAATGAGAAAATGTAACATTAAAGGCCTACCATTTTGGTTTTCGTTTAGACTACTTTCGTTTAGTTTGCTGAGACAACAAGAGACAACAACGTCGTTAGGGTTGGACGGTGGCTGGGCAAAAATAACAACAATAATAGTAGTAATAATAGTAATAATAATAAACAATACAAATATAACAATCCACCCTTCTGTAATAATGTTACATCGTGCGTAATGATCCGCACTTTAAGTCAAGAAAGAGTGCAAAGGCAAGAAAATAAATTCTGCCCAAGGTATACCGTCGGTTAAAAGGCTTAAAAGCTTGGGGAAAATTTGATCAGGGAGAATCGTCACCCAACTTTCATTATTTCCAAGTGGTGTGATTGAATTAAAGGGCAATACGGTGGTTAGAGAGGAGGGGTGGATGGCGCGCGGGGAGGGGTGGGTGGGGTGGGGGGGGTTGGGCTTGACGCATAATGGTGTGGTATTAAATTCTAATTAGAGATGCAGGGGATCAATGATAGGGAGGTTGGACAGCGCGGGCCCCCAGTGCCAGCCCAATAGACTGATGAGTTATTGTCATGTAAAAGCGCTAGCAATAAGACCAAACGCTTTGCCATTGTCCAAGAGGAAAGAGCCAAGTTTATTATGAGGACTATATGCTCTAGAGACCTGAGGCTAGGCGGCTCTTAGGGGGCTTTTCATAAAACAGGGCGAAGCTCCTATAAAGGAGGCCAGTTTTGGAGCAGGCGGCGAGCAGTGCACATCTACCCACGGTCTAGCCTCTTTCCAAAACAGTCAAATCCAAGCAAGTCATCTCTCCCCATCTCATCTCGCGTCATTATCATTGTTTTTGTAATCCAATTTGAATTTTAGTTAATTTTTCCTGGGAAGTGCTGCTTTCTTTATCCACTGAGCCTTTTCAAATGTATAAAATGGAGTATTCTTACCTAAATTCCTCTGCCTACGAGTCATGTATGGCCGGGATGGACACATCGAGCTTGGCATCAGCCTATGCGGACTTCAGCTCGTGCAGTCAAGCCAGTGGGTTTCAGTACAATCCGATCAGGACCACGTTTGGGGCTACCTCCGGCTGCCCGTCTCTCACGCCGGGTTCTTGCAGTCTGGGGACGCTGCGGGACCACCAAAGCAGTCCATACGCCGCAGGTAAGCAACCGCCAACTTTGTTCACCAGTCCCCGGTCTCTACCCGGGTATATAGGACCCCTTGATTGCATTTGAAAATGGAAATGTGTTTAGTATTTACCAAACGAAATTTGCTTACACAAATGAAAGAATTTATCACGTTAGAAGCGATTGCAGGCAAGCGGTAATTCAGTTACCGGGTTACACTATCCCAGTCACACCCAAACCGCCAACAACATTATCTTAAGCTGCCAAAATGATAGGCATAATTTATTTACTTTGCAATGAGATATAAAGCTTCGAGAATAATTAGATAACCAAAGACTAAAGCTCATTATTGACACAAAATTGGAGTTACAGTAGCAACAACCGGGACGGATGGCAACATTATGACAGGTTTCCAAACTTGAACCCCAATATCAAAGCAAAAATTAATTTATCATTACAGTTAACCACATTACAGTACATCACCGGCCTCATTTTAACACTAATCCACAAGTAATCTAACAGATTATAGAATATAATACCATAACTCGATTTTCAACAGAATCATTCTAAATTCGGATAGATTTTTATCTAACAATATTGTAATGACATGTTACCATATGTTACTATTACTCTACAGCTATTGCCATTGCAAATACGTTTAACGTTGACATTTCATTCCTGCAGTTCCTTACAAACTCTTTACGGATCATGGGGGACTGAACGAGAAAAGAAAGCAGAGGCGCATTCGGACCACTTTTACCAGTGCACAGCTCAAGGAGCTCGAGAGGGTTTTTGCTGAGACTCACTACCCGGATATCTACACACGAGAAGAGCTTGCGCTCAAAATTGATTTGACTGAAGCCAGAGTGCAGGTAGGATATCTTCACCTCATCAAACTGCATAGTCTTTTCCGAACTCGAGTCATTCCGTACATTAAGCACAATGCTCCCTACTATTATTGTGGGGTTTTAAAACATGTATTTGGTTTAAAAAGACTTTCACCAACATAAGGACCATACAGAACTCATAGGCCTACACTGATGTTTGATTATGTGTGAATAATTACACATATGAGGGTTGTTTTCCGAAAAAAAATTGCTCACTATCAGTTGTCTAAATCTTTTGGACCCGTTCTTCGTTTTCTAGGTGTGGTTCCAAAACCGACGTGCCAAATTCCGCAAGCAAGAGCGCGCGGCCGCTGCTGCCGCTGCCGCTGCCAAGAACGGCTCCGGGAAGAAGTCAGACTCTAGGGAAGAAGACAGTAAAGAGGCCAAATCTACCGACCCTGACAGCACGGGAGGACCGGGGCCCAACCCCGTCCCAAACACTAACTGCGGCGGGCCCAGTCCAACCGGGGGCCAGGTCAACGTTTCCAGCGGAAACGGACAAGTGGACCAAGTGAAGACGTCGGTGGCTCCCGGCATGTGTGGAAACACACCGAGTCAAGGCTGGGCTTCTGCCCCGGGTACCATCACCTCTATCCCGGACTCATTGGGTGGACCGTTCGCCAGCGTACTGTCCTCTTTGCAAAGACAGAACGGAGCCAAAGCTACATTAGTAAAGACCAGCATGTTCTAATACAGCGGAGACCCACTGACAAAATCAAACAAGAGAAACATCGTTTACTCAGGTGACTGAGGAGTGTTGAGTCGTGAAATGACGGATGTTACAAGAAAGACTGAAGGACACTGAAAGGCCTACCATAACCGCAGTTGTAAAAAGATGAAGATGACTACTTCATATTTTTTTGCCTCAGGCCTTCCTTCTCGGTTATCGTCCAGTATTGTGGTCATTCTGCACTTATAGTTGTCTGGTTCAAGTAACCACAAACTGCTGTGAATTATGAGCAGTGTCCCATCATACGACCAGATGTCATCAAAATGTCAGACACTATACAACTGCTTGTTTTGTTTAGGTAGCTAACATTCTGATTTGACTGAAGATCTTCGATATATGGAATGTCTCTGTTTATTATCGAACGAGACAGACTATTTTGCTCATTTCCTGATGCAACTTGCTATGTGTAAGTAGCCTATACATGACTGTTTCAGGGCTCGTGAAGAATTTCGTTTCTTTCAATTGTTGACATCAAAGGAACACCCATTATTTCCTCAAAAAAGGCACAAAGTACAAAAGTTCCCTGCTGACAGGAATATGTAATTGTTTTGTGAGTCTTTCTACAGCTGTGTTTTTGTGGCTCAAATTGTATAGTTAATACGTATTATTGTATCTATCCTATAGTTGACCATAGACCATACTCCCCAGTCCCTTTAGAATCACGAAGTCTTTTTGACGTTTTACAGTTACAATTTTATTTGGGGTAAAAAAAAGGAATAGATGCAAACATTGTTATTTCATTATTATTTGCATGTTGTCTTTTTTGTCCGATTTTATAATAATTTCCCCCCATTTTGTGAGCATAATGTAACACGTTTTGTCCAGGATTTGAAAGTAATTTATATGTAGGTAATGAATGCTTATATTTAAGAAGGAAATATTTCTACATGTGCACATAGTTTTCCAGGTGTACCATTGAAATGGTTGTTGATGATAAAAATAATAATCAAAGTTGCTTTGTCATGTTTTTCTTTGTTGATCTTTAGACTAAAGGTATACAAACAGGCTAGGCTACTATTCTGCACGCGTTAGATGTAAAAAGGTGAACCAAATTATTCGCACATAAATTACTATCTTTTTATTCCCCAATCCATGTAAGATTTGGTTCTCACAAATCCATCACATTGTTTAATAACTATTGTCATGGATTCTATAATATCATGTATTACTATCTACCTCTATTATACAAGTAACCTACACCTACACTGAAAGAGGTGGCCGTGGCCCATTCCGAGGGCTGGGGAAAGTATTTCAGCACCATGGACAGCGGCTTTGGGAACAGCGTTACTTTCACAAGGGCTGACTGTTCAGCAGTAATACAAAGTAGGCTTCAACCGACTTCGAAACGGTCGTGGTTAGCCTTTCCCATTCTCTGCCTGATTTTAGCTGGCTAAATGCAGAAAAAAACCGTTATGCTTTCATCTTCGTCGCAGCAACAAGCTACACGGCCGAATTGAGTTGAGTTGACTACATGCAGGTGCATGCACCACATTATTTCATTATATCTTATAACTACAAAAATACACCGACACGCCCATTCATTCATTTGTTACATTTTATTTATAAACATACAGTATGCTATAAAGCCAATGCATTTGAACATCAAATTAATCTTTATTCGGATAACGTTCAGGTGAATATTACAATAAATACATTACTTAGACGTAAAGTATCATTCGCAAACTATTCATTCAGCTAAGACAGTGTCGATATTTCTGTCTCAAAGATGTCCCCCTGCAGAGTATCAGCCAAGATGTATTAATTTCCTAAGTAAAAAGACAATCAGATCCTAAGCCTAAAAATATGGAGGCCTATATCAGAAAAAGAAACCCAGAGGAGACAGGGAAAGTTGTAAGCTACATGTTGAGAATGGCTCATATGTCTGACATAACAGTAGACTATGGATTTATTTCAAGATAGCATTTGAACATACAGTATATCCACCACTGGTAACCTATGGAGCGATTTCAGTGCCAACAGACATTTTATTTGAATTCCATAATTTAGAATTTGTACTGCACAAATTGAATAATTGAATACATACATGTATTTTACGATTTGAAACTGAATTGAGTGAAAATTGCATCCAGTTTTAAAATGTAATTAAATATTCAAATTCAATATTTTTATATTCGGTTTCAATATGGTAAGTATTGCATTCATTGTCTGTGAATCAAGTTTACAAACCATAATTTCAAGTTAATGAAAGTTTCAAATATTCAACTTCTCAGATGCATTGTTTCAGTTCTCTATATTCTGATCCAAAACCTGGTATTCAGAGACAACATCCTGGTACTTTGCCAGCCAGGAAAGGTAGAGGAGAAAATATAGAATCAAATGCTCACTCTGGTAAACAGAACATTCTGTCAGTTTCTGAAGCCAATGTGGCATGTTGAATTTATTTTCTTCCTATGAATTTAGCTCTGTTTGAACGGTCTAGGCTATGAGCTATTATGACCCCCTTCCCGAAAGCTAAGGCCCTCTGGAGCCTTCTGTTCCCTTCTATGATAACCACGGGCTGAGTTAGAAGGGAGTGTCACAAAAACACAATTTGGCCCCCATAAGATAGTCGAATAGCCCTGCCAGAGCCCTTCTAAGGACAGCCTTTCTACTCCTTTTTTAATGTTGCTCTTGTGACCGACTGGGTTCAAACCAGGTCTCCTGCATGTCACAAGACTGTGTTAGACCACTTAGCTAAAGCTGAATTCAATGATTCAAATTGTGCATTACAAATTCAAAAGTATTACATTGAAATTCTATTCAAATTATGGAATTCAAATATAATTTCTGTTGGCACTGAAATTGCTACATAGTAGCATATCATTTCACGATTGATGTTCGAACTGCTGGCACTGGTCTTTAGCAGCCAAATGTTAATCAAGTGCAACTGCTGGTAAGAACATACATTAGCCATCATTTCACAACACAACAAGTATGCTTCATGAATATTTTTGTTGTTGAAAATGGGTTTCTATTGCTGAGCATTTGCCAACATCGTCATCACTGACAACAGGGCATAGAGAGGCCTATATAGACCCTATAAAAATCAATGGTCGGCCTATTTTTTGTTGGGAAGGGCTGCTATTAAATATGTCAAGCATATATACTAGATACATCTTAGATTCCGTTTTGAAACTGTAAAGAATGTCACTGCAAATCATGAAATCATGAGAAAATAATATAAGGTTGGTAGACTATGACATGAGTGAAAAATAATGGGAAATATCAACCAACAAATTGGTGGGGTGATTTTAAGCTCTCGTGCAGTGTCTCCTGCGTTTTTAGCACTATTTGGACAAAAATCTCCCATCTTACCCAATCACACTTAAAGGAAAACTCCATCCAAAAACAATCAAGTTTTAAAGATATGTAACTTTCAAAAGACAGAAATCATCCCCATATGATGCCAATTGCTGATTTCTGTATTTTAAAAGTGATATACTGTATCTTGATAACTTGATTTCTGACAAGCAAAACATTTTGGGACTATATCAACAATGGACTTATTAAATAAATACCAAAGATGGGTGGAGTTTTCCTTTTAAGTGGACACCATCTTTGGGTTCCCTTCCCTTGCGTGTGCAATCACCTGTTTACCTAAGGCACATGTTTCATGACATTCCAAGCGTGAAATTCCCAAAGAGAACCGGTTAAGAGAGAACGGAATGGTTTAGTACAGTAGCATGAATCCATAATGATGGTTGTTTACCTCCACAACCAGTTTACATGCATCACTTTGTGTTATTGCTCTAAAATCAAGTACATCTAACTTTGTGAGCGGATATTTGTTTCGAGCAAAGAAAGAGAGAAAAGGATAACGTTGCCAGGCCGACGTGCGACCATACTGTTATGTAGGCCTATAGCCTAGTGACAGCACAGTATTATTTTTATCCAGTAGGCTGCTAAAGCAATAGGGAAGAAATAAAAGATAACAGACAGTGTTGGAGCTGCCTGGAAATAAGATAGGCAGCTAAACTATTTCACTCCCAGAATTTAAACCAGAGTTTGGGTAAATTGTGGTTTAAGTGAAAATCTATATCGGGAGGAACAATCAGGCTTCTCTAAGCCTTTTGTTGACCATCGAGAAATAACCCCTAAAGATCTCAAGTCAGCAAAAATGGAATAAACTTCTATTACTTGAAACTTTCATTTGAAATCTTGACAACCTTCAATAGCGAACAAATTAGAAGCCAAAGTTACAAACTAAAGAGGCCTATCTAATAACCTGGATACCAGAGAATAATTCAAATCAAATAAGTGCCAAATTCGTTGGTTGGAGTTCATCGCATTAGTATTTTCATGAGTTTCCTATACAGTTTTGAAGTGATGGAGGCTGTTATACTGTATACACCATATTTATAGTAACAGAGCTCACATTCAAAATGGCCCCCATCCTCTCGAGGGCTTGTGGGTGCATATGGAAACGAGGAAGCAAGAACCTCTGAGCTGTGATCATACACGACCAATAGAATCAATAGGATGACTATGATCAGTCTGACTAATATTCTATGCAAACACAACTTTCCAATGTCAGGCATTATTTGGACCATTTCAATAAAACCCGATGGGATGTGAAATGCAGACATTGCGAAAATCCCCACATAGGCATTGACAGACAAGACACATTCCACACATATGTTGATTATATGGAGAAGCAGGAAGAAGGGAGAGAATTTCTCTGTAATCCTTGTGCTTTCCATTGACCCAACGTTGTCACAATGTGGTTGGCTGGCCGGCTGCTGAAAAGAAAGAGGGCAACAATAAGGACAATCGTAAATCCTCTAATAGATGATAATATTATTTCATGTGTTTAAGGAAAAGTACATGTATTTCTCTGAGGCAATTGGGTACACAATACCCTGATATCAGCTAAATTAAAACTGTGAAAAGGGCAGTGAGTGAATCAGTGTGTGATGTAGCTATTCATCATGTGAAAGCGAGGGAGACAAATGTATATGTGTGTGTCAGAGAGAGAGAGATAGAGAGAGAGAGAGTGTGTATGCAAGTGTGTAACTGTATCTGTGTGTGAGTTTGTGTGACTCACAGCGGGAGCGGATGTAGCACTGGTGGCAGTTGAGGAGGCCATTCCGAATCCTCACGTCTGTCCCCATGGTGGTGTCACCCAGCTGTCCCTTACAGACCCCACACTGCAGGGGGAAGAGAGAGAGAAATAGAGGGAGGGGGAGAGAGAGAGAGAGAGAGAGAGGGAAGAGAAAAGAAAGAGGAGAAGAGGGAGAAATAGAGGGAGGAGAGAGGAAGGCGGAAGCAAAGTACACTACATGGTCAAAAGTATGTGGACACCTGCTTGTCAAGCATCTCATTCCAAAATCATGGGCATTAAAATAGAGTTGGTCCCCCCTTTGCTGCTACAATAGCCTCCACTCTTCTGGGAAGGCTTTCCACTAGATGTGTTCAGCCACAAGAGCATTAGTGAGGTCGGGCACTGATGTTGGGCAATTAGGCCTGGCTCGCAGTCTGCGTTCCAATTCATCCCAAAGGTGTTCGATAGGGTTGAGGTCAGGGCTCTGTGCATGCCAGTCAAGTTCTTCCACACTGATCTCGACAAAGCATTTATGTGCATGGGGGCATCGTCATGCTGAAACAAGAAAGGGCCTTCCCCAAGCACAGAATTGTCTAGAATGTCATTGTATGCTGTGGTGTTAACATTTCCCTTCACTGGAACTGGTGGGCCTAGACCAAACCATGAAAAACAGCCCCAGACCATTATTCCTCCTCCACCAAACTTTACAGTTGGCACTATGCATTGGGGCAGGTAGCGTTCGCCTGGCATTCGCCAAACCCAGATTTGTCTGTTGGACTGCCAGATGGTGAAGTGTGACTCATCACTCCAGAGAACGCGTTTCCACTGCTCCAGAGTTCAATGGTGGCGAGTTTTACACTACTCAAGCCGACACTTGGTGTTGAGTGTTGCAACCGAGGACAGAAGATTTATACGCGCTAATTTGAAGGGGTGTCCACAGACTTTTGAATACATAGTTTAAGACATATGCTTTGTTTGAATACTTTGAAAATGCATAATTTTTTCCTTCCTTCCTTCCTTGTAGTAAACACTGATCTGACAAGGCTGGCGGCATTGGTGAGTGTGTTGATCAGATAGGATCGGAAAGGTTTAACAGAGTCCCCAACCACCGGATGTTCTGGTTTTCAGGGGAAATGGAAAGAGAGTCTGCGACGCGACTTTCGCTTTTGGACATTAACTCCCCCTCCACATCAGTATGTAGGGGATCTAGTTTCAGACCAGTATGCAGGGGAACTAGTTTCAGACCAGTATGTAGGGAAACTAGTTTCAGGTGTTTCTTTAACCCCTGCTACGTTAGGTTACTTACACCTATACAATCCTTAAAGATCAACAAGGAGTTTCTGGGGAGTTGGTTCTAGGGCTTGGATTGGAATTCATCATCATTTACATTAGTCAGGATCCTGTGGTTAATAACTGTGGATGGTTGTGGTGATAGGGTTCTGACCTAACACAGCCTGCTACTCACTGTGGTGGTGTGGTGATAGGGTTCTGACCTAACACAGCCTGCTACTCACTGTGGTGGTGTGGTGATAGGGTTCTGACCTAACACAGCCTGATACTAACTGTGGTGGTGTGGTGATAGGGTTCTGACCTAACACAGCCTGATACTAACTGTGGTGGTGTGGTGATAGGGTTCTGACCTAACACAGCCTGATACTAACTGTGGTGGTGTGGTGATAGGGTTCTGACCTAATGCAGATGAGTGACACTGACCTTAAAGCACTGGATGTGGAAGTAAAGGCTGAGGGTCTCAATAATCATGGCCGCCCCTTTTCCCAGAGGGTGACCGCAACTGGAGCACAGCTTCTTACCGCTCACCGACCTGCAGGGGAGAACCCAGTCCAGGTTACCACAGACTGAACACTGAATGACCACAGTGCCAAATTAAGTATGGTCCAGTGTATATATGGTCCAGTGATAGTGAATTAAGAATTCAGGGATTGATGCTTTTAGATTCCCCAGATTCACATCTAGTACAATATATCGATCTATAATTTGATAGTGTGGGATATGGACTCAGACCAGTTAGAGATACCAGCAATGTCTTCTACAGAACTTACATGATGCCTTTCACACAGAAGCACAGATCAAACCTTGTACTTCAGGCAAGTTCAATATCCTTCTCAATATAACAGATGACAAAAGCAGCAGTGAGTGGCCTCAAGGAGCTGAGTTTGACGCCCTCTGGTGGCTGTACCTGTTTGGAGATTGAGGCATGTCGGATGGGCATGTGGTGGGTGACTTTGGTGGACTGGGCCCCATGGATTCAATGGAGCCACACCTGGAGATGAAAAGCAACATGCAACATGGTGGCTTGCCTAGCAACATGGACATGATTGAATCCTTTAGTATGAATTGGACCAATCGAAACTATATGAGCCGAGCAAACAATATTAAGGTTCAATAGGTGAAAATACAATGTTGTTATCAATTATGTGGAACATACAGTGTGTAATACAGCTGCATTTGACAAAGTCCTAATATAGGCAGTAGGTTTACCAATATGTGTTCTTACTTTTTCAATCTCTTGAACCACAAATAAGAATCTGTTTTTAAATGGTTGGACTATAAACCAGGGAGTTTTTTTGTGAATTCCTAAATATAACATCTCTGTTGTCATTTCCCTATGAAACCTCATCTTGAGAGTGAGGCAACATAGATGAATTATGGGGCCACCTACTGGCCATAAGGCATGTCCATGCTGGAAGATGTGGAAAAGCATTAACAACCAAAAGATGAAGCCTCTATGCATAACACAGCCAACTCACACCCACAGATGAACACACCCTTCCCCTCAACCCACATCCCTCCGCACCCACACACACCTCCTGTCCCGAGAGGGAGCCTGCTGGCTGGGTTTGGTGCAGTCTAGTAAGACCTCTGTATATTGTTTCTTGTTGGGGGGCTGGGGCACGGACATGGTGGGTGGTGCTCTCTGACCATTCTGCAGACTCGGCATCAGCTTGTCTGCCTGACTGCTATTCTGGCTGATTGAGCTGTGGACGATTTGATTGATTTAAATTATTGATTAATTTCAGTTTCATTAATGACCAATGACATTATATACAAAGGCATTATTCTCATGCTCATTGTAGGGTTCAAGGTCACACACACACACACGCTCTCAGACTGACCTGACTGCTGTTTTCAGGCTCTCATCTCTGGACGCTGTGCTGATCTCACTACTCCCGTCGTTGTCTTGCCGATTCCATTCCACTCTCTCTGTGTTCCCCTGGTCGATGAAGAGAGATGAAGACATTTTCAAAGGGTTATAGTTATAATCACCCTAAAATCCACCGAAACACAAAACACATTAACTGTGGTCATATTAGCTGTTTAATAAATTCAAATGGTTAGTTCACTATTTCACTGGATTAGTGAAGTCCACGTCCCTACTCATACACCGAGTAGAGTGCCTTTTTAACTGTGTCAAGTCACCTTAAAATACACCGTAACAAAAACCACATGGCCTGTTAACAGATTAGATTAGATGGGTTTATTAGTCACATACACAGATGCAATTGCTCTAACAGTGCAGGTAAAAAAAAGTGACTGAAACAATACAAATAATAATAATAATAATACATACCCATACGGTATACAGTACCAGTCAAAAAGTTGGACACACATACTCATTCAAGGGTTTTTCTTTATTTTTTTACTATTTTCTACATTGTAGAATAATAGTGAAGGAATCAAAACTTTCAAATAACACATATGGAAACATGTAGTAACCAAAAAATTGTTAAACATATAAAAATATGTATTGATACTTGAGATTCTTCAAAGTAGAAGATGACAGCTTTGCACACTCTTGGCATTCTCTCAACCAGCTTCATGAAGTAGTCACCTGGAATGCATTTCAATAAACAGGTGTGCATTGTAAAAAGTTAATTTGTGGAATTTATTTCCTTCTTAATGCATTTGAGCCAATCAGTTGTGTTGTGACAAGGTAGGGGTGGTATACAGAAGATAGCCCTATTTGATAAAAGACCAAGTCCATATTATGGCAAGAGCAGCTCAAAAAAGCAAAGAGAAACGACAGTCCATCATTACTTTAAGACATGAATGTCCGTCAATCCGGAAAATTTCAAGTAGTTTCTTCAAGTGCAGTCGCAAAAACCATCAAGCGCTATGACAAAACTGGCTCTTATGAGGACCGCCACTGGAAAGGAAGACCCAGCGATGCCTCTGCTGCAGAGGATACGTTCATTAGAGTCGCCAGCCTCAGAAATGTCTGCCCAAATATATGCTTCACAGAGTTCAAGTAACAAACACATTTCAACATCACTGTTCAGAGGAGACTGTGAATCAGGCCTTCGTGGTCGAGTTGCTGCAAAGAAACCACTACTAAAGGACACCAATAAGAAGAAGAGACTTGCTTGGGCCAAGAAACACGAGCAATGGACATTAGACCGGTGGAAATTTGTCCTTTGGTCTGGAGTCCAAATTGAGATTTTTGGATCCAACCGCCGTGTCTTTGTGAGACGCACAGTAGGTGAATGGATGATCTCTGCATGTGTGGTTCCCACCGTGAAGCATGGAGGTGTGATGGTGCATTGCAGGTGACACTGTCAGTGATTTATTTAGAATTCAAGGCACACTTAACCAGCATGGCTACCACAGCATTCTGCAGCGATACCCCATCCCACCTGGTTTGCTCTTAGTGGGACTATAATTTGTTTTTAAACAGGACAATGACCCAAAACACATATCCAGGCTGTGTAAGGGCTATTTGACCAATAATTAGAGTGATGGAGTGCTGCATCAGATGACCTGGCCTCCACAATCACCTGACCTCAACCAAATTGAGATGGTCTGGGATGAGTTAGACCGCAGAGTGAAGGAAAAGCAGGAAACAAATGCTCAGCATATGTGGGGAATCCTTCAAGACTGTTGGAAAAGCATTCCAGGTGAAGCTGGTTTGATTTGTTTAACACTATTTTGGTTACTACATGATTCCATATGTGTTATTTCATAGTTTTGATGTCTTCACTATTATTCTACAATGTAGAAAATAGTAAAAATAATGAAAAACCCTTGAATGAGTAAGTGTGTCCAAACCTTTGACTGGTACTGTACATATTTACAACACGTTATTTTAATTTGAAAGGTAACCAAATATAACTTCTCCTCTCACCCCCTGTCTCTCCAGAAGCTCCTGCTTGCGTTCCCAGTCGGCCAGCGACCGGACAATGGTGTCCTGGGGGTCCAATGGCGCGGGGGCGTCTCCCCGGATGGGCGAGGGCAGGGTGGAGGAGAGGGGAGTCAGAGGGGCCACAGTATCCTCTAGTATCCTACGCTCCTGTGGAGGAAGGGAGGGAATGAGGAAAGGAGGGAGGGAGAGGAGGGGAAAAAGTAAAGGAGGGACAGAAGGGGGAGGGAGGGGGCAAATGAGGGAGGGAAGAAAGGAAAGAAGAGAGGGAGGAAAGGAGAGAGGGAGAGAGAGAGGGAGGGAGGGAAGAAAGGAGAGAGGGATGGAGGAAAGGAGGCAGAGAGAGAGAGAGAGAGGGAGGGAGGGAAGGAGGGAGGAAAGGAGAGAGAAAGAGAGGGAGGGAGGGAATAAAGGAGGGAGGGGGGATTAAATGAGGGAAGAAAGGAGAGAGGGAGAGAGGGAAGGAGGGAATAAAGAAGGGAGGGAGGGAATAAAGGAGAGAGGGAGAGGAAAGGAGGGAGAGAGAGGGAGGAAAGGAGGGAGAGAGAGGGAGGGAGGAAAGGAGAGAGGGAGGGAGGAAAGGAGGGAGAGAGAGAGAGGGAGGGAAGGAGGGAGGAAAGGAGAAGAAGGTAGAGAGAGGGAGGGAGGGAATAAAGGAGGGAGGGATTAAATGAGGGAAGAAAGGAGAGGGAGAGAGAGGGAATAAAGAAGGGAGGGAGGGAATAAAGGAGAGAGGGAGAGGAGAGAAGAAAGGAGAGAGTGAGGGAGAGGAGAGAGCGAGGGAGGGAGGGAGAGAAGAAAGGAGAGGGAGGGAGGGAAGGAAGGAAGAAAGGAGAGGGAGGGAGGGAAGGAAGGAAGAAAGGAGAGGGAGGGAGGGAAGAAAGGAGAGGGAGGTAGGGATGGAAAAAAAGAAAGGAAAGGAGAGAGGGAGACGAGGGAGGGAAGAAAGGAAAGGAGAGAGAGAAGGAGGTAGGAAAGGAGAGGTAGAGGGAGTGAGAGGATGGGAGAGAATAAAGGAGAGAGGGAGAGAGGGTGAGAAGGAGAGAGGGAGGGAAGAAAGGAGAAAGGGAGGGAAGAAAGGAGAGAGGGAGAGAAGGGAGGGAAGAAAGGAGAGAGAGAGGGAGGGAAGAAAGGAGGGAGCGAGGGAGGGAGCGAAGAAAGGAGGGAGGGAGGGAGGGGGAGGAAAGGAGAGAGGGAGGAAAGGAGAGAGGGAGGGGAGGGGAGGGAGGGAAGAGAGGCAGGGAGGAAAAGGAGGGAGAGAGGGAGGGAGGAAAAGGAGGGAGAGAGGGAGGGAGGAAAAAGAGGGAGGGAGGGAGGGAAAAGAGTTGAGGGAGGGAGGGAGGGAGGGAAGAAAGGAAAGGAGAGAGGGAGGGTGGGAAGAAAAGGAGGGAGAGAGGGAGGAGGGAAAGGAGGGAGGGAAAGGAGAGAGGGAGAGAGGGAAGGAGGGAAAGGAGAGGGGGGGAAGAAAGGAAAGGAGAGAAGAAAGGAAAGGAGAGAGGGAGGGGGGAGGAAAGGAGAGAGGGAGGGAGGGAAGAAGGGAGATGAGAGAGGGATCGAGGGAAGAAAGGAAAGGAGGGAGGGAGGGAAGAAAGGGAGAGAAGAAAGGAAAGGAGAGAGGGAGGGAGTGAGGGAAGAAAGGAAAGGAGGGAGGGAGGAGTCATTGTAGGGAAACAATAGGAGGACACTGATAGGATGATAAGTTTGTATTCAGTCAGCAGTATTATTCATATACACACGCGCACACACACACACAAACCTCCTCATGGTATCTCCTCTCCTCCTCTTCCACCTCTCTTTGCGCTCTCTCCCACTCCTGTTTCAGCTTCTCCTGCTTATGCTGGTACTTCTCCTGTTACCATGGCAACGAGAGATGGCACACATTCATCAACAAGGAGAAGATGACGTCATACAGACAGACGGATGGCGAGAGACAGAAACGATGCCTATTGGGCCATACCTGTTTTAGAGTTCTATCAGTAACTAACTGAAAGTACTTATCATGCTCCCTAAAACATGCTGATGGCTGGTGACACTTTGCTTCATGAAAATACTATATATCTTGAAAACTTGACGGCTGACATGCAAAACATGTTGGGATTGTATCAACAGTGGATGATGGTGTGAAATGTGGAAGACTCAACTTCAGACTCCTTTTGAAAGATGAAAACATCTGATAAATTTAGATTGAGGTGAACTATCCATTAGCATTGGATTTCATCTCAATAAATAACTTGTGTTAGTTCAGTTCTGTATGAAGTACCATTGAGACGCATGGGCCAATCATGTGACAGGAAAAAGTGGGCATACACAAACATAGCATGCATGTACGATGAGAGGTGTAAAGATAGAGAAAAGACAGTCAAAAATCTGCCAGCCAAAGAAACACACACCATGCACTGACAAGCAAACCCTGTGGGTGGACCACAATAGTCTAAAATGGCTTTCTTTCCTCATCTCCTCACCTTCGTCTGTAGATCTACAGATCTGAGAATATAGGTTAGGTGAGGATGAAGGAAAGTAAACAAGGAGACAAGGCTATTTAGTATTGAGACACACCCTATGATGGGTAGGTAGAGGAGGAGAGCGAAGTTCACTGGCGGCAGATTTGGGGTTCTGGCGAGTGAGTGAGACACGCAGGACATGCCATAGCACACAGCTTTTATGGTGCAATGCTGCCACAGTTAGTTCACAATTTCACTGGATTAGTGAAGTCCACATCCCTACTCATACACTGAGAAGATTGCTTTTTAACTGCAGTGAGTAGCAGATTGGGGGTCGACTTCAGACTCAGAGCAGGCAGATGGCTAAGCAAGATTGTGGTTAATTGAAATGTGTCTGCACGCTAATAGAAAGTTAGCACCTGCTTTGGGTAAATGTAACTGGTGCTGCAGACCATAGATTCAGTAATCAGTAGGCTTATTCGGGCCAAGCTTAAGCTAATGTCAATAGGGCATCATGCTAACTCAGGCCTAACTTTAGCATGCTAACTCAGGCCTTTTGTTAACATATTATTAGCAGTACGCTAACTCAGGCCTAGCTTTTGTTCATGTGTATTTAGCAGCATGCTAAATCAGGCCTAGTTTTTCTTAATGAGTATTTAGCAGCAAGCTAAATCAGGCCTAGTTTTGGGGGTTTTAGTAGCATAACTCAGGCTACCTGAAGCATGCGCTCCTGCTCTTGCTGCCACCTTTCCTGACGCTTTCGCTCCTCATCTGGGTCCCAAGACCAGCGGTCACCCCGCTTAGCCTGCGCCACTACCGGGGATGACACCTGAGTGACCTGATAGGGCCCATCCGGGTCACACACACACACACATTTGTGAACACAATCATGCATATATACACACGCCGACCCACACACCCATAAACCACAGGACACACACATCCACAGAAAGGGAAGAGAGGAGACAGACAGTTGACAGCACTATGTCCATGCTAGCCAAAGGTGTCCTACTAAGGAGAGAGAAAAGAGAGAGAGATGAGTGGACGAAGAGCAATGCTGGGTACTTTGTACATAATCCTCAGCTGATAGGTTGAGCCAATGAACAATGACCAATCAATCATTGGGTCTTAGGGAGGTCCTAAATATATTAGAAAAACAACAAAAGGATTGTGCTCAGTAGACACAAAACAGAAGAACAGAACTCTGAAATGGAGTGAAAAGGGGAGCCAATAATGAACTTGCCCAATAAGAAAAGTTTGTTTTTGTTTCACGGTTTTGTTACCGTGTGCCCTAATGAACACAACCCAGGAATGTCTGTTAAGATGTGGACTGTATTGACACCATTTTAAGATTTTTGTCTCAACCAGATGAGAACCAGTAAAAAAACCCTTTAGAACTCTACCAGGAGGCCTCCCGAGTGGCGCAGCGGTCTAAGGCACTGCAGTGCTTGAGGCGTCACTACAGATACAGGTTCGAGGCGACGCAGAGTCGTCCGGGTTAGGGGAGGGTTTGGCGGGCCGGGATGTCCTTGTCCCATCGCTCTCTAGAGCCTCCTGTGGCGGGCCGGGCGCATGTACGCTGACAAGGTTGCCAGTTGTACAGTGTTTCCTCCGACACGTTGGTGCGGCTGGTTTCCGGGTTAAGCGAGCAGTGTGTCAAGAAGCAGTGCGGCTTGGCAGGGTCGTGTTTCGGAGGATGTATGGCTCTCGACCTTCGCCTCTACAGAGTCCGTACGGGAGTTGCAGCGATGGGACAAAACTGTAACTACCAATTGGATATCACGAAATTGGGAAGAAAAAGGGGTAAAAAGTAAAATAAAATTAATCTAAATAACCTCTACAAGGAAAGACTTGCAGATGGAACAGTTAGAATGTACTTACCGCTGCTTTACCACACTCCTGCTCTGCCCCCTCTATGAAAATACAGAAATACAGAGACAAAGGTAGTAGGTTAGAAAAGAAGCATCTTTCAAACACAGGAACTGATGCTGAGTGGACATGATCGTTTAAGTCATTTCATTTCACACGGTCTTTGTGTGAACGCATGGAAAACGCTGTTTACATAAGGAATGTCAAGTAAAGGAATGATGGAATGAAGCGAAAGGTGATAAGGGAACAAATTAAGGTGATAAGGGAACAAATCAAGGTGAATATTGAGTTGCTGAAAAGCTATGAGCTGTGTGGAATTTTCATTACTGAGTGGCTAACAATTCCAGTTTCCTGTGCAAAAGTGGAACAAAATCAACATTCAACAATGCTGTAACACTTAACATGAAGTTGTTCTTATACCTGTGTAGTAACACTGTAGTTATACTTGTAACAATGTATTAACATTGTTACTATAGTAATTACAGCCAACTTAATGTAAAATATAATGGGATCCACAGGACTCCAATAATAAATGACAAAACCAGTAGAGTGAATAAACAGGTTTCCAATGCTGTCACCCAGCCCCTGGGGAAGCCCTGGGGAAACCCTGTACTGTGTATGAGGATATGAAGCCCAAAGAGGGTTACAGGCAAGCTCAACTAATCAGTGAGCAGTTTACCTGGGGGGGTGAAGAACTCCCAACGTAGGCCTAACCTAGGGTTGCCGGTTGCTGGTGGATAACTGGCACTGTTAGCCAGCTCTACAACACAAGCAAGAAGGAGGGAGGGAGGGCAAGGGGGTGAGGAGGAGAAAAGGAGGATAGAGAGTTCACAAGCAAAAATACAGTGCCAGTTGGAGACGCAAAGGAAAAAAAAGAGTTGGGGTTTGTGATAGCATAGCTGAGAGGGCTGCGGGAAATAAAGACTATTGGTTTGATGTTCATTCTGTTCTGAAAACAGATTTTGCATACCTGTTGGGGGAGCTTCACATGGTGGTTTGTTTCTGACAGGTCCTGGATCAGCCAAGGCTGCAACTTCCTCTGCTCTCTGAGACGACTCCAGGCTGGGCTCACTGACCTAAAATCAGAAGCAGAAAAGTCAGAAACACAATGATCAAAACATGACCAGGGGATTCTTGAAAATGTTTAGTTAGAACGTAGCAGATAGAAATTAATTTATAGAGCTAATGTGATACCCTATTCTACACAGTATAGAATCATGTATGTTCTACATAATGTATTTCTATCTGAAATTTCTATGGCGCTGCACACTCCTGGGTACGGCTTCTGCTTGAGGTAGAGCAGTGCACAAATTATTGTCTATTTGAAGCATTGGGGGCCATTGATTGGTTGGCAGGTGACCTCACCTGTGCGGTCATTGGTTGATCTTGCTGTGTGGAGTGCTCTGATAGGACTGGACGGAGGACAGTGGCGTTCTGTCTGGTTGCTGTGGCATTCATACACACTTCTGTTTGTTCCTTGGAAGCTTGTTGTGACTCTGCAAACCAGACAGACACATGTTTAGGTGAATCAGAGCACAGAGTATACAGTAAGCCCAGACAGTCGGTCCTAATGTGACCTTAACCACAAGAAGACCAAGTCGAATAATTTGTTTAACAGCTTAAAGTGTTCATTTGCTAATTAGACAATGAGTAATAAATAACTAGCATGCATATTAAATAGCAACAGGATTTGATGGGTTATATAGATAATATAAAGTTGCCACCACTAGGTGTCAGAGTAGCAGCCGTTAGACACCAGTCTCCTAGGTAACGCATAGGAACAGACCTGTAGCTGCAGAAGTCTGTACTGCAGTCTCTGTTGTGTTGGGCTCCTCCCACAGTGGGCCTGCAGCAGACCTGCCTCCCGCCCCCACAAGGCTCTCTGTGCTCTGCAGCTCCTGTAGGGACACACACAGGAAGATATACTCTGATTATGCATTCTCCTCCTTCCTTTTGTTGAAATCATGACCTTTCTTAGACAATGTTGCTTGATCATATCTGTGACTGCATGTATATTAAGAACAACACATTGTTCTGGCTTGTATGTAGGCTTTCAGTCAGCAGTGGTGGAAAAAATACCCAGGTGTCATACTTCAGTAAAAGTAAATATACCTTAATAAAAAAATGACTCAAGTAAAAATGAAATCCTACTTGAGTAAAAGTCTAAAAGTATTTGGTTTTAAATATACTAAGGAATCAAAAGTAAATGTAATTGATAAAATATACTTAAAAGTATGAATCATGTCAAATTCCTTATATTAAGTAAACCAGACGGCACAATTTTCTAGTTTTTTAAATTTACAGATAGCCAGGGGCACGCTCCAACACTCAGACATAATTTACAAACGAAGCATGTGTTTAGTGAGTCCGCCAGATCAGAGGCAGTAGGGATGACCAGGGATGTTCTCTTGATAAGTGTGTGAATTAGACCATTTTCCTGTCCTGCTAAGCATTCAAAATGTAACGAGTACTTTTGGGTGTCAGGGGAAAATGTATGGAGTAAAAAGTACATTATTTTCTTTAGGAATGTAGTGAAGTAAAAGTAGTCAAAAATATAAATAGTAAAGTAATGTACAGATTACTTACGTAGTACTTTCAAGTATTTTTACTTAAGTACTTTACACCACTGACAGTTTGTCAAGATGCAAGCCGCAACTTACATTGTTCCAAGTCTTTTCAGACCCTTTTGATAACGTATGTTATCTGCATGAATTGGGTGCTCACCGAGGGCAGTGAGGTGGGCCGGCTAGGCGGGGTAGACTCCTGTGCATTACCCTTTTCCTGGGCATCACTTTCTTCTGGCACTGAAGAAGATGTCACTGCGGTGCCTATGCTTGTGCCACCCTGTGCAACAGCTGGCATGGCTGGTAATGGGCTTGCCCTGGGGGAGGGGCTATGTGTGGGTGGGGGAGTGGCCTCACATGGGGGGGTGTCGGAACCGTCAGAGGAGGCTGTAGCCGTGGCAGGGGAGGGGTAGAACCGTAGAGGGGAGGTCCTTCCCTCGCTCTCTGGAGTGGTGACCTCATTGTTTCCCATGTCGCCGTTCACCTGAGTACACAGGTTAGAGACTGAAAGCTTAGAGAACACACACACGTATGCACGTATGCACATACATACAGCACACACACACACACACACACACAGGCATGCACACACACGCTACAAAGATGCATTTCAATGTAAAAATCCAACACTAAAACACCATTTTAGAGACTGTATCCTCACCAAAAATATCCGTCAGACAGCAATACAAGAACAGTCAACTGGGGTGAAGCCTCCAAAATACCACATTCCACAGCAACGACCACAATATGACCAGACAGTTCTACTCCAGACCCCCCACACCGGATGTTGTAAATAAAACCATAACTCATTCATGTAACTTTGGCCTATAAGCTATTCAGCTTGCCCCTGATAACATGCTGGGACTGAATGAAAGGCTGTAATGTATGTGTGAGGAGCGCAGAGTGCTAACTCCAGACACACAGGGGGGTTGTTGAATAGAGGGGGACTCACTACCCACAATCCCCCCTCAGTCTGTGTGGTCCTCTCTGTCTGCCCAGAGACCCACTTCACATTGAGAGGGCCTACTTGTCAACTTCTTAAGTCAATACGGAACAGAGCCCCCCATTCAGGCTCCACTCAGCTCCAAATAAGAGATTCCAGACACAGAAATGGATAGAAGTCCCGGTTTGTTCCCATAATAACCCCAAAACATGTTATCTTCCTTTGGAATAGGCCCATTTGGCACATGGCTCTGAGGATGAAAATGAACATCCTGTTATGCTGAATTGAGATGTTGCAACAGACTTTGGGGAAAAGGGATTTCTATCTTTCTGTCTGAAAACATGACACCCAATCTCCATGGTTTCTGTCTGCTATTCTAATGTAAATGCCAAGATCAGGGTCCCATTTACACAAGACATTTTAGTGTGCCCTTGGAAGACTAGGCTGAACCAAACGTTCAAACCACTTTGGGGGATGAGTGGCAAACAAACCAACGGCACCCTGGTAATTTAAACCCTGGTTCAAACACCATTCTACAGTAAAATACACAAGTGTTAACAGTGATAAAAACCCTTTCCATTAGCTGACATGTTGTGCCTCACCTTGCCTGGCCTGGGTCCTGCCAGCATCTGCATGCCCTTGGGTTGGCTGTAAGGCTTGGGCATCAGCAAAGGCACAGACTTGGGTGAGACAGCCCGGATAGAGGGGTTTGGTTCAGGCTTACACGTCCGAATCTGGGGGCGACGAGATTGACCCTGGGGGAACCCCACCACCTGGGCCTCGACGGTAGCGGTAAACTTGGGTGCCGGGAGCGACTGCTGCCTCAGGTACTTCAGGGGGCAATTTGGATCTTCTTCCGTGGGGTTGGGAGAACAGGAAGTGGGGGCGAGACGTGTGTTGGTGGTAGCGGTGGGATCCTCAGAGATGCTCCTGTCCAGCAGTTTGGGCAGTTGCAGGCGCTCCAGCACCGCTTCACTGATGGTGAAGCGCTGGGCATAGCGGTGGAGGACCAACGCCGCCTCCTCGGGGGTGCGGGCTAACCGGTAGGCCTCGCGGAGGTCGTTCTCACGACGCTCCCTAGTGGAGGAGAGACAGGAGGACAAGGTGAGACCGGGGCCATGTGACTGGCTACACACTGACGAAAGCATCATTGTTGAAACATTTGTGTACATTGCTATTTTACTTTAACCTTTATTGAAACAGGAAAAGCCCATTGAGACCCATAGTCTCTTTTTCAAGGGAGACCAAGAAGGAAGCAGGAATCAATACATTACAGAATTAAAACAAAACAATACAATACAATACAATAACACGATCCAGCCTAAAAAAAACATTTACACTCCTCTGTAACAGAGTCTCCCATCAAAAATGTAAATTCATTCATTCAGTGGCACTAACATATCTAGCATGGATTGTAGACTCTGGTGCACAAGACGAGAAGGCAGTCTTGCCTAATACTGTAAAGTCCTGGGGACATTAAGCAGCAAAAACCTAGGAGACTGGGTATGGTAACTGCTGGTGGTAAAGGAGACCAGACTACAGAGGTAAAGAGGGAGTTTACCCAAAAGGGCTTTGTAGATGAACACATATAAATGTATCTTTCTACGCATATAAAGTGATGTCCAACCCACCATTTGGTACAAGGTGCAGTGGTGGGTGAGTGACTTTTGTAATAAAGCGCAAGGACACATGATAGACAAGAGTCCAGTCTCTGTAAGACAGAGGAGGCTGCATGCATATACATCAAGTCACCATAATCAATTACAGAGAGAGAAAAGTGTCCTGAACAAGGCCTTATTACCTGGCTATGATTCCCTGATGCTGCTACAAAATAGGTTGAGGCCCAAAATAAAAAACGGAGACGACCAACAACATGGAAACTAGGGTTCCACCTAAAATGGATGTGACATACTTCTCCTCAACGATCTCCCGGTAGGTCTTGATGCTCTTCCTCCTTTGAGAGATGGCTCCTCCCTCGCCAGTCATCAGCTTCTCCATCATCTTCCTCTCCTCCTCCTTCTTGATCAGGTCCTGGGAGACACTTCTCCTACGACTCTTCCACCGGGCTAGGTCCTAACACACAGACAGTAGATGTATGAATGCGTGAGTGTGTAAGAGTGTGTAACTGTATGATAGTGTGAGTAACTTTGTGATAAAGTGTGTGTGTGTAACTGTATGATAGTGTGAGTAACTTTGTGATAAAGTGTGTGTGTAACTGTATGATAGTGTGTGTGTGTGTGTGTGTGTATGAGAAAGTGTATTAGGATGTGCATGTGCGTGCGTCTGGACGTCCTCACAAGAATAGTAAACCAACCATAATTTGACCAACTGTGGACATTTTGTTAGTACCCACCAAGTCAAATGCTATTTCTAGGGGATTTAGGATTAAGGTTAGAATTCGTGTTAGGGTTAGAATAAGGTTTAGGGTGAGGGTTATGAGATAGGGTTAGTTTTAGGGTTAGGAGCTAGGGTCAGGGTTAGGGTTAGGGAAAATAGGATTTTGAATGGGACTGAATTGTAGGTCCCCACAAGGTTAGCTGCGCAAGAGTGTGTGTGTGTGTGTGTGAGTGAGTGTGTGTGTGTGTGCTTACGTCCTGCCAGTGGTCCTCTTCCTCCTTCATCGTGTTGTACTGGTTGTGCATGAGCTCGTGGCGCACCTGGCTGTGGTGTGGCAAGATGGCGTCCTCCTCACAACGCATGTCAATCATACTCACACTCCTGAGTAGATAAAAGAAAGGAGACGAAAGAGAGGGGAAGACAAGGAGATGGAAGGAGTTATAGAGATATTCACTGGGAGAGAAGTCATGTATGCGGTATGGACAGAAAGTGTTTTATTCTCAGGCACATTAGATGGAGTAATGTTTTCTGGAGCTCTGGAGTTGCCGTAGTGATGATCGCTCAGCCAGGATAGGTCAAACAGGGTCGAAGGTCAGATACACCTTCTGTACTCAAAACCCAAAAGGAACTCATTATTATTCTGACAATACCACACATATTATATTATTGGATATTACTGTTCTGTATATATTACTTTGTTATTCTGTGTAGGACCATGCAAAACAGAAGGCAGCAGAGATAACGTTAATAATTAAAGGCAGATTATAACCACATGTAAAGCAACATGCTTACAAAAGGTCATATACTCTATACAGTAGCCTATCTGTACAACACAACAGCACAGAGCATCAGTTATACATTTGATCTAGGTCTTGTTTGGAGAACCACAGTGAGATCCTCATACCTTGTTACAGTGCTGGTACATATCCTTGTTTGTGAGTGTACGCGACATGCATCATATAGTGAGATCTCTAGTCTCTCTAAGCTCTCGCAGCGGCAGTACGTAATAGAACATCAGTTTGGCATAGAGGAACTACGTCACTGCCTACGTCACTACCTCATCCACTTTAATAAAATACTAAATACGTAGTAGCTAGCAAGATGGAGATCACAGAGGTTATTTTTAATGAGTGCATTTCGCAAGTGGCTAGTTTGCATCAGCAACCTTCACTAAAACTGACCATCCTCTGAAATGTCTGAAACCCTACCTCTTTAAAGAGTATCTTAAATAAATCCCATGCGCCCCTCACCTGAAAAAACAACATGTATGCACTAATGTAAGTCGCTCTGGATAAGAGCGTCTGCTAAATTACTAAAATGGAAATGTTAATGTAAAACCACTGCAAGGTTTTGCCTGCAAACTTTGGTTTTGAATCACGACATTCAGGCATGCCTGCCTCGTGATTTGTTGGGATAGTTGTCTGTCTGAAGAAGACCCGCCCCGGAACAATTTCTTCCCAACTTATCGAAGTTGCCAAAAGACCCTAGTCACTGCTGTTGCCTAGGGTGCTGTTGCCTAGCGTGCTGTTGCCTAGGGTTTGAGGTTTACCAGACTATGAGCTGTCCACAAGACAGGAGAGTGATCTAGGGCCACCCCATTCCACAGCAACTCGGTGAGGATGGATAAGTGGCTCGCAGACATTTTAGGGTGCACCCTTGCAGTTAGAATTCATGCGCACGTCTTGAATTCCAGCGTTTGCTTTTGAGAGTGAGTGTGAGTGAGAGTGAGACATGCAGATGACAGAAGCTGGTTACAAACACAAGCATCTTAATTTGAAGTCAACCGCTAGTCCCTCCCAACTTCTGGTAAATCTGAATGAATAGGATGGGTGTAACATGGTCAAAAGTCCAATAGTCCAGAGTTTCCATCATGTTGCATACACCCGTCAGCTCCTTACAGATAGACAAAGTTGGGGTCTAGGGATCTTAACATACTTGGCAGGTATGGTTTAGCAGGGATGTGCTGCCGATGGGTAACAAAGAATCACTTACTCTGGGTAATCTGACACACTAGCAGCTCTGTGACTGAATCTACGGAAGCAGAGACATGGAGAAAGAGCACAAACACTAATGAACAAATACACAACTACACAACACAATGCATACAGACATGGACACAACTACACAATGCAATACATACAGATATGAGAACAGTAAAGAAGTGTGATACAAGGAATCTGGAGGTTTACATCTGGAGGTTTACTGTATGAGTTACCGTTGACAACAGTATGAGCTCTTTGTAAACAATCATAAAAGTTTAATGAGATACTGTAGGTTCAGTATTATTACAAAATTAGCAAATATTGTCTTAAATAGCAGAACAAGGGGTTTACAGCATTGTTATTCTGGCTAGTGTCCATTTGAACACAAGGTGGCACTCTAAACAAGAACACAGCCAGCACAGCATTTGGGGAGAAAAACCACTGAATTCACAGCACTAATATAAGACTCTACAGCATATTGTATGGCGCAGATGGAAATGATCTCATGATGCAGTCTAAAATAAAACGAGCAATAAAAGCATGCATATTTTTATTTGCATCTTCAAAGCCGGGGTTCTTCGTCTTTCGTCACCACAATACCCACATTGGAGGTTCGGGTTAACCGGGATTGGGTTTACATTTTGGGCCAAAGAGAGCTTTTAAAGCTTCTTTTCTGATGTTGGGAATGGTGTGAGTGAAAGTGCGTCCTATTAAGATTGGGTCTCCCCCTTTCTTGCGTACAGTGACGAGAGGTTTTACGAAATGGACAGCAGATATATTGTTTTACAGGCTGTATGTATTTGTCATATATTTGTCCTATCTGCCACACAGAGCGAAAGGCCATATTTTGTACTACAACCAGTGTGATCAATGTATTCTAGTAATAGAGTTTCAGTCTACTCATCGTAATATGTTCACCATGTGTGCATATATTTGCAAGTGTTTAAGCACATTCACGCATACATGCACAGCCCTTTATATTCAACAATTATTAAATAGCAACATTCCTTGGACAAAGGAGGAAAGTAATACAATGTAAATACCAATTTAAGGGAGTTGCTGTAACCAGTGTGTATTGGAAAAGGTCGCATTTCAAAGGTCACCATGCATGGTTATTTAAAGGTCACTGTCATATCATCCTCACATGCGCAAAAACATACCCAAATGAACAAATAAAATATATATCTGTAAGTATTATTAGCGAAAGGTCATGCAATCTTCACGTTTGCCATCCAGAGTTGCGCATCACTGCTTGAGGTCATGGCCGCATGCGTATGAAGCAGGATTCTCTACTGAAGGATGATGGGTAATGTAGTTCCCTGTATCTGATCTGGGTAGGCTGGGAGAAACCCAATATGTTGTGTCCTTTAAGGTGTGATGCTCCTCCCTTAGCCAACTGAGCATTTTGTATCGGTCACTCAATCCTAGTCAATGGACAACAGGCTCACATTGGCGGGAGGTCGTCGTCAAGCCAAGACGGACATTTCGTCACTGCCGGTTTGTCGCCCTCGCGACCATCAAACTCCGACTTTCCCATGCGACCCTGGCTGGTGATGGTCCGTGTGGTGGTTGCCCCGGCAGCAGGAATGGGCAGGAACTGGTTTGGGCCAGTGGTGCCGCCGTGTTTTGGCGAGGTAAGGGTGCGGCGAGCCCACATGTTGTCGTTCCTCCCTGTGTCTGTCACCAGGGATATGGACAGCCCCACCTTCTTTGACCCCGCCTCCTCCCTGTCAATCATGGGAGGGGGAGGCAACCTCCTGGTTATGTCCAGGCTTGCCCTGGGGCTAAGGGGGCTCGTCACGACGATGGAGGTAGTCATGGGGCTGGTTGTCAGGGATGACAGGCGGTATAGTTCCTCGGAGCATGAGCGGGCGGGGCTACTGCTGAGAGAGTGGTTCGGTTAGCATTGACCAAGGTCGTAGGGCATTTGAACTTATTTCACTATTTAAATAATATAATTTAAAAAATGTGGATATCCAGGTAGCCGAAATTCTAAAAAATGAAATGCTCTTGTCTCTCTTGGCCAATCATAATTATGCTAATGAACATGGCAGAGGAAAACAGCGGAAGACTGCTTTCTTTTTGGCTAAAAGCAACAGGGTCATTCCATGTAATTTCAGCAAGCCATGACACCTCGTTCCATGTCATTTCAGCAAGCCATGACACCCACCATCTCAGATTGTTCTGAAATGGTTTCTGTAGTTTGATATTTTATTGAAATATAATTTCATCTCTGAGAAATGAAGCGAATTAATTGCGCCCAAATTGGCCATTTTAATTTAAAGAATTCATATAATCAATAATTATAGTATCCAGTGGCGGTTCTAGCTTGTTTGTCACCCTGGGCGAACCCCCCTATCAGCGCCACTGATAGTACTCAACATCCAATTGGGACCACACATTCTTCAAACTTTGTTCACCTAATAGTAGGAACAGCACCATCTAGCGGTAAAAAATCTGGTATCATCAGGATGATGGATGGGACATTAACCTAACAACTTCAATGACTAAATTCTCTGAACAGGGGAAAAAACCATCACCAAATTAACTGAGAATATATTACATAGGATGAAGAAGCAATACTCCGATCCGCAGCGCCACACTACTTGTCAAAAATAGAGAACTGATACTATATACTCGTTGTTAGGGTGGGATTGGTGTGGGGTATGCGGGTCCATGGACAGCTTTTGATCCCTCATGTCTTACTCATTGTTAGAAAAAAGTTTGGTACTATATTTCTTGAATATTATCTGAATCCTATAAATTAAAATGGGCAATTTGGGCACAACCAATTAGCTTAATTTCTCAGAGATTCAATTATATTTCAACAAAATGTTTCACAAATGCTAATCTTATCTGTTTCTAACAGAAATATAATATAATATAATTGAGTCTGTTACAAAAAAGTTTTCTGGTGAGTGTTTTGCATTGATCGGTGTCAGGTTATTAGGAAACTCTGTTAGATGTGCGCAGGTAATTGCTATTTGAAGTGGGGAAAATAGCATTCCGATGTCAGGGCATCCTAGAGGGATAAACGCGCAGCAGTAGCTCAACGACATTCAAAAGTTTGTTTTATTATATTAAGTATTTCAAATGGTATATCCGTGTAGGCAACAATATCACAAGGACGATCTAACTTCATTCATAACAAAGCATTAAAATAGGCCCCAAAATGTTTTTATAAAAAAATGAACACTCAATCAAGTAATAATGCCCATTCCGATATCCGGATATTAGATTAACCGGGCCCATCCCGTAATAGTAGTAATACATATAAAGACCTTGGCATTGACTCGAAAGGCTTTGTTCACAAGGGTTGTGGAACCATTTCAGACACAGATGTAGAATCATACCCAAACACACATACACAAAATCCTATTATAAAATCTCACATTAGTACACCTGGAAGGTAGATCTGTGAAGAAAAGCAGACAAAACATCCCCCACAAAAATATTATTCTTTGCTTGACGCATAGGCACAGTTAACTTAAATATGTACAAAACATGGTTCAAGCTACTAAAAATGACTTTTCTCCCCACCCATATTATAGTAGGCCTTACATTCTACAATAAACAATTTAATTTCCACACCGTTACCATTGAGAATGTTGACGTGTCTGTCCTCTGTCATTTCATAAATTCAAAATATATATATAATGTAATGTCCCCTGCCATGTTTAGGATGTGTGCCTCTGAGAATGTGTGCATCTGTTTAGGCAGTGAGAAAGGCACACGATATCCCAGCCCTGGTCTGGGGTCAGGGGCGGAAGGACCCCTCATTTCCTACTTCCTGAGGTTGGGTTCCCTGTGTGTTGGATAACAAAAAATAATTCTGGGTACGTCAAATACTGTAACACAGTATGGGTAGGCTAGCTAGACTATGGCAAGTACTTGGTGTGTCGTGTGTGTGCAAGGCCGCCTCTGGGGAAAACAACCTGTGGTTACCTAGGTTACCCAATTGGCTCACAGCTAAAACTTCACCTTATTCAAATGAAATTTTCTTGCTTGTTTTAGTCAAATAAAAACTACATTCAAGAACAGTACAACATGTCTAAAGATTACTTTTAAATATTGCCTGACACAGCTGTGCCGCAGCAAGGCAAACTGGTTCTGTGACGTGGTCGCTGAAACTGCAAAATGTCATCTAGCGACTTCTAGCGACAAATCAAAGAGCCAATAGGGGATCTCACTGAAAAATAGTTGACAACACAGCCCGAGCGTTCTCACTACTTAGAAACACGTTATATTGTAGGGCTTCCCTCGTGACCCTTTTCATGACGGTGCTAGCAGCCAAGTGAGTGAGTGCTAGCTAGCTACTGAACGGAACATTAAGCTAGCCAAGCCCAACAACACAAACAAACAGACTATACAGTAGTGAGTGGCGTTACAACCGGACTGTACTAAACAAGTTAAATGTCTTACCTGTGATTAAATGTTTTCCACACACATAGCTACGTGTAGCCTACTTGGACATCGGGACCCCACATTTCCCACTCTCCTACAGTGAATAGGGTGAAGCCACAGGGCTCTTATTGCAGGCTCTATTTCCCTACGTTGGAGTATTGTGAACTGTAGGTCAAGGATTTTGACCTGGTTACATGTACATTGAACAACACATAAGCTTTTCACCATGTTTTGTTATCTCTGTTGACGACGTCGGCTCTTTTACACTGGGGGTCAAAGGGAAAGAATGTTTGTTTTCCCCAATTTGTGGGCGTGGTCGAGGGGAATTCCTTTTTATTACGTGAATATCGTCTCGGCCAATAGCACCATGTTGCTTAGGTGATCAATCAGAAAAATACTATCTTCATAGGTCATGAGGTCAGTCTCTGTCGAAAGGAGATATAACACCCATCTATCCAGAAACAAATTAATGTAATTTGAGTTTGTGCATCTCAAATACCCTCTTGTAATACACATTTGTGGTTGTTTTACCTATTACCTACTTTAGTTGAAAGCACCGACAGTCGTTCTGGATAAAAGCATATGTTAAATGACTAGAATGTAACTGTAATCAACAGTAGGGATCACGAGTGGCGCAGCGGTCTAAGGCACTGCATCGCAGTGCTAGAGGCGTCACAACAGACCCGGGTTCGATCCCGGGCTGTATCACAACCGGCCGTGATCGGGGGTCCCATAAGGCGGTGCACAATTGGCTCAGCGTCGTCCGGGTTAGGGGAGGGTTTGGCCGGGCTAGGCCGTCATTGCAAATAAGAATTTGTCCTTAACTGACTTGCCTAGTTGAATAAAGGTTCAATCTTTTTTTTTTTAAGTAGCCAAACAACTAACAGACAGAAGGCCAGAAGGAGTTGCTACAGGATGGATGTCAAGACAACTGTCATGAACACATAGAGCGACTCCTCATAAATAAAGAGGACAACAAGCATGGCAGACGCTCAAACCCCAAACGTCTGAACTTGCTTTCCAGCGAAACAGGGCAGCTGGGCCCAAAACCAACAAAAGCACTAGGCCACAGAACAGCTTATGTTTGGAATGTTCTTTGGACCTCCCCAGAATAAGTCTCGGTAGTGCCCCTACTTTTGACTAGGGCCCACAGTGCACTATAATGGGGAATAGTGAACCATTTAGGACGCAGACTTGGAACATGCACTGAACACAAGTCCTATTTCATCTTCAGTGTGGCTAATCAGCCAACATAGTGACAAGCCAGGTTTTCAGATATCATTGAAGCCAGAGAAAGCAGACATATTCATAGAGTGGATCCAAATTCAACTCACTACGGCCCCAAATGAGCATCTGTCATGTCCCTGTCAGAAAATAACAGGCAAAGTTACGCTCTTATGAAATGGTTCACTGAATCTGCAGAAGTGTCTGCATGGGCTTGTTTAAAGGTGTCATCACCAAAACAGTAAGAGCAAGGAAATCAAATGGGCACCTTGGTTCAATACATCTTACAGGGAAATCTTAAAGAGGGTTAATTAAGTAAGGGTCATTGGAACTGTGGCTTGATGAGACAATACAGACTTTAAGTGAAAGTCTCTTGTCTGGGGATTGTTGGGGTAGGGGTTATTGAAAGGAAACAGGAGGTTGTTGGGTAGGGTGAGATGTTAGGGTTAAAGCTTTAGGAGGTTAGGGCATACAGTGATTGGCACCTTTGCTCAGCAGTCACAGTCAGGTGTATAGCCGTCTCCATGTGGGTGAGTGTAGGGGTCTGTGAGCGCTGAGGGGGGGTGTAGGAGTGAAGTTCATACTCGTCCGGAGTCAACCTCCCTTCCTCCTCTTTCCTCTCCTCCTGTTTTTCCTCCTCCTGTTCTTCCTCGCCCCTGTGTTCTTCTTCTGACTGATTCTGTGGTTGGGGAAGCGGTTGGGCTTGGGGCTCGGGGGACGGGGGCTCTATAGGGGCTATAACTGGGGGTACCTCTGGGTCGGGGAGTTCGGTTGGTCTGTTATACACACACACACACACACACACACACACACATGCAGGCACGCCCACACAAGCGGCAATCACAACACCAACATGTAACCGTGACACAGGTTCCATGACACAGCGTAGCACAAGCAAAGCCACAAGACACGTGAAACATGCAAGCGTTACCAGAAAACACAGTCATAACGTGATCATATGCACAACGACAATGGGAGTACCAAAAAGCAACAACAACAACACACCAATGGAAAGGTGTGGAAGGAAAAAATAATAAACAGAACGTCACGCATTAATAACAATCTCAAAGCATTTCAATAAAGTGTCCCTGAAAATCAGAACAAGCTGAATGAAGAATAATGTGCTGGTTGGTGTTGGTCAGTCAGGGACCTGATGACCTCGGTTAAAAGCTCAAGCCGATCTCATGATCTCATGCAAGTGCACGCACAAATAACACACACAGGCGTAGAAATACACTGATGCATGCACATGTCTTCATACATGTACTCAGACAGGGTTAGCATGAGCTTAGGCTCTACACTTGCACACCCACATGCAAACACACACACCCCTCGGGGATCAATAAAGTATCTATCTATCTATCTATCTATCTATCTATCTATCTATCTATCTATCTATCTATCTATCTATCTATCTATCTATCTATCTATCTATCTATCTATCTATCTATCTAACACAGAAATACACACACACACTCTGGCTTGCTCTGCTCACACTTGCAACTTATTGACTTCCACTAACAGGTTTAACCCTTCAACAGCCTTGCATAGAGACACACACAAATAGAGGAAATATGATTTCTGCTGAATGAATCCAGCTGGAAGCCAGTCATCCTTCCTCCTTATTGAGAAGACTGCATTGAGAAGCCTGTATTGAGAAGCCTGTATCGTGAAGCCTGTATCAAGAAGCCTGTATCGTGAAGCCTGTATTAAGAAGCCTATATTGAGAAGGCTGTACCGAGAAGCCTGTATCGAGAAGCTTGTATTGCGAAGCCTGTATCGAGTAGCCTTTATTGAGAAGCCTGTATTCGTCATTGGTGTGAGAGTGTTGTGTAGGTGTTACGTCTAAAGTCTGGTTTAAACTAATGAGCTTAAAGTAAAGCCATGCCATGTCAACAAGGTCAGATTTACTGTAGGAGCAAAGGCCTTATTTAGTAGGTGACATCTAGTGTAAACAAATACACACACACACACACACACACACACACACACACACACACACACACACACACACACACACACACACACACACACACACACACACACACTTGTATGCATGTACTGTATGTACAGTGCCTTGCAAAAGTATTCATCCCCCTTGGCATTTTTCCTATTTTGTTGCATTACAACCTGTAATTTAAATAGATTACATTTCATGTAATGGACATACACAAAATAGTCAAAATTGGTGGAGTGAAATTAAAAAAATAACATTTAAAAGAAAAATCTACAAAATAAATAACAGAAAAGTGGTGCGTGCATATGTATTCACCCCCTTAGCTATGAAGCCCCTAAATAAGATCTGGTGCAACCAATTACCTTCAGAAGTCACATAATTAGTTAAATATTGTTCACCTGTGTGCAATCTAAGTGTCACATGATCTGTCACATGATCTCAGTATATATACACCTATTCTGAAAGGCCCCAGGGTCTGCAACACCACTAAGCAAGGGGCACCACCAAGCAAGCGCCACCATGAAGACCAAGGAGCTCTCCAAACAGGTCAGGGACAAAGTTGTGGAGAAGTACAGATCAGGGTTGGGTTGTAAAAAAATATCAGAAACTTTGAACATCCCATGGAGCACCATTAAATCCATTATTAAAAAATGGAAAGAACATGGCACCACAACAAACCTGCCAAGAGAGGGCCGCCCACCAAAACTCACGGACCAGGCAAGGAGGGCATTAATCAGAGAGGCAAAAAAGAGACCAAAGATAACCCTGAAGGAGCTGCAAAGCTCCACAGAGGAGATTGGAGTATCTGTCCATATGACTACTTTAAGCCGTACACTCCACAGAGCTGGGCTTTATGGAAGAGTGGCCAGAAAAAAGCCATTGCTTTTGGTGTTGTGGGAGACTCCCCAAACATATGGAAGAAGGTACTCTGGTAAGATGAAACAAAAATACAGCTTTTTGGCCATCAAGGAAAATGCTATGTCTGGCGCAAACCCAACACCTCTCATCACCCCAAGATGAGGATGTTTTTCCATCGGCATGGACTGGGAAACTGGTCAGATTTGAAGGAATGATGGATGGCGCTAAATACAGGGAAATTCTTGAGGGAAACCTGTTTCAGTCTTCCAGAGATTTGAGACTGGGACAGGGTTCACCTTCCAGCAGGACAATGACCCTAAGCATACTGCTAAAGCAACACTTGAGTGGTTTAAGGGGAAACGTTTAAATGTCTTGGAATGGCCTAGTCAAAGCCAAGACCTCAATCCAATTGAGAATCTGTGGTATGACTTAAAGATTGCTGTACACCAGCGGAACCCATCCAACTTGAAGGAGCTGGAGCTGTTTTGCCTTGAAGAATGGCAAAAATAGTTATGCACACTCAAATTCTGTTTTTTTTGGTCTTATTTCTTGTTTGTTTCACAATAAAACGTATTTTGCATCTTCAAAGTGGTAGGCATGTTGTGTAAATCAATTGATACAAACCCCCCCAAAATTCCAGGTTGCAAGGCAACAAAATAGGACAAATGCCAAGGGGGGTGAATACTTTCACAAGCCACTGTATGTGTATGTGTTCACTCATGCAAGCACGCTCACACACACACATGCTCATAAGCGCACACACACACACAATCACACCCGTGCATACACACAGACACCAGATCTCAGCCATCTACTGAAATATTACAAGATGAGTGGAACAAGCCGTATTTTAGTTCCATGAAAACCTCCAATACTCTGTTTTGATAACCTCACCTATCTGTGTCTGCATAGCAAACGTCTCGCCTGTTGCTGGATGTTGCTTTGGCCTCAGCCAATCAAAACACACATCTGGTCTCCATCAGCCCCTCCCTTCATGCCACCACTGTACCAAAAAATATATATATTTCCTTTTTCTTAAAGACATGATCCAGTACTTTGGTGACTAAGTATTTTTTTAATCTCACACTTTGAGCTGGATGTGTCAATGAGCAGTTCATACATGAATAATCTATGAGCAGAATTACAGTATTTCCTTAACTAGCCACGAAATCCCTAGTTTGAAAGCAACTGTTTTTTCTGGAAGCTGTGCTGGCTAAAAAGCATACAAAAGTACAGGAGATTCTCTTTAAACACGCATGTTCCACATCAGACAGGATATTCCCAGTCTCCCTTGTGCGTTATGAAGGAAAATATGAAGGAACATTTGGCTGGAGGTAGCTGTTTTTGAAGTCCTGTGTCTGGAGGAAGAAATAAGCTATTGGTGATACGGAGAGAAGCAGTCCATCACCACATGCTGACACTTCTAGAAAAGAAAGAACAAGCGGTCCGAGTTTGTTTTTTCTCAATTGTAATAACAGAGAATGAGCTGTTAGCATTTTGGCTAATGTTTAGATTGATGGCCCGTTAGGCGAGCGTTATCCATGGCTAATAAAGAACGCTAGGTTAAAGAGCTGCTAAGGAGTGTGCGCCAACCTCCTGTCTTGCTGTGTAAATAAAGCAAATCATCTCAATATGGGCCTCATCCAGAGAACCGTCTCAGGAAGGAATCGAGTGGTGATGAGTATTTTGGAGAACAGTTATCACTTTAGTGAACAACAGGAGTATGGGAGGCACTTCCTCAATATATGACAGATACTATATCAGAATATATGGTGATGGTCTCCTACTGCTATTGAAACACCTCCCACTATCTAATGGCTTGGGTCTGTCTGAACTGTTCTGTCAAAGTGTAGCAAGTGACATACAAAAATAGCATGTTTTCTTGAAGAAAAGAGTGCCAACAACACATTTACCAAATTACACCATGACTACAATCCAATATCCATACTAGCATTCCACTTAGATCAGAACAGAGCCTACTACCACCACTATCTATCACTACTACATCACCAATGCTCACCTGAAGGGTATATCACCTCCTATGGGTGAGGTGGCGGTACTCCAGCTCTTGCGGCTGCCCCCACCCCCTCCACTGCCCTCCTCGCGGTCGCCCCTCTTCCTCCGCAGCGGTGTGGGCACGTAGCCACTGGCATTGCTCTTGTTGGGCAGGTACTGATTGAAGGGCACCATCACTCGGAGCTCGCTCACCGAGGTACGCCGAGCCAGCATGTCATCCTTGCGCACGTCCGGCAGCTTCCTGCCCCCGTGGGGTCCGGCGTCGGACTCTGAGTCGCTGCCACGGCCTGGTGGGTACGAGAGAGAGAGAGACTGACTTCAACCACCACAGTACCCCCATGAAACGTTGTCCCACCCGCAAGAGAGAGAGAGAGGGGGGAGAGAGAGACAAAAAACAAAGAGAGAAATAACTGCATGGGTTTAAAAAATTCAACATCAGCGTTTCACAATACTAAAGAGCCCACTTTCTTCAATGGTTTTCATTTCAATGGAGTCATCCAACCACTGACCTCTCAACTTGGATATATGTTACTACGAGTGTTCTAGAGGCAGACTAGAAACATCCCAATGGGTATCAATTAAATGGACCATTGAACAGCAAGTTTTGAAAATTAAACAGCAGGAAATCTTCTAGATTGTGCCTTTAAGAGCTCTGAGTCTATAGCCATAGACCGTTTAAATGGAAATAAACCACAAAAATCAGTTTAAAAGATATTAGTATATTCAAGAGTCCCCCAGGACCTGGCCTAGATGATCATGTGACTAAGCAGTCTGCCAGTGAAGTATCTATTTAACCACTTATGCACCTTACTAGGCTTTCTTAAACAAGCTGTACAGTAGACTTATTATGGGCGAAGGTAGATACTGTTTGATTGCTCTTGTCAACCATCAGATCAACCCAAAATAGTTAGAACACCAGCGAAGGGTATTAGACAGCACATATGATATCAATCATCTTTAAGATGTAGTCTTTTGTCAAACTCAAAGCCACTACATTGCAACCAACAGTTGAAAAGAATGCCATTGGTGAGCCTGGCTGTGAAGTGAACAAAGTTTTCAACACAGTCAACTTTTTATGTCGGCAGTAACGCCTGGTAGTGCAGAAGCACATCGCTTAAGGTCTTCCCTCTCCGCCACATAAATTAACGTATAGATTTTATGCTTCCCAAATGGCACCCTATTCCCCCTACAAAATGCACTACTTTTGACCAGAGTCCATAGGATGCCATTTGGGAACCAAACATCTACATTTTGACGGATGAAGACTATAGGGAGGCATTAAGGTACTTCTGCTTCACATTGAATGTAGGTTGTAAAGTAGAGGGGTTTAACCCTTCAACTGCTTCAATTAGAACCATAAGCAGGTGCCACTCATGCAGGCAGCCCATACCATCTGACATGTGGTTTACTGTTAACATGTGGTCTACTGTTAACATGTGGTCTACTGTTAACATGTGGTTTACTGTTAACATGTGGTTTACTGTTAACATGTGGTCTACTGTTAACATGTGGTCTACTGTTAACATGTGGTCTACTGTTAACATGTGGTCTACTGTTAATATGTGGTCTACTGTTAACATGTGGTTTACTGTTAACATGTGGATTACTGTTAACATGTGGTCTACTGTTAACATGTGATCTACTGTTAACATGTGGTTTACTGTTAACATGTGGTCTACTGTTAACATGTGGTCTACTGTTAACATGTGGTCTACTGTTAACATGTGGTCAACATGTGGTTTACTGGTAGAAGAAGGAAGAAGAGAATAGGGAAGAGAGTACAGTAGTGGCCTCTTGCTAGTAGCACAAATATGTCTATTTATCCACATTGATCTACATAACCCCTGACAAAAGATGGCTGCCGATATCACATTTCTTTTGGAGATTAAATTAAAATCCTCTGTGTCCTCTAATTATTTTAGCAGCATAAGGAAGGCCTGGACCATGGAAAACTGGTTTGGTGTAGCTATTTGGTGTAAACAGTAATGATTGGGAGCCTCGTCACTGGCTGATCTCTGGTCTGCCCTGCTGTTCTCAGACCTAGTGTGTGTGCCTCCAGGAGGTCTCCTGGAACTGTTCCAGAGTCAGATGAGCCCAGGGCTGGAGATGGCCTGGACGAGGCACTGTGTTAAGGACAGTGAACATCTTTAGTGTACAGCTGGCCTCACTAAATGAATTTCACTAAAACCACTCAATGTTTACCTACATGGCAAACCCAGCATCAATTACTCAATGTTTCCCTATAAACCAATAGCAAACAAACACCAACCAATTAATGTTTCCTTAAAATCCAATAGCAAAACAAACCTCTCAATGCCTTTTGCAACAAACCAATAATAAAACATCAACCACTCTGCCTTCTCTACAAATGAACAGCAAACACAACATCAACCAAAGATCAACTCAGCGTTTCCCTACAAACACAACATCAACCAAAGATCAACTCAGCGTTTCCCTACAAACACAACATCAACCAAAGATCAACTCAGCGTTTCCCTACAAACCAATAGCAAACACAACAGCAACTCAGCGTTTCCCTACAAACCAATAGCAAACACAACATCAACTCAGCGTTTCCCTACAAACCAATAGCAAACACAACATCAACTCAGCGTTTCCCTACAAACCAATAGCAAACACAACATCAACTCAGCGTTTCCCTACAAACCAATAGCAAACACAACATCAACCTCTCCAGCTCGGCGCACTTCCGCCCATAGACACAGCCGCTTCCTCCCCACTTCCTTCTAAACAATAACACACCCTAGCCCTCGAACAGGAAGCTTGGCCTCAGCCCATGTGTTGCATTTAGTTCACAAACATTGCAACCTTTTACGAGCCTCCATTAAATGTTAAAAGGTTGCTTTGTAATACACAGTGTGGTACTACACAGTCTTTCTATGACTAGCATGACGTTATAACACACCTTCAGATTCAGCCAAGCTAAAATTCGGACTCCATTCATGTCTTCGATGCAATGCGTAAATATTCTTATATTACATGCGACCATAGCTTGTGCACATTTAAGCAGAGCTGCTGCTTTAATCCTTTCCATCCATTGTCTGGTAAAGGAATGACACCATTAAACCATCCAGAATTAAAACACACACACACAGTGTATGTAATACAGTGGAAAACAACAGAGTTGTTGGGCTCAGCAAAAAGTGCACTAAAAAACAGTGGCGGGACCAGTTTGAAAAAAGTATGAAAATGTACGCACTCACTACTGACAAATGTAAGTAAGAGAGGAGAGGGATTATATCAATCAATAATGGTGTATGTGTCCCTACGTGTGCATCAAATATAGCAACAACATTAAGTTTGCCTCTATATGACAGGCAGAAACCCTCACACCCACTGTGACTCATATGCATCACTCCCAGGTAACATTATCTAGTGCAACACCTCTCTCTCTCTCTCTCTCTCTCTCTCTCTCTCTCTCTCTCTCTCTCTCTCTCTCTCTCTCTCTCTCTCTCTCTCTCTCTCTCTCTCTCTCTCTCTCTCCTCTCTCTCTCTCTCTCTCTCTCTCTCTCTCTCTCTCTCTCTCTCTCTCTCTCTCTCTCTCTCCTCTCTCTCTCTCTCTCTCTCTCTCTCTCTCTCTCTCTCACTCTCTCTCTCTCTCTCTCTCTCTCTCTCTCTCTCTCTCTCTCTCTCTCTCTCCCTCTCCCTCTCTCTCTCTGAGGGCCTTCAAAGAGGTGTAACCCACAGCAACAGCCCTTAACAGTTGGCTGAGGAAGAAACAACACAAAACTGCTGTTGTACAGATGTCAATAGCTGGGCTGAGATGGAGATACTCTGCCAGATGATCCATAGGTTGAAAGAGAAGATGGGGGACAGCTAGTTTCAGATCAGCTGACAGTGACTATTCTACCACCTGCCACAATGATACTGTATGTGAAAATGCCTGCCATGCATCATTAAAGTGCACAGAATAAACCATTGGTGGTGAATGAGGTAAGTCACTATGTAATGATAGCTACATGAACAAAGCAGTTACAGCTGTGCAAGCCACTATAACACAACGGGGTGCACACTGTTTAGCAACAGAAAATATTTTACAACGAAAATGAGAGTTCAAGTTCAGGTAGTCCCTCCCGGTTGGATCCATTTTCTTCTGTTAGGTTCCGACCCAGGTAACACCAGAAAGTATGTGACAGAAAAAGCATGTGACTTGTGTGCGCAGTGTGACACGTCCGGGCGCCTAGCGTCTACCATCACTGCCGATGCCCCCGGGGCGACCAGTACGTCCGGCGAGGGGCGTCTGTCTGGAGCGTGAGCCGAATGAGTCCAGGCTGTCGAAGGAGTCCTCTCGGCCGTGGCGAGGCGGGGAGAGTGAGTCACTGCGCTCCGAGTCCCAGCAGTCGATGTAGCCGCTGTCCCGTATGCTGCGTTGTGGGTTCTCTGTGTCCTCTGCCTCCTATGACACACAAATGCACACACCCACAAGCATGCAAATTGACGCACGCACGCACGCACACACGTCAATGTAAAAACATTTGTGTTGAGATCATCCCAATACCCATCCTATCTGGATCCCTCCTCACCATGATTCCTCCAACATGGACAAGTACATTCACTTCCTCTTCCTCTCTCCAATTCTAATTGATATTCTACTTCTGTCTCTCTCTCTCTGTGTGTTTTAAGCTGCACAGTGTAACCTTGTCTGTGGCTTCTCTAGTTTCCAAGGCTGGTCCTGCCCTGTTTCTCTCCCCCCCTCCTGGCTGCCACCTCCCCCTTCTCTCTCCCCCTCCACTGCACCTTCTCTTTTCCTCAAACCCTCCTCTCCCTCGCTCTCCCTTTCCTATACTCCTCTTTCCTGCTCCCTCTCGGTCTTTCCCTTCTTCACTCCCCCTCTCCCTACATGCCTCCATCCCTTCCACTCTATCCCTTTCTTTTTCTTCCCCTCCAATCTACTCTGTCTTTCTATTCCCTCCGTCTCTTCCCTGTGCCAGATCCTGAGTGAAGGAGGACGCTGGGGTCTTACTTGGCTGACCTCATGGTGGGTGGGGGGTTGTGGGGTACAATGGCTGGCTTTGAGTGGCAACTCTAGTGGGGGGGTCTTCCTGATTGGTCGGATCAGTCCTATGAACTCTAAGCTGAAACCTCAGCTCATACCACAGCAGTGGTCCTGAAACTAATGGGTGTGCAGGCTTTTGTTCCAGCTCAGCATTAATACACATAGAGCCCTACTTCAGGAATGTGTCTGGTGACCATTAAACTGAGCAGCTTTCAGAAAGCCTATATAACCTGTAGAGTACCCAATGGCCATTTTAACACAATAAACTATCATACTTTATTTTCAGGCAAGATATTCAACTGATGAATTGATTGAAAGTTATTTGTTGAATTACTATTTCTCTATATCAACATTACGTTCACATCATTTGAGCCTCTCACCACAACAACGGCTAGCACATATCACTACATCTCCTGTATTGCGTGTGACAGGATTTCATAAACCTTTTGAATTTCTCTCTCACTATCATTACCTTTTGTTAAGTGGAGACGTGGCCCTGTTGTGCTGGACTATACAGACAGACATCTGGGAAAGCATTCTAGGCTGAGCGGTCATTTCTCATTTGAAGAGAATAACAGTGGGGGGGGGGGGGGTGGGACAAATGGAAGAGGAGTGACCTCACGCTCTGAACGGTTGCTACAGCTACGTCCCTATATGTCCCTGGGGGTCTGTAAAAGGCCACAGTCCAGGTGACACACACTGGTTCTGGAAGACCAGTTGAAGGTCTGAGATCATCCCTGGACAAAGAGAGAGGTGGGAATGGGGGGGGGGGGGTGGAGGTTGAGAGAAAGAGAAAAGAGAGCATTCTCTTCTAGGGATGACTCCATGAAGAGGGGAAGGGAGGAGAAGAGATAAAGGAAGGAGTGGTGAAACTATCAGTGCACACCGAGGGGAGCTTGCATCATAACATCCTTATGTTTGCCAAAGAAAACATATGCTTTGATTTGACAAGTGCCTTCTAGTCTTAAATTTCTAATAGTAAAGCCATCTAACAACTGCAAAGCTACTTTGAACATCTAAAAGGACCTAAAATACACTGCCCTTCCAGCAATTTAACAAACAACCTTGTCATTACTAGCACTAGGGTACAACAAACTGAGCCATGTCAAAGCCTTACATCCATCCCGTACGTACCTTTCGCATCTGTGACAGCAGGCCTTCAAACTCCTTCAGGTCCAGCGTGGGCCCGTTGTAGGAGGTGCAACTGTTGGCAGCCCGGCCCAGCCAGTATATGGTAATCAGAACCTGTGGAGGAATCATTAAAACAGGAGGAGGACTTAGAGCCAATATTAACAAGACAAGGTATTAACGTCACAGTCTTTAACTTTCCATTTAGTGGTATTTCATTGCCAATTGACCCACCCACACAGTTGACCAACTTTTGGTAACACTTTAAGGCTAACCAATTCCCAGTGGTCTCATACGACATAGCTTGGGCACAAGTTGTGTAATACATTATGCAAGACTGCTAGCACATGATACATTAGCTAATTTGCTCATCAGCAAAGTTGCTTGAAAAATGCTTTACAGGCCCAATATCCCACCTTTCCCTCCAAAACTGAGTAAACCTGACAAAATGCCATTCCAAAATCAATCTATGTTGATATGGGCAAAATAAGCATACTGTAAGCCACAAACGAAATTCCTGACAGCTCCTAGGTATACTTCACAACGCTAATGCTAACCGACAGCAACACAAGCATTCTCAACCACCTGAGAGCAATCAGAGAATTCAACATTTCACACAGTATGTCTATGGCGCAAAGGCACACTGTACCCATTAGCTAGCTGAATTATATCATATCTCACAGAGGAAGATTGAGCTAGCTTATATAAAAGAAAGATAAAGCTAACTCGGACATGTGTTGCAGACACATTGAGGTACAGTACTGACATATTCAATATTACGGATACATTCTGGACATATTATTTGGCAGTTTTGCCATTTGTGGTTTGTGCAGAGACCATACTGCACATAATTGATAATACACACAATTTCTCCACAGTTGTTCTTCCCCAATTGCATCAATTCGAGGTACTATTCTCCCTTGAGTGTTTATTTGATGTCAAGTCCAGTCATACAACCCAAATCCCCCTCCTTTCCACTTGTCTTTCATTTGTGAGGAGTACAAACAGTTTAATCAAAATGGCCACCAAAATGGTTCTCTTCCTGGTATATTTGGTCCACTCTTTCCCTATCACTGTGATAGCTAGCCAGGGGTTTCTGTACAAACAACACAAGACCTAGCCCATTGTCCCGGCCCAATGTCCTGGTCAATATGAACACAATGTGAACACACAGCTAGCTTTCGCTCTCTCTTTACCATTGCCACATGGGTAAGGTTACTTTACTATGCTAGCATAGCCCTGACAGGCTAATTTACTATGCCAACGTCATCTACTATCTATCCCATGTCCCTCTATGAAACTAGGCCTCTGTGTGGACTCAGCACTCTTGCGACTGTGGCCATATGGAGATCACAAAGGCTCTTTTATGTTGCAAGAACAAGCTGACTGATTGGCTGCTTTGTTTTATAATATCAATGTCTAGAGGGTATTCCTTTGATAAAACAGATTAGAGGTTGTCTTGGATGGTTTGTGGAATGTGTGGTAGACAGTAGTTGTAAGCACCCTTTTCAGACGTCAATCTAGGCTACAAAACAAAACGTAAACATATCTCACCCACCATGCACATCCAGTGCACTGTATCTAGAAGGCAAAATAATTATATTTACATTCATCACATCACCCACACTACCATTTAGCATGACACATATACAGAAAGGGAATTCAGGGAGTAGCCTGACTGGGATTCAAACTTGGATACTTGCAACTGTCAGTCCCAACACCTGTCTGTCAAACAGCAAGAGTCTGGAACTTCTTGCCAAGGTCATTAGCTGTTGTTCTAAGGACAGAAAACGTTTGTGTCAATAAATAACCTAGACAGAGTATAAATGTTCATACTACTCATGCTCTGCTTGTGCAATATACAGTAGGTTCAACAAATGTTCCAATGATAAATAAAACAACATACCTAATCTAGCTACACGTGTTGTAGTTACATCTTTGCAAACATCCTTGTGACAGCACGTCAAAGTGAAAGTATACACGACAAGCTAAACGTGCAACATCTTAAAAAGACCTGAGGTCATGCCTCTGTACGTCTGTTTCCTCCTCACTTTACAGTGGCTGTCTTTCCTGATACACTTCACTAGAGCAGTCACCTGACAAAATGTGTTCCTTCCTGCATGGGACAATAACCTCCTTGTGTCACAAGCACACACTCACGAGTGTGCACACAGCGCACACACACACAAGCAAGCACACCTGCTTGCATGAGCACACCCACCTTCCCAGAAGCAGTTCCATACCTACAGAACAATATTTACTCCAAAACATACCTACAACGTCATACGGAATAGATACCTTACTGTTTACGCCTGCATCAGTTTAACATTCCATGAGGCAAGCAGAATTCCATCCAGTCAAGCACGATAGTCCCTTTTCCTAGCCAAGTTCGAGCTGCGTTTACAAAACAATACAAAATACTCCTCCAACTATCTCATCTTCTCAGTCTGATGAGTCTCAGCAAAAAATGAATAATTGAATGCTGCTGCTGCAGTCTGCTACAATGAAAAGGCTACAGTCGACAGCGACACTAGGCTAGCTCCCTCTACAGCTGTTGGGAGTTTATGGGACGTTCTCATGCAGTGCAGTCTAATGTAGCGTTTCAGTGTCCCTCTGCTAAAATAGACAGCTGTGGGGCTAGAGTTTGTAGGCAGCCTTGGCAGAGTATAGTCACATATGTTAGACAGAGTATGCTATAGCAAGCCAAGTCAGGTAGAGAGCTCATATTGCTCACACTGCAGAGAATGACAAAAGCACTACGCTAGCTCGCTAGCTCCTCTTAAAGCAGCAGAGACAGGAGATAGATGGAGGGAGGGAGGGAGGGAGAGAGAGAGGGGGGCTAATGGGGTGGACTAACTAAGGGAGAGGGATAGGATGTAGAGAGATATTCAGAGATGGAGAAAAGCACAACAGAAAAAGAAAGAATGACAAACTAGAGAAGAGCCAGCCAGCCAGGCAGCCAGCCAGACCCATACATACGAGGACATAACAGACTACCAGACTATCAAACAATATAGAGAGGTGTAACTTACATTCGTGAGTTTCCTACTGCAGTCGGCAACCCTGCTAGGAAGAGAGAGAGATTAGGAGGATCATAGGTTCCATGTTAGAGAGCTGTCAAATGAGCTGTCAAATGAGCTGTCAAATACTCCACACTGTAGTAATGGAAAAACCCATCTGGGCTGAGAGGGAGAGAGTGGGAGAGAGAGAGGGAGGGAGAATGAGAGGAGCAACAAAGAGAGACAGAGAGAAAGAGCGAGAGAAAGAGAGAAGTAGAGGGGGACAAGGGGAGAGAGAGTAGCAGACCCCGTTGCTGCAGCCTCAGTTGTTTGACCCCGTTGCTGCAGCCTCAAGGTTGTTTGACCCCGTTGCTGCAGCCTCAAGGTTGTTTGACCCCGTTGCTGCAGCCTCAAGGTTGTTTGGATGCTTTTCTATAGCAGGCCTTATGTTTGCTTTTCATTCTCTCACTAACATATTTTTCATCAAACTACATAAGCACAAAATCATGTGTTAGAATGGTGACATATTGAACTATATCTACAGGTCCTGTGTCTGTCTGGTGTGTGCATGCGTTTGTGTGTGTCTGTGTGTGCGAGCCTCTGTGTGTGTGTGTGTGTGTGTGTGTGTGTGCGCTTGAGCACGTGTAATTCCATGTGTGTGTAGGTGAGCTGACCTAAGGCTACACCTGATACTTTCCTCACACACTTGTCAGCAGAGGTCATAGGTCAACCTAGTGGGCTTGTTCAGCTCCCACACACCGTTCCATGTCGTAATGACCTTTACAGGTCAATAGTGTTACAGAACTACTCCCACATGAGTGGGATTATTGTGGAACTGCCAATCAAATTACTCATGTCCAGATCGTTAGTAGGTGGAAGCTTATTGATGTGAGGAATGAAACACTTCCATTAGGCTACATGTCAATCTGCTTGTTCATACCGAACTTCTTTTACCAGGTTGGCTGAGAACACTCTCTTTAAAGACCTAGATAAGAGTTGCAGGAGAAAGGAGATGGTTTTAATGGATGGATGCAGAGGATGATTTTGTAGCCAAGACACCAGGGAAAACACCAGCCTGAGTGTTATCCCAAGTGCCATGGGATCATGTAGATTCACTAATCCCTACACAATATGGATCAGTTCATGCTTGGCTGTTTTGAGGTTTAGGCAATTTGTAGATCAGGTATTCTGTGCAGCACCTAGCCCTGTCAGATCCAATTACTAATAGAAAGGTTCTATAGCAATTAGAAGATATTTTGAAGATGTTCTCTTTGCTCCCATTTCTGGCGGCTTTGATAAAAAGACATGTAAAGGTGATCCTGTTTCCACAAAGTTAGAAGCACAGAATCTACTAGAATGTAATTGTATGCTGTAGTGTTAAGATTTCCTTTCACTGGAACTAAAGGGCCTAGCCCGAACCATGAAAAACAGCCCCAGACCATTATTCCTTCTCCACCAAACTTTACATTTGGCACTATGCATTCAGGCAGGTAGCGTTCTCCTGGCATCTGCAAATCCTAGATTAATCCGTCAGACTGCCAGATGGTAAAGCGTGATTCTTTACTCAAGTTTTAAAGAAAGAGTGAGAAATACAGTAGATAGGTGACACCAAAAGCCAGTTTGAGGTCCGTTTCTCCACCTCCCTCTCCTCCAACAGAATGGCCCTGTGTCATTTCACCTTCCTCCCCTCCCTCTCTCCTTCCTCCTCTCCTCTTGCTTGACTAAATACACAGAGACAGGTCTCTTTTCTCTATGCTACCTTGATTACTTGCATAACAACATCTAAAGGCTGCCTGAGAAAGAAGGCAATTTGATTCCACTAGGTATTAGATCACTGCTTGCGATTGTGTCTCGCTCTCTCGCTCTCTCCACCTGTCACGTATCTTGGAAATGGATGTGTTTTCATCAACAGATGGTACAGAGGACATATTTCAGGCCTTAGGTCATTGTGTGGAGTTGTCTCTATATGTACCCCCATCCAAATCTGTTTTCTATATATGAAGACACCTGTCATACCCTGAACACTAGGTAGTGTGGCAGGAGAAAAGGGTATATCTGCACACTAAATCTAAGACGGTAACAAGGGCATATAAGTCGCACACACACTTCCCTTAGGCCACACCTGAACTCTTCAAGGCATCATTATGTCATGATAGAACCAGTCGAGTAACCCCCAAGACCTGTTAAGTTTGACATTACTCTGTCACAAAGTGAACCTCTCTACCTCTCCCCCTACTATCACTCTCTAAATATCTCTCTTTCAGTCTCTCTCTCCTCTACCTCCCTGTCACTACCTTGGTCTCTCACTCTACCTTTCTCTCCGCTTCTCTCTCTCTCCCTGTCTCTCTCTCTGTCACTCTCTCTCGCCCTGTCTCTCTCACCATCTCTCTCTCTCTCACCATCTCTCTCTCTCATCATCTCTCTCTCTCTCTTTCTCTCCGTGTCTCTTTCTCTCTCTCTGCCTCTCTCTCTCCCCGTCTCTCTCTCCCTGTCTCCCCCCCATCTCTCTCCCTCCGTCTCTCTCAGTGATGTAGAAAGACAAGCAAATGGATGGAAATAGATCAAACACATGGATGAAAAGACAGAGAGAGATAGACGGACAGACAGGCAGACATACATACATTCAGGCTGATGGATAGACAGACAGACATTCAGGCTGAAACACAGACAGACAGAACAACTGTTCAACCACCCTACTGACCACCTACTGGACAGTGAGCCACTCAGCCAGCTAGTCAACCAGCCAGCCTGACAGCCAGTCAAACAGACAGGGAAGCAGGTGTGCGTGATGTCTTACTTGGCGTTGGGGCGTGTGGAGGTGTCCTGCAGGTCGCCAGGGTCAAACAACTGAGAGCCCTTCAATCCCAGCTCCTCACAGCCACGTAGGAACACATTCAGGTTGTCCTGAAGGGAGAGAAAAAACACTCAATTACTAAGAGAGGACGCTCTATAACTTAAAGACACTATTACTTAGAGAAAGGTCAATAGATAGAAGCAGAATACACTGAGGTTGTCCAGTGCACATGCAAGCACACACACACACCTCAGAACGAGAAAATATGATCTCAACAGTGTTTGTCCGTCACAGGCTGCTGGTTCAACCACTTTTGCTCCTCAAATGATCCTCACTCATTCTTCCTGGTTTATCTCTCTTTAAGACTATTTCTCAGATTTTAACTCATATCTCTCTCTCGTCTCTTGTCTCTCTCTGGCGAAAGTATTCACCCCCCTTGGCATTTTTCCTATTTTGTTGCCACTTCGAAGATGCAAAATATTTTCTATTGTGAAACAAACAAGAAATAAGACAAAAAAACTGAAAACTTGAGCGTGCATAACTATTCACTTTTTGCCCATTCTTCAAGGCAAAACTGCTCCAGCTCCTTCAAGTTGGATGGTTCTCTCTCTCTCTCTCTCTCTCTTTCTCTCTCTTTCTTTCTCTTCACTTGTCACTTATCTTGGAAATGGATGTGTTTCCATCAACAGATGGTACAGAGGACATATTTCGGCCTTAGGTCATTGTGTGGAGTTGTCTCTTTATGTACCCCCATCCAAATCTGTTTTCTAGATATGAAGACACCTGTCATACCCTGAACACTAGGTAGTGTGGCAGGAGAAAAGGGTATATCTGCACACTAAATCTAAGACAGAAACAAGGGCATATACTTTGTAGAGCCACCTTTAGCAGCAATTACAGCTACAAGTCTCTTGGGGTATGTCTCTATAAGCTTGGCACATCCAGCCACTGGGATTTTAGCATTTCTTAATATTACCAAGTTCCTTTGGCTTTGATGCCTCATGATTGAGCATAGCTCTGTTCAAGCAGAGTGTGATTTTGCTGTGATCTGATAGGGGTGTCAGTGGACTGACTGTGAACGCTCTGAGACTCTGGGTTGAGGTCAGTGATACAGTAGTCTACAGTACTACTGCCAAGACATGAGCTATATGTGTACCTACCGTAGGAGTCCCGTTTTTGTTGGTTATGTTGTCATAGTTGTGTCTAGGGGGGCATATGGGGGAGGGAATTCTGTAACCTTTCGGTAGGTGTTTATCAGGTTCTTGTCCAGTTCTGGCATTTAGGTCGCCACAGACTAGTACATGTCCTTGGGCCTGGAAATGGTTGATCTCCCCCTCAAGGATGGAGAAGCTGTCTTCGTTAAAGTATGGGGATTATATAGGTAGCACACATGAGGACATTTTTCTCTGTTGAGATGATTTCCTCATTAATTTCTAGCCAGAAATGTTCCTGTTTTGACTAATTTAATAGTGGGTTAGGTCTGCTCTATACCCCCTGAGTCTCTTCCCTGTTTCACACCTGGTATAGTTTGGTGGATGGGAATACCAGCTCTCTGTAACCTTGAGGGCAACCAGTGGGTCCATCTCCTTTATACCATGTTTGCGTAGGATGACAATGTCTGTAATTCCAATTTCTTTGATGAAGTTTGGGTTCCTGCTCTTTAGGCCAAAGACAGATGACCTCAGGCCTTGTATATTCCAGGATGAGATAGTAAAAGATTTGTGTTCCATAGTGTCTAGTGTTGTTTTTGTGTGGTTTAAGCCCGGACCATCACAGTAGGTGTGAGCAGAGCATGTTGAGCATCTGATACATACATCTTAGGTCGCAGGATGGTGCTTGGGCAGGTGTAATAGTGGGGGTTGGGCCTTTTTCTCTGCTCACGGCCTGGGCATATGTCCTGCTGTCATGTTAAGGTCCTTGCCGCAGGGGCGGGGGGCATGGGGTGGGCAGAAGGGGCTTAGGTCTGATATGGGGGGACCAGGGGTTACTTGAGGTGGCCTTATCTGGTTGCGGTGTGGCTGGTGATGCTGTGGTCTGGGTTTAGGTTCTCTTGGAGTGGGTTCTCTCAGTGCAGGTCCTTCAGGTTTTTGCAGGTCTGGGAGGGTGTATTTCTAGTCTAGGCGGGGTGTGGGCTATCAAGGGAGCTGACAGGTGGGCTGTTTGGGGGGGGGGGGGGGTCTGTTGGGTTGGTGGGTTCTGTGTTGTCTGACCCATTGTGGTGTTGATGTTGTGGTCTGGGGTGGGTTGTTCTTCTGGCTTCTCTGGGGGAGTGTCCTGCTCTCTGTCACCCCTTAGATTTCTCACCTCTTCCTTCAGTGCTACATTGAAATATTGACAGAGGTTGTTTCAATTTCCTCAATATCTAGTATTCTGAGTTTCCACCCTGGGCCAATACTCTCTCTCTTGACATAGGGGTAGTGTGTGTGCTCTTATAGCACTGTGCCATGCCAGGGGATAATCATTATGGAAAATTAAGTTGCTTATGTTCCCCTCTTTGTAGCAGTCAGCAAATAGTGTCTCTGGATTGTCCTTGAGGAGCTTTTTTTGTACTTATTCCGTGCAGTGTTATTTTTAATATCCATGGGGTACTTTATTGTAATGACCTCTACACAGGGATTGTCAGGTCCTGACCGTAGGGAGGCCTCTGGTCTATGTTGGTCACGGTCAGGGCCTGACTGGAGAGTTTTAGTAAACTCTATGCTTTGGTTTGTTAATGATCCCCAATTAGAGGTAGCTGAGCTGCGTTGTCTCAAATTGGGGATCCCATTTAAGTTAATTCATTTCCACCTGTGATTGTGGGTTTTTGTGTTTGTACGGCGTACACACCAGTTCATGGTCGCGTTTGCTCCTTTTGTTTGTTGTTTTACCTAATAAAAGGAATGTCTGTTCATTACAGCTCTGCTCCTCGAGTCCTGTCTTATAGCAACCGTGACAGGGATAAACCATGGGCGCTTCAAAGGCCTCTGCATTTGAGTGGGGACGGCTGGGGAACTCTCCTGCCATTGTTAGGCTCAAGGGTTTTCGCACCTTTCACATCACACTTACGTGCTAATTGAAGTTGCAGCCAGTTCAGGTCAGTAATGTCCTAGCAGCTTGGTAGCTTACTTATTAAGCTTTTTATAACACAATTACCTAGAGATTCTCTGTCTCTCTCTCTCCTCTATCTCTCTCTGTCTCTCGCCCCTTCTCTATCGTTCTCTCTCTCGCGCTCTCATACAGACCTTGTCAGGTGTCCTGCAGTCCTTTGTTCTGTTGGTGCAACCTGACACTTCTAAGGCTCCTGTCCCCTTCTCTTCTCCAGTTCCCAGCCTCTCTCACTCTCTTCTCTCTCATTCTCCCTCTCTCTACACAGACTCATATGTACGCACGCACATGCACACAGAGCAGGATTTTCTCACGTTCCAGAGGCTTTCTCACTGTGCTAAGCTCCCGCCCATTTGGCTTCCTGTACGTTTGGGAGAGTCCCATCTCTGTACCCTGGAGAGGAGACTCCACCCATAGACACACACACACACACACACACACACACACACACACACACACACACACACACACACACACACACACACACACACACACACACACACACACACACACACACACACACACACACACACACACACACATACACACACACACACAGAGGGTGTGAATGGATATTGCTCTGCCAGCAGGATACGTAAAAGACTATCAGCAAGAAAGTAGCACAAATATTTTTCACAATATTGAGCAATTGGTAGTATTCTCCCAAATCAGCACTGCATACACCCTGATACAAAATATTGACATGCATTTCAACATCTGCAAGGTTTTGCTCTTCCCATCTATATGTTCCATATCTATACACACTATATATTCAAAAGTATGTGGCCACCCCTTCAAATAGGATATAATATGGTAGACCACACAAGCTCATAGAACGGGAACTTCGAGTTGCAACACTCACCGCTGCTCAATTGCAACTCAAACTGTTCTTCAGGAGATAAAAAGATGGGTTTCCATGGCCGAGCAGCCGCACACAAGCCTAAGGTAACCATGCAAAATTCCAAGCATCAGCTGGAGTGGTGTAAAGCTTGCCGCCACTGGACTCTGGAGCAGTGGAAATGCGTTCTCTGGAGTGATGGTGGGCCACCAAAAGCGTTGACGCAGGAAGGCAAGGGTCCGGTTCATACCAGGGTGACAGGTGAGGTGGGTAGAATGGCCCCACTGAAGAACATCAGAGCAAACACAATCTGGAACAAGCAGAGCATTACTAGGACCATTACCTGGGTCAGGCTGGTTCTGCTGAGCCTGGCGGATACGGGACTCGGTCTCCCAGGTGACGGCGGCAACAATGCAGGTGGATGGCACAATGGCTTCTGGCTCGGAACCAATGTTGTCAGTGGTGAACTAGCGGGAGAGTGCATCAGGCTTGGTATTCTTCTAACCGGGGCGATAAGTGAGGGTGAAATTTAATCTACCGAAGAACAAGGCCCACCTGGCTTTCCGGGAGTTCAGACATTTGGCGGGTCTGGATGTAGGACAGGTTTTTATGGTCAGTCCACACGATGAAGGGGTGTACAGAGCCTTCCAACCATTGTCAAGAGCCAGCTTAACTGCCAGGTGTTCCTGGTTTCCAATGTCAAAATTCCTCTCTGCAGGTGAGAGCTTACGGGAAAGAAATGCACATGGGTGGATCTTCTGATCAGAGGGGGAACGTTGTGACAGAAAAGCACCTACCCCGGTGTCAGATTGGGGACTGTCTCTCCCACACCGTTTGCACCCAAAAATTTCTGCAAGCTCCGAGGTTGCCATCGTAACGCTTGGGAGTCGGAACAAACGGGTCACGGGCGGGGGAAAAGGACTAGGGGCTGGTTGTGAGCTCTGGGTGAGGGTTCGGCCCTGTAGGTCAGAAAGGCTCAGTGAAAACTCCTTGATGTGCTCCAGAAGGGTTTTCAGGGTTTGGTCATGTTGCTCGAGCAGGGCGCCTTGGCCGGCGAGGGTTTGGTGGAGAGGATCTAAGTCTGCTGGGTTCATATCTCTGGCCAGATTGTACTGTTTGGCCTGTCGGAGCAGGTGAACCCAAATGCAGACTCAGACGAGGAGACCGGGATAGGTAACCAATATATTTATTGAAAAGCGGGAGAGGAGATGGGGTGCAGTACAGGGGAAACACGGGTGGGTAGTAGGGAATCCGGACTGAGGCCGAGGCTGGGGGCAAGAAGATTAGGAACCGGGTAAGCAGGTCTGAATGTACTGTATGTTGCCTAACATAGCGTGTTGTCAACTATTCAATCATATTTTTCACCAAAAATCTGAATTTTTTATACAAATTAAATGTACCCTATTCTTAATCCACCATGTTTTTTTTACTGACATTTTAGCCACCTGGTTGAGCACATTTGTTGATGTTTTATGTAGCTTTTTAGCCTTTTTACATTTTAACAATTTATTTTCATATTCCTACTCTTCAAGGTCTCTACTAACAGGAATGGTGCAGTATGAATCCCTCATCAACCGAATTCCTGCCTTTTATCCCATATCTTTGGTGACTGATTTTGAGTTCTTACAGCCCTCGAAGTGGGCAAAGTTAGAGAGCCACAACACTGAACTGCAGCCATCCAAAAGGATACAAATTATGTAAATTGATGTAGGAGGGCTGGGGAGTTGACCAATCAAGTTCAAGTGAAGATTTCTTTCATATCCACTTCTAAATTCATTTTCAAAACATGCTCTACCAGATGATTGAGAATAGGGTTAAAGGGATTTTAATGATTTAAATAAGGTTGTTTCCACTTAGAGAAATCCATTTACTGAAATCTCCAAATATACTTCACCAAGCACACTACAAACAAAACCTTCTTGAAAATTCCAAACTATTCACTTACAACTTGTGGGAGCCTGACTGGCTATGTGAGTAACTGGTTGGTTAATGCCTGCATTGCTTATAAAGGGTCTGTTCATGATCAATAAGTGTATTGTTAAGCATAACTGGTTTAGTTTACTATGTGTGATTTAGGGGACACTGTGCCTTAAAGGTAGACTCAGCAAAGCACAAAGTAAACAGCAGTGGGTCAAATTCCACAACAACTAAAAGTGTTGAAGCGCGAAGCTTAACTAATTTCTCAACTGTTTTGGTCCCGTAGCTACCATGTTGTAGCAGTGTGAAGCGAACCCGTAGTTACCACATTGTAGCAACGTGAAGCGAACCCATGCACATGCACAAATACTCTGTGTGACTGTGTGAGAGTAAATAGAGCTCATCAGAATATCTGTGGTGCTGCTCTTGGCAAAGTCATAACAGTGAATCTACTTTTAAAACTGCCAGGAAATATCACGACACAGGCCACAAGGCTAGGGCCTACTAGTGTCAGCTGTTGCATCATACACAAGCCTTTTCTTAGCTAGCTACCCCATCAACTCAAAACCTTTCCTGGTATATTCTATAGTCAGTAAACAAGAAACCAAGAACAGCAAAGAAACCAAAACTATCTCCCTCCACACTGCAGCTGCCCCCAAACCATCTCACTCCACACTGCAGCTGCCCCCAAACCATCTCACTCCACACTGCTGCTGCCCCAAAACCAACTCCCTCCACACCGCTGCTTCCCCTAAACCATCTCCCTCTACACAACAAAATTCCTCCTTTCTTCCTCTCTTCCAACAACACGTGGCCCGATGCCAAAAATAACAGGAACGTAAACAAACATGCGGACAGAGGACCACACAGAGGAAATATTTGTGACAAAGATGTGTGTATGTGCATGTACGTGTAGTTGAAACCACTTGACAAACCCATGTCCAGTACTCGTCTTGTACAATAACATACTACATGTATGTGTGTATGAACCGTTTGTGTGCGTACGTGTGTGTGGTATGGGGTTACTGGTAGAGGAAACTGGGTGGAGGCCGCAGCTGAGATGATTGACAGAAACCTCTAGTAATGGAGGGCTCTTGATGGCAGACACTGATGTCTACATCAACACACACAGCGCTCCAGCCACTGCCCTGGGGTTTCACAATTATACAGTGTCATGCACACATCTATTGGTTATCAGGTTCTAATAATACAGAATACTCCCAAAAGTGCAAACTTAAAGCTAAATGTAGTGCACCTCAAACACTCTGTTACTTTTAAACATTTGACCTATGAATTTGAACCCAGGTCTGCTACCAACCCGTGGGTGGCAGGTAGCCTAGCGGTTTGAGCGTTGGGCCAGTAACCGAAAGGTTGCTGGTTCGAATACCCAAGCAGATAAGGTGAAGAAAACCTGTCTGTGTCCTTGAGAAAGGCACTTACCCTAATTTGCTCCAGGGGCTGACCCTGTAGGTAGGCCGTCATTGTAAATATGAATTTGTTCTTAACTGACTTGCCTAGAAAAAGAAAAGGTAAAAAAAAAGAAAACTGCTAGCCCTCTTCAGCAGTACACCAACCAGCTGTAGTCCAGGGAGTGTGACTTATTAACACTGTGTCTTAGTACGGCTTGCTAATACTGAGACTCAGTATGGCTTGCTAACACTGAGCTTTCCTAACGCCCTGGACCAGAGCTACCAATCAACCCTGATTACACAACAGGGAATTCCAGAAAGAGCTATTTTCCCATTAGGCTGTAACAGGAAGGAAGAGGGAGAGCCTGGTTTGGCCTGTGTTTTATTATGATGTGTTTGTATGTGTGCTTGTTGAAGTCCAGTTTTGCTCTGGTCTGGAACACTTGTGTAGATTGTGTAAGCGCAACTATAAGCCATATAGGCTCGAACTGTCACTCACGGACATGCGTGTGACAGCGGTGGTATGGTTTAACTACTGCAAACAACAGTCAACAACCATGGGGGTTTTCTTTGGATACGCAGGTGTAAGGTGTTACTCTAATGCACAAGCGCACGTTTGAGCACAACCATAGGACCCCCTGCAGTTTGCATACCAGCGCAACATCGGGGTGGATGATGCAATCATCTACCTTCTGCAGAGGGCCTACTCTCACCTGGACAACGCAGGTTGCACTGTGAGGGTTATGTTTTTTGACTTCTCCAGTGCCTTCAATACCATTCAGCCCCTGCTACTGGGTGAGAAGATGAGGAGGATGAAAGTGGAAGCACCCTTAGTCTCCTGGGTCACGGACTACCTGACCGGTAGGCCACAATTTGTGCGACTACAGAGCTGTGTGTCAGAACGGGCAGTTAGCAACACAGGGGCCCCCCAGGGAACGGTCCTGTCCCCCTTCCTGTTCACCCTCTACACCTCAGACTTAAGATATAACTCTGAAACATGCCACCTACAGAAGTTCTCGGATGACTCTGCTATTGTAGGGTGCATCAGGGGTGGGCAGGAGGAGTACAGGAGCACAATCAGTGACTTTGTGTTGTGGTGTGAGCAGAACCACCTTCAGCTCAACATCAGCAAAACAAAGGAGATGGTGGTGGACTTCAGGAGAACCAAGGCACAACTGACTGCAGTCCCTATACAGGGGATGGATGTGGAAATGGTTGGGTCATACAAGTTCCTGGGAGTCCATATGGACAACAGGCTGGAATGGGCTGGTAACACCAGGGCCCTGTACAAAAAGGGACAGAGCCGACTCTACTTTCTGAGGAGGCTCAGGTCCTTCAACGTGTGCAGTAAACTACTGCATACCTTCTACCAGTCTGTTGTGGCCAGTGCCATCTTTTTTGCAGTGGTGTGCTGGGGAGCTAACATCAAAGCCGGTGATGCTTCTCGGGTAAATAAGCTGATCAGGAAGGCTAGCTCTGTCCTGGGGATGAGCCTTGACACTCTAGAGGAGGTGGCGGAGAGACGGATCCTGGCCAAACTGCTGGCCATCATGGACAACGTCACCCACCCTCTGCACTCTATGGTTATGACGCAGAGGAGCACTTTCAGTCACAGACTGATCCCACCACGGTGTGCCAGAGAGGGCTACAGGAGGTCCTTCCTGCCGGCGGCTATTAGACTATATAATGCCTCACCGGGGTGCCGTGCCGTTGGCAACATAGATCTGGAACTGTTGGGGTGCTAGGACCTAGTTTAACAATTATGCATCCATCCGTGAGTAACTCTGGTCCGTCAGCACTCATTCACTCAGGACCTATTTATTCATACAGGTCTGTATATACACATACTCATGTACAGTTGTTATATCATATCACGTGCAATATTGCTAGTAATTCTTGGACCTAACTTACGTAGGCATTCACTCAGGAATGCATATTAGTATCCTGCCAATTGCACCTTTTCTCATTGCTTTTAGTATATCGAATGTGCAATACGTGCAGTTGTCTGTAATTAAACCCTGCGCACTAAGGACTGTATTTTAAGGGAATTACTATTATTACCCCAAATGATATCATACACACATTTAGCTATTAAAGTATCTCTTCCTGTCATTTACCTGTACAGTTTGTGTAACCATGCTAGTATTCACTTATCTGTAAATATAACTGTATACTTAACTGTACAGCTAATTTAACCCTGCAAAATGTTCACTTACCTGTTCATTTACCCAGTCTGTCTATTAAGTAAACTATTATTACCCTCGCTCATATCATACGCATTTTTAGCTACTGAAGTATTTCTCTGCCATCGACCTGTATAGTATAGTTAACCATCCAACATCCACCAATGTATAGTGTACATATTCAGCCAACCACCCATACTATGCTATGTCTTTTTATAGCTTTTATTTTTTTTGCACTCCAGATATCTTGTATTTCTATACTTTTTCATCCTGCCGCTCTATGTATCATGTACCGTATATCTGTCTTTTGTGTACCTTTATTGTGGCATTTTGCACCTGCCCTGTGTTTTGTTGTAGCTGCTTGACAATGAAATCCCCCCCGGGGATCAATAAAGTACCTATCTATCTACAGGCCTACCCTACATGTGTGAGTGCAACCATGTGGTTTATAAGCCTAGTTTACAAGCCTTGTTTACAAACCTGGTCTAGTTCAGTAGGCCACAATGTTCAGGTAGAAATAAATTATGAAGAACAGCGCTACTAGTAATTTCTATCTGCAAAGTTCCACAATGCTTCCCTACTAAACGTGGCCCTGGTAATCCTGTAGGCTCTATGCATTATACTGCCTCCCACATTCTATTTGTACTTCCTACCGGGGTGCTGACTTCCGGAGCGATTACCGTTCTTGTTTATATCATTAGCTTACTATCTAGCTAACTGTCGTCAATGCATTTCTGACTGAAATTGTTCGCAATGACTACGTTTAAATTACATACACAATAAACGTTTATGAGAACGTAGCAAATAAGAGTTGAAACAAATTAGCTAGCTAGCTAACGTGAGCTAGCAATTTTAGCTGGCCAGGTCGTATTGAAAGCTAGCTAATAGCCAATGCCATGGCAAGCAATGTATGAATTAAGCTAGCTAGCTAGCCTGTTATGCTACCAACGACGCTAACCGTTAAGCTAGCTAACGTCAGCAAGTTAAATAAATAACATAGCTCTGAGTCTGGCTGGCACTGACAGGACTATAGAGTAAAGTTAAATACAACATGGTGAAGGTGAATGAAATTGTTCAACATCTTGCTAGCTAGCAACATTAGCAAAGCCAGCAGCAGTCACATATTGGCTACCTAGCAACATGACATAATTTCTCATTTCTGGAGGCAGTGGAAACGCAATTTGAGCTAGTACACAAAGGCCATCCTAACATGGGTTGACTTCAAAGTTCCAATTGAAACAGGGCTTAGGTGTACTACAATATACATGTAAAGAATGAGGGGTATAGGGCTGGTGAAATATATTAATCTACAATGGGACTTGGTACTCACCTTCATGGTTGTCTATGTAGCTTCCTATATACATATTGAACCCCCTTTCGTTCTTGCTAGCTGGAGTCTCGGAGGCTGATTTAACAATTCGATGTACATCATTAATATTAATTTGAGGCAAGTCCTGAAAACACCTAGTAAAAAACTGCGACATAATGGTAGTAATGTTATATTGTCGATAACAACTAGACTGACTTCCATTCTATAGTATGGAAGTCAGTCTAGTATGGAAGTCAGTCATGGAATGTGCATAAAAGCAAAAGCATTATGCCGTGAATTGCTTGTGCCCACTCACATACAGTACGTATCAATGACTTACTAATGTCCCTCTTCTCCTCCCACTCACTAGTTCCTTGTCCATGCAAATGGAGGACCAGTATTGTGTAGATGAATAATTGATAACCCCTGTAATTCTATTCAGAAAGACTGACGCGACACCAGATTAACTGTTCTCTCAGGTCTTGTAGACAGAAATCACTAGACATTTAATGGAGAGAAACAGTAGCTATGCAAATAGAAAGTAGGTCCAGAACAGAAACGGGGGAAGAGAGAAAGAGAGAGACTGTTGCTTTTAACTTATATATCTTCAGAAAGTGAGACAGAGAGAGGGGGAAAGAGTGACAGTGAGAGAAAGAGACCAAAAATAAAATATTGAACCACAAGCAGAGTCAAAGAAAACACAGGGCCATTGTGATATAGACACATTAAGTTAGAAGATTAGGTTGAAGTGGCGCCCAGACGCTGGTCTTGGGTAAGTCATTGAATGCTGCCCATTATTCCTATCTCACAATAGTGACAAATCTGACCAAAATAATAGCGACAAATCTAGTAAAGTTTTTGATGCATAACGAAATGCCAACATCTCATAATAGCAGCAAATCTAGTCAAGATATACTGGGTCTACTGTCTGCTGTAGTATGTCATAACCTTGTGGTAAAACCATGAAATGGGGCTCGTCTCACAGTGTTGCCAGTCTAACAGAGTTTTACACTAATAACTGATCCCAGGGTTGTCCCAGTATGTCTGGGCCTGGCTAACCAGCAGACTCAAGCCAAGCCAAAACAACGCAGAAGATGGGGGGAGGGGGGGAGAGAAAGAGAGCGAGAGAGAGGCTGACTCTCCACTCTAATGGACTAAAGGAAAAAAGTTTCCTTCCTCTCCTTTGATATCAGACTCTATACATCAGACAATGTAATGAGGAGCTGGATGCATTTCCACAAGCTTCTTGTTGAAAGACATGCAGCAATTAGTTGTGGGGAGACTCTTTTTATCCTATTGGTTGGAGGGGGCACTATTCTGTCTTCTGGTATGTGGAGTACAATAATATGAACTCTGAGGCTGAACACAGTTAAGATAGAGTTGACAATACAGCCCTACAAGCACATGCATAAATACATGTGTATGAACGCATGCATGCACACCAAGATACATATATACACATATATATCCACCCATACTTAATGTATTTACTCACATTAACACACACACACACACACACACACACACACACACACACACACACACACACACACACACACACACACCGACATGACACATGCACACACACGTTCCCACAGACACACACAGAGTTGTTAATTGAATGCTGCTTTGAGGTTTGCACCCTTCCATTGCTCCCAAGTGTTTGACAGACAGAGGTTGAGTATTCTTATAGCCTGGAAGTTGATGAAGTGACTGTACTGTCTATCTGTGAATAACTTAAAGTGCAGAATAGACTGTACATTATTCAGAAAGGAACAGAGGTAGATTGAGAGGAAGGGGGAGGTGGAGGGAGTGAGGGAGGGGAATGGGAGGATAGGGAAACTAAATGGAGGGAGAAAAGGGGAATAGCTGGAAGAGGAAGAGAGGAGAGGGGAATCAAAAGGGGGAGAAGAATGGAAGGAGAGGAAGATAGAGGGGGAGAGAAATGGATTGATGGCAGAAGGAGAGAACTCACCAGGCCAGCGATGGGAGTGGGTAATCTGTTAATCTTCTTCACCAAGCCAGGTTTGATGGAGCTCAGCAACCTGAGAGAGAGAGAGAGAGAGAGAGAGAAACCACAAACATCTGATTCAAAATCAATCAGATATGTCTACAAAACATCAATATCTACAGCTATGAATGGATAACATCTGTTAAGGTATTGTTAGCAACAGTCCCAGCAGATAACATCTGACACTAGCAGTATGATTTAGACACTCTCCGGGTGTCTTTGATTAGACAGAAAGCAGTTTAGTTTTGTTTTATGGCTAGAGGGAGGGCTATAGACCTAAACTTCCTTAGAGAACCCGATATGAATGTAGCTGATCATCATAATCAGAAAGTCCACAGCTAGTGAACTTCAATGTATCTTATTCATCATCTGTTGCTCTGAAGGAATCTGATGCATTTCATGTAGGAAGAAGATAGAGAAGGAGAGAGAGGGATAGATTGAGAGAAAGAGACAGAGAGAGAGGGATAGATTGAGAGAAATATAGAGATACAGACAGGCACAACAAACAAACAAACAAATAAACAAAAAAATAACAACTAAAGAAAGAATGAATAAAAGAAAGAAGGAATCAGAAAACAGACCCTCCCCCATTGTGTGTCCTATGTGGCCATCTTGGGAGGTTAGCGTTGACACTGGCTCTAAATCAGCTGGAAGGACTTAAGGACACATGCTGCTCCCCACTCCCCTGTATATTAGAACAGGTCTCAGAGCAGTTGGAGTGGATAGTGATAATGACAGGGCAGAACCAGACGAAGAGAAAAACCCTCTGTCCTCACGGCCCTCGAGGGGGCTGTGGTAAGTTGGAGCACATGGCCACAGCCTTGGACTGCTGTCAGAGTCACAGACAGGCCTTGAGAGACTTAAATACACACCCAGACACACAGACAAACACGTGACGCACGATCATACACTAGTGTGTTAGTGTGTTAGGATGTACCTGGCTTTAGTGTATCCAGTCATGTTATTCCTGAGGAAGTGGGCATGAGTGATTGGGATAATGTTGTCAGGCCATGGTTCCCAACACATTACTTACACACAGATAACTGTAGCTATAATACATTATTGTACACAAGCACTACTATCAAAAACGAAATCTGTCAAAAACATGGGAAGACACGAAACAAGACCCCCCTTCTTATGTTCTACAACTAAACACTGAACTCAAGTCAATCCTCCACCCCTCCCCACTCAAGGTAACCTCATCAAAAACAAAACATGAGAAAAAAGGGTGTGAGGGTGTCAAATCCAAAACAGATAATTTCCTCGTGGTCCAGCCTTTCCCTTGTTTTGAGAGCGCACATGGTCCACAGGGGACATTCACCAACTTCCTCCACTTCCTCCCAAGATGTTTTTAGAAAGATCCTGAGGGGATCTTATCTGATCCTACGCCTGTTATTGCTGTTCCACCTGAGGAATGCACTACAATAGTTCCCCCTATCTGATTCCAGACCTGTTACTACGTCCTGTTGTTGAGGAATGCACTACAATAGTTCCCCCTATCTGATTCCAGACCTGTTACTACATCCTGTTGTTGAGGAATGCACTACAATAGTTCCCTGTATGTTCCTCATCAACGCCAGAGCCAACGTGACATAAGCATCTTCTGATGACAATCACCGTGGTTATGATACGTTATGATACGCTTGGAAGGCAATGTGATTCTATCTCAAACGCTGAGTGGAAGAGAGTGGAGAGGTTGAGTTGGATTGAGATGCTTGGCTGCTGATGATGAGATAGGGGAAGGGTTAGGTGTAAGGGAGCCGCTGGTTGTTGACAGTGTTTCACACATGACTGTGGTTGTAAAGAGTAAGGGGAAAAAGTGTATTTTCTATGATCGATAATATGGTAAGATAATGCTGGTCTTTCAATAATTGCGATCGATTAGAAAATGACTTATCACGCATGCACGCACACACACGTGCACACGCACACACACTACAGACAGTGTACATAGAGACAGTGTAGACAGAGTACATACAGTAGAGAGCCACAATTCACTGTGAAAACTGTCAACAACCTACAGTAGGATTACCAGTCTGTTTGAGTTGACCCCACTGAAGTCCTTCAAAACCCTCAAGCCCCTTCATGGTATCCAGGTGGCTGTACTGAGCCCCTAGGCTGTCTGTGCTCTTTACTACACTAACAGAATCCACACACTAGAATTTAGTGCGAAGACCGAGACCATTACATCTCCTAGATTTACTCCACTGCTGAAAAGGACAGGGTCATACCGTAAAGTAAAGTATGTCCTATCCACAGGATGAGGAACATGTCTGATAGACAGACAGACAGACAGACAGACAGACAGACAGACAGACAGACAGACAGACAGACAGACAGACAGACAGACAGACAGACAGACACTTTATTGATCCCAAGGGGAAATTTCATCGTCAAGCAGCTACAAAAAAAACACAGGGCAGGTGCAAAATGCCAGAACGAAAATATACAAAAGACAGATACACAATACATGACACATGTGGTGCGGCAGTATGAAAAAGTAAAAAAATACAAGAAGTCTGCAGTGCAAAAAGCTATAAAAAGAAAATTGCATAGTATGGGTAAACATTACATGGTAACACAGGATGAGGAACATGTCTGAAGGGAAGGAGGGAGACTAGATAGATAGATAGATAGATAGATAGATAGATAGATAGATAGATAGATAGATAGATAGATAGATAGATAGATAGATAGATAGATAGATAGATAGATAGATAGATAGATAGATAGATAGATAGATAGATAGATAGATAGATAGATAGATAGATAGATAGATAGATAGATACTTTATTGATCCCCCGGGGGGGAAATTTCATAACAGGATGAGGAACATGTCTGAAGGGAAGGAGGGAGACTATAGCTGTAACACAGGATGAGGAACATGTCTGAAGAGAAGGAGGGAGACTATAGCTGTAACACAGGATGAGGAACATGTCTGAAGAGAAGGAGGGAGACTATAGCTATAACACAGGATGAGGAACATGTCTGAAGGGAAGGAGGGAGACTATAGCTGTAACACAGGATGAGGAACATGTCTGAAGAGAAGGAGGGAGACTATAGCTGTAACACAGGATGAGGAACATGTCTGAAGAGAAGGAGGGAGACTATAGCTGTAACACAGGATGAGGAACATGTCTGAAGAGAAGGACGGAGACTATAGCTGTAACACAGGATGAGGAACATGTCTGAAGAGAATGAGGGAGACTATAGCTATAACACAGGATGAGGAACATGTCTGAAGAGAAGGAGGGAGACTATAGCTGTAACACAGGTGTTCCCACAATGTGTCGCGGGTTGGGTGGGAGGATGCATGCATGCAATTTACACACTACAGGAAAAGGGTTGAAGACTCAATGAGCAGTTTACTGTAGATATTTAATTGTTTATTTACTGTATATATCTTGAATCATTTATCAAAGAGGATTAAAGATCTCTGGACCACATACTTTTTAAATATACAATAAATGATTGGTTAAGCCCCTCAGAACTGTGAATATATCAACTGGCAAACATGTCTAGTCAATATTATAAAATGTGCATGCAATGTACAATTAGCCTGGCTAACAAAGCCAAACTCTGTAGCCATATGGCCAGTAAGCGTGTAGTGTACTTAACTCCCCATTGTACCACATGGTCTGGCGTGACAGGCTACCTACTGTACAGTATAATCTGTACATAAAGTGCTTTGAGTGCTACATAAATGCAACTCTTATTGTTGCTTAGAAGCAAGGGAAGACAGCTGAGGGTACAGCTTATGTCATGACAGTAACCTGAAGGTGGTGTAAAAAATGGTAAACACTTACTCGCACAGCAGGATCCCATTCTCCAGGCCTCCCCTGGAGTCCTTGTCACTGAAGCATCTGCCTGTGACCGCCTGTCGATCAAAAAGGAAAACCAAAGGTGTCAGTTCCCTTGTTCCTATTCAATCTCTCAGGTACTATAGAGTCAGTCAGTGGTCCTGCATTAGCTATGCCTTCTCCTTCACCTCAGTCTTTTCTCTTTCAAAGACATGAGTCATTCCTCAGTTGAAGATAAACAACTATACTATTGTCTAACATTTAGCTACTTCAATAGCAACATGAAGAAGCACGGCCGGCCGAAGAGGATTAAAGAGAAGGTACAGTGAACTGACACTCACACGTCTACTGTACTATTGTACATCAACGTCCATAAACCAAAACCCCCTCTGTGGGAAACAGGCATCAAACACAATAGCCTTTGTTCCTGGTGCTTCAAAGCTTTTCCTCTGCAAATCTCCAGATAAAAATTCCAGAGCAAAGAGGAAAGAACAAGAAACTAGAAGGCTATCCAATCACCCTCACTCATTGACAGGGCTAGCTAACAAGCTGTACGTTAACAAGCTTGACGTAAGCTGCCATCATCTCCACCAAATGGCTCTTTGGGGCTGTTCCAGGCCTGTAATTGGATGTGACACAGGGGATTTATCTCTCGTAGTAGTCCAGTAGTCGCTTGGTGGGGGAAAGCTGAGCATTTGCATGCGTTTGCATGACTGGGCTAAGTCTAAATGTGTCACTTTGGTCTAAGGCTCAAAATAGGACATTTGGATATACAGTATAGGCTAGGCTGTATTGTTCAAATGTACATTTGTTTTTTTCAGTCTTAACTGAAACACATTTTATATAATCCAAAGACGACAGAGTGCTTCTATTCATCAGACTAGTATCAGGTGAAATATCATAGAAGAGCATCTAAAAAGTTCCTCTCAATTTCAAGAAGAGTAACACCTGGAGAAAGCATGGACTGATGTCAGCACACAACTCACGATTGAAACTTCAGCAAGTTAAGAGTACCTTGACCTCTTGACCAAGGGCCTGGTTTCCCAAAAGTATCTTAAATATAAGTTCATCGTTAGAACCTTCGTAGGAGCATCGTTAAATCTCCCAGCTGTTTCCCAAAACCATAGTTGAACGTGAAAATGTCGTAATCTAACGCCTGCCTCAGACCACTTGTAGAACAGCTAAGTGCCTCGTTAGATGCTTTTTTGCCCTCCTACTCTGTGACTGCCAATATCATCAGAACAAAGTTGACAACAAATACAACGTTGCCAATGTCTTAGTAATTGATACAAACAATCAACGTATACAAATATGCTTAAAATGAAAACCGAGATGACTGCATTCTTTCGATCCTATCAATATCGACACGTTCCAACAACGCACTTAGCGACCGTTCTCTCTGTGTTTTGGGAAACGGATGTTACATCTTCGGCCATTGTAGGCCTAAATTCCATCGGGAAACCGAACCCTGGAAGGATATGTGAACACAAGGGACATCCTCCTCAGACATACAAATCCTGCCAAAAACATTGTTTACAACACACACAAAAGGTCCCAAACTAATTACAACCATCTTACTTAAATATCAGCAGCACTTAATAAACAACCTCCCTTCATTCAAAAATAATCTTTAATCTCCCAGCTGTACGTGTGACACAGTTTTGCATTTTGTCCCTCTCCTTGATGCAACCTGGGCTCAAACCAGGAACCCTTTAAAACACAACAACTGCCTCCCATGAAGCATTGTTACCTATCGCTCCACAAAAGCCACAGCCCTTGCAGAACCGCTACTTCTAGGTATCAGAGAAAGTGACGTCACCGATTGAAACGGTACTAGCGCGCATCGCTAACTAGCTAGCCATTTCACACCGGTTGTGCAAGACCAATTTAAAAGTAATTTATTTTCTGAGGTACATAGTAAACATATCTATTTAAAAAGTGGAGCTCTTCGGACCGTTCTTTTTGGAAGCCAAAACAATTACGGGATTAAATTCCCTGACTGGTCCCGTTACATTTATTTGTACAGCTGTGGGAAAAGTGTGGGGATACGGAATATACAACAACTGGCTGGGGTGTGCATTTCTGTCAGTTCTTTGGCTTGTTTGGACTTCGACGGCGTACAAAAGAAATGGACTGCTGTATGACAGTGAGCAGGCCAACATGTTGATGTGTTGTTTCCCTCCCAAGGCCTACTGCCTGGTGTATGTGTGCTGACATTGGGGCCTTTCACTAATACTATTCACAGCAGTGGCTGAGAATAGTGTACCAGGCATTGTCTGTCCATTGACTACACAAAAGTGATGAGACAACATTCTATTGGAGATCTGTGTTACTGTGTGAGGTCCAAACACTAAACTGTCAGAAAGCATATAGTCCACATTATGAGCATATAATTTATAATTGCTGTATACTTTTCAGTGTTTAATAATACAGTGCAATGTCGATTAATACAGTGTCATTTTGAGAGAACAGGTTTCTTCCAGTTCAGACTTAAAAGTAAAGTATCAGCCTATACTTGTTTAATACAGCAAAATATTTCACTATTGTGAGGATGATGATGATACAGCGACGCCTGATATATTTCTTAGCTAAAATTGTCGGTAACAGCAGTGTCTGAAAGGCTTGAATAATGTCAACTTGGTTGTCCACTGATTCACCTGATGCGGAAACCTCTAACTCAAGACCTAGAGGCATCAGCAGATAGCTGTGTTTCATCAACTGAACAGGCCTATGGATACAGTGTGACATCTGGTTATTTTACCATATTGAGAGCTGAGAGACACAACAGAGACCTGGTAAAAAAGCTGGTAAATTTACCCAGGCCTTTGGCCCACTAATACACCCTGGCTTACCTCATCATAGGGGCTTCTAGCTTGCGCAACCAGGGGGCCTGATCTCTAATGCAGGCCCCTCCTGGCTAATATTTATAGCCCCTGTGGGACATTTATCAGGAAGCAATGGCAGTAAACGTTGAATTAGTTCCTAGCACAGCAAGGGAGGGCCCATAGACTGGAGCTATATTGTACTGACAGGTTCAATCGAATAAACACACATCTTCCTGAGTACAAATTGCACCCACGAGGGATTAACCAATTGACCTTTTAGTCTAGCTCAAAGAAGAAAACCCTTTAGACTCGTTCGATAAATGGATCTATCTTACAAATTGCCTCCAATTACCTCTCATTTAGACGGAAACATAGACAGAAATGAATCAGTAAATCAGTTATTCTGACCAAGTGACCAAAGTCACAGCCAGAGTCCATGCCCAGTGAAGTTGCCGGTAACTTCTGGACCCCAGGTTTCAAAACAGCGGGGTCATCTGAGGGGGATCAATTAGACTGTGGAATGTGTCGCCTTTGTTGGCTTCATCGGAATGAGGCCCGATGCTTGTTGTCCACAATGCTTGGCCGCATTGTTCCACAAACAATAATAGTTTTTCTTACTTCCCATCCCCATGGACCCCTTTAATGATCAAACAGAAGCAATTCTCATGGTTTTGAATCCAAGTGTATCAGTTCCTGTACTTTCTCATGCTCGCAGGGAGGAAGGCTCCATTGGAGCAAAACAGCATAGACATACTTTTAAAGGAAGCAACAGAAAAGCTTTGCTCTTTACCCCGAGCCAGGAAAACCAAGGACTCTGAAGAGTAAACCGACAAAGGCCTTGTTCTACTTTGATGACTTCAAGTGTCCTAGATCTGAGGAGTCTGGGAAATCTGTTCCCCCAAAGGAGAAGCAGTTTGTGACTATTTGTTTCTTCTGAAGAACTGTCTGGTCCGGTTGTTCATGCCAAGTACAGCGAATGAGCAATGAAACATGAAGTATTGCTTGCTTTCCATCCTGATTAGCCCAATCTACAATATTTAAGAAAATCCATTAGAAACAAAATAGCATTACAAAATGGACTCTGAGGCCCGTATCAAAATAGACAAGGTATACTACTCTACCTGCAAGTTCAAATCCAGATCCAGTGATCAAGACATCCAAACTTCACTAGACAAAATCCTCAGTGACATGAGACCCATCCAAGGGCCAACTTTTTCCTGAACAGATGTCTCTCTTTGTGGAAATAGTCTTAACTGAACCCCCTAGGGCTCAGCCATTGAAAACAGATCCATTACATCACCATAATTTTCCTGGAAGGTTACCTGTCCCAAATTAATACCTGCCCCAAATTTTCGGGACTGCAGGAGTACACAACCCTATTTACCATGAGCCTCTGAGGAAAAGCGTGATCGACCTGTTCCAGAGTTGACAGCTGTTCACTCCAGGGCTTATAAACATAAACAGAGACGTGCGCTCCTCGAAACCGCATTTCGTGGTCTGCTTTGTCAAATGGGATCTGCCATTGAGTTTCTTTGTATGGGCCGATTGCATAATCCTGACTACCTTACATCATGCACATCAAAAACACACATTCACGTACAGATATGGGATCTTAATTTGATCACTTTTTTGTTGCTGAGAATTTCCTGCAGATGATCTTCGTGATTTACATAAATTCACTGAAAACCCACACTAAAACACAGTTATATTAACAGTATTCAATTTTTCATGTAGCCTACTTTTGTCCAGCTAATAGCCTAACCACAGATCAAGCAACATTATGGACTAAATGTTCAAATCCTGTTGCTGCAGGATTATTTTGCTACGACAATACTGGTCAAAATGAAATCCTACACCTGTACATTCTGGCCATCGGCCAATAATCATTCTAATTTGCAAAACATGATAAAACATTGCACATCTATGGAAACATTGTGACTTACCAAGTTTTACCAATATAAAGCTACAAGAGAAATTCAAACTATCCCTGCCCTCCCCCGTCCCATGGCATAGAGACAAATGTACACACACTGTTAGGAAAAAAGCTGAACCTAAAAGGGCTCTTCGGCTGTCCCCATAGGAGAACCCTTTGAAAAACAGGTAGAACCACTTTGGTTCCAGGTAGAACCCTTTTAGGTTCCTTGTAGAAGCCTTTCCACAGAGGGTTATACCTGGAACCAAAAAGGGTTCTCCTATGGGGACAGCTGAAGAACCCTTTTTTCTAAGAGTGTACGGTACGATAAAATACATCCAAGGACACCAACATCAGTGTATTGTGGATCCTCAGTTTCTAGGAATTCAATTTCTTAGGGTTCGTCAAACCATTTGGGGCTTCAACAGTTCAGCCAAAGGGCAAGAGAGGGATTTGTTCAGGATCCACACACTGCCACTGCTGCTATTCTCAAAGGAAACCAACTGTCTTTGGATGTCTAGCAGATAGCCCCCTCTATTGTGACAATGGGCTGGATGCCCTGGGGCTTGACACATATATTATGGACTAGGGTGGGAGGGAGTTAGGGGTTCAATGTCGCAGTTAGTGGCTGTGCTTGCTGCCACCACTGTGGTAACTTAGGAGGCGGCTGTTAACTTTAAGGAGGCTTTGCAGCACTGCAGTGGGTGAGAATAGACGACACATCTCCGCCACAGCTGCCCTCCTCTACGGTCCCAAAGGCTGCTGGGAAAGCAGTTGGCGGCTGGAGGATTCTGGCCTACTTTCTGCTTTTAGCACTAGCCCAGTGGTGCTATTCTATTATACTAAGGAGTGGGAGGAAGAGGGGGATGAGGAGGGAGAGGTGAAGAAGTGCTAGCCTCGTTTGGTAGTAGAAATGCATGACCTCTTGGCATGAATTGGTTAACACTAATCATCGAAGGGACACTAATCAACAAAAGGGTCGTTGTCCAACTGATGGACTAACTGACAGCTGGGAGAAACTTGACTGAATTGCAGAATTATTATTTGGAAAGAGCATGATTCAGAGCAGCAAAACCTCCATATTTCTTCAACCAGAACACTATCCAAATGCCTGTGGTCTCATTTTTCAGTTAAAGGTCAACGCAGTTCCATTCCTTCCCTCCGAGCCCTCGGAAACTATTGGCCAGGCCTCCCGTCAAGGAGTGAATTTCCATAAAACTGAAAATACAATGCTTTTTTTCCCACAGCTTTATGATATTTCCCCTGTTCTGCTGCCCCTCCCTGTAAAACAGAACAACTTGTATCTTCTTTGACTACTTTGGGTTCATTGATGTGGTCTTGGCAGAGGCTGCATCAGATTTGGAAACTGGTCCTCAGGCTTGCTGCAGAACTATATAGTAAATCACCCAAGTGGCGGTCAAAAGCTAATACAGCGAATGCACATGTGAAAGTTGGGACAGGAATACTTGCTTGACAGCTACGTGACATTGCCCCACAGCCATGAACTCTGCAATTTTTTTTTAAACAATACCATAAACCTCACAATGCTCTGCGATATAGTTTTTGTCTTAACTGTTCTTTTACAATGTCCTTGAGAAGGCAGCGACACACAGTCTACCTCTATATCAGTATAAGCATTTACAGTACATATACGAATCTAGATTTTTATGCAGGACTTGAGCAGGAGTCAGCTCTGAGGAAACGCCAGAGGTTTAAATCAACTAAACCACAACACAGGCTTGCCAGAGGCAGAACAAAAGCCTTTTGTTAAGAAGGATCATCGCAGGTAATGAGTTAATGGAGCACCATTACTGTGGTATTACACAGTTGAAATCAGAACGAGACCACAGCAAAGTCAAAACACAGTCTGTAAATCCCTCACCAAGACACACCAAAAGAAGGCTTGCCATAAAAAAACACAGCTACTGATGGAGAAATTAGGGTAAGATTTATTGGATTGAGGGCAATTTATCGAGGACACACACGGACACACACACACACACACACACGTCATCTCTCCTGGCAAAAGCAAAACTAAATGTAAAATGTGTGATCATGAAACTTTGAACTTTTTCACTATTAAGTAGTTGTAAGGGGTAGAAGCATGCAAGGGACAGAATGTTGCACAATAGACTAGAGTTGAATGGCACCAGCCTGCTTCTCTTGTTACACCCTAACCACAAGAGCTATATCAGGTGACAACACTCCATTACCTTGATTTATATAATGTTTTATGTGGAACACAACAGTAGAGAGAGACAAACACACCAACATGGTAGAGCCAGCCATAATATTAAAGTTGACGTATCATGACGTCTGACGAGTGTAGGAAGCGAGGGAGGAAGGAATGCTTTTTAAATGGACCACCCTTGCCCAGGATGTTTGTGTTTGAGATTCCAACCAACGGTAGATTGTGTGTGTTTTATATGCTCTAGCGTCAATTATGATTGCATATGTATTTACATTAACTATATAATTATTAATATACGCCTACTGTATGATAGGTAGCAAATTAATTAGCTAACTAACGTTAGCCTGCATAGATGGAACTTCTACATTTTCCATAAACTAACTAAACAAAAACATTGTTAATTTTACGAGACGTGTGTGTGCCGCAATGTGCATTAGTAGCACAATTTATAACTTATTTGCACTTGTCTGTTGACCTCCATTGATGTTGTTTTTAAGTTTTCGCTTACTTTTCTTAGCGGATATACAATCGTCGCAAACTGAATTATGGAGAGTTTCAGGCCCCGGAGTGAACAAAACTGTGCACTCGCAAACTTGACTAAAAACGAGGGCTGAAGGACTTACTTTGCAAACTTCCCTTGCTTGGCTAATCATTTGGACCGCCCTCCAAGATGGCGACGGGGATTCCCCTAAGGGCATAAAGCGAGGGTAAGTGGACGAGGGTGTGTCTTTTAAGTGTTTGGACCGCAGCCAGGGACTCAACACTGAGACCAAGGGTCTCATTTCCAGGTGAGCCCTGTGTACACAATACACATCGAGATACAATACACATTTAAAACTACTGTCACAAACTTGGGTATGGAGAGACCAAGACGCAGCTCATGGATAGTTCGACATAACACAACTCAAATGACAAACTAATTCACGAAACAAAAACACGATATACAAACGTCTCGTTTACAAAAAAAAAACCACGAATGAATAGATGTATATCATGAAACACACTACTTTACCCGTGACTGGAGGAATAACGACCCACACAAAGTTGTGGGGGTCAGGGAGGGAAGATTAGCTCGCCGGTGGCGGTTCTGGCTCCGGCGACGTTGAGAGTCTCCTTCCATGCCCCTTCCTTATGCCCGGCCATGGAGCTGGGCAATTTACCGGGCCCGGACTGGGCCAACGGCTCCGGCCGTGGAGCGGAGCCATTGACCGGGCCCGGACTGGGCCCTGGTGGGGTAGACGACTCCGGCCATGGAGCGGGGAAGACAACCGGGCCCGGACTGGGCACCGGTGGGGAAAACGAGTCCGGCCATGGAGCTGGGCAATTTACCGGACCCAGACTGAGCACCGGTGGAGCAAACGGCTCCGGCCCTGGAGCGGGGAAAGGAACCGGGCCCGGACTGGGCACCGGTGGGGTAAACGGCTCCGGGCCATGGAGCAGGGAAGACAACTGGACCAGGGATGGGCACCGGTGGCGTAAACGGCTCCGGCCATGGAGCTGGGCAAGGAACCGGACCCGGACTTGGCACCGGTGGGGTAAACGGCTCCGGCCATGGAGCGGGGAAAACAACCGGGCCTGGACTGGGCCCCGGTGGGGCGGACTGCTCAGGCTCTGGAGCGGAGCAGACGGCTGGACCCGGATTGGGTACCGGTGGAGCGGACTGCTCTGGCACTGGAGCGGAGCAGACGGCTGGACCCGGAATGGGCACCGGTGGAGCTGACTATTCTGGCACTGGAGCGGAAAAGACGGCTGGACCCGGAATGGGCACCGGTGGAGCGGACTGCTCTGGCACTGGAGCGGAGCAGCCGGCTGGACCCGGATTGGGTACCGGTGGAGCGGACTGGGTACCGGTACCGGGTCCAGCCGGAGCACACGGCTGGACCCGGATTGGGTACCGGTGGAGCGGACTGCTCTGGCCCTGGAGCGGTGCAGCCGGCTGGACCCGGATTGGGTACCGGTGGAGTGGACTGCTCTGGCCCTGGAGCGGAGCAGCCGGCTGGACCCGAATTGGGTACCGGTGGAGCGGACTGCTCTGGCACTGGATCGGAGCAGCCGGCTGGACCCGGATTGGGTACCGGTGGAGCGGACTGCTCTGGCCCTGGAGCGGAGCAGCCGGCTGGACCCGGATTGGGTACAGGTGGAGCGGACTGCTCTGGCACTGGATCGAAGCAGACGACTGGACCCGGAATGGGCACCGGTGGAGTGGACTGCTCTGGCTCTGGAGCGGAGCACACGGCTGGACCCGAATTGGGTACCGGTGGAGAGGACTGCTCTGGCCCTGGAGCGAAGCAACCGGCTGGACCCGGATTGGGTACCGGTGGAGCGGACTGCTCTGGCCCTGGAGCGGAGCAGCCGGCTGGACCCGGATTGGGTACCGGTGGAGCGGACTGCTCTGGCACTGGATCGGAGCAGCCGGCTGGACCCGGATTGGGCACCGGTGGAGCGGACTGCTCTGGCCCTGGAGCGGAGCAGCCGGCTGGACCCGGATTGGGTACAGGTGGAGCGGACTGCTCTGGCACTGGATCGAAGCAGACGGCTGGACCCGGAATGGGTACCGGTGGAGCGGACTGCTCTGGCTCTGCAGCGGAGCAGACGGCTGGACCCGGATTGGTCACCGGTAAAGCGGACTGCTCTGGCACTGGAGCGGAGCAGACGCCTGGACCCGGATTGGGTACTGGTGGACTACGGGTCCTGCTCCACTCCACTGGGGGTTCAGGGTTCCATCCACAGCGCTGTGCTGACCTCTGGAGCCTCCGGGCTGCGGACCTTCGCTGGAGGTTCCGGGCTACGGACCTTCGCTGGAGGTTCCGGGCTGCGGACCGTAGCTGGAAGTTCCAGGCATTGGGCCGTGGATGAAGGCTCAGGGCTGCGGACCTTCGCTGGAGGTTCCGGGCTGCGGACCTTTGCTGGAGTTTCCGGGCTACGGACCCTCGTTGGAGGTTCAGGGTTGCTGACCTTCGCTGGAGGTTCCGGGCTACGGACCTTCGCTGGAGGTTCCGGGCTACGGACCTTCGCTGGAGGTTCCGGGCTACGGACCTTCGCTGGGGGTTCAGGGCTGCCGACCTTCGCTGGGGGTTCAGGGTTGGCGACCCTCGTTGGAGGTTCAGGGTTGGCGACCCTCGTTGGAGGTTCAGGGTTGGCGACCCTCGTTGGAGGTTCAGGGTTGGCGACCCTCGTTGGAGGTTCAGGGTTGCTGACCTTCGCTGGAGGTTCCGGGCTACGGACCTTCGCTGGGGGTTCAGGGTTGCCGACCTTCGCTGGGGGTTCAGGGTTGCCGAGCCTCGCTGGAGGTTCAGGGTTGCCGAGCCTCGCTGGAGGTTCAGGGTTGCCGAGCCTCGCTGGAGGTTCAGGGTTGCCGAGCCTCGCTGGAGGTTCAGGGTTGCCGAGCCTCGCTGGAGGTTCAGGGTTGCCGAGCCTCGCTGGAGGTTCAGGGTTGCCGAGCCTCGCTGGAGGTTCAGGGTTGCCGACCCTCGCTGGAGGTTCAGGGTTGCCGACCCTCGCTGGAGGTTCAGGGTTGCCGACCCTCGCTGGAGGTTCAGGGCTGCCGACCCTCGCTGGAGGTTCCGGGCTGCCGACCCTCGCTGGAGGTTCCGGGCTGCCGACCCTCGCTGGAGGTTCAGGGTTGCCGACCCTCGCTGGAGGTTCCGGGCTGCCGACCCTCGCTGGAGGTTCCGGGCTGCCGACCCTCGCTGGAGGTTCCGGGCTGCCGACCCTCGCTGGAGGTTCCGGGCTGCCGACCCTCGCTGGAGGTTCCGGGCTGCCGACCCTCGCTGGAGGTTCCGGGCTGCCGACCCTCGCTGGAGGTTCCGGGCTGCCGACCCTCGCTGGAGGTTCCGGGCTGCCGACCCTCGCTGGAGGTTCCGGGCTGCCGACCTTCGCTGGAGGCTCAGGGTTGTTGACCTTCGCTGGAGGTGCCCGTCTGTCCCTAAGCCTCAGCACTAGTGCCCGTCGGCGCTCAAAGTCCCTCTCCTCCTCTATCTCCCGTAGGAATGGGTCCTTCTGAGCCTCCAGCGGAAGCGCATCCCAGGCTCTCCACCACCTCGTCTGCTCCTCCTCCGGGTTTTTATGAAACCCCTCGGGCTTCTCCCGATCCTGAATCGTGGGCAGACGAAGTGGTGTGCGATCCCCTTCCTTCAGCCTCTCCGGGTTCTGGCTGTGCACCGATGGTGCGGCGCTCGAAGCCACGACGGACCTTCGTTGGCTCCGGGCCGGAGCTGGACGTACCGGACTGAGGAGGCGCACCAGTGGAGCGGACTGCTCCGATACAGGAGTAGAGTAGACGACCGGACCTGGACTGGGGATGCTCAACATGGGCCCCTTTAACGCCAGCTCCGTCCTTTCCTTCTCCATTGCTCCATAAACCATCCACGGTCCTCTGGCTCCACCTTAGGCCACGTGGGAAATGGTACTGGCGCTACCTCCTCTGAGTCCGTCTGGAACCCCCCGAGGAGTTCCGTGTCCGTATACCGACATGGGGCAATCGCTCTCTCCGTCTCTCACCAGTTGCGCTGCTTGGTCTCAAGGTGGTGGGTCGTTCTGTCACAAACTTGGGTATGGAGAGACCAAGACGCAGCGCAGGGATAGTTCAACATTTTTTTTATTATACTAAGTATAACACAACTCAAATGACGAACTAATTCACGAAACAAAAACACGATATACAAACGTCTCGTTTACAAAAAAACAAACACGAATGAATAGACGTAAATCATGAAACACGCTACTTTACCCGTGACTGGAGGAATAACGACCCACACAAAGGTGTAGGACATACAGACACATATAGGATCCCTAATTAGAGACAATGCGGTGCAGCTGCCTCTAATTAGGGATCCAACCCAAAACCCACACAAAAACAGAAAGGAATAGAAACTGTCAGACTCTGACCATGGCTACATAGAGAAGCAAATAGGCTTCTCTATGGCCAGAGCCTGACAACTACACATGATAAAATACACAAAAATACGTAAAAACACAATCATGAACAACAGTTACTGTAGATTACGTGGGGTAAAATAGGTTTTAGTATAGTACCATAAATAATAAATAGTAAGTACATGAACATCATCTATCCTGAGAAAGTAGGTTTAGATTATTTTCCCTATTTGTCTGGATAAATACAGCCACAAATCTAATAGTATCCATGTCTGGATAAATACAGCCACAAATCTAATAGTATCCATGTCTGGATAAATACAGCCACAAATCTAATAGTATCCATGTCTGGATAAATACAGCCACAAATCTAATGGTATCCATGTCTGAATAAATACAGCCACAAATCCAATGGTATCCATGTCTGGATAAATACAGCCACAAATCTAATGGTATCCATGTCTGCATAAATACAGCCACAAATCTAATGGTATCCATGTCTGAATAAATACAGCCACAAATCCAATGGTATCCATGTCTGGATAAATACAGCCACAAATCTAATGGTATCCATGTCTGCATAAATACAGCCACAAATCTAATGGTATCCATGTGAGAAAACATTTTTTAAATTGAGGCATCAGAATTCATAACCTTCCTAGATTCTCATTTTATCTCCTCAGGTCCTGGTCCCTCAGACATTTGGCCCAACGGTAAATTCGACAATGTAGAATTAGTAGTACCAGTTAGTTTTTTTATATTTCATCTCCCAGCATAGTTCATATGGTTTATGTGAACAGCTGAATTATACATGTATTCTATATTCTACAGTCATATTGTGGGAAAGTAGGCAGAAAACAGTGTTGTGTTTCTTCACTGATATAGTCTGGTGCAAATTTACTTAGCTACTCCAAGTCTCCAACCATCACTGTAAATCTAGAAGATGGCTGTCGAGGAACACAGACACACACACCTATAAATAAATGAACTACTGCACTGAGAGGTTTGAGAATGCAAAACCAGATTGAGCTCACCATACAACCCAGACGATTTATAGACTCCTTCAACATTCATCAACAATATGGCTATAAAACATAATTGTAAATATATAAATGCCTTCAATGTAGTGAGAGTTGGAGGCTGCCTGTTGACTTGAAGCTGAATTTGATGTCAGTTCTTGCTGGCTAGGCGAAATTGTCACTGTGCTCACACATGGTTGACAAATGGGTGGTTTGTTTGGCTGTGTGTGTGTGTGGCCGAAAATTTGACTACTTGATTCTAATAGTTTGCCTAGTTTCAGTTTAGATGACAAAACAAGCAGGTATAGTGTAGATAATTATTGTACCATCTAAACTGATGTGAAATATATTTTCCATAAGCAAACATTTTGTATTTTCAGCTGTTTGAAGCTGGTGTACAAAACCGAAAGTAAAACTTAAGAACAGGGAGCATAGAAATAGTGCACATAGAACAGATCTACCGCTTCTTAGACTTGCTTTCAATGCGAATTACAGATCTACAGTGGCATGAAAAAGTATGTGAATCAGAATGATTTGTATGATTTCTGCATACATTGGTCATAAAATTTGATCTGATCATCATATAAGTCCCCAAAATAGACAAACACAGTGTGCTTAAACAATAATAACACACAAATTATTGTATTCTTCTTGTCTATATTGATTACATAATGTAAACATTCACAGTGTAGGTTGGAAAAAGTATGTGAACCCCTAGGCTAATGGCTTCTCCAAAAGCTAATTGGAGTCAGGAGTCAGCTAACCTGGAGTCCAATCAATGAGATGAGATTGGAGATGTTGGTTAGAGCTGCCCTGTCCTATAAAAAACACTCACAAAATGTGAGCTTGCTATTCACAAGATGCATTGCCTGATGTGAACCATGCCTAGAACAAAAGAGATATCAGAAGTTGTGGCCAAATGGCCAAATTGTTGACTTGAATAAAGCTGGAAAGGGTTACAAAAGTATCTCTAAAAGCCTTGATGTTGATGATCAGTCCACGGTCAGACAAATTGCCTATAAATGGAGAAAGATGACCCAACCCTTTCCACATCCATCCCCTGTATAGAGACTGCAGTCGGTTTGGCCTTGGTTCTCCTGAAGTCCACCACCATCTCCTTTGTTTTGCTGATGTTGAGCTGAAGGTGGTTCTGCTCACACCACACCACAAAGTCATTGATTGTGCTCCTGTACTCCTCCTGCCCGCCCCTGATGCACCCTACAATTGCGGAGTCATCAGAGAACTTCTGTAGGTGGCATGTTTCAGAGTTATATCTGAAGTCTGAGGTGTAGAAGTTGAACAGGGAGAGGGAAAGGACCGTTCCCTGGGGGGCCCCTGTGTTGCTAACTGCCCGTTCTGACACACAGCTCTGTAGCTGCACAAATTGTGGCCTACAGGTTAGGTAGTCCGTAACCCAGGAGACTAAGGGTTCTTCCACTTTCATCCTCCTCATCTTCTCACCCAGTAGCAGGGGCTGAATGGTGTTGAAGGCACTGGAGAAGTCAAAAAACATAACCCTCACAGTGCAACCTGCATTGTCCAGGTGAGAGTAGGCCCTCTGCAGAAGGTAGATGATTGCATCATCCACAGCGATGTTGCGCTGGTATACGAACTGCAGGTGGTCCAGTGATGTACACACCAGGGGTCTGAGGTGAGCGAGGACTAACCTTTCCAGGGTCTTCATGATGTGGGATGTTAGCGCTACATGTCTGAAGTCATTCAGGAAATGTTTTCCACAGCACAGGGACCCTTTCCAGGCTCAGGCTAAGGTTGAAGAGGCGCTGGAGCATTGCACACAGTTGGTCAGCACAGACCCTAAGCACCCTTGGGCTGATGCCATCAGGTCCCGCCCCTTTCCACTGATGTAGTCTCTCCAGCTCTTCTCTTGGTGGTGAAAGCCAGCCCAGGTGGGGAGGTGGGGGGAAAGGGGTTGTTGGGGATCAGTCCAGAGGTGGAGGGAAGGGAGGTGTTGCAGAACAGTTCCTTAACAGTAATATGGCTCGGATTACACCATCTGTTGTTAACTAATAAAGCCCGCCCCCCTCCCTTACTCTTACCGGAAGAAGCGCTATCCCTGTCCAATAACCACCGATAGTGACGTTCCCTGTGGGGATGTTATCATTCAGCCATGTCTCGGTAAAAAAACACTAGACTAGCTTCTCTGTACTCCCTTTGACCACGGACAAGACCCTCGAGTTCCTCCAACTTGTTATGCAGCGATCTCACGTTGCCCATAATGATAGACAGTATAGCCGGCTTGTATTTCCTGCTTTGCTTTACACTTAAATCCCGCCCTTCATCCATGCTGTCGCCTTTTCAACTCGCCCAGAGTAACAAACTTTTCCCTGGGGTGCAGCAGCGCTGAGTGTGCTAAATCCAGTAGCTGGGCTTGTTAGGATGTAAGAGAAATCGATGATTAAAATCAATGATTAAGACAGATTAAGACAGATTCTCAGTGTGAGAATCAATGTATTCATTGCCAAATAGAACGATTTGAGGATAAGGAGGGAAATACAGTGGAGAAGTCTTTAAAAAAAGAATTATGGGAGACGGACAAATGGCCAAACATTTCATTGTGTGTTGGTGTGTGTGTGTCTCTGTGTGTGTGTGTGTGTGTGTTATATATTTTAAATGGAATAACACTGAAGGGGAATCTGAAAGGCTTCACGGACCTCACCAATCCCCAGCTGAAGCAGCACATGGAGGCGGCCATCAACATCGGCGTGGATGATCTCAAAGCCGGGTTTGGTGATTTTCTGAAGGATGAGGGTGTCCAGACCCCACTGGAGTCTTTCAGAGTGCTAAACCCTGAGACATGGCCAGAAGACCATGCCAGCCTTCTCACCTTTGGCGACGATGGTGTGGCAGACCTGATGAGGCATTTCAAGGAGCCTCTAGAGAGGTAAGAATTTATTTGACACTGCATTGCCATATGAGACAATGTTATGTTTGCATATTTTCAAACTCACATTCTCTGTTCAATCCTACAGATCGGGGTGCAACATGGCTGCAATCCAGGATGTGGCAGGGCTGAAAATCCTGGTCAGCCACAATTTCAAGGACAAGTCCTACAGTGGCCTTTGTATCCTTCTATGGTTGGTTTTGATAAGTTAATGGTAAGAGTTTAAATGAAATTGAAAGATAACATCTTTTCCCTGGAACATACTGGAGTGGGTGCAGCTTATGCTGGTGCCGCCCATTTCAGCCGCCCAGTGTGAGCGAGGCTTCTCTGCGCAGAACCGGATTAAGAATTCGACAAGAAGCTGCCTTGGGGTCTCCACCACCGAAGACCTGATGAGGATCAGCCTGGAGGGGCCTTCTGTCGAGTAGTTCGATCTCACTCCTGCCGTGGACCGCTGGCTGATCGCTAAGCGTGCCAGACAGCCAACATACAAAAGCAGCTGGACAACTGATATCCTTTGAGTCTAGTAGGCATGGGTCAATGTGAGATTTTGGTGGTACAGTATGTGCTTTTGCACAGATGTGTGTCCCTTAGTGTACACACACACAAACAGATAATAAATATGTACGTACATTGTTTGTTAATAAACTCTGCTCCTAAATATCTCTGTGTGCTCCTACATTTTTTCATTTAGGAGCACATGTACTCCTTGGGAAAAAGGTAAGCGTAGAGCCCTGCTAGTGACCTATTTATGCAGAAATCCAGGTAATTCCAAAGGGTTCACATACTTTTTCTTGCCACTGTATAACACACATTTCTTTGAGAATGTCAAACACTTGGGTATGGAGAGACCAAAACGCAGCGCAGGGATAGTGGCTCGACATTTTTATTATACTATGTACTTAAGTTGTAACGAACTCAGGCTTGGCGTTTGTTGAGAATCCATATGCAGAAGTTTATTGAGGCAGAAGATCCAAATCGACAGGCAAAGCAATGGTCAAAGGTACAGGCTAGGTTCAGTGAACAAAAGTAGACAGTCCAAGTAGGCAACCAAGGCAAAAACAGTAATCCAAATTCGTGATATCCAAAAAGCAGGCAATGGTCATAACAGGAGGCAGAAACAATGGCAATGGATAGAACACTCGGTAAGGCAGGTAAAACTGGCAATACTTCGCAAAGTGTTAGTGGAAAGCATGGCTCTTTATAGCAAACAAACAGGAAGTGACTGTAGAAGAAACAGAGTAATGTTAGTATTCAGGTGAGGGCTCCCTCTGTTGGTTGGAGGGAGCAGATGTTACATAAGTAAAATACTATGTATTAATAAACAAAATGATGAACCACTGAACAAAAACACACGATGTATAACAAAACTGAAACACACTACTTTACCCGTGACTGGAGGAATAACGACCCACACAAAGGTGTAGGACATACAGACACATATAGGATCCCTAATTAGAGACAATGCGGTACAGCTGCCTCTAATTAGGGATCCAACCCAAAACCCACACAGAAACAGAAAGAAATAGAAACTGTCAGACTCTGACCATGGCTACATAGATAAGCAAATAGGCTTCTCTATGGCCAGAGCCTGACAGTGAATTTGGTCAGGTCGCCAAAAAAGTGACATATTGCAGCTTTAAGAAATGTACCGGACCCATTTTCCTGTGCAAAGAAAGGAGAAGAAATGTTGGCTCTGATATACCCTATAGCCTAGGCCTACTCTAAGCCACTACATGCTGCAGTCTTTTTTGTGAACAGTGATCGAGTTATATTAGCCTAAGTTATGACTATTCAATCTAATCATCATATTAGGATTAGTAGGCTAGAATGTTTAGCATAACATTTAATAAGTTACTGCACAAGGCAGTAGGCTACCCGTGAATGTTCATTCCATAATGCAATTAGTGGGTAAGCACCATTGTAAGTGGTTTCATGTGACAGAGATGAAAATATTTTGAAAGAGGGGCGGTTTAAAATTGCAACAACTAACATGAGTTGCTAATATGATTAGCATTGTGACTTTGGCCACTGGAGTTGATTTGAAAACCAAAAGAACAAAAAAAGTTATCGCTTTCAATGGCATGTGGAAGTCTTTATAAAATAATTGCCTGCACGTTTGGTTGGATTTTGGCTAGGCTACTTTGAAGCAAGGTAAGACATGCCTCATAATATGTAATAAAATGTTCAGGTTTCAAACAATTAAGTATATGTTTTCAAAATGCATACTGCCTCCAGCTCATTGCGCAGAAGCCTGCCTAGTTGCCTATGCACTTGAATGACGAATGGGAAGAGCGCTTCAATTACCAGTTGACAAATTACAAGCAATTGCCTTAGAACTGTTGCGCAATGATTGTGCATATTAACGTACACGTTTCACTCCAGCAGCAACAAACAACTGTCTGAGCTGTGTCAGCAGCTCTCTCACTACATCCACTGATATTTCCATCAATTAAAAGGCAAAAATGCATTATTTCGCAACGTGCCAATTTTATCTTTAGGCAATATTTCTTTATTGGCCAAAAGCCGGCTAATACCGGCTAACGGAAACCCTAGTGTGTCGTGCTGTCAGGTCTAGTTGCTAAATGTGTGACTTCTGTGCAATCGCAAGGATCAACATGCTCTTGGAGCACACAATCTCCCCTTAACTTTATCGTGTCTGTCATTCAGCATAGGGCTCATCTCTCCTTCCTCATCTAAGACTGTTTATTGCTAAGTCATGCCCAGTCTGCTTGCTCGTGCTAATGCTAATGCTAACAGACAATACCACTGTGTTCTCTAAGCCTCTCCCGTAGGTGTAGGAGGGAGTGGGATAGGATGTGTATCATTTCAAGTTCCCAGGGTTCTCATTACAGTTGTTTTGACTGCAGCTTAGCGTTCGGGCCAGAGGGCTGGTGTGTTAGGGATACTAATACATGAGATTCAACAGCCATGGGGTGCAGCCACTACCTCTGAGACCAAGGAATAGGCGGATATAATGAATGAGTAGAAAATAAGGGATTTTGATCATTGAAAGAAGGAATGGAAAGAATGCATATCACTTTAACACTTGACAGTCGGAAGTGGTTAGTTTTTGCAAAGCATTGTGAGTACTGACAAATACAGACACACACATATGCACACACACAGAGACGCATACATGTAGGGAGTGTGTGGGAAGAGTGAGAACACCCTGCTGTCAAAACCAGAGCACAAGTAGTGTTCAACACCTCTTCACTGCTGAAGTCTCATTCACACACACACTGCTGCCTTCTGTTTCATCATTGAACACACACACACACTGCACTCTTCACTTGCTCACAGTACCACCAACATTCCCATGCCCCTGAGAGACTCATCTATGTAGGAAACCTTACATAACCTCTGATTTGTCATCCATTACTCCCCCTCATCAAGAAATATGTTCTGTTTTTACTGGGAAAAGACAGACCCATAGAGAACCATATAATATATTATCTTCAACCAGGTATTGCTAAGTATACACACATACACACACAGCTTCTATCTCATTCTATCTCATCACTAGCACCTTAGAGGCTGCTGCCCTATATACATAGACTTGAAATCCCTGGACACTTTAATAATGTTTACATATTTTTCATTACTAATCTCATCTCACTGTATTCTATTCTATTCTACTGTATTTTAGTCTATGCCGCTCCGACATTGACATGCTCTCAATTGTGCATCTGTAAATGTTTGTGAGGGTTTTAGGTGCCAAGCCAAATTTCTTTAGCCTCCTGAGGTTGAAGAGGCTCTGTTGCGCCTTCTTCACCACACTGTCTATGTGGGTGGTCCATTTCAGTTTGTCAGCGATGTGTACGCCAAGGAACTTGAAGCTTTCCACCTTCTCCACTGCAGACCCGTCGATGTGGATAGGGAGGTGCACCCTCTGTTGTTTCCTGAAATCTACGATAATCTCCTTTGTTTTGTTGACGTTGAGTGAGAGGTTGTTTTCCTGGTCCCACACTCCCAGAGCCCTCACCTCCTCCCTGTAGGCTGTTTCATCATTGTTGGTAATCAAGCTTACTACTGTTGTGTCGTCTGAAAACTTGATGAATGAGTTGGCGGCGTGCTTGGCCAGGGACTACAGGATTGGGCTGAGCACGCACCCTTGTGGGGCCCCAGTATTGAGGATCAGCGAAGTGGAGGTGTTGTTTCCTACCTTCACCACCTGGGGATGGCCTGTCAGGAAGTCCAGGACCCAGTTGCACAGGGCGGGGTTCAGGGCCTCGAGCTTAATGATGAGCTTGGAGGGTACTATGGTGTTGAATGTTGAGCTATAGTCAATGAACAGCATTCTCACATAGGTATTCCTCTTTTCCAGATAAGATAGGGCAGTGTGCAGAGTGATGGCGATTGCATCGTCTGTGGATCTATTGGGGCGGTAAGGAAATTCAAGTGGTTATAGGGTGGCAGGTAAGGTAGAGGTGATATGATCCTTGACTAGTCTCTCACAGCACTTCATGATGACAGAGGTGAGTGCTATGGGGCGATAGTCATTTAGTTCAGTTACCTTTGCTTTCTTGGGTACAGGAACAATGGTAGCGGGCCGCGTTGGTGGCACTGTGTTATCCTCAAAGCGGGCTAAGAAGGTGTTTAGCTTGTCCGGAAGCAAGACGTCGGTCTCTGCGACATGGGTGGTTTTCTTTATATAGTCCATAATTGTCTGTAGACCCTGCCACATACGTCTTGTGTCTGAGCCGTTGAATTGCAACTCCACTTTGTCTCTATACTGATGTACAGTTGTTATATCATATCACGTGCAATATTGTAAGTAATTCTTGGACTGAACTTACGTAGTCATTCACTCAGGAATGCATATTAGTCTCCTGTCAGTTGTATCTTTTTTCATTGCTTTTAGTATATCAAATGTGCAATATGTGCATTTATCTGTAATTAAACCCTGCACTAAGGACAGTATTTTTAGGGAATTGTTATTATTACCCTAAATTATATAAGACGCACATTTAGCTATTTAAGTATCTCTTCCTGTCATTTACCTGTACAGTTAATGTAACCATGCAAAATATTCACTTACCTGTTCATTTAACCAGACTATATATTAAGTAAACTATTATTACCCTCACTTATATCATACGCACATTTAGCTATTTAAGTATTTCTCTGCCATCGACCTGTATAGTATAGTTAACCATGCAAATATTCCTTATTTATCTATATGTCTTTTTGCACTCCAGACTTGTATTTTTATACTTTTTCATATGGCCGCACTATGTTTCATGTATCGTGTATCTGTCTTTTGTGTATTTTCGTTCTGGCATTTTGCACCTGCCCTGTGTTTTTTCGTAGCTGCTTGGTGAAGAAATTTCCCCTCGGGGGTCAATAAAGTACCTATCTATCTATCTTTTGCTTGTTTGATTGCCTTACAGAGGGAATAACTACAATGTTTGGTTATGACGCAGAGGAGCAGAGGAGCACTTTCAGTCACAGACTGATCCCACCACGGTGTGCCAGAGAGCGCTACAGGAGGTCCTTCCTGCCGGCGGCTATTAGACTATATAATGCCTCACCGGGGTGCCGTGCCGTCAGCAACATAGATCTGGAACTGTTGGGGTGCTAGGACCTAGTTTAACAATTATGCATCCATCCGTGAGTAACTCTGGTCCGTCAGCACTCATTCACTCAGGACCTATTTATTCATGCAGGTCTGTATATACATACTCATGTACAGTTGTTATATCATATCACGTGCAATATTGCTAGTAATTCTTGGACCTAACTTACGTAGGCATTCACTCACTCAGGAATGCATATTAGTATCCTGTCAGTTGCACCTTTTGTCATTGCTTTTAGTATATCGAATGTGCAATACGTGCAGTTGTCTGTAATTAAACCCTGCGCACTAAGGACTGTATTTTAAGGGAATTATTATTATTACCCCAAATTATATCATACACACATTTAGCTATTAAAGTATCTCTTCCTGTCATTTACCTGTACAGTTTGTGTAACCATGCAAGTATTCACTTATCTGTAAATATAACTGTATACTTACCTGTACAGCTAATTTAACCATGCAAAATTTTCACTTACCTGTTAATTTAGCCAGTCTGTTTATTAAGTAAACTATTATTACCCTCGCTCATATCATACACATTTTTAGCTACTGAAGTATTTCTCTGCCATCGACCTGTATAGTATAGTTAACCATCCAACATCCACCAATGTATAGTGTACATATTCAGCCAACCACCCCATACTATGCAATGTCTTTTTATAGCTTTTTTTTTGCACTCCAGATATCTTGTATTTCTACACTTTTTCATACTGCCGCTCTATGTAACATGTACCGTGTATCTGTCTTTTGTGTACTTTCGTTGTGGCATTTTGCACCTGCCCTGTGTTTTGTTGTAGCTGCTTGACAAAGAAATGTCAATAAAGTATCTATCTATCTATCTATCTATCTATCTATCTATCTATCTATCTATCTATCTATCTATCTATCTATCTATCTATCTATCTATCTATCTATCTATCTATCTATCTATCTATCTATCTATCTATCTATCTATCTATCTTGTATTCTGCCATATTCCCAGTCACCTTTCCATGGTTTAATTCGGTGGTTCACGCTTTCAGTTTCGCACGAATGCTGACATCTTTCCACAATTTCTGGTTAGGGTAGGTTTTAATAGTCACAGTGGGTACAACATCTCCTACAGACTTCCTGATAAACCGTATTAGTGTATTCTTTTCGCAAGCCATATCCCAGTCCGCTTGATCAAAACAATCCTGAAGCGTGGATTCCAATTGGTAAGACCAGCGTATAATAGTCCTTAGCATGGGTAATTCCTGTTTGAGTTTCTGCCTATAGGAAGGGAGGAGCAAAATGGAGTCGTGGTCAGATTTGCCAAAAGGCGGTCGGGGGAGGGCCTTGTAAGCATCCCGGAAGTTTGAATAGCAGGGGTTGAGTGTTTTAGCAGCACGAGTACAACAGTCGATATGTTGATAGAACTTCGGCAGCCTATTCCTCAAATTTGCTTTTTTAAAATCCCCAGCTACAATAAATGCAGCCTAAGGATATGTGGTTTCCAGTTTGCATAAAGTCCAGTGAAGTTCTTTGAGGGCCGTCGTGGTATCGGCTTGAGGGGGGATATAAATGGCCGTGGCTATAACGGAGGAAAATTCCGTTATAGCCACGGTCGGCATTTGATTCTGAGGTATTCTAGGCTGGGTGAACAAAAGGACTTGAGTTCCTGTATATTACTACAATTACACCATGAGTCGTTAATCATGAAATACACACCTCAGCCCTTCTGCTTCCCGGAGAGATACAGTGAGCGCCATAATTCATTGGACAGTGACCATCTTTTTGTAATTTTGGTTCTGTACTCTAGCACTTTGAGTTTGAAAGGATACAATGACAATGGTTGAAGTGCACACTGTCAGCTTTGATTTGAGTGTATTTTCATACATATCGGATGAACCGTTTAGAAATGACAGCACCTTTTGTATATGGTCCCCCCATTTTAAGGTACTACAAGTATTTGTTGAATTGGCTTCACAGATGTGTGTCATTAGGCAGGTGTATTCATTTGTGTCGTTAGTGAATGCAGGAGAGCTGTTGATGAATAGTATTGATTCTAGACTTTGCTATTGCCTTTGGAGGTTGTTGTTGGGGTGTGACAACATGAGGAAGACAGCAGTGTCGATGCAAATGAAGCTGGCCGTCATAAGGCTCAGAAATGATAATCAATCAATCAGGAACATTGCAAAAACCCTGGGCATGCCCAAGTCAACAGTTTGGTTCATCATTAACAAGAAAAAAACAACCGGTGAACTCAATTATGTCAATTACACCAGCAGGACTACAGAGGGCACACTACAAGATGCAAACCACTGATAAGCCTGAAGAACAGAAAGGTGAGATTACAGTTTGCTAAAAAGCACCTAAAAGAGCCACAAGAGTTCTGGAACAAAGTATTGTGGACAGATGAGACAAAGATTAACATGTACCAGAGTGATGGAAAGAGGAAAGTGTGGAGAAAAAAAAGAAATGCCCATGATCCAAAGCATACCACCTCATCCGTGAAACATGGTGGAGAGGGTGTTATGGCTTGGGCCTGTATGGCTGCCAGTGAAACAGGCTCACTTGTCTTCATCGATGATGTGATTGCAGACAGAAGTAGAACAATGAATTCTGAAGTCTACAGAAATATTTCTTCAGATAAAACCAAATGCCTCCAAACTCATTGGACGGCACTTCATCATGCAACAAGACAATGACCCTAAACATACTGCTAGAGCAACGAAGGGGTTTTTGATGGACAAAATCCTTGACTGGCCGAGTCAATCACCGGATTTGAATCCAGATGAACATGCATTTTACATGTCCCCGAAACAAGCAGGATCTGAAGATGTCTGCAGTACAGGCCTGGCAGAGCATCACCAGGGAAGATACCCAGCGTCTGGTGATGTCTATGCATCGCAGACTTCAAGCAGTCATTGCACGCAAAGGATATGCAACCAAATATTAACAATGATTACTTTATTCTACATTATGTTAAACTGTCCAATGTTTTTTTATGCCTGAAAATGGGGGTGACTGTACAAAAGTTTATATAATTTCTAAACAGTTCATCCAATATGTATGAAAATACCCTCAAATCAAAGCTGACAGTCTGCACTTCAACCTCATTGTCATTGTATCCTTTCAAACTCAAAGTGCTAGAGTACAGAACCAAAATAACAAAAAGATGGTCACTGTCCAATGAATTATGGCGCTCACTGTATGTATTCCTATCTGCGTGATGAACTGAGAATCCCTCCTATAGCTGGACCGATTTCGACAAAGTATCCTGAGAGAGCCATGTTTCCGTGAAACAAAGTATGTTACATGCCCTGATGTCTCTCTGGAAAGAAATCATTTCCCTGAGCTCGTCAACTTTGTTATCTAAAGAATGAACATTAGTGAGTAATATACTTGGAAGCGGTGGGTGGTGTGCACGCCTCCTAAGTCGAACCAGCAGGCTGCCTCGAGTGCCTCTCCTCCGCCTGCGATGTTTTGGGTTGGCCTCTGGAATCAGTTAAATTGCTCTGGGGGGAGCGAACAAAGGATCTGCTTCAGGGAAGTCTTATTCCTGGTCGTAATGCTGGTAGTTACCACTGCTCTGATATCCAATAGTTCTTCCCGGCTGTATGTAATGACACAAAACATTTCCTGAACTAATAATGAAAAAAATAATGCATAAAAAAACTAAATACTGCAACGTTTCCTAAGAGCTAGTCGTGAGGCCACCATCTCTGTTGGCGCCATCTTGTAGTATGATGTACGTAATGGAGGAGCTAAAAAAAGAAAACACAGCACCACAACCTTTATTTAACTAGGCAAGTCAGTTAAGAACAAATTCTTATTTACAAAGACGACCTACCCTGGCCAAACCTGTATGACGCTGGGCCAACTGTGCTTTGCCCTATGGGACTCCCAATACGGCCAGATGTGATACAGCCTGGATTTGAACCAGGGACTGTAGTGACGCCTCTTGCTCAGATACAGTGCCTTGGACCGCTGTAGTAACTGATTGTTGCTGTTCCCTTCCCTTCCTACAAAGCTTCAAGTGTTCTGTTTTATTATTCACACTTGACAAAGGAAATCCTTCTACTCAGGTGGAATTCACAGATTCCATGAAGCTAAAACACTACACTAACACTACATTGAAATTAATTGGCATGTGCTTTACAGACACAGCATACGCTTTTTCAGAGACAAACTGCGTCTGGTGGGTTCTTAGCCTCATGCAGAATGGTGTAACGTATAAAACAGCCATGCAGCCATATAGTCTTCCACAGCTGACAGACTATTGGTTTTGGGGGCCCAATTTTCACTGTGTCCAATCAGCGCATGACCATGAAGTGGTGTGTGTGTGCGTGCGTTTGTGTGAATGTGTAAAATCCTGTTGCATGGAAGCATGACACAACAAAACACTAAAAACATAGAGCATTTTCAAATTAGGAAAAGAAGAATGCCCACTACTGCTTAATACTGTCAGAGAGAGAGAGGTGGCGAGAGAGAGAGAGAGAGAGAGAGAGGTGGCGAAAGAGAGTTGACGAGAGAGAGAGAGAGAGAGAGAGAGAGAGAGAGAGAGAGAGTGGTGGCGAGAGAGAGAGAGAAAGAGAGAGAGAGAGAGAGAGAGAGAGAGAGATGACCCACAAAGAATTCGAAAACAAACCCAATTTTGATAAACTCCCATATCTACTGGGTGAAATACCACATTGTGCAATCACAGCAGCAATATTTGTGACCTGTTGCCACAAGAAAAGGGCAACTGGTGAAGAATAAACACCATTGTAAATACAACCCCTTTTGTACTTTAACTATTTACACATAATATGACATAATATGTCTTTATTCTTTTGGAACTTTTGTGAGTGTTTCCCATGCCAATAAAGCCCTTCAATTTAAATTGAATTGAGAGAGAGGAAGAGGGAGATGGGGAGAGAGAGAGAGAGTGAGAGGTTTAACACAGACCAGCAGAGAGAGGATTAAAGCAAGGGAGACACTATATAAAACTTAATTAAAGGCGTTGGTCGTGAGTGAGCCAAACAAAACTCAGAGACACGTGCATAACTCACAATGACAACAAGCATTTGTTTAGGCTACTATATCATTGGTATGCCACTTAACAAACGCTTTGATCCAAAGCCTCTCATATTAAGTGAATGCAAACATTTTAGTATGTGATTCCTGCAGGAATTGAACCTATGATTTTGGCGTTGCAAGCAGTATGTTCTAATCAACTGAGCCACAAAGGACGGAACGTAGCAGTGGTCCTAACTCCCAGTTGATAAGTGCATTTGTATTTGAATTTATTAGGAATCCCCATTAGCTGCTGCTAATGTCATTCATCGTTATTGAGGAAAAAGTGAGTTCAAGTGTCTGTGTGTGTATGTAAATTCATTTTAGGGACTAACCATACTGTAGGGTTATCTTTCTTCAATTGAGCCACTATAGCATACTGTATATGTACACCAACAGCAAACCAAGAGGAAAGAGACAGCAAGGAAAGCAACAAAAGATGAGCTAGACAAGCAGTCAAGGCTGTCTTTATAGTGCACATTACTCTGTGTGAACCAAAATAGAAGGGGTGGAATCTTGATTTCTAGTTCATTCTAAAAGGGAGAGAATATTACTTTTACAAACTTTACTCAACACATCACTATCTTCCTTTGTGAAAAAACGCATAGCAGCATACCCATCCCAACAGCATTAAGAAGTAGCAATGCCAAGCCAATGACATTAGCTAGCTAGTCATAGCTATTAGCTATTCTGTCTTGTCATCGTGCTAGCCGCCAGTAGGGATGATCACTGACACACACCGCCATAGACAGAAATAGGCTGGCATTGCGTTTAGAGGGTGCTGCTTTTTCAGTCCAGTAATGTCTTTAGCAGGAACACCTTAGTGTGGCTCCACAGACAAGGAGTGTCGGGAGAGAGACAGAGGGTTCTACATGGAAGCCAAAAGAGTTCTACTTGGAAACATAAAGCTAAAAGAGTTCTACTTGGAACAAAAAAGGGTTCTACCTGGAACCAAAAATAGTTTTACTTAGAACCTAAAAGGGTTCTACCTGGAACATAAAATTGTTATCCTATGGCGGAAGCCGACGGACCGTTTTGGAAGTAGGGTGGTTGCGATGACAGTATTGAGTCACGAAGGCAGCAAAATTCCACTTGAACGTTTAGTCATGGTAATAAGGCTTCTCCAAGCTCTGAAGCTGATGATGGTCATTAGTAGCCTACCAAACTTGCTAACTGCCTGGTACTCAGCACTCTATTGTCCCTCTAATCACTCTGACATCAATTCAAATGTAATCGAAATTCTAACCAAACACTTCATGAGAGCCCATGAGCTCATGTTGCACAACATTTTTATAGGCTTGTGCGAGAAAACACAGTGATGGCCTCTATTAAAAAAAGGAGGATCCCATCAGCTTTCTATAGGCTGGGACTACTATATTTAAACTTTCCTAATATTAAGTATTGCTTCTCTTTACAACAGAAGTATAGCTTACCTGGCTAGCATGAAAATGAACCATGGGAAAAGCGTAATCCATTCAATATTTAAATGCTGCTGCCCCTGTTTCAATACAGGTACATGATAATGGTCTATTCTAAATCAAAACTAATTTCACACATATATTATTATGTAAAGACAAGAGTACATTAATCCGCTTTACAAGGGGCGTAGAGCCTAACTGGCATACATAAACAGTGCGAGTTTCAGGTTTGGGGAAGATCATTTTCACCATCAAAATGCACCTTTATAATAACATAATTACATGCATAATCGCATTTGCGATCATGATAATGGTGTTTTCCTAATGGAACACATGAGCTTATAGCCTACTGCCGTGTGCGCACTGCTGCGCTTATAATTGGAAGAAATAGCCTAATTGTTTATCAACATTTTTACGTTCTGATCTGTTGTGTCAGCCACATTGTCTAAAAAAGTGTCCCAGACTATATAATATTTATTATTTTATTGCTCCGTTCCAGACATTATTATGAGCCGTTCATTATTATGAGCCGTGATTGACATAGGCTAGTGATTTTGCTGTTTTGCTGTTTGTTAGGCCTACTCATCATGTTGTCTAAAGAAAAGTAAATGTGGACAGTTCTTCCAATATCTTCAATATGCACCTCAGAATTGGATAAGGGAGCACACAGTTGCGTCCCCGATGTGTCTGTCTTCTCTTGTAGCCTGTGAGAAAGACACAATCACGTGACAGAGAGCCATGTGAGTGAGAGGTGCTTTGGAGCAAGCAGCACTCAGAGAGAAGGGCCCGATGCAGCACTCCGGGCCAAGGGCACAACGGCCACAGGCCGCAAAAGGCATGGATTTTTGTTGGCCACACAAAGGGGCAGTGGTGGAAAAAGTACTCAATTGTCATACTTGAGTAAAAGTAAAGATATCTTAACAGAAAATGATTCAAGTAAAAGTGAAAGTTACCCAGTAAAATCGTAATTGAGTAAAAGTCTAAAAGTATCTGGTTTTAAATGTACTTAAGTACAGTGGTAGAAAAAGTACTCAATTGTCAAACTTTAGTAAAAGTACAAAGTAAAGGTAACTACTATACATCAAATTCCTTATATTATATATATTATTTTTAATTACGGACAGACAGGGGCACACTCCAACACTCAGACATAATTTACAAACACAGTATTTGTGTTTTGTGAGTCCGCCAGATCAGAGGCAGAAGGGATGACAAAGCGTTATATTGATAAGTTCCATAGTTCTGTCCTGCTTGAGCATTCTAAAAGTAACGAGTACTTTTAGGTGTCAGGGAACATGTATGGAGTAAAAAGTACATTATTTTCTTTAGGAATGTAGTGAAGTAAAAGTCAAAGTTGTTAAAAATATAAATAGTAAAGTAAAGTACAGGTACCCAACAAAAACTACTTAAGTACTTTACACCACTGCAAAGGGGATGCCGCCGGGAAATTCAAGGAATTATCAACTGCTTGTCAAATTGTGAATGAGAGACTGATGAAGTGTGTACAGCCTGCGCAAAAAAACAAAGCAGAGCTCATGCCTTTCAAGCAACTTTTTTAAAAATCATCATCAAATCGTTTGTAGAAAATATCCATTCTGTTTTATTCAGCTTTGTTTAATTGTTTTCTTCCTACTATAAAATAATATTAAATAATGCCACAGAATTCTAAGCAAATATTGTCTGAAATAGTGGAGCCCACAGCCATTTGGCATAGCCAGATCAGGATATAACATAAGGACAACTCAGAGTATGCTATTCTGTTCTTTTGAAATAAACTACATTTTCTTCATATATGTTTCTTTAGACCTGTCTAAAATATATAATGGATGTATTGTGAAGGTGTAGGCTATATTACATGGATTTATTATACTTTTTTAAATATTCCAAAGGTCTGCATCAGTGGCTTGTAGGCTATGTGTGGAAGCCAGGAGATGCTAAATGTGTTTGGTAATTAACTGTCAATAAACGTGAGACCGACAGTTAATTGTTTGACAATCACCGGCTGACAAAATTTTGTGATCGCCACAGGCCTATTTGGAACTCTTTTTTTATAAGAGTGTAGTACTTGACGCTTTATATTTTCCTGTACAGGTACATCTCGAAAAAATGTAATGTTTGTCTTTAGTTCAGATCCAAACCTGGAGCAGGGCCGTAACACACGCCTCTCTCCCCAGATGAGCACACGCACACACACACACTTCTCGGTCTGGTGCTCGATCAATACCTATGTCCCAGATAGAGGATGACCCACTTCACGCCTCTGTGCTCCTCTCACCCAGACCAGGAACAGTACCATACAGTACAGTATAGCTCAGCCCTGTGCTCCTCTCACCCAGACCAGCAACAGTACCATACAGTACAGTGCAGCTCAGCTCTGCACTCCTCTCACCCAGACCAGGAACAGTACCATTCAGTACAGTACAGCTCAGTTGTCATTCTAGGTATTTGATCTGACTTTTGTTCATGTTATTTAAATACCATCAGCTTACAGTTGAGTTTACCACACTGTGGCTAAACCACTATTGCATTATTATCCAATGAGAATAAATCAGCTTTGCAAGAGTGTTTCATGCAGTTAAACACTAGAGACATTCACAGACTTAACACTGCTGTTTTTTAAATCAGGTTACTATAATGTATAGAAGGTCTCAGTGTAAAGCCTCTGGTAAGCCTCTGAGACCTGACAAACCAGGACAGCCAGATCAAAAGCAGCGTTATATCCTAATGCCACTTCTCCTCTGTTTTGGAACCCAGTGATTTTTAACAAAAACGCCCTGACAAAAAACTGGGACAGGATGCAGTATGTTTTTCTAGAACCCTTTATTTGCCTGTCTGGATAGCAGTCTGGTCTCCCCCGCGGTGTCTCCCAGCCCCTTGATGAGCGCCTCTGATTAAACAAGTGACATTTCCTGCTGAAGGTTGTTCCTGAGCTAAATATTAGTATTCCAGCAAGTGAGTCCATGGCCACGTCCCAAATGGCACCCTATTACCTACAGTATATAGTGCACTACTTTTGACCACATAGGGCTCTGGTCAAAAGTAGTGCACTATATAGGCTGGGAATAGGGTGCCATTTAGAATGCATTCCATTTCCACACTGATTAGATGTTGGAGTGAAATTTGGCTTTTGGATTAACCCTGTGCATGGTTCCTCCATGCATGGTGTTCCCTCTTCCCATACTTTCCTCCAGGCTTGGCTGGGCCTAGAGCTATGGTAAAGGGGAAAGAGGGACTCTAGAGCCGGAATGGTTGACATGAGTGAGAGGGAATAAGGGGGATTTGTTTGTTGTTGTTTATGAATTGTGAACAATAGCAATATCAGACGTTAAAGTGTGTTGGCCAATCATATGGTTTTTCAACCATTTATTTTAAGTAGTCATGTCAGTTAAGAACAAATTCTTATCTACAATGGCGGCCTACTCCGGCCAAACTCGGACGACGCTGGGCCAATTGTGAGCCGCCCTATGGGACTCCCAATCATGGCCGGATGTGATACAGCCTGGATTCAAACCAGGGACTTTAGTGATGCCTCTTGCACTGAGATGCAGTGCCTCAGACCACTGCGCCACTCGGGAGCCAATAGGATAATTGGCCAATAGGATGGGGGAATCAAAGGGGTGAGGGCAAATGGGGGGTGGGGGGTGAGAAGTATGGGTAAAGGGGGAGGCATTAGTGGGGTGAATGGGTGGGCAGATAGAGGGAGGTTGATTACAATGACATCTTTCAGCCCTAAGGTGCTGTTGAAAGTCGTGACCTATCTGCCATCCTAAAGTACTGTACAGACTGTGTGTTGTGTGTGTGTGTGTGTGTGTGTGTGTGTGTGTGTGTGTGTGTGTGTGTGTGTGTGTGTGTGTGTGTATGTGTGTGTGTGTGTGTGTGTGGTGTGTGTGTGTGTGTGTGTGTGTGTGTCTGTCAATCGTATAGCTGGCTTCACTGCCACAGGCCTACTACTGTACTGTATGTGTCAAACAGATAAAAGCAATCAATATGATGGCCTGCCAGTCATTACATCCGTCTGTACAGTTTGATTTGTGTAAAACTACCTGGGAAAGAAATACAGATTGTGCCTTTCAAAAAGATACCCATCATATTCTACTACCAAAATCATGTTTCATAAACAACCTTGATTCGATTCTCAATAAAGTTGAACAATGGTATTGTAAAATCTAATTGTTCAGGTTTTTCAGTACACACCTCTCCCACATATTTGACTCAGTACTACTTCTCTCGGAGTCTCTGCAGTGCTGAGAATTATGACCGAAGGTCACAAACATTTGTTTAGGGATTTTGATGGCAGGTAAAAAGTCTGCTGAAAAAAAAAAAGTCTGATTCAGCTAACAATGTTCCCACAGAGGAATGGCAGAGGGGTTGAGCAGCACAGGAGAAATTCACACAGGGGCTTCATTGTTACCCCTAAAATAACAGCAGGGGGCCTTACTGCCACTCCATACCCCCGGGGACTCGCACACACCGCCCTTAGTGGTTCAGAATGCCCACCTTTCAGAGTAGAGACGTTATCCCAGGTTTGCAGTTACAAATCCCCACCCCACCAAACCCTGCTCATCCCCACACACACTAGTCTTTCTCTAATGGTGCTTCCTCATGTGCTTTAGTGAGGTCCATTCTCCCCTTCCTATCTGGACTGGCCTCCACTGGCCCCAACACCCACAGAGTCATCCATGAAAAGTTGAAGGTACCCACTGTGGATGAGGTTCATGAGGTTGGTCTAGAACCCTCAGAACATTAAATGAAGCCCGGAGACTGCCATAACCAATCATCACATTTAGATAGATAGATAGACAGACAGACAGACAGACAGACAGACAGACAGACAGACAGACAGACAGACAGACAGACAGACAGACAGACAGACAGACAGACAGACAGACAGACAGACAGACAGACAGACAGACAGACAGACAGACAGACAGACAGACAGACAGACAGACAGACAGACAGACAGACAGACAGACAGACAGACAGACAGACAGACAGACAGACAGACAGACAGACAGACAGACAGACAGACAGACAGACAGACAGACAGACAGACAGACAGACAGACAGACAGACAGATAGATAGATAGATAGATAGATAGATAGATAGATAGATAGATAGATAGGTAGGTACTTTATTGATCCCCCGGGGGGGAAATTTCATTGTCAAGCAGCTACAACAAAACACAGGGCAGGTGCAAAATGCCACAACGAAAGTACACAAAAGACAGATACACGGTACATGATACATAGAGCGGCAGTTTCTACGTTCTACGTGGACTCTACTGACAACCCCCCAACAGTTCCTACCACCAGATCAGAGATAAGGAGTGTTGGCTGGGAGGACTCCCCCTGAACTAAGCCCTAAGTCCTCTAAGCACTGCAGGGCTCCAATATCCTGGGCTGGCTGCTCAACAGTCCAATAGGCCGGGGCCGTATTCATTAGGAAAAGGTTTAATAATGTTATTAAACGGAAAACGAAAATGAGCATTTCACATTGGTCAAGTTTCAGTCCATTTTCTTCTGTATGGTGCATAATGAATAGACCCCAGGGGGACAAGCCAGGGGTACGAGCCAGACCCGATATGGATACGGGTGACCTTGCATCGACCCAGTAGACATTCTGTGTCAACCATCATCCCTCAACGTGTGCCTGGGTATATACAGGGGCTCTTTCAGGCTGGAGTTTTCCTAGGAGTCTCTGATACACACAGAGTGACTGTAAGTACCCACACCTCAACACACACACTCTCTAATCTATCCAAACAAGATAGGATACTTGTCATTAAAGCTGGACCACTGTTTGTTGTTAATTGAGTAATAACTTAAACAACATGAATATGGGCACACACACACACACACACACACACACACAGAAACCAGGACAATGTTTACAACGTTGTACCTCCAGCAGCCCACTAGCACTCCACTGCACATCAGCATGTCAAGACATGCCTGCCTCTCTTCATTACAATGTATTGTTCAAACAATGGCGGGCTAATCAAAAGCTACTCACACAATAATGTGTAAACATCAAAACATCAGCACACAATAGTGGCTCAATCAGCATGTTTACTTCTGTTCTGAAAGCATACTTTGAACAGTATACGCTGTTCAAAGTATGTTATACATGATCAGCTATAGCAAGTCCTCGACAACATCAGAACAGCTGGAGCACAGTGGAGAAGATGACCAAAGACCACCAGAAGTGGACAGACTTTTTTGTTGTCCAACTTTCCAACCGACACAATAGGAATGAGAGAGATTGAGCTGAGCTGAGCTACGTAAGGAGGGGAGGAGGGAGGGGGGCTTGCCCCGGACTGGTTCTTACTTCTAGAGAAAGATGGTGAAAACATGAACATGATATGAGAGGTGTGGACACCAAGATGGTGGACGATTAGGCCTATACCAGTTAAGACCATAGGTCATTACTGTAACTCAACATCATACTCATTATCAGTCATTTTCAGAGACCATCTTTTAAAATTTTAATTTAACTAGGCAAGTCAGTTAAGAACAAATTCTTATCTACAATGACAGCCTACCTACAGGGTCAGCCCCTGGAGCAAATTAAGGTTAGGTGCCTTGCTCAAGGACATATCGAGAGGTTTTTTTCACCTTGTCAGCTCGGGTATTCGAACCAGAGACCTTTCGGTTTCTGGCCCAACACTCTAACTACTAGGCTACATGCCGCCATATGACTCAAATAACACATAGGATTGGTTTCCCGGACACAGATTAATACTAATCCTTGACTAAAAGGCCCTTTATATGGAGATTCTAGAAGTAGGCTTAATCTGGGTTTGTGAAGCGGGCCCATTGTGTTCAACTACAAACTTGGTATGTATTTCTGCTCCTGAATCACTGCTGCTGAGCCATATGGCTAGATGTGAAGTACTAACACATTGTAAACATATCAGGGTACAGTGGTCACTTCACATCAACATCTGATTAACTCTTAAAACAGGGTAATATGGTACAACCTCTGGGTATTGTCATCTTGATGAACACTGCTGTTCACATACAGACTGTCTTGGCAGGGGAGTTAGGGATTAGGGTCAAGATTGGAAGCCTAAGCAGTGTTGATCCCCAAAACACCCTTTCACCTAAACACTACATGAAGTATCTCCCAACTGCTCAATCAAACACATGAGGAGACACTCTTAATTTGGTAATCTGAGATCACATTTAAGTAGACTTGACATATGGTACTATGTAAACAAGCTCTTTGAACACGATATGTTCTCTTCTTGGGATAAATATTTCCTTCATAGAGAGTACTAACAAGACATGATGCAGCAAGTCCAAACATATCCACAAATCCCAAATCCCTACAATGACAAATGTTTTCAAAAAGTATGTGTCTGCTCGTCGAACATCTCATTCCAAACTCATGGCCATTAATATTGAGATGGTCCCCCCTTTTCTGCTATAAGCACCTCCATTCTCCTGGGAAGGCTTTCCACTAGATGTTGGAACATTGCTAAGGGGACTTACTTCCATTCAGCCACAAGAGCATTAGTGAGGTTGGGCACTGATGTTGGGCGATTAGGCCTGCCTCACAGTCTGCGTTTCAATTCATCCCAAAGGTGTTTGATGGGGTTGAGGTCAGGGCTCTGTGCAGGTCATTGAAGTTCTTCCACACAGATCTCAACAAACCATTTCTGTATTGACCTCGCTTTGTGCACGGGGGTATTGTCATGCTGAAACAGGAAAGGACCTTCCCCAAACTGTTGCCACAAAGTTGGAAGCACAGAATCATTTAGGATGTAATTGAATGCTGTAGCATTAAGATTTCCCTTCACTGAAACTAAGGGGCCTAGCCCGAACCATGAAAAACAGCCCCAGACCATAATTCCTCCTCCACCAAATTTACATTCAGGCAGGTAGCGTTCTCTTGGCATCTGCCAAACCCAGATTTGTCCGTCAGCTTGCCAGATGGTAAAGCGTGAGTCATCACTCCAGAGAATCTGTTTCCACTGCTCGAGAGTCCAATGGCGGCGAGCTTTACACCACTCCATCCGACGCTTGGCATTGCGTATGGTGATCTTAGGCTTGTGTGCAGTTGCTCGGCAATGGAAACCCATTTCATGAAGCTCCCGACGAACATTGACATTGCTGCTTCCAGAGGCAGTTTGGAACTCGGTAGTGAGTGTTGAAACCGAGGACAGGCAATTTTTACACGCCACGCACTTTAACACTCGGTGGTCCTGTTCTGTAAGCTTGTGTGGCTTACCACTTTGCGGCTGAGCCATTGTTGCTCCTAGACATTTCCACTTCACAATAATAGTACTTACAATTGAACGGGGTAGCTCTAGCAGGGAAGACATTTTACAAACTGACTAGTTGGAAAGGTGACACCCTATGATGGTTCCACGTTGAAAGTAATTGAGCTCTTCAGTGCGGACCATTCTACTGCCAATGTTTGTCTATGGAGATTGCATGGCGGTGTGCTCGATTTTATACACCTGTCAGCAACGGGTGTGGCTGAAATAGCCGAAGTCAACTCCATTGAAGGGGTGTTCACATACTTTTGTGTCATTGTATATTTCCAGTCTATGGTGTAATTTCCCTTCCAACTCTATTTAAAGGCTGTCATGGCTACAATACAATGTGCTCGCCAGATGACAGAGATATAGATAAGCCCTTTGGGGGATCAGCCTCTGTTGTGAAAATGTCTTTCAGAACAGGAAGGAAGTTGGGTTGGGCCAAAGGACTTTCAAATAGAGAAAGAGAGGAACGAGGGACAGAGAAAGAGGGAAATAGCTAGACCAATGCCCAATGATTATCTCTGGTGCAGATTGGCACAGAGTCTTGTTTTGAAGGAAAATGTGTGTCAAAGACACTAAGGAAACATCCAGATGCTTGTTTCCTTGTATTATGAAGGGGGTGCAGTAACAACACAGTGAATTTACACCCTCACACACCAGACGTAGTGCTATGGTTGCCTTCCATAAAACAAGTGAAACCCCTTGCTGCCTCAGACCGTGTCTAAAGCCTTGAAGCCTACATACTCTGTTTTATCACACGAGCGATGGTGTAAGAGAGAATAACACAGTGTTGGTTGTTTGGAAGTAACGTCTTTGTTGTTGCTTTTTACTTTAGGCAGTTTTAATAGGAGTTTTATCAACTCTGGGCTCTCTACTGATCAGGGAGGATCATGATAACGATTACACCCATTTTCCTTTCACCACTCTGCATTCATATTCCTTCCCCTTGGACTGACCGACCAACCACGCACACACACACACACAGTCCGTACAGTAATTTAGGATGGCAGACAGGTCACGACTTTCAACAGCACCTTAGTGCTGAAAGAGGTCATTGTAATCAACCTCCCTCTATCTGCCCACCCATTCGCCCCCTAATGCCTCCCCCTTTACACCACTTCTCACCCCTCACCCCCATTTGCCCTCCCTCCTAATGGCCAACCATATGATAGGCTAACACACTTTAACGTCTGACATTGCTATTGTTCACAATTCATAAACAACATCAAACAAATCCCCCTTATTCCCTCTCACTTATGTCAACCATTCTGGCTCTAGAGTCCCGACCGACCAACCAACCACGCACGCCGCGTGCGCACATTCAACGAAGGTCTACTGACAAAATAAAGGGAGCACTCTGAGAGGTATCGATGGGGAGCAGAGGTACAATCTATGGGATTCTATACACAGTCCACAGAGAGGGAGGTGTACATAACCTGTAAGTAGCTGTTTAAATAACTGATCATATCAATGAAAAGCCTAACAGTGAGCTGTTTCAGAGCAAGTGCACCCTGTACAGATAAACATGAATCAAATATGAATCAAGTCAAGACCAAACGTCAGCCTGCTCTTAGAGAAATCAATAGAACGAAGACAGGACTTGTTCTCCGGCAAGAGTTCTAATTTGATCCTTTTCACTGTTCAGCTAGACAAATCATGTACCAGGAAAAACAATTGCATATAAAAAG